>CM035431.1:121039847-121379847 GCA_020310875.1 Ceratopteris richardii
ATGAAATTATTTAAAAACCTTTTATAAAGATTTCGTTAATATATGATGGAATCATTTAGTATTATAGACACGCTTCACCATAGAGATATTGCAAGCAGCAATCCTAAGGATGAATGAAGAAAATTAAATAGTATGACATCACTAATGATGCAGCTGCCCAGGACTCTAGGTGGGACTGTCGAGGGCATGAGTTGTCAATGGTCACATGGAATAGCAAGAAACTTACATAATCACTTTTTTCATCACTAAAAATACTTAAAAAATGGTTCATTTTCAATCTTTCTCCCTCCCTCTCTCTCTCTCTCTCTCTTTGTGACTTTGGGAGAGAAAAAGTGGCAAAAATTAGGAAGGCAAGCAACATGTGCTTCAAAATTGATTGGTGTAGAACTGTTTGTTGGAGTTTGATGTCTATAAAAGCACACAAACAACACAAGGAAGAAGAAGAAGCTTGGAGCACAACACAATAGTGAATAAATTACCAAGTGAATGCACAAGAATTAGTAAGCTATTAGGGTTCTAGGAATATATGTACAAGCAAGGGGAAAAAAACCTCTTAACAAGGGAAAAAAGTGCCTTAGTGGTCCTAAATATGTTCACACACATCGCTTCTGAAGTATATCAACAAATCCCCTCCCCCCCCCCCCCCCCCCCCCCCCCGAAGTGACATGGTGAATAAGGAAGTGGGTGGACAGAGATCAATCCACAAAAGGAACTAAGCTGAAATCTTTGCGGAAAGCCTCAAACTTCTCCTTAGGCAAAGCCTTTGTGAGAAGATTTTCAATGTTATCCTATGTGGGAAATGTCAGTGAAGATGGTGGTGGTAGAAGAGTGGCCAACATCAAAATCACCCAAAAGGCGTTTGAGCCACACACGTTCAATAGTCACTATGAAAGCTAACCTATACTCAGGCTTACCTAGAAGTGACCATAGCAGGCTCTCAACCAAGATATGCATGAGATACCAAACAAAAACCACTAGTGGACACACGAGTATCATAGCAACCAGCCTAGTCTAAGTAAAAAAAAAGGGTGTAAATCTAGCATTCATGATCCCCCCCTTGGGATAAAACAACCCAAGTAGTCAGGTACCACTTAAGTAGAAGAAGATATGATTAACCCCGTGCTAGTTCTTGACACCTAGGCAATGCATAAACTTGCTCATCTGAGAGGCAACAAACTCAATATCAAGCCGAGTTATGCATAAGCATCCAACAACCTGGTCATAGAGAACAACATCAAATGCATCTCCAACATCATGAAGAATCAATTGTAAACGTGTTCCCATAGGGATGGCAATAGATTTGTAATCTTCAAGGCCAATAAATTGCAATAATGTATCAGCATATTTTGTTTTGCACAAAGCAACTCATCCATCAACTTGCATAAAGTGAATGCCCAAATAATGATGCAAATGCACCAAGTGTGACATCTCAAAAAAGGAATGCAAATGAACCTTAAATTTAGCACCATTGAATGAGTGAGAAAGATGTCCTCAACATACATAATAATGATCAGAAGTGCCCTTTCTACACAAAACCATGAGGCTGAAATACATACACTTCTTTCTATAAGTCACACTTCAAAAATTTAGTTCTAATGTCCAAATGATGTACATTCCAACCATGATGAGCTTCAAGTGCACATATGCTATGAACAGTGGTCATTTGGCAAGTGGGTGCAAAGGTCTCATCAAAATCAATGCCTCTCTCTTGAGCATAACCTTTTGCGACAAGCATAGTCTTATACCTATCAACTGTTTCATAAGCTTATGTTTTAGCTTGTATACCCACTTAGTGCCAATGGCCTTAGGTAAAGTTGGACATTAGAAATACATTTCTTATTTGTCCATATGATATTTAGCTTTTTGTTTTTTATGCAAATAGTATGGTAGTATTTTCTTTTGCATAAACGACTAGGAATAATAAAGATTTAGTGTTTTTATCATTTGTATCCATGTCGCAAGCACAAGGGTTTTTATATAAGAGAGTATAGTGCCCGTTGTTCATATTGTATATATTATGTGCCTCCTAGCACATTTGCTTGACAGTGCATGTAGAGCACTTGGACTATTTTTTTTAATTTTAATTTTCCTGTCGAAATGTTGACAAAATTTTCATTTTTTTTGCATGCATAAGAATAAAATTAGAAAAGCATATGAAAAGTGTTCTTGTTTGTCATTTCTTTATGCAAATCCTCGTGACTACTTACTTTCTGCTACCACCCTTTACTTTAGGTGTACATAAACACACAAATTGAAAAAGAAATAAAAGAATAAAAAACATAAAAAGAACTTTACTCCTTCCTAGTTATGGATTCAATACCATCTTTAACACTTAGGCATGGATGCACATGGTTGCACCCTTGAGGTGCCATAGAGACCATGAGTGCTAGGATCTCACAGCTAGAGAGCATGCTTCATGACATCCTAGAGCACATATGTAGCTCCAAGAAAGAAGAATTTGTACCAAAAAGCGACTTTCCAGGGATGAAGTTAGATGCTCTAGGTGAGCATCAAATCGGAGAGGTTCTTAGTGAGAGTGTTCAAGTAAGAGAAGTTGAATGGAAGCTTAAGGATCTTAAGCTGCCAAGATATCATGGCTCTGCTAGCACATGAACTACTCATGCTCTTGAGTAGTAGCTCGAAAAGTGGAAGCAATGCTTTTGTCTATGCCATATCATGGATGAGAGGCATAAGATTCAATAGGTGACATACAACCTCGTCAACGTTGCCCATAGGTGGTGGTGTAAGAGTGAACAAGACAAGAAAGATCCCATTATATGGGAACAATTTATAACAATTATGTACCACCTAAAGAGAGGTCTAGAACACTAGACACTTGGTTTTTTATTAGTCAGAAAAACCAACACATTCAAGACTGTGCAAATAAGTATAGGGAGGTGCTCCTTAAAGTTCTTGACTCTATCCCAAAGTTTCTCTAAGTTCATAAGTTTGTCTTGGGACTTAGAGAAACTATTTGACCTCTAGTTAGAAAGGAGAGGTGTCACTCTTTGGCACAGGCCATAGAGATGGCTCTGGTCTATGAGGACCGCCATAGGGACATAGGCTCCCAAGGCCAAAGATCCTCATGGACTAAGATGAGTGGGCCCTTTTCCACTTCCACTCCTATCTTGACTAGTGTACATCCTCAAAAAGAGGTTAAGCAGGTGCACATGATCAAGATAATTTCAAGAGAGAAGAGAAAGGTGTTTGCTCTAGGTGAGAGGGTTTATAAAAATTCCATCCTTACTCCTCAGAAGAAAAAGAAGGCAATGAAAGAAGCATTATGCTATGGATGCTTAGGACAACACCGCTTTAAAGATTGTTCTAACAAGAAAAAGATAGCAGCAACCATAGCCATAAATCCCACTCATGCAAGGAGTGATGTAGATTAGGATTTTGATGATTCCCCATCTTAGTTATCATCCACTATAGTGGCCATGACAGTTACAAAGAAGGTTCCTTCTATGCTAGATGCTGTGTTGTTACCAATGGTACAGAAAGGATACCGATTCCCTGATTTGAAACTCATTGTTATGAGAGGAGTCATGGCAAGCTAGTATGTTAAGGTCCTCTTTGACATTGGGTATATGCATTATGTCATTAGTTCTTGACTAGCCAAAAGTATACTTTTAGACATTGTGCAGTCAGAGTATGCATACACAATGGATTTAGCCAATGAGAAGGGTATTGAGACATGGGACCAATGATGAGTAGGTCTACCTATACAGATCTAGTCCTACAAGGATAGATTGGATTTGGAGACAACACGACTAACTTGTTTTGATGTAGTCCTAAGTGAAAAGTGGCATGCTAGGAAACGACCAATCATAGATTTTGCTCCGCATGTTTATCAGTTTGAGCATGAGGGAAGGTGATTAGTGATCCGTGGAGAGCTAGATCTCTAAGAGACACTATTGATGATTGCAACCAAGGTGCTCAAGATTGATTGCAAGTATATTTATTTTCTGTATTTTGTGTATTCATGTTGTGTAGTGATGGATTCTTGCAGTCAAGGAAACTCTAGCTAGAAATCTCAAGTAATTTTAGATAAAGTAAGAGTAGAATTCCAATAGTTGTTTTTAAAAAAATTACCTTTGGTTTTACCTTCATGTAGGAACATTGATGATAGAATCAAATTTGTACCAAGGGCGAGTCTGACCACTCATCCGCCATTTCAAATGAGCTTGCAGGAGGAGAATGAAGTCCACAAGGTCATGGAAAAGTATTTGCAAAAAGGGTTGATTAGACCCAACTATTTTTCCATTTGCATCACCAGCTCTTCTAGTGAAGAAGAAAGATGGATCTTATAGGATGTATCTTCAACTATAGAATGCTAAATAGATTACCACCAAGCACATATATCCCATGCCCTAGATAGATGATCTCTTAGATGCTCTAGGTGGATCCATTGTATATAGTAAGATAGATTTGAAAAGTGTCTACCATTAGATTAGAGTAAAGCAACAAGATGTATATAAAACAACTTTGAGGACCCGTTTTGGGCATCATGAGTATTTAGTTATGCCATTTGGTTTGACTAATGCACTACTACTTTCATGATGTTAATGAATGATATTTTACATCCATTCATTGGAAAGTTTTTTATAGACCTTGTTGATGACTTGTTGGTGTATAATAGGTCTGTACATGAGCATGAAAGACATTTAAGGTTAGTTTTAAATAAGTTAAAATAAAATCATTTATTTGTAAATCTAGATAAGAATCACTTGTTTCTTCTAGAGATAGATGATTTAAGGCATGTGGTATCGATAGATGGGGTTCAAATGGATTCCAAGAAGGTCTTAGTTATTCTAACTTGGCCTACTCCTCAAGATGAGGGACAATTAAGATCATTTCTAGGACTTTCTGATTTCTATTGGAAATTCATTTCCCCTTATTCATCAGTAGCAGCACCTATGACAAATTTGCTTCAAGCCAAAGTATCATTTGCATGGAAGCAAGAGCAACAAGAAATTTTTGATACTCTAAAGCAAGCTATTTTAGAGGCTCCTATACTCAAAGTGGTAGATCCACAAAAACCATCTGAGTTGGAGAGAGATGCTAGTGGCATACCTATAGGGGCAGACATGAGCCAAGATAACATGCCAATAGCTTTTGCAAGCAAAAAGTTGAGTAGTGCAGAACACAATTGGCAAGTGCATGAACAAGATTTGTATATAGTAGTGCATGCTCTTAAAGTCTGGAGACACTATCTTTATGGTGTAGATGTTAAGGTATAAAGAGACCACCATACACTCAAATACTTTTGTAGTCAGCTAGATCTTCAAGGCAGACAAGCTCATTGGGTTGAGCTCATGTAGGAGGTTCACATGGAAATCTTGTATAGAAGAGGTAAAGAGAATTTTGTAGTGATGCATTATCACAGATGGTGTATCAAATGAGCTTTACAATTTTTGAAATCTTATTGCTTCAAGATATAAAGGAAGCACAACTGGAAGATCCACATTTATTACAGATCATAAGAGCCATCAATGATGACTCTAATATAGGAGATGAGGTACACCTAGTTGTTCCTTCCCCTAGTAAAGCAAACAAGTCTGTATTCCAATATCTCAATGGATAACGCAATAGTCAAACAGAAAGGAAAGGTTTGCATACAAATTCTCAGGATTTGAGAAGAAAATTCATGGATGATAAACATGATGTTCCTTGTGCAAGTCATCTTGGTGTTGACAAGACCATTTAGCTTGTTAGAAGAACATTTTGGTGGCCTCGATTAGTCAAAGATGCCCACACATATGTTCAACAATGCTTTATGTGTCAGGTCAACAAAGAAAAAAGGGTTAAGACACCAGGTCAAAAGTCCTATTAATGTGAACACCTTTTAGGATTATTTTCCACTTTTAAGCACGTCATGATTTACCTATTTCAAAATTTGTTTAAATAGTGAAGAAATAATATCATAATATCCTCTTCTTGAGGTACAATCATGCATGTGAAAATGATTATCAAACATTTTCATTACTCATGTGAAAGAAGGCGGCTCGTGGGGTATCATGTCTTGAACATCGAGAGTACTGCTACTAACTTTTTTAAGGTTAATACACACTTGCAACTTTCCATTCTTTTTGGGCACCACTACAGTGGGGGACACTCATTCAGTATGCTCAATCTCATAGATAAATCCAGCTTCAGTCAACCTATCAATTTCTTCTTTTATTTTAGCCGCATAAGTGTCATTATATGTGTAGGGCTTCTGTTTGGTGGGCTTGGCATCGACGGTCATGGGGATCATATGAGAGCATATTCTTGGATCTACCCCCTTCAAGTCTCTATAGTGCCATGCAAACACATCCTTATATTCCCTTAATAGAGCTACAAGGTCCATTTCTTCTTTTGCACTTAAGTCATCTCCTATGTAGGTACATCTCTCTTCGTTCTCCTCAATGGTCACAACAATCTTTTTGGTCTTTTCTTTATTATCATATGATTCTCCTATGATGGCATCTCTCTTAGGCATTCGTACCAAAATTTTGTGGTCGTCAACTTCATATTTCTTGAAATTCTCCGGTACTTCAAACAATGAGTCCTCCTCTTCTTGTTTCACTGCTTTTCTTTTCTTTTGCTTTTGACTGCTCTCACTTCCATCTTTTGAATTTACCGTTTTAATGCTTGTGAGAGGTTCTTCTTCTTTTTGGTTAAACACTCCTACATCTTCTAAATAGTGCTTTTCCGAGGTAAATCCTATCCATCACAATGGACTCTAGATCATCGTCGTTCTCTTCTCCTTCTATGACATCACTAGGGTCACATTCTTCTAGCAAGGGCTGACACATGAACACTGAAATATCATAACCCTCCTCATCACAATGAGGTGTCCATTGTTCTTCATTGACTGGAATGTCCATGGTAGCTAAGATTTCTGCCCAACCATGAGGCTCAAATTCCTCATTTGGAAAGATTATCGATGTATAGGATGGGTCTTTAATTGGTCTATCTCCTGGAGAAGTTCCTTCTTCTCCTGCATTTAAGCGTTTTTCCTCTTCCTCGACGACCTTGCACATCCACAAATGAGTATCTTCATGCAACCAGGAAGGATTAGGTGAACTTCCAGAATGCACAGAGATAGAATCTTCTTTTGCTTTGTGGATAGGATTCCACTGTAGGGGTGGTACATTGCTAAAGGTATAATCCTTCAAACTGACCTTGGTGGTGACCCCTAAGTGTTGTAAGTACAAGGATTTGGTTCCCCAATCCTGCACTATTTGCAATTGTCGTAGGACGGGTCTTCCTAGGATCATCTCATAGACATTATTTTTCTCAAAGTCACATATAGCAAATGTGTGTTCAAACTCTACACCACAAGTGGTTAGAGTTATCCATTTGAGAAATCCTAGAGGTCTTTCAAAATGACCGTCGCCCATTTGAAGCTTCATTTTGGTTGGTCTTAATGTGGGTTTTCCCCATTGCTTCCACAAGGAGGTGGTCGCAATAGCAACACCAGCACATGAATCTATGATTGCTTTGGTTGTGTAACCTTGGTAGGTGATTGGAAGATAAGTATTACCTTCTTCACCCTCACACATGTCTCCTATTTTATCGAGAGGTATCTCTGGAACTTTTTGCTTAGAGCCTGTTTTTGGCATATTGGAATCAAGTTCTGGGACCTGATCCTTCACATGATTCCATAGCTCAGGTTTTGCTTTGAGTAGCTCTTCTATAGTGAGATGACACTGAACCTTAGTGTTCTTCACGACATCGGTGTTCCTTGGAACCACTGAGTCTTCATTTCTTACCAATATTGTGGGAGCTCTGAGTATGAAGAGACTCAGATTCCCATGGGCCAGTGAATTGTGGCAGCTCTTCTAAAGTATTAGATTCAAAATCTAATCTTTCGTCTTCTTGTTGTTCTGCTTCATCTCCGTAAATAGATGGAATGTCTTGGGGAAATTGATCATGAAGGTCATCAATCTCACGAATAGGAGGGGAATTACCCTTCTCCTTGGCCCATTTCTCCTCTTGTATTTCCCGCAAGAACTATTGAGAGTAATTTTGAATTGAAAGAGGTGTTCCAACATTCGTAGAATTAGGAACATAAGCTGCCATTGGTGGTCAGCTTCCTCTCTCAATAACTGGTTGAGCCTGTGGAGGTAAAGAAACTTGTGGTTTCTTTATCAACTGCTCTAATCTTTCTAGCAAGCCCTGGAAATGCAAATCCGGTTTGACAGAGTTTGTCTGATTGAACTTTTGACTAGTCTCGAGTATAGCTTGAGCTTGTTCTACCATTTTAATGCACATTTTCATATGTTCAATCTCTAAATCTGCTCTAGGGTAACTCTTGTCTAGGTTTGCAACTATTGGCCCTTCTTGGTCGAGCCTGGTAGGCCTTGAACATCATGTCCACGCCTTCTGGGGTTGGATCTACAAGAACAGACCCTGGTTGCGGTCTATTTACAATGGGTGGTGGGGTGGGATGAGGTGGAGTAGATGGAGTTTGGGCATTCGAGGGGCTTTGAGATGCAATGTCATCTATTTTTGTTTTTGCTTCTTTTCGGCTTTCTTCTAGTTATGATAACTTTTTATTCCACTTGCGATTGGCCTTCTCTCTAGTATCCTTCCATGTTCTTGTTTTCCTCTTACTAGCTTCTCCCTATTCACTCAACTCCAATTGCTCTACTAGTTTATCCTGTTTTAAGGCTTGTGCTCTAGTCATAGCTTGTATAGGAGCCACATTACTACCACTTGAACTTGAATCCGCCACTAAGTATACCACATTTATGGGTGTGACCTTGGGCGCACTAGAGGGGTTCCTTGGACAATCTCTCGGGAGATGGTCTTTGCCGCACTTAGGGCGAAAGCCTTGTATTGTGATGTTCTATCCTTGACCCGAAGATGGTGGGTGGGGACAATCACGAATGAAATGTCGCCTTGACATCTAAAACATGGTCCTCTAGGGGCTTGTGGTCTCATTTGTCTCAATTGGGGCCTAGGGTTAGGATTTGTATACATGACATTCGAGTATTCACGTTCCCAATTTTGTTCCATATGTGGTGTCTCATATTGGTATGAGTAAAACTCACTATGCTCATATGACTCTGTGTAATAAGCATGTGGACTACCTTCATGGGAGTAGTCTGAACTATGAGCATGAGAGTCATTGTCTGAGATCAATGGGGTCACTGGCACCAATGCTCTATTAAGGTTCTCTTCTGCTGCTGCATACTTAACTGGAATTACATTGGCAAGCGCTGGTGGTTGGTTTCCTAGGACTGGTTGTGGTCTATGTGGTGCCTGATATTGTTGTTATGGTCTATAATATGGTTGTTGGTATTGGTTCTCATACCTACCTTGTTGGTAAGGTTGCTGATAATTTTGTCTAACAGCTTGTCTATTGTATGGACAATCTTGAGCCGTGTGGTTTGTGTATTTTCTCTCAATAGTGCAATATGGAGCATTCGTTTCTCTCATGTTCTAGTTGTGCAATGGGCATACATTAGCCATGTGGTCGCCTCCGCAAGTATATCACCGATTCAATGAGGTGACTATTGGTATTGGTCTATTTTGAACTCCTAGCTTCTTGGCAACTTGCTCTGCTATCTCACCCAATTCAGTGGAGGTTCTAGAGGTATGACTAGTAGAATTGTTAGAGTCTTTATAGAGTTGGGATAGTCCTAACTCCTCACCCAAGTTGTCTTCTATGTCAATGCAGGTCCGCACACACTCTTCTATGCTTCTAGGCTCTTTCAAGTACACATATGATCTTAGCTTGGTGCGTAATAAGCCATCTAAAAACAAAGCCACTTGTTTGGCTGGTGTGGGTAACTCTGGAGCAGGGCATCTTTCTAGGTACTATCTGAACCTTCTTCCTGCTAGTCGCACTGTTTCTTGGGGTGTCTGCTTCAAGCTGTGGATCAAAGATGATGTGTTGTGCCTGATTCCACTCTTGGAAAATTCTACAATGAATTCATCTAGCAGTTGACCTATATCGCAATAGTTGCGACTACTCAGTGGTTGAAACCAAGCTACGATAGTGCCCTTAAGAGTCAAACCAAATGCCTTGTACTGGGTGAACAAATCCTCAACCTGTTCAGCTCTTAACACTTGTTTGAACTCGGCCACATGATCATAAGGATCTCCTATCCCGTCAAAATAATTCTTCATTGCCCTGATCACTTGAGTGGGCCTAAGGGTTCTTGGGTGCTCTCGGGGTCTAGGCAATGGAATATCATGGTCATCCCTTTGCTGCCTATGTGCTTGGTGTCTTTCTCTTTCAGGTCTTTCATTTTCAAATCCTGATCTATTTTTACCCAAAGTGTGTGCAAAACTGACATCAGGTCTCTCTCTTGTTCGCTCTCGTTGTGCTTCATGAGCTTTAGATGATCCTACACCTTGGTGGCCATGGGAAATATTAGACCGTGGTGGAGGAAAGATTAATTCACCCTGCCAAGTATATGCGTGCCTATCATGCTCTGATACCAAGAACATTTTCTTCGATGTGTTATCCAGGAAGACAACTTTGCCTGGTATCTCTGGATCCTTGAACTCGTAGATGATGATTATGCCCAATTGGCTAGGTTGATCTGGCTTGAATCTCCAAAAGGCTTCTTCTGTTTCTCTATTCAAGAATAGTTCTATGCTTTTGTTATCTTGAGGGATACAATCTGGAGTGATCACTCTGGTCAAAATTGACTTACCTCTAGGAGTCTGGGGTCCCTGTCCTACATTTCCTTGTTCTAGGTCTCCTATCTCATTCTCAGGAATGATTATTTCCAAACTCATAAGTCCTATCTGGTAGGTTGGTGACCACATACATGGTTCCTTCCTTATCAATGTATGAACCTTCTTCAAACTTGACTACTGGGTGTTCAAGTCCAAAGGGTTGATCTGGGTTTTTGAGTTGGACCATTGATCGCCTTAGGCCATCTTCATAGATGCCAGCACCTAATCGGTTGGTCTAAATATATTCCAACTGTGTCTTATAGGTACCTTCTGGTGTTTGTAAACATGTAGTATCTGAGTTACCTGCAGGTTTTCCCATGCTAAAAGACATTTCTGAATCACTTGTGTCTGAACTTAGTACGTAAGGATGACCACTTAGTTGTTGTGCCCAAGACTTAGTTGTATGGTTGACACTAGCCTCAGAAGATCTAATGCTTTGTCTATCCATGCCTAGGTGTCTACCAGATCTCAGGTTCATAAGCTTTGGTTAGGAGTCCAAAATTTCCCTTTGGTATGGTTCAAAATCCTTTGGAGTCCCCTTGGGCTCCTGGTCCCACTTGAGGATCAACTTCAAATTATCCTATCCAACGAGCTATAGAGCTCAAAAAATGGACTTTTGATGAAAACGTTATGTCAAATCAGGCTCCTAGGGGTCAAAACAGAGAAATAGGCTCTTATGAAAAAATCACAATTTTGTGTGAAAATCGCGATTTTAGGCAACCTTGGAAATCACGATTTTGAACAAAAATCGTGATTTTTTGGGGTCTTAAAATCACGATGCTGAGCACCTATGAAAATCGCGATTCAGAGGGATCATGAAAATCGCGATGCTGAGCAGCCACAAAAATCACAATTTTGTGAAATCATGGAAATCGCGATGTTGAGCACTGATGAAAATTGCGATTTTGAGCACAACCAAAGAATCGCGATTTTGAATGAAACTCGTGAAAAACACGATTTTGTGTGACAATCGTGAAAAACGCGATTTTGACAGAAAATCGTGTTTTTGGCCTGAAAATCGCGATTTTGAGAATGACTAGAAAATTGCGATTTTCATTGAAAATCGTATTTTTGCTCAGAATCATGTTTTTATCTGAAAATCGTGATTTTGGCTAAAAATCATGTTTCTTGAAAGTCGTGTTTTTTGAAAGTCGCGATTTTGGAGCCTTAATGAAAATCGCATCTTTTTGAACATCGTGTTTTGAAAATCGCGATTTTGGATGAAAATTGTGTTTTTTTGAAAATCGCGATTGCCAACAGAGAATTGTGGTTTGATCACAATCGTGTTTTTGGCTGAACATCGTGATTTGTGAGAATCACTATTTGGATCCCACTGAAAATCGTGTTTTCTCAGGGTCGTGTTTTTGGCTTGAAAATTGCGATTTTGAGAATGACCAGAAAATCGCGATTTTGGGATGAAAATCGTGTTCTTGAAAATAGTGTTCTGAAAATCGCGATTTTGTACCTTAGTGAAAATCGTGTTTTCTGAATATCATGAAAATCACGTTTGATTGAAAATCGTGTTTTGATTGAAAATCGTGTTTTGATTGAAAATCGTGTTTTTGAAAATCGTGATTTTGGAGCCAACAGAGAATCGTGTTTTTCCCAAAATCGTGTTTTGCTGAAAATCGTGTTTTTGAAAATCACGTTTTTGAGCCCACTAAAAATCTTGTTTTCTCAAAGTCATGTTTTTGACATGAAAATCGCGATTTTGGATGAAAATCGTGTTTTTGAAAATCGCGATTGCTAATAGAGAACCGTGTTTGATCACAATCGTGTTTTTGGCTGAAACTCATGATTTGTGAGAATCGCGATTTTGAGCACAACCAGAGAATCGCGATTTTGAGAATGACCCCAAAATTGTGTTCTTTTCAAAAAGCTTTTAGGTGAGCTCCGTATGTGCAGAAAATCATGAAAAAAACACAGGTGCTTGCTCTCCCTTGCACCTCCTAACTCCTTCTCACACAATCATGGAAGAAAAATGGTATGAAAATGGTGAAAATGCACTAAAAAACAAGAAATCTCTATGAAGAAGAAGATGGAAGAAGATGAAGAGGAAAAATCAGAAAATGAACAGAAATGACAGTTTTTTTACCTTCCAACGTCGCAAATCTACGATCTTACCATCACAACGCTCGTCCTCAAAGCTCTCTCCCTGACAACGGCGCCAAAATTTGGTGTAGCTCAACCGTAAGCACCACCTCCTTTACTTGTCAATCCGTGGAGACGTGAGGACTGGTATGAAGACTGTGAGCAAGTGAAAGCACAAGTGCATGAGTGAAAGCACACAAACATGCACACACATAGACACACACACGCACACAAGGTAAGATCAAAGAGAGGAACAATGGAAAGCTTTGATTGCAAAAAACTTCTCTTACAAAAGCTCTATTCTCCAACAAGCTAACCCTAAAAATGAGCTCTCTAGCTCTTTTTATAGTTTTTTTGACTAGTTTTGGCCTTGTCCAGACCTAGTGTCCGACTTAGTTAAAAGTTAGGTTCCAGGGCTTATTTGAGGGCTCAAATGAAGTCTAAAAATTACAAAAATTGGTAGGATGATACTTCTAATACTCCTCAAGCTCAGGGACTCCTCGGCTTGAATAAAATGGAGTTACAAAAATAGAAAATGGTATTTACAATGGTTTTTAGTGATGGAAATCACTATTTTTGTAGGGGGTTCTTCTAAAAATTTGACATATACTTCTTGGAGCTCCCTACTTTCTCCTTCTTGTTGTGTGTGTCCACCTTTCTGATGTCCTTCCATGCTTGTGCTTGACCTTGAGTTCCCACATGCACCATATGCAGCATCTTCTAAATGGGCAAGGTCTTCAACATCATGAAGTAAGTTGTGGTTTGGTGACTTGTCAATTGGTTGGGTGTGATACTACCTCACTTGTTTTATCACTATGAATAAAGGTGGCATCAAGTATAAGATATGTATTGCTTTTTTAGCTACTAATATTGTTGCTAAATTGCTAGCAAGGATTTCCTATTCAAGCTCCATAAAACTCTCATTCATGCCTTCAATACATATCTCTTTACTCCATTTGTATAGGTTCTCATAAGGTGGATACTCTCTAAACCCTAAGTCTATTGGGAACAAGGACTTGTCTTCTTGTAAGACTACTTCGAGGTCGAGTAACATTGGTGAAGTGTGCTCCAACTGAGGAGATGATGGTGTAGGTGATCTTCAATTCTTCTTTTGTAGGAATAGGTGATGGTTGAGGGTCTCATGATTTCTATAAATTTTCCACTTTGTTTTGAAGTGATTTCAATATGATTTTTGTATATCTCCATAATTTTTTTTTGCTCTTCAATTATTGCTTGAAGCTATGAGATCTATTGTGTGCTTCTTTGGGCCTCGTAATATAAAGCATCCATGGGATATCCTATCTTCTTTTAGCAATGTCCTAAGTTCGTGCTCTCTTCTAAAACTCTTCTCTTTGTAAATGTAATTTCTCTTCCAACTATGGGTGCACTATGGAGATGTCTGAAGGCACGTCCTAGCTGATCTCCACAAATGCTAATGCTTGTGTGCTGAGTAATTGCTCTAGCATGTACTCTTGGTCTTTCCTTCTTTTTGTTCCTTCATATGTTTTCATTTGAAGTTGCATTTTAAGCAGAGTTTCTCCAGCAGTAAGAGTGTTTACCATGTTGTGACCCTTATAACATCCTCTTCATCTATTTCTAAGTGTGCCATGACGTTAGAGGAAGCCAAAAAGTTGGCCTAAAAATCATTGGTCAAAGCAATAAAAGCTCAGTCAAAGAATGAGGAAAGTGGTAAAAAGAAGCATAACCATGGAAGTAAAGCAGAAAAGAGTCTAATAATTTTTTCCTTCTCAAATTCCTTCTCAGATTACATTTTTTTCCCATTTTGAACCCACAACATATGTAAAAATGCCTATTTTTGGCATAAAGCCCTATTTTTAGGTAATCAAACCAACACTATAAAAGCCAACTAGTACTCAAGCTTCATGGGCATGAATAAAATAGTAACACTAATTGTCATATTTTTGTGACATCAATTTGGCCTCCAATTAGCCACTTAACACTATTTTTAAAGTTGGGCCAGACACTACAATGTTGACAAAGCACTTAAAATGTCCATGTATGTGAAAGAGACCTCATTTGTTGGGATGAATTAGTTAGCAATCACTTGTTTGAGTGTACAATTCATATGAGCTTTGTACTCTTATCTTGAGCAATACAAGAGCTTCTTGGAGCACATTCCCTCTTGCCTATTCATGCATGTGTGTGTATGCATGTGATTGTCTCCGTTTTTTTTGTAGCTTTGTGTACGGTATTCATACCACCCATTGATTGCTATGTGGATTTGGCATTTTTTAATTGTGTTTGTGTGCAAGCCACAACATTATGGGCTTATACTTTTGGTGTCATTGTCCGGGGAATCTTGTTGAATGTGCATGATGTTGTCAAATGAGGTACATGCCTTGGGTGCTCTTGTGCTCATAATTTGGGTGCATATCATTCTTCATCATCATTACATAGTTATTTAGGTAGTTAGTTAGATAGAAATAGAGAAAATGAGTTTTCAAGCTTGGGTTTTCTACCTTTTTCCAAGTTTTCCATAATCTTGCACTTCTTATTCTTCTTCATCTTCACCTGCTTCTTCACAAAAACTTGCTAAGATTAGCGTGGAGTGTATGGGTGATATTAGGACTTGTGGACTTGAGAAATTGAGAAATTCACGATTCTCTACATTTTGAAGTTTGGAAAAATTGCGATTCTTTGGAAGTGTAGATTTTGAGAAATTCGCGATTCTCCAGACTTGGCATTTGAGAAAGTTGTGATTCTTGTTGATATATTTAGGTAGTGATGGGTGTGAACACTAGGACTGTTGGGGTACTTTTTTCCCTCTTTAGGAGGTTTCTTTCCCCCGGCTTGTATATATGGCTATAGCCCTAATGGGCTACTTATCTTTGTACATTCTCTAGTAATACATTCAGTATTGTGTGTTGTGCTCCAAGCTTCTTCTTCTTCCTTGATCTCTTCGCGTGCTTCTGTAGACATCTAACTCCAACAATTGGTATCAGAGCAGGTCTTCGCTTCATCTAGAGCATCGTCTACACCTCTCCAGTTGCAGTTTGAGATTCACACAAAATTTGGTGAGCATACTCAAGGTGTTTCAGAGATCAAAACAGCTTCGCTTTGTGGTGCCGAAATCGTGATCTGAGCTCGTTTCAGCCTCCGAATGCACTATCGCAGTGCTTGTGCATGCTATTTCATCTTTTTTGTGCCATAGATATATACCAGTTTTGGTTCACCAGTATAAGCATCTCAAAGTCTGATACAGGTCTGGTAGAATTCATTTGGGCAGTTTTGTTCAACTTTTTGAGATACAATCAATTTTTGCATCAAGGTATTTTAGTCACCTGGCAATGGCTAAAGCACTGATGTATTCTAGGTGTTGGCTATTGAGGATAAGTTGGATGGTACCAACTACCCATTATGGGCTTATATGATGCGGCATGTATTGGTTGCAAAAGGACTGTGGAACATTGTCTAGGGTGTTGAAAAACGTCCTATCACACCTACAACTGTTACAACTGCAGGTACTGCAGCTCATGCAAAAGGTGTCGAAGATGATGACATTCTACATATTCCTGCTCGTGTTGCAGTCCCTACTGCACCTACTATAGAGAAAATTCATTGGGATGGCAGAGATGCCGTGAATGAAATCTCTCTCATCATTCAGATGTAAATTTTCTAAGTAAAGAAAAAAATTGTGCCCGATATTTTGTTGTGTTCTCCTTCTGTGCTTGATCATTTTAGGAATCCTTTTGTAGATTTCTAATTCCATAGTTAATGCTTCTATGGTTAATATTTGAGAGCCTAATTATAAATAGGTTGAGAGAATTATGTGTAGGAACATTTGTATGTGAAGAAGTGATGAGTGTCTTCTAGCGCAATCTCGATGGTCAAAGAATTGATCAGATCTCAGTGCATAGTGTAATGTTTTACACAAATGGCAAGTCAAAATCTAAGTTGTAAGGTAAGCCATCTATGGCTAAAAGCATTTGATTAAACAGGTTGTACTTTGAGAGAAGCATGCATTAGAAATTGCAGGTGTCAAAGTCGACTATACAGGAGAACAGTTTCAGACATAGGTGAATTGTTTGGATCATTTCTCAAGATCTACTGAATCTTCTAAGATAGTTTAACTTGGAAAAGGTGCGGAATCTTTAGCCAACACCTTATGCAAAATTTTATCAAAAACTTTACACATTTGATCAATCAATGAGTGAGTTATGTGCAATAGAATTTTCTGAGTAGTGACTCTCTTAAGAGTTAGTTCAAAATTTTGATAATCTAGGATTGATCCTCCAAATTGGTAAAGGTTTTGAGTTATTCTTGATATAGAAGTGTTCTAACATTAAGGATAGCTTTTTCTTTTGGATATTAACACTCTCCATCATTTGTGCAGAAAGGGCATGAAACTAGGTGTGCAAGTTAAAGAAGGCATTATATGGTTTAAAGCAAACACCACGTGCTTGGTATGAGAAGATACATGCCTATCTGATTGCACATGGTTTTGAGAACAATCCAACTGAAAGCACCTTGTATGTTAAGTGTGCTAATGATGTGTTTCTAATCATTGTTGTCTATGTTGATGACATGTTGCTTATTGGTCCTATTGAGAAGCATATTGCTGATTTTAAGGCTGATTTGCATGCCTCATTTGAGATGTCTGATTTGGGGCATTTGCATCACTATTTGGGCATTCAGTTTATGCAAGTTGATGGTGGAATGGCTTTGTGTCAAACGAAATACATTGATACATTATTGCAACATTTTGGCCTTGACGACTGTAAGCCTATTGCCACTCCTATGGAGACAGGTTTACGATCGAGTCTTCATGATGCTGGAGATGCATTTGATGTTGTCCTCTATCAGCACGCTATTGAATGCCTCATTTACTTATGCATTACTCGGCTAGATATTCAGTTTGTTATCTCACAGATGAACATGTTTATGCATTGTCTAGGCGTCAAGCATTGGTAGGCGGTTAAGCGCATCTTTCCCTACTTGAGTGGTGCTCGGCTACTTGGGTTGTTTTATCCCAAGGCGGGATCACTACCACCAGATTTGCATGCTTTTTCTAACTCAGACTGGGCTGGTTGCTATGACACTCATGTGTCCACTAGTGGTTTTTGCTTCATGCTTGGTAGCTCATGTATATCTTGGTTGAGCAAGAAG
This sequence comes from Ceratopteris richardii, assembly GCA_020310875.1. NCBI lineage: Eukaryota > Viridiplantae > Streptophyta > Polypodiopsida > Polypodiales > Pteridaceae > Ceratopteris > Ceratopteris richardii. The sequence goes on from CM035431.1 coordinate 121,057,746, forward strand.
CAGCCTACTCTGGCCACTTCCAGTTGTGAGGTTGAGTATAGGGCAGCTTTCACAGCGACTGTTGAGGATAAAAAAAGATAAAAAGTAGGGACATGACCAGGCAGTTAAAGAATCACATCAGTGAATCTTCAACAAGGACATCCATCAACAATGAAAGAGAAGCCAATGGTCAACCACCATGATGGGAGTACAACACAAAGAGATAAACATCAATGAGACATTTACCCAAGTAAGAATCACCTACTTTGGCAACACTAAAACAATGATAGATTAGGAAACCTCTTCCTCAGCATCCCTTGAGCACTCAGCTCAAGACCCAATTTTTTGCACCATAGTTCTTACCATGCATTCCCCAAGTAAGCATGCATAAGGCCACATTACAAGGTCGTGCACAAGGCACATACTTTCTTCAACCCAAGCACTGACACATTTACACATCATTCATCATGGGGCACGAGTACTTGGCATGCAAACTATGGAAACCATCCTTGAAAGATCCAGAGGACATCAAGGTTACAAAATGAGTACATAGGATGCAATTCATCATCAACAACTGGTCAAAATCAAGAGGGACAACTCTTTTGAGCAACTGACAATTTTTGAAAGCTCACAAATACACCATCAAGCTGGAATCCAAGAAAGAAGTACATACCAAGGGACTACAATGCGTAGAGGCTAACAAGGACAAAATAAAGAACCAGACAACCACAAGTGCTACATTTAGAAGATCAACTGATCTTTGTTGATACATGGGGGACACTACCACTCCAAATACTACATGGAACAACCACTCCAACAAAGGTTTGTAAGGGATGACAAACTTGAGAGGGGGGGAGTGTTGACACTCAAGGACAAGCACAAAGCATGGAAGCACATCAAAGAAGTGGACACACAAGAAGACAAAGCATGTAGGGAGCTCCAAGAAGTATATGTCAATTTTTCTAAAGAAATCCCTATAAAAATAGTGATTTTTATCATTAAAAACCATTGTAAATACGATTTCACATTTTTACAACTCCATTTTGCTCAAGCCAAGGAGTGCTTGATCTTGAGGAGTATTAGAAGTATCATCTTACCAATTTTCATAATTTTTAGACTCTCTTTGAGCCCTCAAATAAGCTTGAGAACCTAATTTTTAACTAGGCCAAACACTAGGTCTAGACAAGGTCAAATACTAGTGAAAAACTATAAAAAGAGATAGAGAGCTCATTTTTTAGGTTAGCTTTTTAGTAGTTCATTGAGCTTTTCTTTGGAGAGATTGAGGCTTTTGTAAGAGAGTTCTTGTGCAATTGAAGTTTTCCATTGTTCCTCTCTTTGATCTTGCCTTGTGTGCATGTGTGTTTGCATGCATGTATGTGCTTGTCACTCACATTTGCTCACCACAATCGCTCATGATCTTCATATCCTCCTCACATCTCTATGGATTGACAAGTAAAGGAGGTGGTGCTTACGCTTGAGCTACAGTAGGCATATTGTAGGGCCACACCAAGGGTCAAGCATAAGGCACTCTTTTGAATCCTATTCATAAGAGGCAGATAAACACCCATAAGTGTACATACGTTGTAACATATTCCAACATACCCCAACCCATGAACTAAATTAAAGTTTTTATGGATTGGTGCTAATGTCTTTGTTATAGGCATAGTCAAAACAATAGAACCTTCATCATCAAGAAAACCAAGAAAAGAGCAAGTGATGGAGATACTAGGAGCTAGCTTATCAAAGAAAAGTGTCACTAGAATTTCTACTTTTTGGTTGACAAACAAAAATAAAATGCCACTACATGTTGCTGCAAGAGATCTATATGTCTACCACCAGGCACCCCACACGGAGCTCCTTTCTACATTTGAAGTCAAAGAAAAGCTACTAGGGATGATCACTATTACCAACATCATAGGCTAGAGACAAGTGATCACAATAAATAGAACGATCATAGCATGTAATTTGAAATTTTGAATGCCTGACAAAAACAACCACGAGACCAAAGAGCAGACCCTTGAAAACCTTTCAAGAAATGAGGCATCCTAACCTTGTTGATATATTTAGGTAGTGATGTGTGTGAACACACTAAGACTGTCAAGGTACTTCTTTCCCGCTTTAGGAGGTTTCTTCCCCCGGCTTGTATATACGCCTATAACCCTAATAGGTCATTTATCTTTGTACATTCTCTTGGTAATCAATATTGTGTGTTGTGCTCCAAGCTTCTTCTTCTTCCTTGTGTTGTTCATGTGCTTTCGCAAACCTCAAACCTCGCTTCATCTAGGGCATCACCGAAACCCCTCTAATCACAATCTCAAAATCACATGAAAATTGATGAGCATACTCAGGGCAATTAGGATTTCAAAACGGCTTCGCTCTCTAGTGTCGAAATTGCGATCTCAGCTTGTTTCGACCTCCAAACGCACTATTCTAGCACTTGTGCAAGCAATTTCATCTTTTTGTGCCAAATATATATACAAGTTTCAATTCGCGAGTATAAGTGCCTCAAAGTCTGCTATAGGTTTAGCAGAATTTGACAGGGTAGTTATGTTCAACTTTTTGAGATACAATCATTTTTTTTCTACATTAGGGCATTTTAGTTAGTGGCCCTGGCTGAAAGCAATGATGTATTCTGTATGTTGGTTGTTGCGGATAATTTGGATGGTACCAATTACCCATTATGGGCTTATATGATGCATCATGTATTGGTTGCAAAAGGACTATGAGTATTATGCAAGGTGTTGAAAAACATCCTATTACACCTACAAATACAGTTACTGAAGGTGATGTTGATGGCATTGAAGATGGTGATATTCTTCAAGTTCCTAATCATGTTATGGTTCCTATTGCACCTACTGTAGAGCAACTTCATTGGGATGGTAGAGATGCTCAAGCACATGCATTCATAGTCTTGTATGTCAAACGTGCCACTATTCCTCACATTCCCTCTTGCAGAATAGCAAAGGGTGCTTGGGATACACTTACCACTTTATACCAGGCAAGGAATGCGGCTCATGTTGCTTACCCTCAAAAATAATTGGAGGGTAAGCACATGAATAAAGGAGATTCCATGGATAATTTTTTGAAAAAGATCAAATATTTGAAGGAGCAGTTGAATTCTGCTATTGAAATCTTGCCTAACACTTCACTTGTGCAGACTCTTCTAAATGGTCTTCTAGATTCATATCAGAGTTTTGCCTCTACTCTTTGATTCATGATGAAAGGAAATCCAAATGCCTTAACATTCGAGGAGTTAGTCTCTATTCTGTTGCAAGAAGATCATTATAGGCATAACAGGTCCACTATGGATGTTGCAGATAAAGCTTTCTTGGCTAGTCAGAAGGGCAAAGGTAAATGGAGCTCATCTATTAGTAAGTAGAAATCTGCTAATTCTACACAATCAAAGAAAGATGATAGAGACTAGAAGAAACAGAAAGCAAAAATTATTTTGCAAATATTATAAAGGAAATGATCATGTCATAAAAAGTTGTCCAAAAATCGCTACAAAAGAGGCAAAGAAGAAAGAGGCTAGAATGGTTGTTGCAAAGTCCTCTACACCCAAAACAGAGTCTGCTAATCTTGTGCAGAATGAAGAATGGGCATTTACTACTATTTGCACTTATGACCTATCTTCTCATAAATAGTGTATGTCTACAGTAGACCCAAATGTTTTGTACTTTGATAGTGGGGCAACCAAACATATTACACACAACACAGTTTCTTCACTTCACTTGAGCCTACCCATGTAGGGAATACTATCACATGTGTCAACAACGCCTCTTATCATATCATGGGAGTTGGTAAGATCATTCTAACTACTATTGATGCTAGTTCTTTTACATTCTCAGATGCTTTATTTGTGTCTGGGATCAAGAAAATATGTTATTAGTTTTAGTAGTAGCCAACATTGGCTTGGTTGTGAAATTTATTGATGACAATGATTTAGCATGTGTAGCTCAAAATTCTTAGGCTATGTCATATGCAAAGCTTTGGCATTCATGCTGCCATCTGAATTTTGCTAGTTTGCTACACTTATAGAAATCTAAAGTGGTGTCCTCTCTACCCAAACTTGAGGCACCCGATAAACATTTCTATGGAGGCTATATTTTAGGAAAAATGCAGCATTCCTCCTTCCCAAAAGATGGTTCAGTATGAGCTACTCAGAAATTGCAGCTTAATGTTCACAGTGATGTTTCTCGTCCTATACAAACACCTTCTTTTGGAAATTATCTTTGCTTCGTGACTTTCATTGGTTATTTTTCTAGGCATGGATGGGTATATCCATTGAAAGAAAAGTCTGAAGTGGTTATGTGCTTCAAACAGTTTTGGGTTTTGGTTGAAAATATGTTAGCATGTAAAATGGGCACCCTCCGTTCTGATCGAGGGTGGAAATATATGTCTTCTAATTTTAATGCATTTTTGGTTGAACATGAGATAACACATTAGTGTACAATGCCGTATACACCTCAACAGACTGGAGTTGCTGAAAGGAAGAATAGTTCACTCATGGATATTTCGAGATGTATGGTCAAGAGTCAAGCTTTACCACATAGTTTCTGGTTTGAGGCTATTATGGCACAACATATGAACTTAACAGGTGTCCCACTTAAGCATTGCAATCTATTACTCGATATGAAGCTTGGCATAGTTGCAAGCCATCTATCGCTCACCTTCGTCTCTTTGGTTGTCTAGAATATGCATTCGTGCATGAACAACAATGTAAGAAATCGGATGACAAAGGAGTGAAATGTATCTTGTTGGGAAAGGCTATCATTTGTGTTATCCACAGTCTAAATGCATGTTGGTTAGCCATGATGTTGTTTTTGTGGAAGATGCTATTTATCCATTACTGTCATGTACTAAGGAGATATCTCTTAGCTCCAAAGATGTGTATGAAACTTTGCTACCTCCTTTTACAGGTGGATAATCTAGTGCTAGTCCAAATGGGGCAATTTTGTAGCATTTATAGGTTGCACATGATGACACAGATCATTCCATTTGTGATGCAGATTTACATAATGCACTTATCGATGAGAGAAGTGATATAGAAGATGCAAAAACTATGCCTAAATGGCTGGTGCAGACTTTGTGAGATAGCAAATTAGATGCGCCTTTGTCATATCATACTTGTTCAAGCTCTCACAGTGCTTCTTTTGCATCAGATTGCTATGCTATGGCTGCCTCAAGTCTTTGTGATGAGAATGAGCATGTTTTGTTTCATGAAGCACAAAATTATAAAAATTGGATGGCTGAGTTGAAGCATAATCCTGATGTAGCAGTTGATAGGTAAAAGGTTAGGCTTGTTGCAAAGGGTTATCCTCAAGAAAGAGGCATCGATTTTGATGAGACCTTTGATCATACATGCCAAATGACTACTGTTTGTAGCATTTGTGCACTTGCAACTCATCATGGAACGTACATGATTTGGACATTAAAAATGCATTTTTGGATGATAACTTTTATGAAGAAGTGTATGTTTTTCAACCCCGTGGTTTTGTGTAGAAAGGGCATGAAAACAAAGTGTGCAAGTTGAAAAAGGCATTATATAGTTTGAAGAAAGCACCACATGCTTGGTGTTGGCAATAGTCAAAGGCATAGATGTAGAGGAAGCATGTAGAGGTGGACTACAAAGAGTCATGGGGAGCCAAGCAGTCATTTTTTCCAAAGAAATACACTTCATATTACTTTTTCAAAACTCCAAATAGTGATTTTTCATCACTTTTGTACTATATGTATCATAAAACACCCATTTTTGTAATTAATCGCTCCATTTTGTGCAAGACAAGGATTCCTCAAACTTGACGGGCTTAGGTAGAACTAGCTGACCAATTTTGGCTATTTTTAGATCTCGTTTAGACCTCCAAATACCCCTTAGAACCTATTTTTTAACTATGTCGGTCACTAGATGTGAAACTGGTCAAAACTAGTGTAGAATCTATAAAAAAAACTAGAGAGCTTATTTTTGAGGTTGGTTAGTGTGAGCTTAGAGCAAACTTGAGCTTGTAATAGTGTTATTGAGCAATAGAGTCTACTTTCTAGCTTCCATTGTGTCTTGCTTGTCTCTTCCATGTGTGTGTGTATGTGTGTGTGCATCTTCATGCTTCTCACCTTCACTCTCACTACTTCTTGCATTCACGATCTTCATATCACTCCTATCTCTTCCACGGATTGACAATTAAAGGAGGTGGTTCTTATGCTTCAACTACACCAAATTTTGGTGTCGTTGCATGTTTTTCATCTCCCTCACACTCCTCCTTCATCACCGCATCATCTTCTTCCACTCCAAAAAAATAAAAAATTTCACCATATCTACCTATCCTCCTGATTTTGCTCATTTGCACATGTGAGAGAGAGAGAGCTATTGAGATTGCATATGTGTGTGCGTTTTTGAGTTTCCTTGCAGGCATAGTACTCTAGAGCAATAGTAGAGCTCCAAAAAGGTAGAAACTGAGTTTTTCTGCCATATTTGCCATTGGAGTTGGACCATCACGATGGTCTGACAAAGTTGGCTTTTTTGGTAAGCATCTATAGCACGACATAGGCGATTATTGCACTTGCACGAATCTACAGCTGCATCCTTGAAATTCATAGTCTGGTGGACCATTGCGACGGGCTCATGCCATCGCAATTGTGTCGCACCACGGAGAAGAACCTAGGACACCTAGAGGGAAATCGGTATTGACGAGAATGCTAAACCCAGAATGGATCACTCAGGATAATAGAAGCATTGAATTGTTCCTAAATAAGGACACTGATGAAGTCTTTTGGAGATATAGGATGGAACAACCAAAAAAGTAGGCTCCATTACCATTTATGAATTCAAGGACCTAGATACACCCGAAAAGGTAGTATACCTAGATAACACTTCAGAATGAATGTTTGTAGTACCTAATCATGCAAGACATGCCTATACATGGAGAGGTGAGTTAGTATTTCCCCCATCAAGAGTGAATGTAAACATTAGCCATCAAGGTGCTAGGACATCCTCAGCCCATGGTCCTCAAAGAGAGAAGAACAAAGAAAGGCCAGAAGTGAGTTTCACTCATCCCTTAGGGAGAGATAGACCAACCATGGACACTGATAGAACGGAGAGACAGAGAGAACCCAAAATACCAAGAAGTAGAGACGGCTTTCCTCTACCTAGACCTCATGAACATCCAAGAATATTGAGAACCACCTAGTTAGTAAAGTCGATGAAAAACCACTTTGATGGGACAGGAGACCCCTACGACCATGTCGTTGAATTTAAGCATGTGTTACGAGCGGAGCAAGTAGAAGACATGTTCACATAGTACAATGCATTTGGACTCATGTTAAAGAACAGAGCTTTAACTTGGTTCCAACCGTTATGGAAAAGGAAATTTAGGGACATCCATCACTTGTTAGAGTCATTCATCACTAAATTCTCTAAAAGTGGACTCACGCATAACACTTCCTCATTAATCCATAGCTTCAAACAATCGCCCCCGAAAACAGTTAGACTTGGAGGATGTAGGTTTAGGTAGTACGAGAGATGCCAATGCCAGAACTGACCTCACAAGCAAAGCAAGTGTCTTTGTTTTTGGGCAGCATCTTGAGCTCTAAACTAGGATCCTATGTGTATTTGAAGGAACAAAGAATTTTAGAGAAATGTGTGCGGATATGTATAGACATTGAGGATAATTTAGGAGATGAATTGGAACTTTCAAAGGTCTACAAAGACTTAGATAGCTCATCCCAATCATCCTCAAAACATTCCACCTTGATAGAAGACCTAGCAAAAAAGGTAGCCCAGAAACTAGGTGTTTCTAGCAAACAGATGCCTAGGTTAATAACCAACAAATGTTGTTACACTTGTGGTGGTGAGCACATGGAAAATGTGCGTCCAAATGTAACACAACCTCAAGCCAACCCTAGTGGCCAATATTTCACAATTGAAAGATGGTACACCAATCACATGGCACAAGATTGCCCATATAACAAACAAGTAGTACAACAGAACTACCCGCAAGCATACTCTCAACCAGGTAGGTATCAAGGTCAGTACAATGTGCAACCTCATTACTACAGGCCTCCACATAACTACCCTTATCAATCTCAACAGAGAACTCAACCCATTTTAGCTCAACAGCCACCCCCCCAGCCAATGTAATTTCAATCAAATATGCGGTTGTAGAAGAAAACCTCAGTAGAGCTTTAGTGCCTTCTTCACCCCTGATCACAGAAAGTGATCCCAATTCAAATAGTTTTGATTCCACCCATGTAGGTGGTCCACTAGCATACTACATTGAGTCTCCAAAACACATGGAAGCATGTCGATACAATATTCCACCATTGGAACCCAATTGGGAGCCCGACTATACCAATGTCATGTATACGAATCCCAACCCACGGCCTCAGTTGAGATAGCCAAGACTATAGGGCCCTAAAGGACCATGCTTTAGGTGCCAAGGAGATCACTTCATCAAAGATTTCCCACATCCTCCGATAGCAAGACAGTCACAATATTATAGCATTCAAGGCTTTTGTGCAGAATGTGGTAAAGAGAATATCATTAGAGATTTCCCTAAGAACCCTGCTAATGCATCGAAACTAACACCCATTAATGTGTTAGGTATTGTACATACCTCAAATAGATCCAATCCTACATGTGTGCCTATCCAAGCTATAATGGGAGCCCAACTGTTGTTACAAAATCAATAGCCTAATCTTGAAAAAGTAGCCGGGATTAATGAAGTTGGAGAATCTAGTGGTAGAAAGACAAAATCTTGGAAGGACTCACGAGAGAGAATCAAAAGGAAATGGAGTAAAAGGACGAGTGAATTGGAAGGAAACCTAAAGGAAATTAGAGCAAAAATCCTAGAGTTAACTTCACGAGTCAAATCAAGAGAACCAAGCTCAGAGATCAGGATCAGTTTTAGCTGAACCCATACCTAAAAACCTAGACATGATGTTTCAAGCATACTAGCCAAGGTTAAACGAAGCACCTCAGGTAGCTGAATTGAACAAGAACTATCCAAGAGTGGACTTAGAAATTGAGAGAACTAAACTTTGCATGAAGATGGTAGAATTAGCGCAAATTGTGTTTGAGGCCTCTTGATACATTAATTGGAGCAACATAGCAAGACCAAAGTTACACTTTCAAGGACTATTGGAGAGGCTAGAATACTTGATTGCTAGCAACAAGAAGAATCTGCAAAAGAACCCTATTGTCCCAGAGACACAGGAAGGTAATGCACCATCGGTGTCTCTAGTGCCAAACACGGTGTGTGACGAAAACCTTTCTTCCATACACAAGTACTCACAAGAGTTTCTAAGAGAAATCCAAGAGGAAAAGTGGAGACGAGAGCAAGAAGCCGATCCCCCTATTCAAGAGATAGATGAATTGCAGGAACAATTTCCCCAAGACATACCTTCTATCTATGACAACATAGAGGAAGAGCAAACTAGTGAACCAACGGATTTTGAATCTAACTCCTTACAAGAGTTACCTCAATTCAAAAGACCTTGGGAAGATAAATCTATTAGTATGAGAGCTCCCACCATAATAGTGAGAAATGAAGAATCAATAGTCCCTAGAAACACAAAAGTGATCAAGAACACTATAGTGTAGTGCCATCTCACTTTAGAAGAGTTGTTGAAAGTTAGGCCTGAATTGTGGAAGCATGTACCAAACCAATTCCTAGCGGCCACTTCCACTCACTCAGGTTGGTTCACACAAGAAGGTGCCAGAAATACATGTGGAAAGAATTGGAGACATGAGTGAAGGAGAGGAAGGTAACACCTATCTTCCAATAACCCACAAAGGATACATGACTAAAGCCATCCTAGATTCAGGAGCCAGAGTAGCCATCACTAGCACTACTCTATGGAAACACTGGGGTAAGCCAGCACTGAGACCCACAAGAATGAAGCTACAAATGGATGATAGAAATATTGAGAAACCATTAGGCTTACTAGAAGGCATATCTCTCACCACTTCTGGTGTAGAATTTGAGCACACTTTCGCCATTTGTGATTTTGGGAAAAATCATGCTTATGAGATGATTTTAGGATGGCCATTCATGCATCAGTTGCAAATCATACAAGATTGGGAAACTAATTCCTTGTACTTGCAACATTTAGAAGTAACCACCAAAGTTAATCTCAAAGATAATTCCCATCGGGATGTACCACCAGTTCAGTGGAATACCATCCATAGGACACCCAAAGAAACAGAGTCTCTGCATTCATTAGAATCAGACCATCATGGTTGCACGAAGACACCCATTTATGGATGTGTAAAGTAGCCAAACAAGAGGAAGGATGATTAGAAGTCAGAACCTCAGGATCAGTTAGAGATCCTAGTTACCATGGATATAACAATGAACGAAGAACAGTGGACTCCTCATTGTGATGAGGATGGATATGATATTTCAATCTTTATGTTAGAACCCCTAGAGGAAGACTTTATCCTAGAAGAATGCATGGAAGTGACCCAAGAATTAGACGAGACAAGTGATGAGGAGTCCATTATCATGGAACCCTTCTATTCAACAGAAGAGGCATATCTTTACTTTGTGGAAGCCAATACCCTAGAGATGGATAAGGAAAATCAAATTGAACAACCAAATCCACTCACAGAAGATATATAAAATAAGCACAAGAAGAGAAAGAAATCACCTAAGATAGAAGAAGAACTTAAGAAGAAGAAGAAGAAGAAGAACCACTCATGGAAGTACCAGAAAATTTCAAAAAGTATGAAATAGAAGACAAAAGAATCATGGTACGCATGCCTAAAAGAGAAGCAAGCATTGGAGAAGTATACGATAATCAAGAGAAAACCAAGAAAATCATAGTTACCATAGAAGAAGGAGAAGGAAAATGCACATACATAGGGCATGATTTGACAGAAGAAGAGGAAGGAGAGTTAATGGCCCTATTGTGCGAATATAGAGATGTGCTTGCTTGGAGTTACAAGGACTTGAAAGCAATAGACCTGGATATATGCTCTCATAGAATCCCTATGACTCTAGAGGCCAAACCTACTAAGCAGAAACCATACACATAGAACAATAACTATGTTGCCAAGATTAAAGAGGAGATAGATCGCTTGATAGAAGCAGGATTCATTTACAAAATTGAGCATACCAAATGGGTGTCCCCCATTGTGGTTGTACCAAAGAAAAATGGGGAATTGCATGTGTGTATTAACCTTAAAAAATTTAATGCCATCACAATTAGGGACAATTATCCTCTTCCTATTACGGAACGTTTATTGGAAAGAGTCACGGGCAAGGAAGTTTACAGCTTTCTTGATGGATTCTCAGGCTATAATCAAGTAGCCATTGCTCCTGAAGATCAACACAAGACGGCCTTTGCCATAGAATGGGGCATATTTTCATTTTGTGTAATGCCATTTGGGATGAGAAATGCACCTGCCACGTTCCAATGACTCATGTCATGTTTTCAAGGAATTTGTAAGGAAGAATTTGGAAGTTTACGTGGAGAACATATGTGCACATTCTGACGTGAGACAGACCCACCTCTCTGAATTAAGACAAGTATTTGATAAATGTCGAGAATACGAGGTTTTCTTGAACCCAAAAAAGTGTGTTTTCATGGGCAGGCAAGGCAAAATTCTAGGACACATTGTGTCAAAGAATATCATATCTATGGATGAAGAGAATGTGAAAGTAATTGCAAACCTACCTAGGCCAAGAAAAGTGAAAGAATTACAAGATTTCATGGGACATTGTGGTTATTATCGACAATTTATACATATGTACGCGATCATAGCAAAGCCTTTGTACTCTCTTTTGACCAAGTTTGAATGGACGGACGAATGCGAGAAATTACTCATTGAACTTAAATGACACTTGTGTTCAGCACCTATATTAACTACCCCAGATTGGAGTAAGCCATTCCATGTACATGTGGATGCATCCAACTATGCCATAGGATGTGGGCTGGCACAACCCATGAATGAAGGTAACATGGATCTTCCCATAGCTTATGCAAGTAGACAATTAAATGCAGCAGAAAGAAATTACACCACAATGGAGCATGAAGGATTAGGAATGATATACGCAGTAAAGAAATTCAGACATTAGTTATTGGCAAATAAGTTCAAATTCTTCACAGATCATCAGGCATTGTTGTACCTAGTCAATAAACCTTGTAACACTGGATGATTGATACGTTGGTTTCTTTTACTAGTGGAATACGACTTTGCAGTAGTAATCAAGAAGGGAAAGACCCACCTCGAAGCAGACCATCTTTCTCGATTAACCACGGGAGAAGCTCCTCAATGAATAGCAGTCTGCAGATGAGCTACCAAATGCATACCTCTTTAATCTCGAGATAGTACCTGAATGGGCCAAACCCATTGTCCCTATTCTCACATTTGGACCCAAGAATCCTAGGATTAGGATCAGAGAAGGAGAAATAACCAAGTCACAAAGATACCAAATACTCGCAAGAAGCATATATAAACAAGATAATCAGAAAATTCTTGCTTGTTGTGTAGACGAATTAGAACACAATAATTGGTTGCAATTAGCACATCTAGGTGCATTGAAGCAACATCATTTGAAACACCGTACATTGCAGACTCTGCATAGTCTAGGAGTATATTGGCCTTCTATGGAAGCAGATGTCTATAGACTATGTAAAGAATGTCTAATTTGTTGTGAAAAACCCCCAGTGGAACATGCCACTTCATATCGTGTGTCTCTCACACTAGAATGGAGTGAATCAATAGTGACATACTTAAAGATGCAGACATTCCCTCAAGCAATGACTTTAGCAAGACAAATAAGTCTAGAGCAAGAAGCTCAAGAATACTCACTTATTGGTGATAACTTTTACAAATGTAGATGAGACAGATATCTAAGACAATGTGTTCAATGAGAATGATTACTTGAGCATACTAGAGATTGCACACCAAGTGTTGCAGGAGGTCATTTTAGCGGCCGCCAGAGTAATTAAAGCCATACTATTTGCAAGATTATGGTGGCCCACTCTTCACATGGATGCTCATACCTATGTTAAGAGATGTGTTGTGCCAAAGAACGTAGTTTCCTACTCACAGAGATGAAATGCCACTGAAACCCATGATGGGAGGATATGCATTCTCTAAGTGGGATATAGACTTTGTAGGACCCATTAACCCCCTTGCTAAACGTATGGATGCTGAATACATCATAGTAGCGATTGATTATCTTGCCAAATGGGTAGAGGCCAAAGCCACAAAAAAGAATGATGCACACACGACTGCAAAATTCTTATTTGAAAATGTCTTTACGAGATATGGATTACCTATAGAACTAGTAAGCGCTCAAGGAACTCACTTTCTAAAGCAAGTCATTGAATATTTGTTATAGGATTTTATGGTGATTCACAAGAAATTTGCACCATATCATCCTCAAGCCAATGGTCAAGCCGAGAGTACTAACAAGATCCTTTGTAATGTATTGATGAAACTCGTGAACAACAAACATTCGGATTGGGACAAACAGCTACATCACGCTGTTTGGGCATATCGAGTGGCCTACAAGAACATACTCAATGCAACTCCCTTTCAGATGGTTTTTGGTCAAAACACTATGCTCCCTTTGCGGCAAAGAAGCAACAAAAGAATTATTTTGATGCACATGTGAAAGATAAAAGCTTAAAAGAAGGTGATTTAGTCCTAGTATATATGCTGAAACAGCATGCACCAAAGCTAAAAGAACGTGGTTATGGACCCATGATGATTAACAGACTTTTGAGAAGTGGAGGGGTACAATTAGCCACACTAGAAGGAGAGATAATGCTGAATTACATTAGTGGTTGTAGAGTCAAGCTCTATCAAGAACCTCTTACTAAGGATATGCTAAGATGACTCACATTGGCAAAGAAGCGTAAGGAGGAAGAAAAGAGAATATGCGAGGAAGCTCAGACAGAAGCTCTAGAATCTATTAAATGCATGAAACTAACAAGACAAGGACTAGGGAGAGAACATTATAATCATCATACAAAAACACCGAGATACCCCATGGCCATGTGTCAAGTAAGGTCAACTACTAATCTTAGCATAATGGATAGGAGACCATTCATTACAGCCATGATAGAACAAGGCAACACCCCTTTCCTTCATTTCCTCTCCTTCCAAGGCCTATGTTTCCATTTCCACCCCCCATGACCTTCTCCCCAGTGTCACCTCCCCATCCTACTATATCACCTTTACCTTCTCCTCTCCTTCAAACCATCAGTGACACCCAACAGGTCATATATTAATCTTCATTTGTGAATCCCGTTTTCACAAACACTCATGCATCCACCATCACACCACTCTTCACAATTAATGCACTTGATGCCACATCTAGTGACATGGACATTTCACCACCTTCAACACCACCACTCACACATACCATTTCACCACCACATCTAATCACACCACAATTTACTTCGGTCACCACTGCATCCACCCTCCCATTCCCCTTTCCCTTTCCCCCTGCATCTACACCCACCATAGCATCATCCTCACACACCACTCCGTTGTTATTATCACCCCCCATTGACACTGCATTCCATCACATATTTGCTTGTATGACTCAAGTTAGAGAAGAATTTGCATCTCTCGAAAGCAATTACCAGACATTGCAGCAGACTACTACCCAGTTGCAGGCACAGTTAAATTCTTTAACCATCAAGAATGCTTCCCTAAATGCACGCAATCAAGAATTATGAGAGGCTTACCACTTGTTAGAGTTAGAATTAGAGAAAAAGACGAAAGAAGCTCTCACCAATGTAGAAAATCTTTTACATGCTCAGACAGAACGGAACACCACACTCACATGCAATATGGGACTATTACAAAGACATCTTGCAGGCGCAAAAAAAGAGAACTAGAGGCTCCAAGAGGAGAATCCCGAGAACTTTGAAGCTGCAATGGATTGACCCAATGAAACATTAAGTCCTAGTCGCTTCAAGGCAGTTCCCTCTGAAACAATGCAAGTATTATTGGAAGATCACACACGCTTGCTTGAGGACTATGAAAAAATCAACAAAGAATATCAGAAGCTATAGGCCTATCACAAAGCCTTACTATTGAAGGAACCTGCACAGCCCCAACCAGTCCTTGAAGTCACACCCCCAGAAATACTAGACAAACTCACTACTTTACGGGTGCGTGTACTTGATCTTCAAGCACAGATTGGAGCTCAATCAGAGTCTCCGAGGCTAGATTCCCCACTAGAAATCCTTGCTAAAGAAGAAATAGTTTCTATACTGGTGGAGGACACATATGTAGAGGCATATGAACCACAACCTATCGCAGGCAGATGTATCGCGGTAGATAGCCAAGACACATTTGAACTTTTGACTTCTACATGGCTCAAGTTAGTGGAAGAACTTGGTAAGACTCATTTTGCACATGTCAAAGCACAACTAAAAGCCATGGCCATGATCAAGGAATGCATTTGACAATCACCCTATTTTGCTCAGCTGGCCTCTCGAAGGTACATCTCCATTAATGAGCTTCAATTCGTGTGGGCCTCCTATCATCGGATATATGATGGCAACAATTTGCCATTGGCTCCCCCGCTTACACCACATGGATGATGTCATTGCATATGAATATTAAGATCTTTGATATGATGCAAACAATCTTCAAGATCTTTCGATGCATCAAGTGCCACATGTAAATACCCTGGGCTTTGAGCATGGAAACCAAGACCTCGCCTATGACATAAGCATTACGCCTTCACCACAGATATGCTACCCATGGCACGGCTATATAAAGTACTTACCTGCATGTTATAAGATGACTTTTGAAGAGATGCTCATGACGGGCTTCTAGGAGTACCATTCTGAAGTTTTTATTAGTCGACCTACACATTTACTTCAATTATTTGATTGCAAACAATTGGTATATTCAACACACTACCGGCTTCCACCTCCTGATGAACCTCAGGCCATAAACTAGAAAAACTTGAAGCTGATCTCCCACGAGTAATTCGAATCATGGAGCACACCCTCGCACAAGACCTCTCGCAAAACTACATCATTCAGACCCCACAGCAAGGATCTATCGGGGACGACAGACACGAGAGGGAGGGGGTGTTGGCAGTAGTCAAAGGCATAGACATAGAGGAAGCATGTCGAGGTAGACTAAAAAGAGTCGTGGGGAGCCAACCAGTCATTTTTTCCAAAGAAATACACTTCATATTACTTTTTCAAAACTCCAAATAGTGATTCTCATCACTTTTGTACTATATGTATCACAAAACACCCACTTTTGTAATTAGTTGCTCCATTTCGTGCAAGCTAAGGAGTCCTCAAGCTTGAGGAGATTAGATAGAACTAGCCTACCAATTTTGGCTATTTTTAGATCTCATTTAGACCTCCAAGTACCCCTTAGAACCTACTTTTTAACTATGCCGGTCATTAAATGTGAAACTGTTCAAAACTGGTGTAGAATCTATAAAAAGAGATAGAGAGCTCATTTTTTAGGTTGATTAATGTGAGCTTAGAGCAAACTTGAGCTTGTAATAGTGTTATTGAGCATTAGATTCTACTTTCTACCTTCCATTGTGTCTTGCTTGTCTCTTCCATGTGTGTGTGTATGTGTGTGTGCATCTTCATTCTTCTCACCTTCATTCTCACTACTTCTTGCATTCACGATCTTCATATCACTCCTATCTCTTCCATGGATTGACCATTAAAGGAGGTGGTGCTTACACTTGAGCTACACTTGGTATGAAAAGATACATGCCTATACTACCCCCAACTTTAGCATCTTCAACATACCATCTCCATTTACACCCATCCTCATGCCATTCCCACCTAAGGACACTTTACCAACAATGTTTCATACCACCATGCCTCTATCCTCTTCAACAGATGAAAAGATGCAATTAGTTGTAAGGCTCGTACATGAGTGTGAAGTGGAATATGTTCAAGAACAATTTAATATCAAAGAAGGTAGAAGCTATGACTCAAGTCATGCAAGAGTTAGAAATTCTATGAGAAGAATTACAAGAAGAAAGGATGCAACATAATGAAACCATGTGTAAGTCCATGTCATCGTAGACTGCACATAACAACCATGAGTTGTGGTGATGTGAATGATATGAAGAATAAGACAAATAAAATATCAACAACACAAAATACATGTTGAAGAGGAGTGTCTGAGTGTGTAAAGAGTGGACTAACTGTCATGTGATTAGAATGTATCTCTTGAAGAAGAAAATTATCAACTTCACTTATCCTTGTTGTGTGTGAATTTGATGAAACTGTCAAGTTTAAGATATTGATCTCACTTCTCTTGTAGCTTGTATGTTCTTATCTATGAGCTCACCTGAAGGGAAACATGAGTAAGAAAAACAAGTAGCACAGATGATGTATATCCTCACATTACAAGTTATCACCCTTGTGCACAGGCTTCGAATAACCATGTCTCATGCAAGGCCATATAATGTTGCCTTGTATTTGATGCATACTTGAAGTGCAACATATCTGTGCAAAAAGCAAGGTTGGACATTTAGGCACATGGTTATGGCATGAAGAGGTTACTAAGCAACTAGTCTTGCATGCCTTATTTTTTGTAATGTAAGCTTGAAACATTGGGTACCAAGTAAGAGTCTTGAAGATATAAAAGAAATAACAAATATGTAAATACATACAAGGTTTTTTCCCTTTCTTAAACAAATGCATACATTGCAAGATCATGAGGTACACATTTATCAAGACAATAAAAAAGGTAATCTTTTAAATGTCTTGCATGCGCTTTGATGGTGAATGATTTCTATGAGGATGGATTTGTACTTGATGAAGATGAAGTGGTGTTGTAGAAACTTTGCATTACACTAGGCAAATGAACTCCAGAGATATGTAGTGGGCCCTTTTAGCTTGCCAAAGGATTTATTAGACACCCTATGTACCTTGGAAGATCACTCTCAAAAAGATGAAACAAAACAGATAGGTAAGACTTGATCCAAGAGTAAAAAACTTGCTATTTTTGTTCCTACACCTATTCAATGTTTTGAACAGTTCTCTGAGCACATCAGCAATTGGCTTAATTCCTTTTGGGGAACTCTAACTAACTTAGTAAGATAACAATCATGAGTGATTTCATAAAAAATGATGGACTACATGCAGAGAAAGGAATCTAGCGAGTCACAGCTCCATCCTGACATTCTCGGGCTGCAACAGTCGTCAGACCAGTGAGCAAAGATATACTAATATCTAAAGATTCCGAGAAGCAATGAAAATGAAAGTTTGTAGGATTATAATAGACAATATGCTGATTCTATCATGCTTTAAGTCATGGCAATGATCAACTACACACTGTGAACAAGCTATGAGAAAATCATTGTTCTGATGGAGTACTAGCAGAGAAGTAACATGAGAATATAATGATCATATATGTATTTAAACATGTACAAATACAATGTCATTGGCAACCATACATTGCTCAATGTGTGAGAGGTGAATGAGCTATGAGATGAGCTCTTAATTCACAATAAAACTCACTCAAAGTGATCTCATGGGCTCGAGATTATACATGGGTCTTTTGATTCCCTTATTATAATAATGTTTGGAGCCAAGGTTTGAATTTGAATCTTGCTCACCTAAACCACTTTTCCAAATTCTAAGTGATTGATTCTCACCTAACTCAAACATGAGTTTGTGGCTTTTCTTTCCCTTCTCATCAAGTGGATTCAACCACTTTTGATTCCTTCACTTTTATATCAAGTAAATACTCAAGGATTTACTAGGGTGAGTTCATAAGTGAACTCTTCAAAACTTTAGGATTTGCTTCAAATATAGCATAAGTTTTTATGACATTTGATGAATCAAGCCTTTTCTTAGACTTGCCATGAACTTGTTCCAACAGCTCCCCCTCAAGTCAAGTAAGCTTGAGTTCTTCAATCTTCCAAGATTACCTGCAGACCAATCATACCTTTGAATTTAGTGAGTTTTGTGCTAGATATATCCTCTTTAACTAACTAGATATATCCTTGCTAAATAATGTTTTTGATATAATACCTAAATCTATAGAAGTGATATAGAGACCATACATGATGTTGAATTCCTCTTTTGTTTGGTAGAATATGCTATTGTTTAGCACTTTTGGATATGCTCGATATATCCGTCTACATCAACAAGGTAAATTATTGGTCATAAATGCAACTAAGAAGGTGCAGGTTGACTAATGACCTAAATAAATTGAATCAACAAGGGGCTTACCTCATCCATTGCTTTTTGCTTCAACGATGTACTCCCAATGGATGATGCCTCTCCTCTACCGAAAACAAAAGCTCTTACATTAAAACCAAAGAAAATACTCCTAGCCATGCGAGCACCTAAATGATGCATGCATGCATGCATGCGATGCGACATGCGAACCCATGCTTTTCAATTCTTTATACCTCCTCATACTCACTCCTTGTGTTTCTACTTCATGTTTCTCTAATGGAACAACTTCGTTTATGGTACCTTTCTCTCGTTAATGACGAAGTCACTCAGGCCTTCTATGTTTCATTAACACATAATCCATGGATAGCCACCTTGTGCAAGCCATGATAAGTAATGAAAATAGAGATAGCTATCCGCTTCCAATCACTGAACATTTATTGGAGCACGTTGCAGGCAAGGAAGTTTATACCTTCCTTGATGGATTTTCAGGTTACAACCAAGTAGCCATTACCCCAGAAGATCAACACAAGACGACTTCTGCCACAGAGTGGGGAATCTTTGCATTTTGTGTGATGCCATTTGGGCTTACAAATGCATCTGCAACATTCCAGAGGCTCATGTATCATGTCTTCAAAGAGTTCTTGCGAAAGAGCTTAGAAGTATATGTGGATGATTTATGTGCTCATTCCCAACAAAGAAAATACCACATCCTTGAGCTCAAACAGATTTTCAATAAGTGTAGAGAATATCAAGTGTGTCTGAACCCAGAGAAGTGTGTATTCATGGTACGACAAGGCAAAATCTTAGGTCATATTGTTTCGAAGAATGGAATATCAACAGATGAGGACAAATTTAGAGCCATAGCAGAATTGCCTAGTCCAAGGAATGTTAAAGAGGTACAAGCCTTTATGGGCCATTGTGGATATTACTGCAAGTTTATCCACATGTATGCAATCATAGCTAAACCTCTTTATGGTTTGTTGACAAATTTTGAGTGGACCGATGAATGCGAGAATTCCTTCGATGAGCTAAAAAGACGTTTGTCCACATCGCCAATACTGACCACTCCTGATTGGAATAAGCCATTCCATGTCCATGTGGATGCATCCAATCACGCCATAGGATGTGTGCCAACACAACCCACAAGTGAAGGAAATCTAGATTTTCCTATAGCATATGTCAACAGATAGCTCACTACAGCTGAGCAAAATTATACAACAACAGAGAGAGAAGGTTTAGGCATGGTATATGCTGTGAAGAAGTTTAGGCACTATCTATTGGCCAATAAGTTCAAGTTTTTCAGTGATCATCAAGCTTTGTTATATTTGGTCAATAAACCCTGCAATACAGGACGTTTAGTAAGATGGTTTCTCTTACTAATGGAATATGACTTTGAAGTTGTTGTTAGAAAAGGTAGAACCCACCTCCGGGCAGATCACCTTTCTCACATTACTTCAGGAGAGTCACCGCAAGGAGTGTCTGATGAACTACCTGATGCTTATCTGTTCAGTTTGGAAGTTGTTCCTAAATGGGCAAATAAGTTGGTACTAGTCCTCACCTTCCGACCCGCAAATAAGAATGTGAAAACCTCACAAGAAGAAATTGTAAAATCACAAAAATATAACATATTGGCAGGAAGCATGTACAAACAAGATACGGAGGGTGTACTTGCTTGTTGTGTCGAGTATGACAAACATACTAGCTGGTTGCGACAAGCCCATGAAGGATTGCTAGGAAATCACTATTCTAAACAACAAACATTGCAGAATCTAAAACATTTAGGAGTGTATTGGCCTAGCATGGACAAAGAAATACATGAGTGGATTAAGAATTGTCCAATGTGCAGAGAGAGACACCTAGTGGAGCATGTCACCCTTTATCAAATGTCATTAATTCCTGATTGGAGTGCTCCATTGGTAGAGTTTATGAGATCGGGAACGTTACCCAAAGAGGCTAATCTAGCAAGAAGACGAAGCATGGAGAAAGAGGCTCAGGACTATGCTTTAGTTGGAGACAACTTATATCAAAGAGGCAAGGATGGTTATCTAAGATTGTGTGTTCACGAATCACACTATTTGAAAGCCTTAGAAACTGCACACAGTGGTCTTGCAGGTGGACACTTCGGTCCTGATCGAGTAATCAAGACCATTCTATTCTCAGGACTTTGGTTGCCCACTCTTCATATGGATGCACATACCTATGCGAAGAAATGTGACACATGCTAACGTGCACAATATCCTAGCAGAAAAGACGAGATGCCTTTGAGGCCCATGATGGGAGGACATGCATTCTCGAAGTGGGGTATAGACTTTGTAGGTCCTATGAACCCCCCAGCTAGAAACTCCCATGCAGAGTACATCATTGTAGCCAAAAATTACCTTACCAAGTGGGTGGAAGTAAAAGCCACATCAAAGAATGATGCTCAAACAACAGCTAAGTTCTTATTTGAGAATGTGTTCACAAGATATGGACTACCAATAGAGTTAGTGAGCGATAGAGGCACACACTTCTTGAATGAAGTCATTGAAAATCTTCTCCAAGAATTCTTGGTGATACATAAGAAGTCTGCCCCCTATCATCCACAAGCTAACGGACAAGGTGAGAGCACAAACAAGATCCTATCTAATGTCTTGGCCAAGCTTGTAAATAACAAATGCTCTGATTAGGATAAACAGCTTCATCATGTTGTTTGGGCTTACCGAGTTGCCTAAAAAACGGTACTCAATGCCACCCCATTTCAGATGGTCTTTGGACAGAATGTTGTGCTACCATTAGATTTCTTAATCCCGGATTTAAAAGTAGCACAAGAGCATGAGTGGAATGGACATGAGTTTTCCTCTAGGATCTTTGATCTAGAATGCTTAGGTGAGACGAGGCTATGAGCGGCAGCAGGCATCTATGCTGCAAAGAAAAGACAAAAGGCATACTTTGATGCACACATCAAGGATAAGGGGCTGAAAGAGGGAGATCTAGTGTTGGTTTATACACTAAAGCAACATGCCCATAAGTTGGAAAAAAGAGGATACGGACCCATGATCATTAATAGAATTTCCACTAGTGGTGCAGTTTAGTTGGCCACTTTAGAAGGAGGTATCTTGCCAAACTATATTAGTGGATGTAGAGTCAAGCTTTATCAAGAACCTCTTACAGAGGATATGCCAATGAGACTCAACACTGCTAAGAAGCAAAAAGAAGAGGAGTTAATGGTGAGAGAAGAAGCACATGCAGAGGCTAGAGAGCACATTAGGAAAAATAAGTTAAGGCGACTAGGCCTAGATGTCAACTCAAAAGCCCCAAAATATCACATGGACATGTGCCAAAAATCGGGCATAACTACTTCTCAAATAATTGACCGACGTCCCTTTGTGAACATAGAGATAGGACAAGGAAAGAGTGCGAGGACGGTGAAAGCATTGATTGACTCAGGTGCAGCAACTAGTGCAGTTAGACTCTCATACTGCCAAGACTTGCAGTTAAACATCAATCCCATAGAAGCCTATCTCATAGGAATGGGAGGTGTGGAAACCCCTTGTTTGGGCGAGGTGGAACTTCCCATCTACCTTCAAGATGTTCCAATGAGAGTCAAAATGCTAGTGTGTCAAGATGAGCACCTTACGAAACCACTTGTCTTGGGTCAAGATTGGATTTATGACCATGCAGTCAACCTGAACCTCAGAAGTCAACTTCTTCAAGTTTGGGTACATGAACAATGCATTACATTAGAATTAGAGAACAACATGCTCACATATCATGGCACCACACACTCTCTTAGTTCCTCTAAGACTAATCTTCAAGAGCAAGATGTTATATGTGTCAAAAGCTCTATGATCCAGAAGGACTCAATCATGGAAGGAGAGTCACAAAGGCAAGCAAACCCTCCTTCTTTTTTGGAAAGTAAAGCATCCATAGTAGTTCAACCTGAGAAGCAAGCACAACAATTCAAGACAACTTCTATAGAAAATAGAAAGACGCCCTTCAACAAGAAAGTAGTTCCGAGCATGAAGCAGATCTGGGTACGCAAAGGAGAGCAACCACCATCCTTGCCCCCACAAATCCCATCCAGGCAAGCCAACCAGACCAGAAGACGGAGGCAAAAGCTCGGGCAAGCTCAACCACAAGGTATCCGACAAGTTTGGGTGCCTAAGAAATTAGCTGCAGCTCAACAAGGGTGATTACAGATGTGGGTACCTAAGAAGCTCTTACATCCACAACAACCTATGTTCTCCCACATGCGAAAGGTCTCAACAAAGAAGCCACAAAGAGAAAAGGGTAAGAACTGCATACAGAGATTGAGAGAAGATCAAATCACCTCTTCAATAATAGTAGGAAGACGTGCAAAAAGGGTATGGGTTTGGAAGCCAAAAGTACAAGTAGCCTCCACCGAACCAAAGCGCCAACCACACTGGATACCATAGTTCAGAAATCATCCAAAGAGGAAGACGCCTGAAGTGATCTCTACAGTGCAAAATGTTGTTCTAAAATGGACCCCAACAAGGAGGATTACATCATTTCGAGAACCAATGGATACCTCCACCAAAGCCGGCATCAACATCTACAAGTAACATCGAAAGCCTTGACGAGCGACAACCATGTGCTCATTGCACAACCCTGTCTTTTGCACCATTCAGGTTATGCATTTCCAAAGTATGCATTAATATAGGGCCACATCACACGGACGTGCATAGACACACTTGAGAATCCCAGGCACAAGAGCACATTGACATATGTCAAATATTTTTATTGATACTAACCTTTGTCTTCTTGTTTTGTGACATTGTTTCGCAAAAAAAAAAAAAAGAGAGAAGGAGAAAAGAGAGAGCGAGCTTGTTCCAAGGTTTGGCTCATGGAACATGAATCAGTCATGCTTAGTTGAAGGTGGAACCATTGATTACTGGACATTTATTAGTTTCGATAGAAGTGTGTCTCGGTTAGCAGATGATATTATTGCTGCTTTATTTGGTAGATGTCAAGAACTTGACAGGAACATGGCATCCACAACTTTGTTTCCCCTTACCTTGGTAGGAGGGAAGATCTCGACGGCCCACAACTTGAGAGATGCTTAACTACTGTATGTTTGAGAGCATCCAAGGTGCTATCTGCAAGGGGTAGTTGTGGTACCCTGCAAATCCTTGTATGTATACTGGGTGAGAAGACTCATGCTTATGGTGAGCTAAAGAGAATATGTGAAACTAAGCTTGGTGTAGTTACCCAATGTTGTTTGCCAAGGAATATAAAGAAATTCAATTCTCAGTATTTGGCAAATGTTGCTTTGAAAAGAGGAGACAGGACCAAGCACTCAAAAAATTTCATCAGTGGACCATCAACACGGACATTCATCAACAATGTTCCATCACAAATGCCGGGTGTACAACATGAAGAGATAAACATCGATCGACCCTTCACCATGGTAAGTATCTTTACTCTGGAAACACCATAACCATGATAGATTAGGAAACCTCTTTGTCGGCACACCCTTGAGCACTTAGCTCAAGACTGCCAATTTTTGCATCATACTTCTTTCAATGCATTTCCCAAGTAAGCATTCATAGGGCTACATTACAAGGTCGTGCACAAGGCACACATTTTCCTCAACCCATGCACGAACACACTTACCCATCACTCAATATGGGTTATGAGTACTTGGCATGACTACTATGAACATCAACTTTGGAAGATCTAGAGGACATCAACGGAGACTCACAACGACACAATCATGCTGGAATCCAAGGAAGAAGCACATACCAAGGGACTACAACTTGCAAAGGCTCGCAGCGATAGATGAAGAACCGGACAACCAACCCTGCCACATTTGGAAGTCAGACGACTTTTGTTCATACAGAAGGGAGACTCCCATTCAAAGCACTACTTGGAACAACCACTACAACAAGGGTCTGTCAGGGACGACACACTCGAGAGGGGGGGAGTGTTGGAACTCAAGGTCAAGCACAAGTATGGAAGCACATAGAGGTGGACACACACAAGAAGAAGGAGCAAGTAGGGAGCTCCAAGAAGTACTTGTCAAATTTTTAGAACAATCCCCTACAAAAATAGTGATTTCCATCACTAAAAACCATTGTAAATTCCATTTTCTATTTTTGTAACTCTATTTTATTCAAGCCGAGGAGTCCTTGAGCTTGAGGAGTATTAGAAGTATCATCCTACCAATTTTTGTAATTTTTAGACTTCGTTTGAGCCCTCAAATAAGCCCGGGAACCTAATTTTTAACTAGGTCGGACACTAGGTCTGGACAGGGCCAAAACTAGTCAAAAAACTATAAAAAGAGCTAGAGAGCTCATTTTTGGGGTTAGCTTGTTAGAGAATAGAGCTTTTGTAAGAGAAGTCTTTTGCAATTGAAGCTTTCCATTGTTCCTCTCTTTGATCTTACCTTGTGCGCGTGTGTGTGTATGTGTGTGCATGTTTGTGTCTGGCGCACAAGGTAAGATCAAAGAGAGGAACAATGGAAAGCTTCGATTGCAAAAGACTTCTCTTACAAAAGCTCTATTATCTAACAATATAACCTCAAAAATGAGCTCTCTAGCTCTTTTTATAGTTTTATGACTAATTTTGGCCCTGTCCAGACCTAGTGTCCGACATAGTTAAAAATTAGGTTCCAAGGCTTATTTGAGGGCTCAAACGAAGTCTAAAAATTACGAAAATTGGTAGGATGATACTTCTAATCTTCTCAAGCTTGAGGACTCCTCGGTTTGAACAAAATGGAGTTACAAAAATAGAAAATGGTATTTACAATGGTTTTTAATGATGGAAATCACTATTTTTGTAGGGGATTCTTCTAAGAATTTGACATGTACTTCTTGGAGCTCCCTAATTGCTCCTTCTTCTTGTGTGTGTCCACCTTTCTAATGTGCTTCCATGCTTGTGGTTGACCTTGAGTTCCAACAATGCATTTTGAAAGAATTCTTTCCTAGAAAATAATCCTAATCATCACAGAACATGGTAATAAACCTCTTTGATCAAGATAATAAAACTTTTTTTATCAATGAAATCATGATAATAACTTCAATCTGGAAGATCACACTAAATAATTTTGATCGTGGTAATAAAACATTATCATCAATGTGATATAACTTTTTTATCAAGGCGATAGAAAATTTTTAGTCAAGATGATCACGATAAAGATGTTTGCTCATGGCAATCATGATAAATATCTTTTTTTCACAATGATAAAATTTTGATCATGGTGATAAAAAAAATTTATCAAGGCTCCAAAACTTTTTGATCAAGGTGATAAAACTTTTTGATCACTGATATCATAAAAAAAATCTTTGATCATAGTGATCATGATAAATATCTTCAATCATGGTAATAAAATTCTTTTATGAAGGCAATCAGAAATAAGATTTACATATTCATCATCATGTTCATCTTAAGATTTGGGCTCACATAGGTGATCAAAAGAAGATAATTGATGGGGGATGATTCTAACACCCCAATGCAAAAATGGAAGATGGTTGCCCTCCTCTAGGTCCACAAGTAGTGATATATGCTCATTGTTATGAAGTTTTCTATGCACCTATATAGAGACTTAAAATGAAGTTTTGTAGACTTACAATAGACTATAAGAGCTACCGAATAAGCTTCAAATAATCCCAAATGGATATTCCAGCTGGGAGAACCACCATCTACAAAATCGGCTATCTATTTGCAACATTCTCTGCCTATGTGCAAAGATATACCTTCACAAAGTTGGTAGTTTCTCACAACTCAATCACTCAAATAACTTGAAACTTTGGCAACGTCCACGGCACTATATGAGATACCAAATGAAGTTTGAAATGAATGAAAATGAGAGAGCAAACAATGCTCTACAATCAGATTTGGAAAATCCTAACTACACTTCTAGATAGAATGGAGCAAAATCATGAGAAAATGAGGTAAACAAGGAAGGGGCCTGCTTGCTAGAGTTTATGACTTCACTAAACTAAGTTGGAAACTCATGGAATGCATACAAATTAAGAAAAAAAGTTGGGATGATGCTTATATAGAGTTTTAATTTTACTACAATCTAGCTAACCACCCACCAATTAGTGTAGGTGCACTTTTTGATGGTTGACTTGATGAGATTTGAATTTGATTGAGATTGGTGAAGCTTCTAACTTTATTCCATGACTTTGGGTCCTCCTTTTTTATTGTTCCACTTGCAAAACTCGTGTTTGAGCCCTTTTGCATGATTGAGACTTGATTTTGAACACTCCCCCTCAAGTCTCAATGCCTAGGTCCTTCATTCCAATGCATGCAAGTGTTGTAGCTTCACTCCATCCAATGCTTTGGTAAACATATCTGGATATTGGTCCTTTGTATTGACATGCTCCACCTTGACATCCTTTCACATGATCTTCTCTCTAATAAATTGGTAATGCACTTCTATATGCTTCGGCCTTGCATGGAACATCGGATTTTGAGCCAAACATATGCTACTTATGTTGTCACAAAAAATAGGTACTTGCTTAACCTGCAAATCAAGATCAACAAACAACTTCTTGAGCCACATAAGTTCACATGAGTCTTGTGCTAAGCCTCTATACTCAGCTTTGATCGATGAGAGAGCCACTACTGTTGCCTCTTTGACAACCATGAGATGGTCTTCTTCCAGAGCATGATAACATAACCACTAGTGCTCCTCCTGTCATCTTTGGAACCTGCCCAATCAACATCACAATAAGCTTGTACATCTAATCCATAATCAAATGGATAATGTAGACCTTCATTCATTGATCCTTTGAGGTACCTAACTACCCTTTTGGTTGCAACAAGATAAGGTACTCTTGGTGCTTGCAAAAATTGAGATAACACTCCAACTACATGTGCAATACATGGTCTTGTCATAGTAGCATACAAGAGAGAGCCAATTACTGAGTTATACATGGTGACATCCTTCACTTCTTCACCTTCATTGGCACTTAGTTTAACATTTACTTATAATGGATTTGAAATTGGCTTGGAATCACACAAGCCAAACTTCTTCAAAAGATCTAGAATGTATTTCCTTTGCATCAAGCATATACCTTCCTCTTTATATAGTACTTCAATCCCAAGGAAGTACCTTAAAATCCCTAAATCTGAGATTTTAAACTCACATCCAAGCTTCCTCTTTATGTCCTTGACGTTGGCTTCATCATCCCCTATAATGATCAAATCATCAACATATATACAAATAAAAACCATTTTGCTACCTTGCTTCTTTAGAAAGAGTGATGGGTCTACATGACTCTGATTGTATCCACATTTTACCAAGTGGTCCACAAGTCTTTTGTTACAAGCCCTTGGGGCTTGCTTGAGTCCATAAAGAGGCTTCTTTAGCCTACATACATGATGTGGAAACCTCTCATCTTCAAAGCCTTGGCGCTCCTTGTTGGCAGCAGTCAGGGAACCGAAGGAGCCACAAGACAAAGAGGGTCGGAACGAAGAGATAGCACAAGCAGACACAGTAGCCAAAGAAGATCTGGCAAGTAGGCCATCTAAATTTTTCAGACATCAAGGAGTGGAGCACACAAGAAGAAAGAGCAAGTAGGGAGGTCAAAGATGTGTACGACAAATCAACAGAGAAAATCCCTACACAAATAGTGATTTTAATCACTAAAAACCATTGTAAATACCATTTCGTATTTTTGTAGCTCCATTTTGTGCAAGCCAAGGAGTCCTTGAGCTTGAGGAGCTTTAGAAGTATCTACCTGCCAATTTTCATATTTTTTGGATCTCGTTTGAGCCCTCAAAAAAGTCCTGGAACCTAATTTTTAACTAGGTCGGACATTAGGTCTGGACAGGGCCAAAGCTAGTCAAAAACTATAAAAGGAGCTAGAGAGCTCATTTTTGAGGTTAGCTTGTAATAGTTTTGGACTTGGATGAGCTTTTTGAAAGTAATCTAAGAACTCCATTGCTTCTCACTCTTTGTCTTGCCGTGTGTGCACGTGTGTGTGTATATGTGTGCATGTTTGTGTGCTTCTCACTCACGCACTTGTGCCTCCACTTGCTCGAGCTCTTCATACCATCCTCACGTCTTCCCGGATTGACATTAAAGGAGGTGCTACTCATCACTGAGCTACACCAAATTTTGGTGCCATTGCCGGGGATCGAGCTTTGAGGACGAGCGTGTGATGGTAAGACGTAGAGTTTAAGCGTTGGAGTTATAGGTATTTTCTTCACTTTTATCTATTTCCTTTTGTTTTCTTCATCACCATCATCATCATCACCATCTCCCACCTCCATGTCCATCATCGCAAAAATTTCAGTTTTTTGACTATATTTCCTTCCTCCTTCCATTTCCCTCATTCCACTTGTGAGAGAGAGCGAGAGAGCGATATTGTGTGTGCAGTTTTTGCATGTTTCTTGAGCTGTTTTGCAGGTACATGCTGCATCATCTTCTCCAGCACTCCGCGCAGGTACGGAAATCTTGGCAACTGTCTCTGTGTCGCCGACCTCTGTCAATCGCGACCGACATAAAAAATGCTCCATTTGCCAAACAAAGTACAAAACCATGATCTACAGGCCTAGAGCTTCCCAAAACTGTGTTTAGATTTTTGAAATTCATCAGATTTCTGTCAATCGCGATCGCTCTGTCAATCGCTATCGAAAAACCACGACGGACAGACCTGTCAATCACGATCGACCAGTCAATCGCGACTGACAGCCCATGACGGCTCTGTCAATCGCGACCGACAGAGTCAACGACCGATTGACTACGACGGATAGATCATACGCATGACACGTGTCAATCGCGATCGAGTCATCAATCGCGATCGACCCATCAATCGTGACTGACAACCCACGACGGCTCTGTCAATCGCGACCGACATAGTCAACGATTGTTTGACCACGATGGACAGACCCTCGCGACCGACCTGTCAATCGCGATCAACCCATCAATTGCGACTGACAGAGTCAACGACCCTTTGACCACGACTGATTGACTTTTCGAGCCACGTGTCAATCGCGATTGACCCATCAATCGCGACTGACAGCCACGACGGACCTGTCAATCGCGATTGACACATCAATCACGACTGACAGCCACGACGAACCTATCAATAGCGATCGACACATCAATCGCGATTGACCTGTCAATCGCGACTGACAAAACTTGCGAACGCGATAGAAGGGCAAATTTGGCCAATTTTTAAGGGCAAAAAAATTAGTGGTCTAATTTTTTGGGGAACTTTTAAGGATTTAGCAATGCATTGTGAGGCCGCAACCCAAGTAATTCAAGAATTCCTGTCTGCCTGAGTAAATTGTTTTGAACCCTGTTTTAGCACCAAAACCCTGATCGGACATAACTTCCTCATACAAAATCCAATTGTTGTGATTCTTGTTTTATCGGAAAGCTTGTGGGAAGTACAACCAAAACTTCCACTGGTTATGTGAAAATTAAGATCAGGATTATTAGATAGGGTTTTTGAAGTTAACCATACCCCGAGGTAGGAAAACTGAGGGATCCTTGGGATTGTTTTCCATAAAGGCAAAGGATAATTTGGTTTGTGAGTTACATGCAGGAAAGTGGTCTATTGTGTCAATTGAATTTAAGACTTGAGCTAACCGTGGGACTTTTACAGGTTCAGTAAGAGCACTTGAGGGCATTCAAGCAAGAGTAAGTGCAAGCTTGGGAATACGCATCCTGGGCACACCAGGGCAACAACACAAGGAAAGAAACTCAAGGTTGGAAAATCCTCAACTCCCTCCGTCAATTCCTAGCTTAGGCTAAGAACAACTAGTGATAGGAATAGGCCAGGGCGGCAATAGGCATCAATCAAGTTGAAGACTACCTATGCACTCAAGTTCAAGATTAAACATAATCTCTTTGTGAGGCGATAACCTTAAAGGAAAGAATCTAACGTGGAACGATCAACGTACAGTGCGAAAATACACTCAAGTATACCTGACGACGTGATATCAGACAAGAGTATAAACACGGTAATCCACTAAAAAAAGGAATCAAGTAACTGATACAAAAGAACTCAGCAACGAGGTTGTACGTGGGCAAGTTTGGGCTATTCAATTAGGCTTATGAACCTTAGATCAGGGCGACATCTAGGGAGAGAGAGAAAAAGTCTCGGGTCTTCAGAGGCCAGTGTCAACCACACTGCTAGGTCTTGGGCCCAGCAGTTGAGCCACCACCCATACTACCCTAGCTCTGAGACTAGTGAATCAGAGATGTCTCAAGGCATGGACAGACCTACGGGAAGTTAAGGAGTGCCATACTTGCACAGGGTAGAAGGCCCTTACAAAACGCAGTTGGAATACCTTAGGACCAACCGATTGGGTGCTAGCATCTATGAGGACGGCCTAGGAAGATCTGTGGTACAGATTAAGAATCCTGATCAATCCATTGGACTAGAGCGCCCAGCTGTCAAGTTTGAAAACGGAGCGTACTTCGACAAGGAAGGGAAAATATATGTAGTCACCAGTCATCTAGAAAGGACTGATGAATTTGGGAATGTAGTCCGAGAATCGGACTTAGGTGACCTAGAGCAGGGAAACATGGGTGTAGAACCGAGGACCCCCCGAGGCAAATCTGTTCTCACTAGGATTATCACACCAGAATGGGTTCCCCAGGACAACAAGAGCATAGATCTGCTTCTGAACCGAGAAACGGACGAAGCCTTTTGGAGGTATAAATCTGATCGGCCAATCGATATAGGAACAATCATGATCTATGAGTTTAAGGATCCTGATAGCCCAGGCAGAGTGACCTACTTAGATCTCGCTTCAGAGAGGATCTTTGTGGTGACAGAAAATGATAGGCATGCTACACTTGGAAGGGTGAATTTATTTTCCCCCAACCAAGATCTAATGTGTCCTATGGTCACCATGGAGCGGGAACATCCCAAGCTCATGGAACTCAAAGAGACCGAGGTAGAGATAGGCCAGAAGTAAGCTTTGCCAACCCAGGGGGCAGAGAAAGAACGAGGACGGAAACAAATAGAGTGGAGCCTGAGGTATTTAGAGCTCACAGGAATCAAAGAAATGCGGATGAGTTCCCTCTACCACGACCTAGAGAGCACACAAGGACTTTGAGACCGACTCAGCTAGTTAAGTCCATGAAGAACTACTTCGATGGCACTGGAGATCCATACGATCATGTGGCAGAGTTTAGGCAAGTTTTGAGAGCTGAACAAGTGGAGGATTTATTCACACAATATAATGCCTTTGGTCTAACCCTTAGGAACACAGCGCTTACTTGGTTCCAACCATTGAATGAGAGACAATTCAGGAGCATAGACCAACTACTAGAGGCTTTCATTATTGAATTCTCTAAGAGTGGCATAAGACACAATACCTCCTCATTGATTCACAGTTTCAAGTAGACCCCGCAAGAGACCATGAGACTTGCAGGAAGAAGATTCAGGCAATATCTTGAAAGATGCCCTGTTTTGGAGCTCCCCACACCAGCTAAGCAAGTGGCTTTATTCTTGGATGGATTGCTAAGTACAAAATTGAGATACTATGTGTACTTGAAAGACCCTAGAACCATAGAAGAGTGTGTACGCATGTGCATCGACATTGAGGATAACCTAGGGGAGGAGTTAGAGCTATCCAAAATATACAAAGATTCTGAGAGTGCCTCTAGCCTCTCATCCACGCAATCCACATCAATTGAGGAACTTGCAGAGAAAGTAGCTCAGAAACTAGGTGTCACTAGTAAACAAATCCCAAGGTTTGCCCCTGTGAAAAGATGCTATACTTGTGGAGGCGACCATATGGCAAATGTATGTCCCATTATGGCTCAACCTCAAGTTAATCCGAGTAGCCAGTACTGTACCATAGAACGGAGATACACAAATCACACAGCACAAGACTGTCCTTACAATAAGCAAGAAGTTAGGCAAACCTACCCTCAGCCATACCCTCAACAAGGCAGATATCAGAGTCAATACCCACCACAACAGTATACTAGGCCTCAGCAAAATTACCAACAGCAATATCAGGCCCAACTGAGACCCCTGCCAGTGCTAGCACAACAACCACCTGCTCCTACCAATGTGATCCCTGTAAAGTATGCAACTGCAGAAGAAAACCTGAGTAGAGCTATAGTCCCAGTAACACCATTAATTTCAGAAGGTGATCCCAGTGACCATAGCTTTGATTCTACACATGTTGATAGCCCCCAGGCCTACTACATGCAATCTCCTGAACATGGTGAGTCCTACTATAGTGAAGAGCCAAATGAACCTAGTTGGGAACCCGAGTACACAAATGTAATGTATACAAACCCTCACTCAAGACCCCAACCTAGGCAAGTAAGACCTCCATTCCCAAGAGGACCATGCTACAGATGTCAGGGAGATCACCTCATTCGTGAATGCCCCTTACCTCCACCTACACAACCCCAGTCAGTGACAATTCAAGGCTTTTGTCAAGATTGTGGAAAGGAGCATCTCTTACGAGACTGCCCAAAGAATCCTAATAACATGCCGAAAATCACTCCCATCAATGTTGTTGGGTTAGTGGTAGATTCCACAGGAAGTGTCACTTCCACTGCGCCAATACAAGTGGTCACGAGAGCCCAAGCCTTACAGCAGAACCCAGGTGTAGGCCAGGAAAAGAGCCTAGAGGCTAGTGAAAACTAAGAGCATAACCAAGAAAAGGACTAGAGCTTGGAGAGATAGTCGTGAAAGAATGAAAAGGCAATGGGCAAAAAAGATGAGTGAACTCGAGGAAAGCCTCAGAGAAACAAAGGCCAGGATAACTGAACTCACATCTCAAACTCCCTCTCACACTACCCCACCACCACCATTCCCATCTCCATCCGACCCGCCACCTTCCAACCCGCCTCAACTAATACCACCACCCCCTAGAGTAGGATCAGTCCTAGCAGATCCAACTCCCGAGGACCTAAACATGATGCTTAGAGCATATCAGGCCAGAATCCAAGAAGGGACAAACATAACTGATCATGAAAAGTGTTACCCTAGAGCAGAATTGGAGCTAGAACGAACCAAGATTTGTGCTAAAATGGTGGAATTGGCTCAGACCATGTTTGAAGCCAGTCGCCTATTTAACATCTCTAGTTCAGCGAAGACACAATTGCACTTTGATGGATTGTTAGAAAGAATAGAGAAGCTAATTGCACAATAAGAAAAGGAACCCGCCTCTCAACATAAGGACAAGGCAAGTGAAAGAGCAGGTCTTCCTGCCCAGGAAGCATATGTGCCTGAAGCCTATGTGCCTAACTCTACGGAGCTAGACACATCATCTTCTATGAATCGATTCACACCAGAATTCCTACGAGAGATTCAAGAAGACAAATGGGCTAAAGAAAGTGAAGTACCTCCTCCCATTGAACTGGTGGATGATGCACACGACCAATTCCCACAAGACATCCCATCCATTTATGAGGAGCAGGAGAGCACCTACTCTCAGGAAAGACTAGACTTTGAGTCTAACTCTCTACAAGAATTACCCCACTTCACAGGCCCATGGGAAGCTAAGTCTACTTGTATGAGCTCACGGTCATGGTACGAAATGAGGACTCAGTCTTACCTAGGAACTCAGAGGTAGTGAAAAACACTAAAGTGCAGTGCAATCTCAAGTTAGAAGAGCTACTCAAGGTTAGACCTGAATTATGGAAACATGTTGCCAAACAAGTACCAATGATAGTCAAACCTCATTCCCAAGTAGGATCACATAGGACAGTGCCAGAGATACCCTTGGATAAGATAGGAGACATGTGTGAAGGTGAAGAAGGGAACACCTATCTTCCCATTACCTACCAGGGGTACACCACCAAGGCAATTTTGGACTCAGGTGCAGGAGTTGCAATTGCCACCACTTCCCTATGGAAGCGTTGGGGCAAGCCAGCACTCAGGCCAACGAGAATGAAATTGCAGATGGCCGATGGTCATATTGAGAGGCCCTTAGGATTGCTAGAAGAAATAACTCTCACCACCTATGGTGTCGAGTTCGAGCATACATTTGCTATATGTGATTTTAGCAAGAACCATGCCTATGAAATGATCTTGGGACGACCTTTTATGTGACAGTTGCAAGTGGTACAGGATTGGGGAACCAATTCTTTGTACCTGCAGCACTTAGGTGTTACGACCAAAGTGAATCTCAAAGACTACTCTCATAGAGATGTCCCCCCTATCCAATGGAATCCCATCCATAGAGCCAAAGATGATACGGAATCTGTACATTCCATAGGATCAGGATCCTCATGGATGCATGAAGACACCCACTTATGGATGTGCAAAGTGGCAGTAGAAGAGGAGAAAAGAGAAAAGGCCAGAGAAATAGATGCAAACGAAACACATAGACCCATTCAAGACCCAGCCTATGCACCTGTAGTATTTCCTGATGAGGAATTTGAACCCCATGGCTGGGCAGAAATCTTAGCAACAATGGATGTAGCCATCAATGAAAAACAATGGACACCCCACTGTGATGAGGATGGCTATGACATTTCAGTTTTCTCCATAGAATCAATCATGGGAGAGGCAGTGTTAGAAGAATGCGAACCTAAACGAGAGGCGCAATCGGGGGAGGCCTATGATAACAAAGAAACCACCAAGAAAATAGTGGTAGCCATAGAGGAAGGAGAAGAGAGATGCACTTACATAGGACATGACTTGACGGAAGAAGAAGAGCAAGAATTGATAGCCTTGCTAAGAGAATACAGAGATGTATTCGCTTGGAGTTACAAGGACTTGAAAGGTGTGGACCCTGACATATGCTCACACACCATCCCCATGACCTCAGATGCCAAACCCTCTAAGCAAAAGCCATATACATACAATGATAATTACGCTGCCAAGATCAAAGAGGAGATAGATAGACTGGTTGAAGCTGGATTTATCTTTGAAATTGAGCACACTGAATGGGTATCCCCCATTGTTGTGGTGCCCAAGAAAAATGGAAAGCTACGTGTATGCATTAACCTGAAGAAGGTTAATGCAGCCACAATTCGAGATAACTATCCGCTTCCTATCACAGAGCATCTTTTAGAAAGAGTAGCAGGCAAGGAAGTGTACAGCTTCCTCGATGGATTTTTGGGCTACAATCAAGTAGCCATAGCTCCAGAAGATCAGCATAAGACGGCATTTGCCACTGAATGGGGCATATTTTCCTTTAGAGTAATGCCATTTGGGCTTACCAATGCACCAGCAACCTTCCAGAG
The DNA here is from genome assembly GCA_020310875.1 of Ceratopteris richardii. Classification (NCBI taxonomy): domain Eukaryota; kingdom Viridiplantae; phylum Streptophyta; class Polypodiopsida; order Polypodiales; family Pteridaceae; genus Ceratopteris; species Ceratopteris richardii. The sequence continues at coordinate 121,093,996 of CM035431.1, forward strand.
GCTGATGTGCCATGTATTTAAGGAGTTCCTGAGGAAGAATTTAGAAGTCTATGTTGATGATCTTTGTGCTCATTCCAACATTAGACAAACCCATATCCCTGAACTCAGACAAATCTTTGACAAATGTAGAGAATATCAGGTCTGCTTGAACCCAGAAAAGTGTGTTTTCATGGTCAGGCAAGGCAAGATTCTCGGACACATAGTGTCAAGGAATGGCATATCCACCGATGAAGAGAAAGTGAGAGCCATAGCCGAGTTACCTAGACCAAAGAACGTCAAGGAAGTGCAAGCCTTCATGGGGCATTGTGGTTATTACCGCCGGTTCATTCATATGTACGCTATCATTGCAAAGCCCATGTATGGACTCTTGACTAACTTTGAGTGGACTGATGAATGTGAGAACTCCTTCAATGAGCTCAAACGGCGATTGTGTTCAACACCAATCTTGACCACCCCGGATTGGAACAAGCCATTCCATGTTCATGTGGATGCATCCAATTATGCTATTGGGTGTGTACTCGCACAACCTACGGGTAAAGGTAATATGGATCTTCCAATTGCCTATGCTAGTAGACAACTGAATGCAGCTGAACGAAATTATACCACTACTGAGAGAGAAGGACTAGGCATGGTATATGCGGTTAAAAAGTTTAGACATTATCTGCTTGCAAATAAGTTTAAATTTTTTACTGATCATCAGACATTGTTGTACTTGGTAAACAAGCCATGCAATACAGGAAGATTAGTAAGATGGTTTCTCTTACTAATGGAATATGATTTCGAGGTTGTGGTAAGGAAAGGGAGGACTCATTTGAGAGCTGACCACCTTTCTAGGCTCACATCGGGAGAGGCCCCACAAGGAGTGTCAGATGACCTTCCTGATGCTTACTTGTTTAATTTGGAAGTTGTACCTCAGTGGGCTAAGCCATTAGTACCAGTACTGACCTACGGGCCTAATCACCCAGTAATAAACACACATGATAGAGAGGTAGTAAAAGCCCAGAAGTATCACATCATGGCAGGAAGTATGTACAAGCACACAGATCAAGGAATCTTGGCCTGTTGTGTGGAAGAGGATGAGTACGCTAAATGGTTGCAATTAGCACATGTAGGTTCATTAGAGCAACACTATTCAAAGCAACGAACCCTACAGACACTAAGGAGACTTGGGGTGCATTGGCCGACTATGGAAGCCGATGTCCAAAAGTTGTGCAAGGAATGCCCAATCTGCTGCACTAAACCACCTGTGGAACATGCCACTCTTTATCAAGTGTCCATAGTGCCGGATTGGAGTGAACCACTAGTATCCTTTCTGAGGATGAAAACATTCCCTCCAGACATGACTCTGGCTAGGAAAAGGAGTTTAGAGTAGGAAGCCCAGGATTACTCACTCATTGGTGATAATCTATACAAGCGTGGTAAAGATGGTTACCTGAGACTATGTGTCCATGAGAGTGAATATCTTAAGATCTTGGAAACTGCTCACCAAGGTGTAGCAGGAGGACACTTTGGACCAAATCGGGTGATCAAGGCAATACTATTTGCGGGCTTCTGGTGGCCGACCCTTCACATGGATGCACATACCTATGTGAAAAGATGTGATGTCTGTCAGAGAACTCAGTATCCTATACGTAAAGATGAGATGCCCCTGAAACCCATGATGGGTGGACGTGCATTCTCTAAGTGGGGAATAGACTTCGTAGGTCCTATTACTCCCCCAGCTAAGGGTTCTCATGCAGAATATATCATTGTTGTGACAGACTATCTAACAAAGTGGGTAGAGGTAAAAGCCACAACGAAGAACGATGCTCAGACAACTGCTAAATTCTTGTTTGAGAATGTATTCACAAGATACGGGTTACCTATAGAGCTAGTCAGTGATAGAGGCACTCACTTCTTGAATGAAGTTATTGAAAATCTGCTCCAAGAGTTCTTGGTAGTACATAAAAAGTCTGCCCCCTACCACCCTCAAGCAAATGGCCAGGCTGAGAGCACCAACAAGATTCTATGCAATGTGTTGACCAAATTAGTGAATAATAAACGCTCTGATTGGGACAAACAACTACACCATGCTGTTTGGGCATACCGAGTCACCTACAAAACGGTACTCCAAGCCACCCCCTTTCAGATGGTATTTGGTCAAAATGGAGTGCTACCATTGGACTTCTTAATACCTACACTGAAAGTAGCACAAGAACACGAATGGACGGGTCATGAACTATCCTCTAGACTTTTTGACCCTGAACAATTAGGAGAAACAAGACTGAGGGCAGCTGCAGGGATATATGCAGCTAAGAAATGACAGAAGGCATATTTTGATGCCCATATTAAGGATAAAGGCTTGAAATCAGGAGATCTGGTACTAGTCTACACTTTGAAACAACATGCGAGGAAACTAGAGAAAAGAGGTTACGGACCCATGATAATTAATAGGATCTCAACAAGTGGAGCAGTACAGCTAGCCACCTTAGAAGGTGATGTTCTTCCAAGCTACATTAGCGGATGCAGAGTCAAGTTGTATCAGGAACCTCTCACAGAGGAAATGCTAAGTCGACTCAATACTGCTAAGAAACAGAAAGAAGAACAAAAGCGAATTCGAGAGGAAGCCCAAGTAGAAGCTTTAGAACGTATATGGAGAATGAAACTAAGAAGACAAGGCAGAGAGCAACCTAGGCTAGATGCACATGCAAATCAGGGATATCATGTGGCTATGTGTGAAGTTTCAGGTATCAGCTCTCATAGGATAATTGATCGACGTCCTTTTATAACCTTAGATATATGACAAGGAAAAGGTGCAAGGACTGTAAGAGCCTTGATTGACTCAGGTGCAGCCACTAGTGCTGTTCAATTGTCTTACTGTCAAGAGTTGAAATTAACTGTCAATCCTATAGAAGCATATCTCGTAGGATTGGGAGGCGTGGAAACCCCTTGCATGGGCGAGGTGGAACTTCCCCTCTATATTCATGACGAGGCAATGACAGTCAAAGTACTAGTATGTCAAGATGAGGACCTCACTGAACCTCTTGTCTTGGGTCAAGACTGGATCTACGACCAAGCAGTCAACTTAAACCTAAGAAGTGGACTTCTTCAGGTATGGGTGAATCAGAGTAGAATTACAGTTGAGTTAGATAATGGAGCACTCCAGGAACTAGGAAAGGCACAGACTCCTGGTCCCTCCAGGGGTACACATGAAGTTGACCATGCTGTTCTTGTCCAAAGCTATGTGATGCAGAGGAATGGAGATCTCAATAGAAAAGTCAAGGCGTCGGCGGAACTCCCTTCTTTTCCAAAGGCCAGAAGGAGGCAGCAACTAAGGGCAGAACAATTACTGAAGAACATGCGAAGCAGAACAACTCAGCCAGTGAAACAAATGTGGGTGCAAAAAGGCGAGCTGCCTACTGCAGTCAAGTCACGACAATTGTCTCAACTTCCTATTAGTAATCAGCGACATGATATTAATAAGAAGACTTCCAAAACCTCTTTTGGGAAAGTGAAAACTATCTGGGTACACAAGAAGTCGATGAAGGCTGGCCCACAATCAAGACAAATCTAGGTGCCTAAGGCTTGCTTGCGGGCGCAACTAGCCCCAAACAAATCACATCATACATGACAGGGTTCACTCACTCAAGTAGCCGCCACCCACTCTTGTCTGATACACTCGAACACACTGCCACCTAGAAGCACGCACATACGCACTCGTAAATGGGTCCCAAAGACACATCACCCCCAAGCAGAATTACTCATGCAACCCTCCCGAGTCTCCACAAAACCAAGACCAAAAGCCATCCATGGTGTTTGGCAACCTAAGACTTGTAATAAACCCCCCGACCCTAATTTGTGAGTTCATCTCCACTTACTAACTGCATCTGTCACACACTGCATCTTTCCATCTAGCTCCTAGGACTATCCATTCAATAACTACACACACGGTCATCATGCACTTACTAACCCACTAACCCATTACTCACATCACAATAATACTATAACGGGGGCAACACGCGTTCTATCTTGTCCCTTACATGCTTTGTATTCTCAACAGAACCAGCTCGCAAGCAATAACGATGGCAGAAGCTGGAGGCCCCAGTTCCCAGGCAGGGTCCAGTGCACAGATTGTGGACATTGAAACCATTCTTCTGGAACCGCCACTCACCGAAAGGCCTCAAGAGCTTCAAGCGGTGCATGTCCTTCTTATCCAGGACCCTCCTCAGGGACACACTTCTCAAGTGGGGAAACATGCTCATTGGTTTAGTGATGTAGCAGGGCCATTGGGTGACGGCACCTACTTCTGGGAAGCAGAAATTGAATTTAATGGCAAATGGGGACGCTACCACTTTTTCACTCGGGAATTCGAGAACTATCGGAATGCAGAGGTAATGCGATCAGTTTGGACCAAGGCAGGCCTGGATAGATATTTCAGGGCACACTTGCCTAAACCTGATTTTCTACGCTGCTCCTATTTCATAAGTACCATAACTCCTAGCAGGGTCAAGGGAGGCGATAGTACTTTTGTACTACCATCATTGTTGCCAGGACACGAACTCAAGAGATTCAAACTGACCCTCAATCTGGTACGGGAGGCATTGAACATGCAAGGTATGCACATTCCCACCGAGAAAGAAACAATGGTCCCGGGTAGGATGAAGCATAAGGATCTCAATAAATTGAAGGACATGGTGGCAATGACGCCTACCATTGCTCTCCACTTACGAACTGTTATGCAACATTTTGCTTTTCCCACACAGGAACGATTCACTATGCCCCCTAAGAAAATATGGTTCAACTTATACTTGGCAGAAACAGAGAACCTCACCCTCAACATACCGCACTGGGTCATCGATCAGATACACCTAGCCCATCAGTGCTGGAATAAGAAGCAGAAAAATGTACTTCATGGTTGTCGTGCCCTAACAAGAATAATTTACAGGTGCCTAGCATATGACGTGCCCATTCAAAGAGCACTAGTGTGGTCCAGGGCCCAAGAATTCCAAAGGCGACTATCAACAGCGGGTCCTCCATCGAAGAAGATGAGAGGGGGCGTCCAATTACCATGTGCTCAACCAAGGGGAGCCACTAACACACCTGAGGTGACTCCTCCTCAAACTAGGCGTGTTCGGCCATTCACCATTCGTCTTCCCAGACCAAGTACAGAAGGACCCAACTTGGTGTTTCCCCCCATTCCATCAGACTTGGAATTTCCACAGGGATTTACTCTCGATGACCTCACGGATGAAGAAGTTGCCAGGCTGATCTACGAATCTAATCTTGAAACAGAAGCCGACCAGACCCAGGAACCACATCCCACCACAACAACACTAGCCCCGACACAACCAGTCATCGTAGAAGTCGAAGGAGAGCAACAAGAAGCAGGAGAAGAAGAAGAAGAAGCCGATGAAGAGCAGCATCAAGAATATGAGGAACTTTCAGAGCTAGCAAGTGCCCCAACATACTCAACACAAATAAAAAGATTGTATCAAACCATGAAACGAGTTCAAGAACAACACAAAATGTCACTTGAATCAGGCAAGGTGCTCATGAGCCAACTATTGGCAGAGGAAGGCGTGGACGATATGTTTATCGAATCCATGAACCTACACGCAGAGGCAGTCGGCCTGGATGAGGCCATACATGAGGCCATGACATACATTAATCGATTTGAGAAACGTGTGCCTGCCCGCCCCAGGCGATCTGGAAAACAAATACACATCAATGTATCAGAACTGGAAGGCAACACACAAACAGAAGAACATCAGGAGGCACCACTCTCCCCACCCACCTCACCTATCACTACACAAGTCACCTCACCACCTGGCACAACCACGCCCTTTTCTACCACTACCACCGTCGTCATGGGAATTCCTCTCTCTCCCGGTATCCAATTCGGAGGAGTTTCCATGCCCACCTTCACGACACTCTTCACAAATATCACTTCCACCCCACCCACTGTCCCCAGTTTTACAGTCACACACACATTTGACACAATGGAGACATCACCCGCCACAGTACCACCCCCACCCCCCACGCAACCTCAATCTCCCATACCCCCTCCACCTACTTCACCACTTGACTCCACAGCATTCACAACTCCCTTCCCCTTCCCCATTCCCCCTGCATCTTCTTCTTTACCTGCATCTTTTAATGTAAATAGTATATTCCTGTCATTACATCATTGTGTATATCAACTTCAGCGCGAGTACAGGGATCTAGAAAGCCGCCATCATCAGCTGACAACAAACCATCAGCAACTGCAAACACAACTCTTAAGGCTAGAAGAAGAAAATGTGGAACTCAACCAACGCCACACCACTCTCGAGCAAGCCCATCAAAAACTCCTGGAGACACCCCAACCATCAGCAGAACCCGGTGTCAAACAACTCGAAGCCTTGCTGGAGGTGTACCAAACAGATAACCTGAGAGTCCGGCGTAATTTAACTCTACTTCGAAAGCATATGGCTACAGCACTTGAAGAAAATAAGCGGTTGCAGAAACAAAATGAAGAAAACCTAGAAGCAGCCATGGAAGGTTCCCCCCATGAGATCGATCCAGAACAGTTCAAAGCGATTCCCACAGAAACAATGAAAACCATCTTGGAAAGTTATGCGGATTTATTAGAAGCACATGATGATTTGGAAAGGGAACGAGATGAGCTACGCAGCCAGCTCAGGGAACAGGAGGGTCCAACCAAGGTTATAGAAACGGCCTCGACTTCAGAGGAAGTAAAGGCATTGACAGAGCAGGTGGCTGAGCTCCAGAAAAAGTTACTAGAATATGAAAGGCAGCCCTCCCCAGTTGTAGAACCCGAACCGGAGGAATTAGTACCCATTGAGGTGGATGAAACATATGAGGAACCATACGTTCCTATGCCGATGCCAGGTGGTGCACAGACCTCAGAAGGAATGGACACATTAGAAGTTGAAGTACCTGAATGGCTCCAAACACTCGAGAAGACAGCAACAACCCATGAAGATAGAGTGGCCATTCAAATCCAATCTATGGCAAAGTTAGAAGACACCATCATCAAGTCTGAATACTTTTGAAGCATGTCTCATCATAGATGGATCGGCACCAACGATGATCAATATGTGCCATATTGTGTGCTCCTTGCGGATTACAATGCAGAGATTAAACGCAGTTGTGGCAAATCTCTAACTTTTGCCACACAATTTGGGCCAGAGGATATCCCAGAAAGTGCGAAGAAAGGCTCCATTCATCAACCAACCTGGAGAATCCATCTTCTTGAAACCTACCCGGAAATGGTTCGTACCTGGACTAACATGCCCCTTTTTATTAAATACAATCCTTGTTATGTTCCAGTATTCCGCCGGCGCACTTGGCCAGAGTTTACCATTGCTGTCAAGAACGTCAAGGGTTGTGCAAAGTGGGCAAAGTGGTTAAATTATGTTTATCTAGCACCACCATAAATTACATGATTTCTACCATCAGACACTGGAGCACTCGACTACGGAATACCCCCGATGTGATGGCACAAATGTGTATGAAAATCTTTGAACTAATGCTAATCACCTTCAGGACGTTCAAGAATATTAAAGACCCCCACTTCTCAGGTGTCGGATTTCTTACAGGAAACCAAGATCTGGTATACGACATGAGCACAACACCATCCATAGAGGTAATATATGCTTGGCACCCCAGAATAAAGTACCTCCCAGCTTGTTTTAAACAGACATTCGAGGAGATGTTCATACCGGGATTCTGGGAATATCACTCAGAAATATTTGTACCCAGGCCCTCACATCTCCTCCACTTATTTGCTGTGGAGAGAACCATCCATTCAGAACAACTGCGGGTGCCACATATGGACGTACCAGGACCAGTGAATTGGGATGCATTATTAACAGATCTAGCACGGGGGCTCAGATTAGAAGAACATCACCTCGCTTCCGACGTTGTCCAATATTACGTTCAACGAACATCTAGACAAGGGTCTGTCAGGGGCGACAGATGCGAGAGTGGGGGGGTGTTGGCAGCAATCAGGGAACCGAAGGAGCCACAAGACAAAGAGGGTCGGAACGAAGAGATAGCACAAGCAGACACAGTAGCCAAAGAAGATCTGGCAAGTAGGCCATCTAAATTTTTCAGACATCAAGGAGTGGAGCACACAAGAAGAAAGAGCAAGTAGGGAGGTCAAAGATGTGTACGACAAATCAACAGAGAAAATCCCTACACAAATAGTGATTTTAATCACTAAAAACCATTGTAAATACCATTTCGTATTTTTGTAGCTCCATTTTGTGCAAGCCAAGGAGTCCTTGAGCTTGAGGAGCTTTAGAAGTATCTACCTGCCAATTTTCATATTTTTTGGATCTCGTTTGAGCCCTCAAAAAAGTCCTGGAACCTAATTTTTAACTAGGCCAGACATTACGTCTGGACAGGGCCAAAGCTAGTCAAAAACTATAAAAGGAGCTAGAGAGCTCATTTTTGAGGTTAGCTTGTAATAGTTTTGGACTTGTATGAGCTTTCTGAAAGTAATCTAAGAACTCCATTGCTTCTCACTCTTTGTCTTGCCGTGTGTGCGCGTGTGTGTGTATGTGTGTGCATGTTTGTGTGCTTCTCACTCACCCACTTGTGCCTCCACTTGCTCGAGGTCTTCATACCATCCTCACATCTTCCCGGATTGACATTAAAGGAGGTGCTACTCATCACTGAGCTACACTCCTCCATGAAGACCACCTCTTCAAGCTCTCCATTTAGGAAAGCATTCTTCACATCCAAGTGATACATCTTCCAACCTTTTGAGGTTGAAATTGCAATCAAACTTCTGATGGTGGACATCTTAGCTAGTAGATTGAATGTTTCCTCAAATTCTATGCCATAGTTATGCTCAAAACCTTTGGCAACCAGCCTTGCTTTATACCTAGAGATACTCCCATTTGCATGTCTCTTAACCTTGTACACCCATTTGTTGCCAATGAATTTCATGTCCTTTGTTCTTGGCACCAATGACCAAGTATCATTTTCTTCAAGTTCCTTGACTTCCTCCTCCATGGCTTCAATCCATTCCGTATGCTTATTTGCTTCTTCAAAAAATTTAGGTTCTTCACAAGCTATAACTTGACTAATGTAGGCATAGTGTCTTGCAATGGATGAATCATAAGTTAACCTTTGAACAGGGTATTTAACCTTATTGGATGACCTTACCTCACCATTAGGTGGTAGGAATCTCCTCCGCATGGTTTAGATGCTTTAAATCCTGGAGTTTCTAATTTTTCCATATCTTCATCACTTGTAGATTCCATGTCTACCCATTGATGGTCTTTGTCATTTGCCTTTTCCTTTCCTTTGTTACTTCCTTCACTTGAATGAGCTTCATTCCTTGTCCTTCCATGCCAAACTGATGTAATACTTTCCTCTGATGGTGTGCTTGAAGTGGTTGGACCACTCATCTCCGTGCTTTGTTGTTACTCTTTGAACTTCTTCTCGACTTCATATGCATCATCAACTTGTTACACATCTTTGCTACCATAGCGAGATAGAAACTTATCAAATATTACATCCCTAGAGCTGCAAGGATTATAGCATCTAAAACCCTTTTTCTCTTAAGAATATCCAAGAAATATACACCTATTTGCCTTCGGGTCTAACTTGTGTCTCAATTCTTGAGGTATGTGAACATAACACATACAACCAAATACTTTAAGATGTGAAAGGTTGGGTTTCTTACCACACCAAGCTTCATAATGTGTAACTCCATGTACTCCTGAGGGTGGACACCTATTCATAATGTATATGGTTGTATTTGTTGCTTAGGAACATTCATTTCATTTAACAAAGTTCTAGCCACTTCTGCTATGTATATATTCTTTCTCTCTACCACCCCATTTTTTGAGGTGTATACTTGCAAGTGAATTGCCTTTTGATGCCATGGTCATGTAGAAAATCTAAAAATTCATTTGAAAAATACTCTCCCCCTCCATCGGATATGAGAGTCTTTATATACTTCCTTGTTTCCTTCTCCACTAGGTTTTTGAACCTCTTGAAGTGGTAAAACACCTCTCACTTTGACTTCATGCAATACATCCAAACACACCTTGAATGATCATCTATAAATGTGACAAAATATCTATTACCTCCAATGGATCAATTCATTTTAGGTCCCCATACATCTATGTTAATCTCAACACTTCATTGCTCACATATGCTCCCTTCTTAAATGGCAATCTACTTTTTTTCCCTAATTGACAACCATGGCACAAATGTTGCATATTCTTAGATGTAAGATTAGGTAGGCCACTCATCAAGCCCTTCCTTTTCATGTCCTTCATCCTTTGTAAGTTTATGTTGTTGGAGAAACAATCACTAATTGGACATATATTTGAAGGTCAAAGCTTTAGAAGAAAACCACATGCCTATGTGAAGGGACAAATTCACAAGTTTATTATATTTGTAAAGTTAGTTCACTTTAGTTCTAGAAGTTTTTGAAAAGTCAATAGTTTGTATCAACTATCGCGTAAGAGAGAATGAAGAGAATGGTAGTTGAGAATAATTGGGCTTCTTTACGTGAGAAAGTATCTGTAAATAATTGATTCTCCATAGCCATCAGGAGGTTTATTAGAAGTTTTGTGTATAAGTCTTCTTCTTCCATCTCCAGAGTTTATCTTCTATGTAATGATTTCAAAAGTTGAAGTTTTCCAAGCAAGCCGATGTCTGGCATCGAATCTAAGCTGATAAGTCCTTGTTTTCATATCTGAATTTTATCTACTGATAAAGATTTCTAAAACATGAGGTTTGTGGAGCAATCCGATGCTTGGCATCGATTTTATGCATAAAGTCGATGCCTGGCATCGAATTCCATCATAAAAGTGATTTTCTTTATATCTATGTTCAAGAAGGTATTTCATGTGGTGAAAAAGTGGTTGAAAAAGCACCAAGTTGATGCCTAGCATTTACTTTTGGTTGCAAGTCGATGCTAGGCATCAAATTTGCATTTTTGGACAATCAGTTTTACTAAAACGGGCAATATTTCCAATTTTAGCAGTTTCACATAGTCACCTTGTGAAGGCCATAACTTGAGTTGTAGTGATCCATTTCATGCAAGTAATAGCTTCTTGGAAAGCTCTTCTCTTCTACTTTCATCCAGAAAAAGCTTGGAGAAATAATATCTATGCTAAGAGAAATAAGTAAAAAGTGAAGGTATGTCATTTCAGTGACTAGAAATTTCTGAAGAAGAAAAGTTCTTAGTTTAAGCTATCATTTTTCAAAGTTTGGAGAAGCATTGAATTAATGGTGACCATACAGGTGTTATAGTGTCACATTAATTCATTTCTTGTGATGTTACACACATCAATAAGTGGTATCAGAGCAGAAAGGTTCTCGGGAGCAGAAGGCATCAAAGGTACGAGAAGGTTTCTAAAAAATTTTCATTAAAGTTTGAAAGCTGGAACATTCAAAGGCACAAGGCATCAAAAAGTTAATTCAAAAGTATATTCATACACAACGAACTCCAAAAGGTATTATTCTTTAGCCTTTAAACTCACAGGTTGAAGCAGACGCAAAGATTTATGGCATATCATATCTCCATTGACAAACTAGACAGAGATAATTATCCTGCATGGGTAATGAGAATGGAAGCCTTACTTATGAGTAAGGATCTCATGGTGTACATAACAGTGAAGAAGAGAAGCCAATATTTTTATATGAAAGTCGACCAAAGAAAGATGAAATGGATGCTTTAAAGCATTGGTAGAAGAGGGATGCAACTGCAAAAGCTTACATCTACAATACAATCTCAGATCATTTGCTACCACACATCAGAGGATTGAATCAGCTAAAGATATATGGAATGCATTGGAGTATCATTTCCAAAGTACTACCAAAGCAAGGAAAGCAAGTCTATGGTCAGATTTTACAACATTCAAGAAGAAACCAAGTCAAAATATTAGTGATTATGTCACTAAGATGAAGGATTTAGCAGATAGTCTTGGATCCATAAATGAAGATGTTGAAGATCACAGATTGATTGCTCAATTGCTTGCAGGTTTTAGAGGAGATGAAAGGTGGAAACCTTTTGTCTTGTCAACAAAACTTTCTTTGAATCATTTTGTTCCATATTTGAATCAATTGCTTGGTTTGATGCTCACATTTGAGCAAGACTTGAAAGGAGATGGAGATAAAGGACAAAGTTCTGCAATGTACATGAAGAACAAGAAGAAAGGAGATAAAGGTACAGCAAAGGATGAAGACCAATCGAGTTCTCAAGTTTATTATGCAAGAGGTAAAGGAACTGGCAGAGGAAGAGCAAGAGGTTTTGGAAGAGGAAGAGGTAATGAGAATAACAATAAGAAGGCTTTTTGGGTCTGTGGATTGAGTAATCATTTGGCTCATGATTGTTGGCACAATCAACAAGGATCAAATAAAAATCAAAATAACAATAGCAGAGGCAAAGGTGGAAGATATCAAAGTTATTATCAGAGAGGTAGACAAAATCAAAGAGGAGGCTATGGTAGAGGTGGAGGAAGTTGGGGAAAGAATCAATCCTACAACACCACCTACTACAATTATGCAAATGATATATAGAATGAAGTTCATACATCACTGATGATGAACTCAATCAACACATCAGATAAAGAAGATCTAAAGGTATTTTACATTGACTCTCAATGTTCTAATCATTTGTCAGGAAACATAGAATTGATGCCAGTTCAAACACGTTGTCACTCTAGCACAATGGTGAGTACCAACGTGAGAAGATTCACCTCATAATTGTCAATCCGTGGAGACGTGAGGACTAGTATGAAGACTATGAGCAAGTGAAGGCACAAGTGTGTGAGTGAGAAGCACACAAGCATGCACACACACACACACACGCGCACACAAGGCAAGAACAAGGAGAGGAACAATGGAGTTCTTTGCATTAGTCAAAAAGTCTCTTACATAAGCTCAATTCACAAACAATCTAACCTCAAAAATGAGCTCTCTAGCTCTTTTTATAGTTTTCTAACTAGCTTTGGTCTTGTCCAGACCTAGTGTCCGGCCTAGTTAAAAATTAGGTTCTAGGGCCTATTTGAGGGCTCAAACAGAGTCTAAAAATTATGAAAATTGATATGTAGCTAGTTCTGATACTCCTCAAGCTCGAGGACTCCTCGGCTTCCACAAAATGGAGTCTATTCTACCAAAAACAGAATTTACAATGTTTGTGTAGTGATTAAAATCACTTGAGTTGTAAATGGTCCATGGAAAAAATGATTAGGCCTTGTTGCCGTATTATGCATGACTCCTCCGTTGCGCTAGTATGCTCTTCATCTGACTTGTATGCCAACACGCCCCCCTTCCTAGTGTCTGTCGCCCCTGACAGACCTCTGTTCTATCGGGTGGTCGATATAGTATTGAATGACATTGGTGGCAAGTTCGTGTTCTCCTATTCTTAATCCTCTTGCTAGATCAGCTTCCAATGCATCCCAATTTATTGCGCCAGGGACCTCTGGTTGTGGTGTGGTATAATACTCAGAGTACATTGCTTGTTCACACGCAAAGAGATGGAGCAGGTGTGTTGGCTTCGGTGCGAAGATCTCCGAGTGATACTCCCAGAAACCTGATCTGAACATTTCTTCGAAGGTCTGTTTGTAACATGCAGGGAGGTATTTGATGCGTGCATGCCAGGCGTAAGCCACACGAATACTGGGGGTGGTGCTCATGTCATACACCAAATCATAATTTCCATTGGTAAACCCCGGTAGACGTACCTGTGGTGCGGCTGCATTTCTAAAGGTTTTCAGGACTACCTGCATCATATCTAAAATCTTGAGCATCATTTGAGCTGCCACATCTGGCATGGGCTTCAATCGCGGCATCCAATGTCGAATTGTTCCCATCATGTATGCTACCGACGGTGGTCCCTGTGGTGGCGCAATGTACGGGTAGTTTAGCCATTCCTTGCATTGCGCGTTGTTCTGCACTTTGATATTGAATGCCTTCCAAGACCTGCGACGTGGAATTGGACCGTAGCATGGATTGTATAGGAGATGTAAAGGCGCGTTGTTCCATGTGCGTAGCATTTCTGGATATGTCTCTAGAAGTTTCTGACGCCAGGTGGGTTGATGAATTTTGCCTTTTTGCGCCTCTGGAGGGAGGTCTTCGGGTTGAAATTGGGTAGCAAAGGTAGGAATCTGACCCGTGACCCTCTGTATTTCTGCATTATAATCAACCAGGATAATATAATAAGGCCTGTATTGGAGTTCAGATGAGAGGTTAAGGCGTCTCGATGACAGGTTCTTGAAGTAAGCAGATTGTAGCACAGTTTCCTCTATGACCCTCATGGCCTGATTTTGCACTACTGTGCGCTCTTTGTGAGAACTCCCGATTTCCTCCACTTGACGTAGCCATGGAGGCCGTGGTGCCTCGAATGTGTCCTGAGCTTCTTCCGTTTGTTGGCCTCCTGGGAAGGGTTGTGGGTCGTATTCTTCTTCAAATGTCTGTTCTACAGGAATTTGTACTAGTTCTTCGTCGGTGGGAGCCTCTGGAGGGGAAGGTGGTCTCTCATATTGTAGTAGACGTGCTTGCAATTCGGTGACCTATTTCTGGAGATCTTTTAAGGCCTCTGAGTCTGTGAGAAGTGAAGCCGCGGAGGAGGTGGTTTGAGAGGCTGCTGTTGTTTCTTTTTGGTGTTTCTGCTTCAGTTGACCCAGTTCCTCTGATAGCAGGTCATATGCTTCAAGCAGCATGGCATAGTCTTCCAATATGATCTTGATATTGTCAGGGGTCACTGCTTGAAACTTTGATGGGCTGATGGGTGCCCCAGGTGTGCTTTCGATAGCTGCTTCTAGGTTCTCCTGATTTTGTAATTGCAGGCATCGATTCTCTTCATGAGCGGTAGCAAGATGTCGCTTGAGTAGGGCCATATTTCGCTGAAGCTTTGAATTGCGTTCCAGCTGTGTCCGTAGATGATCTTCTACCACTTGTATTGCTTCCTGATCTGTGTTCTGTAACTGTACCTCCAATATGCTATGAGCCTCTTGGAGAGTTTGGAATTGTGTGTGGAGGCGAGCATTTTCCTCCTCTAGTGCAACAAGACGGTGTTGTAGTGTCTCCGAGTGCTCTTGCAGGCGTTCATTCTGTTGCTGGAGCTGATTGTAATCTGTCCTTAAGTTTGATATGCAAGCTAGCATAGTGTCCAATGCATTTCCTATAGATGAGGGGGTGGTGTTTACAATGGAAGATGCATGGGAAGGGAATTGGGGAAGGGGAAGAGTGAATGATGTGTCTATTGAAGACGTGTGTGTGGGTGAAATTGGTGGAGGGGGAATGGGAGGAGGTGGAAGCGTGGGGGGAGGGGGAGGTGCCGTGGGTGGTGAAATGTCCATACTTTCAGGAGTGGGTGCGAGTGTGGGGTCTACCATATACATTGGAATGGTAGGTGGTGTGTGTGTGAAAGTGGTGAATAGATGAGAAGTGGGGTGGGGAGCTGAAAATAAAGGGAATGGTTGAGACCTGGGTTGAAAAGTTCTAGCAAGGAAGTTATGGAGGGATTGGAGAAGTGGAGAGATGGAGGTCGGGGGTTGAGGTTGTAGAGTTGAGGAGGGCATGAAGGGTTGCATGGTAGCAGGGAAACCCATGAATATGGTTCTAGGGTCAGGATGACCTATGGCTGAGGGCATGGGGGATGGTTGTCCTAGGGCAGGCTCTATGAGCGATTCGGTGGATTGTGTAGTGATGGGGGTTGGTTCATAGATTGGGTTATCAGAGGTGGAGAATAGGGTTGAACTAGAGATGGGAGTACGGAAGGTGAAGTTTGGTTCGGTGGGTTGAGTGGTCGAGGTGATTTCCACGGTTTCTGCTCTAGGAGGCGATGGTGGGGGTGTGGGTGGTAGTGGCTCGGTGGATTCCTCATGGGTGACTGGGTGCTCTTGGCTAGCAGTTTCTGTTGCTTGGGAGGTTGTCCTGATGGGTTCGGATGTAAGAATTGGCCCTTCTGCCGTTGTAATGGGGATCTGGATATTCTTACCTGAGCGTGGTCGTGTCTGGAATCTTCGTGGATCATATTGAACTGGAGACCTCCTAATGGCGGTCCGCACTGCTTCTACTACTCCATATGTTTCTGCCATCAATAAGAGACCTTCACTATATTCTGAGTCAACTCCTGCTTCTTCCAACAGCTGAGTCATGAGTACTCTACTGCTCTGTTCGGTGAGCAGTTGTTGTGATCGCACTCGTTCCATAATTTGATACAGCCTTTGGAGTTCTGTTGTATAGGCTGGGGCTTCAGTGGTCTCCTCTTCATATGCTCCTTCTTCTTCTAGGTGTCCTTGTTGTTGACCTTGCTGGGCGTCACTCCAATGTACATGGCGGTCGTCTGTAGATTTTCTTCTTCTTTGTGAAGATGTGCCTTGTTCTTCTGCATCTGAATAATACTCTACATCAGAGAGTTGTGTACTTTGTAAGAATGCTTCGAAGTCCTGAGGATCCATTCCTTCAGCATCTCCAGTTGTAGCAAACTCAAATTCAGATGGAGCAGGAGGAGCTGAAGGGGTAGCTTGTGTCGTAGTTTCAGATCCAGACCTGGGTATCCTAATGGTAAAGGGAGGTACAGTGGTCTCCCTTCGTGGCGATACTTCAGGAGTAGTCAGAACTTCCCTTGTCTGGACACAAGGGATTGCACCCCTCATGCGCTTGGATTGATGTGTGGACGTCTTGAGCTTCTTAAACATTTGTAATTGTGCCCAAGTTAAGGCACGTTCAATGGGAACATCGTATGCTAGGCACCGGTAAATAATGCGTGTGATTGCACAGCAACCGTTCACCACTAATTTCCTAGAAGACCTTTTATTTGCTTCATACAATTGATCTATAATCCATACCGGCAACTTAATTGGTAACGCACCTGCCTCCGCTAAGTAGAGAGCGAACCATATTCTTTTGTGTGGTTGTGTGAAGCGGTCTTGGCCGGGGAAAGCAAAATGTTGCATACACATACGGAGAGGGATGGACACGTTTGGTGTGAGTGCTGCCATGTCTTTAAGCTTCAATAGTTTCCTATCCTTCATGTTAGTAGGAATAAGAGAATCCTTCTCAGAAGGTACATGTGTGCCGTGCATATTCAAAGCAGCGCTCACCAACTCCACAGTAAGTTCAAACCTCTTTAACTCGTTGTTGCCTAGCAAGGAAGGAAGAACAAATGATCCTGGTTTGTCCTTTTCTTCATTAGCTTGTAATGTGGAGACCAAATAATAGCATCGGAGGAGATCCGGTTTAGGTAGTGGTGCTTCAAAGTATTCTGCTAGCCCTGCACGTTGCCATATGGTCTGGAGATCCTCGGTGTTCTGTAGAGTCTCAAACTCCTTGGAGAAAAATTGGACCTGGCATGCCATTGAACCAATGAGAATTGGCATGGACTCTTTCTGTGATCCCTGTGGGTGGATCCGGTACCGGGATCTGCTGAAGGTGTTGCAGCTCCAGAGGTCGTTCGGTTGGTGGCACATCCACCGGTAGACTATCCACATCGATTCCTGCAGTAAGTATTCCTACTTGTGAGCTCGGACCTGTCGCTTCTGCCATGTTACTTCTTGCCTTCGGATTCTGTGAGAATATAGAAACATGTGTTAACATTGTAAAGGACAAGTTAGAACCGTGTTTGTCCCCATTACAACATTATCATGAGGTTCGGGAGAGATTAGTAGGTTAATAAGTGCTCGGTGCTTGTGTGTGTAGTTAGGAATTGGTTGGACCTAAGAACTAAGTGGAATGATGTAGTGTGAGAGTGACGTAATTAGTAGGTGGGCATGGATTTACAACTGGGGTCCGGGGGTTTATTACAAGTTTTAGGTTGCCAAATACAGTGGATGGGCTTTGATCTTGATTTTGTGGAGACTCTAAAGAGTTTGATAGGGGTATCTGCTTGAAGATGAGGCTTTTTAGGGACCCATTTACAAGTGATTCTACTAGTGCTCATGGAAGAATGTGTCCGTGCGTGATGCGTAAGACTGGGCCTCAGATGTTCGAGTGAGTGAAACATGTTGTACCGGTTGCGGCCTTGGTGTAGCTATTTGAGCCCGCAAGCAAGCCTTAGGCACCCAGATTTGTCGTGATTGTGGGCTGGCCTTCATTGACTTCTTGGGTACCCAAATAGACTTCACCTTCGCAGAAGAATTAATGAAGGACTTCTCATTAGTGTCATGTTGTTGACTACTAATAAGAGGTTTTGGCCGTGAGGTCGGCCTGGTCTGAACAGGGTATTCGCCTTTTCGCCTCCATACTTGCTTCCATGGCAGAAACAATCTGCTTTGCTCCTTTTTTTGGCGTCCAGTATCGGTAGTGTTTTGCTTCTTCTGTATTTGATCTGCCGTGGGTTGTTGCAACCTTCTGGTCTTTGGAAAAGAAGGGAGTTCCGTCCTCTCCCTGGCTCCGTTGTTGAGATTAGCCTCTTTCTGCATCATACAGTTTTGGACAAAAATAGCATTGTCAACTTCATGTGCGCCCCTGGAAGGACCAGGAGTTTGTGCCTTGCCTAGTTCCTTGAGTGCCTCATTTTCCAATTCAATTGTAATTCGGCTATGATCTACCCATACCTGAAGAATTCCACTTCTTAGGTTGAGGTTGACTGCATGATCATAGATCCAATCCTGACCCAAGACAAGAGGCTCAGTGAGGTCCTCATCTTGACACACTAGTACTTTGACTGTCATTACTTCTTCTTGAATGGAGATGGGAAGATCCACCTCGCCCATGCAAGGAGTTTCCACACCTCCCAATCCTATGAGATATGCTTCTATAGGATCGACAGTTAATTTCAATTCTTGACAGTAAGACAACTTGACAGCACTAGTGGATGCACCTGAGTCAATCAAAGCTCTTACAATCTTTGCACCCTTTCCTTGTCCTACTCCTAGGGTTACAAAAGGCCGTCGGTTGATTATTCTATGGGAATGCCCACCTGAAGTCTCGCACATGGCCATAGGATAGCCTACAGATTCTTGAGTGTCAAGCATAGGCGGGTCTCTACCTTGTCTCCTCAATTTCATTCGTCGGATGCGTTCTAAAGCTTCTGCCTGTGCTTCTTCTCTAATTCGTTTCTCTTCTTCTTTACGTTTCTTGGCAGTGTTGAGTCGATTTAGCATCTCTTCAGTAAGGGGTTCCTGATATAACTTGACTTTGCATCCACTTATGTAACTTGGTAGAATATCGCCCTCTAAAGTGGCTAGTTGAACTGCGCCACTTGTGGAGATTCTATTGATAATCATTGGCCCGTAACCTCTTTTCTCTAATTTCCGTGCATGCTGCTTCAATGTGTAGACTAGGACTAGGTTGCCTGCTTTCAAGCCTTTATCCTTCACATGTGTGTCAAAATATGCCTTTTGCCTCTTCTTCGTTGCATAGATTCCTGCTGCAGCTCTCAATCGTGTTTCGCCTAGACGTTCAAGATCAAATATTCGAGAGGAGAGTTCATGGCCTGTCCAGTCATGCTCTTGTGCTACCTTCAATGTAGGTATCAAAAAGTCCAGGGGTAGCACAGCATTTTGGCCAAATACCATATGAAAGGGGGTGGCTTGGAGTACCGTTTTATAGGCAACCCGGTATGCCCAAACAGCATGGTGTAGTTGTTTGTCCCAATCAGAGCGTTTATTGTTCACTAGTTTAGTCAGCACATTGCATAAGATCTTATTAGTGCTCTCAGCCTGGCCATTAGCTTGTGGATGATAGGGGGCCGATTTCTTATGTATCACCAAGAATTCTTGGAGAAGGTTTTCTATGACTTCATTCAAGAAG
This sequence comes from Ceratopteris richardii, assembly GCA_020310875.1. Taxonomy (NCBI): domain Eukaryota; kingdom Viridiplantae; phylum Streptophyta; class Polypodiopsida; order Polypodiales; family Pteridaceae; genus Ceratopteris; species Ceratopteris richardii. The sequence continues at coordinate 121,113,709 of CM035431.1, forward strand.
TGTGTGCCTCTATCACTCACCAACTCTATTGGCAATCCGTACCTCGTGAATACATTTTCAAATAAGAACTTTGCTGTTGTTTGAGCATCATTTTTTGTAGTAGCTTTCACTTCTACCCACTTGGTTAGATAGTCTGTGGCCACGATGATATATTCAGCATGTGAACCCTTAGCTGGGGGATTAATAGGACCAACAAAGTCTATTCCCCATTTAGAGAACGCACGTCCGCCCATCATAGGCTTCAGTGGCATCTCATCCTTGCGTATAGGGTACTGAGTTCTTTGACAAACATCACACCGTTTCACATAGGTATGTGCATCCATGTGAAGGGTTGGCCACCAAAAGCCTGCAAATAGTATTGCCTTGATTACCCGATCTGGTCCAAAGTGTCCCCCTGCTACACCTTGGTGAGCAGTATCCAAGATTTTGAGATATTCACTCTCATGGACACATAGTCTCAGGTAACCATCTTTACCATGCTTGTATAGATTGTCACCAATGAGTGAATAATCCTGGGCTTCTTGTTCTAAACTCCTTTGCCTAACCAGAGTCATGTCTGGAGGGAATGTTCTCGTCCTTAAGAAGGATACTAGAGGTTCACTCCAATCTGGCACTATGGACACTTGATAAAGAGTGGCATGTTCCACAGGTGGTTTAGTGTAGCAGATTGGGCATTCCTTGCACAATTTTTGGACATCAGCCTCCATAGTCGGCCAATGCACTCCGAGTCTCCTTAGTGTCTGTAAGGTTCGTTGCTTTGAGTAGTGTTGCTCTAACGCACCTACATGTGCTAATTGCAACCATTTAGCGTACTCATCCTCTTCCACACAACAAGCCAAGATCCCTTGATCTGTGTGCTTGTACATTCTTCCTGCCATGATGTGATACTTTTGGGCTTTTACTACCTCTCTATCCTGTGTGTTTATTATTGGGTGGTTAGGTCCGTATGTCAACACTGGTACCAATGGCTTAGCCCACTGCGGCACCACTTCCAAATTAAACAAGTAAGCATCAGGAAGGTCATCTGACACTCCTTGTGGGGCTTCTCCCGATGTGAGCCTAGAAAGGTGATCTGCTCTCAAATGAGTCTTCCCTTTCCTTACCACAACCTCAAAATCATATTCCATTAGCAAGAGAAACCATCTTACCAATCTTCCTATATTGCATGGCTTGTTTACGAGGTATAGCAATGCCTGATGATCAGTAAAAAATTTAAACTTATTTGCAAGCAAATAGTGTCTAAATTTCTTAACTGCATATACCATGCCTAAGCCTTCTCTCTCAGTAGTGGTATAATTTCGTTCAGTTGCATTCAATTGTCTACTAGCATAGGCAATTGGAAGATCCATATTACCTTCACCAGTAGGTTGTGCAAGCACATATCCAATGGCATAATTGGATGCATCCACATGAACATGGAAAGGCTTATTCCAATCCGGTGTGGTTAAGATTGGTGCTGAACATAATCGCCGTTTACGCTCAATGAAGGAATTCTCACATTCCTCAGTCCACTCAAAGTTTGTCAGAAGTCCGTACAGAGGCTTTGCAATGATGGCATACATGTGTATAAATCGTCGGTAATAACCACAATGCCCCATGAAAGCTTGTACTTCCTTGACATTCTTTGGCCTAGGTAATTCGGCTATAGCTCTTACTTTCTCTTCATCCGTAGATATGCCATTCTTTGACACTATGTGTCCTAGAATTTTGCCTTGCCTGACCATAAAAACACATTTTTCTGGGTTTAGGCAGACTTGATATTCTCTACATTTGTCAAAGATTTGTTTGAGTTCAGGAATATGGGTTTGTCTAATGTTGGAATGAGCACAGAGATCATCAACATAGACTTCTAAGTTCTTCCTCAGGAACTCTTTAAACACATGGCACATCAGCCTTTGGAAGGTAGCTGGTGCATTGGTAAGCCCAAATGGCATTACTCTAAAGGCAAAAATGCCCCATTCAGTGGCAAATGCTGTCTTATGCTGATCTTCTGGAGCTATGGCTACTTGATTGTAGCCCGAAAATCCATCGAGGAAGCTGTACACTTCTTTGCCTGCTACTCTTTCTAAGAGATGCTCTGTGATAGGAAGCGGATAGTTATCTCGAATTGTGGCTGCATTAACCTTCTTCAAGTTAATGCATACTCGTAATTTGCCGTTCTTCTTGGGCACCACCACAATGGGGGATACCCATTCAGTGTGCTCAATTTCATAGATAAATCCAGCTTCGACCAGTCTATCTATCTCCTCTTTGATCTTAGCAGCATAATTATCATTATATGTATATGGCTTTTGCTTAGAGGGTTTGGCATCTGAGGTCATGGGGATGGTGTGTGAGCATATGTCAGGGTCCACTCCTTTCAAATCCTTGTAACTCCAAGCAAATACATCTCTGTATTCTCTTAGCAAGGCTATCAGCTCATGCTCTTCTTCCTCAGTGAGGTCATGTCCTATGTAAGTGCACCTCTCTTCTCCTTCTTCTATGGCTACCACTATTTTCTTGGTGTTTCTTTGTTATCATAGGCCTCTCCCGATTGTGCCTCTCGTTTAGGCATCCTAATCATGACTCTCCTATCATCTATCTCATACTTCTTAAAATTTTCTGGGACCTCAAACAAGGATTCTTCCTCTTCTGGTGTGACTTCTCTCTTCTTTCTTTCCTTTCCTTCTTCCTTAGAGGTTACATGTGTGGCTAGCCTTACATCCTTTGTAAGCTCTCCGTGCTTCTGGGGTTGAAATTCTACTTCATAGAAGTATTCCTCATCTGATGCAAAAGGTGGGTTCATAATGATTGACTCTAGATCGGAGTCGCTCGCATCCTCAAATGCATCAGGGCTAGGTTCACACTCTTCTAAAACTGCCTCTCCCATGATCGGCTCTATGGAGAAGACTGAAATGTCATAGCCATCCTCATCACAATGAGGTGTCCATTGTTCTTCATTGATGGCTACATCCATGGTTGCTAGAATTTTTACCCAGCCGTGAGGTTCGAATTCTTCGTCTGGAAAAACTACAGGTGCATAGGCTGGGTCTTGGATTGATCTATGGGTTTCTTTTGCACCTATCTCCCTGGCTTTTTCTCTCTTCTCTTCTTCTACTGCTACCTTACACATCCATAAGTGAGTGTCTTCATGCATCCATGAGGATCCTGATCCTAGGGAATGCACCGATTCCGTATCATCTTTGGCTCTATGGATGGGGTTCCATTGGATAGGAGGGACATCTCTATGAGAGTAATCCTTGAGATTGACTTTGGTTGTAACACCTAAGTGCTGCAAATACAAGGAATTGGTTCCCCAATCCTGTACCACTTGCAACTGCCGCATAAATGGTCTTCCCAAAATCATCTCATAGGCTTGATTTTTGCTAAAGTCACAGATAGCAAATGTGTGCTCAAACTCTACACCACAAGTAGTGAGAGTTATCCCCTCGAGTAGTCCTAAGGGTCTTTCTATGTGCCCGTCAGCCATCTGCAATTTCATTCTCGTTGGCCTGAGAGCTGGCTTGCCCCAACGTTTCCATAAGGAAGTGGTAACAATTGCAACTCCTGCTCCTGAGTCCAAGATGGCCTTGGTTGTGTATCCCTGATGAGTGATGGGGAGATATGTGTTTCCCTCTTCGCCCTCACTCATGTCTCCTATCTTGTCTAAGGGTATTTCTGGCACTGTTCTCTGGGATCCTACCTGGGAACGAGGTTTTGCTATCTCGGGCACTTGATTGGCTACTTGTTTCCACACTTCTGGTCTAACCTTAAGCAGCTCTTCCAAAGTGAGATTGCATTGCACTTTGGTGTTCTTCACTACCTCTGTGTTCCTAGGTATGACTGAATCTTCGTTTCTTACCATGACTGTAGGTGCTCTCATACAGGTGGACGTTGCTTCCCATGGGCCTGTGAAATGGGGTAGTTCTTGTAAAGAATTAGACTCGAAGTCTAATCTTTCCTGAGATTGGGCACTCTCCTGCTCTCCATAAATGGAAGGAAGGTCTTGTGGGAATTGATCGTGTGTGTCATCCACAAGTTCAATGGGAGGAGGAACTTCACTCTCTTTAGCCCATTTCTCTTCTTGAATCTCTCGCAAGAATTCTGGTGTGTATTGATTCATAGAAGAAGAGGTGTCTGGTTCAGTGGAATTAGGCACATAAGCTTCAGGCACATAGACTTTCTGGGTAGGAAGACCTGCTCTTTCACTAGCCTTGTCATGGTGTTGAGGGGCGGGTTCCTTTTGTGATTGTGCAATTAGATTCTCTATTCTTTCTAGGGAGGGGGGGTTGTCTGGTTCGGTGGAATTGGGCACATAAGCTTTCGGTGGGGGATGGGTCATGTTTTTGCTTGCTTTATCTCTTTCTTGATTTTTTTCTTCCTTGGCAGATCTTGCAATTATGCCCTCTAACTTCTCTAGAAATCCATCCAAGTGTAATTGCGTCTTGGCTGAGCCCGAGTAATTGAAAAGGCGGCTGGCTTCAAACATAGTTTGAGCCAATGCGACCATTTTTGCGCAAAGCTTGGTTCTTTCTATCTCTAGGTCAGCTCTAGGGTAGCACTTGTCATGATCCGTTACATTTGGCCCCTCTTGGATTCTGGCCTCATATGCTTTAAGCATCATGTCTATGTCTTCAGGAGTGGGATCAGCTAATACTGATCCTGCTCGGGGTGGTGGGTGGGTTACGTGGGGTGTATTAGTGGGTGGAGGGATGGAGGGTGATGGGGATGGTAGCGGTGGGAATGTGTGAGAGTGCGGTTGAGATGTGATCTCTATGATTTTGGCCTTGGTTTCTCGTAGACTTTCCTCAAGTTCACTCATCTTCTTTGCCCATTGCCTTTTCATACGTTCACGGCTATCTCTCCAAGCTCTTGTTCTCTTCTTATTTTGGCTCTCAGTATCGCTAGCGTCTGGGCTCTTTTCCTGGATTACCCCTTGGTTTTGCTGCAATGCTTGAGCTCTAGTGATTACCTGCACTGGTGCAGTGGAAGTGACACTTCCTGTGGAATTGACCACTCACCCAATAACATTAATCGGAGTGATTTTTGGCATATTGCTGGGATTCTTGGGACAATCTCGTAAGAGATGTTCCTTTCCGCACTCCTGGCAAAAGTCTTGGATCGTCACTGATTGGGGTTGTGTAGGTGCAGGCATGGGGCAATCACGTATGAGGTGATCACCCTGGCATCTGAAGCAAGGTCCTCTAGGGAAAGGGGGTCGTATCTGCCTAGGTTGAGGTCTAGAGTTGGGGTTTGTGTACATGACATTAGCATATTCAGGCTCCCAAGTAGGTTCACTCGGTTCCTCACTGTAGTAAGACTCACCATGTTCAGGAGACTGCATGTAGTAAGCCTGGGGACTATCAACATGTGTAGAATCAAAGCTATGGTCACTGGGATCACTTTCTGAGATTAATGGTGTTACTGGGACTATTGCTCTATTCAGGTTTTCTTCTGCAGCAGCATACTTGATCGGAATCACATTAGGAGCAGGTGGTTGCTGTGCTAGCACTGGCTGGGGTCTCAGTTGGGCCTGATATTGCGGTTGGTAATTTTGCTGAGGCCTAATATACTGTTGTGGTGAATATTCACTCTGGTATCTGCCTTGTTGAGGGTATGGCTGAGGGTAGGTTTGCCTAACCGCTTGCTTATTGTATGGGCAGTCTTGTGCTGTGTGATTTGTGTATCTCCGTTCTATGGTACAGTATTGGCTACTCGGATTTACTTGGGGTTGAGCCGTAATGGGACAGACATTCGCCATATGGTCGCCTCCACATGTAAAGCACCTTTTTACAGGGGCAAACCTTGGGATCTGTTTGCTAGAGACACCTAGTTTTTGTGCCACTTTCTCAGCGAGTTCCTCAATTGATGTGGATTGTGTGGAAGAGAGGCTAGAGGCACTATCTGAATCTTTGTATATCTTGGAAAGCTCTAACTCCTCCCCTAGGTTATCCTCAATGTCAATACACATGCGTACACACTCTTCTATGGTCCTAGGGTCCTTCAAGTACACATATGATCTTAATTTGGTACTTAGCAGTCCGTCCAAGAATAGAGCCACTTGCTTAGCTGGTGTGGGTAGCTCAAGGACAGGGCATCTCTCCAAGTATTGCCTAAATCTTCTTCCTGCAAGTCTCACGGTTTCTTGAGGGGTTTGCTTAAAGCTGTGAATCAATGAGGAGGTATTATGTCTTATGCCACTCTTAGAGAATTCAATAATGAAAGCCTCTAAGAGTTGGTCTATGCTCCTGAACTGTCTCTCATTCAATGGTTGGAACCACGTGAGGGCTGTGTTCCTAAGGGTTAGACCAAAGGCATTATATTGTGTGAATAGGTCCTCCACTTGTTCTGCTCTCAAGACTTGCCTAAACTCTGCCACATGATCGTATGGGTCTCCTGTGCCATCGAAGTAATTTTTCATGGACTTGACTAACTGAGTCGGTCTCAAAGTCCTTGTGTGCTCTCTAGGTCGTGGTAGAGGGAACTCATCCACATTTCTTTGATTCCTAGGAGCTCTAAGTACCTCAGGTTCGACTCTGTTTGTTTCCGTCCTCGTTCTTTCTCTGCCCCCTGTGTTGGCAAAGCTTACTTCTGGCTTATCTCTACTTCTGTCTCTTTGAGTTCCATGAGCTTGGGATGTTCCCGCTCCAGGGTGACCATAAGACACATTTGATCTTGGTAGGGGGAAAATAATTTCACCTTTCCAAGTGTAAGTATGCCTATCATTTTCTGTCACCACAAAGATCCTCTCTGAAGCGTGATCTAAGTAGGTCACTCTGCCTGGGCTATCAGGATCCTTAAACTCATAGATCATGATTGTTCCTATATCAATTGGTCGATCAGATTTATACCTCCAAAAGGCTTCGTCAGTCTCTCGATTGAGGAGCAAATCTATGCTCTTATTATCCTGGGGAATCCACTCTGGTGTGATAATCCTAGTGAGAACCGATTTGCCTCGAGGGGTTCTAGGTTCTGTACCCATGTTTCCTTGCTCTAGGTCACCTAAGTCCGCTTCTGGGATCACATTTCCAAATTCGTCCGTCCTATCCGGGTGACTGGTGACTACGTATATGGTTCCTTCTTTGTCCAAGTATGCTCCATTTTCAAACTTGACAGCTGGGTGCTCTAATCCTATGGATTGGTCAGGGTTTTTAATCTGGACCACAGATCTTCCTAGGCCGTCCTCATAGATGCTAGCACCTAATCGGTTGGTCCTAAGGTATTCTAGCTGCGTCTTGTACGGGCCTTCTACCCTGTGCAAGTATGGCACTCCTGAACTTCCCGTAGGTCGGTCCATACCGTGGGACATCTCAGACTCGCTAGCCTCAGAACTAGGGTAATATGAATGATGGCTCAACTGCTGGGCCCAAGACCTCGCAGTATGATTGACACTAGCCTCTGAAGATCTAAGACTTTGTCTGTCTCTCCCTAGGTGTCTACCTGACCTAAGGTTCATATGCCCTTTGTACGTTGCTGATTCTTTGGTACCAGTCACTTGTTCCTTTTAAGTTCTTTTGGATGTGTTTTCTTGTTTTTAGTTAAGCGTCATCAAGAGCACTTTCGTGGGTCGTACTTGATGTTCTGCGTCCGCTTAGTTTAAGTTCTTTTCCTTTAAGTTATCCCTTGACTACAATTTAGCCTACCCTTGCACTTGAGAAATTAAGGGCCCTTCAAAATTGAGTGTTCCTATCGTACCCCTAGTCAATCAGAACAACTACTCGCACTTAGCCTATGCTAAGAATAGACTGAGGGGGTTAAGTGATGTTCCAACCTCAAGTCGCTCCTCCTGGCGATGCTGGTCACCCAGGAAGCACGTTCCCGAGCTTGTTCACCTTGGCACTTACTTTGCTTTCTCCAAGAGCTCTCGATGATCCTGTAAGAATCCCAAGTTTAGCTTCAAGTTGATCCTTCAATTGACAGACAATTTATTTCAGACACTTTTTTAATGACCCTTGTTCCCCCTTTTGTATTGCTAAAAATTTCCTCTAGAGCTCCCTTGGTGTTCCTACCCCTCAGTGTGTCAAGTTCCAAATATCCTATCTGAAAATCAATGCATTATTCTTATAAAAAATAGTTGAGGGCATGTAGTATATGCCACGAGCTTTCCGACAAGCCCTAGAGCTCAAAAAATGGATTTCGTATGAAAAAGTTATGGCCGTTCAGGGTTAAGGGGGTTAACCAGACAAACAGAACCTTTCAAGAGTTTTAATGCATTTTTCTAAGGCCTTTGCAAGTGTGTGAGTATTTGAGAGTGCAAATATGCCCAAAATTTAGCCTAAATTTCCAAAAAATTTACCCCTTAATTTTTGCCGAAAATGTCTGTCTATCGCGATAGACGGTGTCTGTCGCGATAGAGTGGTCTGTCGCGATAGACGGTGTCTGTCGCGATAGACGCTGTTTGTCGTCTGTCGTGATTTGGTCTGTCGCGATAGACGGTGTTTGTCGCGATAGAGTGGTCTGTCGCGATAGACGGTGTCTGTCGCGATAGAGTGGTCTGTCGCGATAGACGGTGTCTGTCGCGATAGACGCTATCTGTCGTCTGTCGTGATTTGGTCTGTCGCGATAGACGGTGTCTGTCGCGATAGACGGTGTCTGTCGCGATAGAGTGGTCTGTGGCGATAGACGGTGTCTGTCGCGATAGACGCTGTCTGTCATCTATCGTGATTTGGTTTGTCGCGATAGACGGTGTCTGTCGCGATAGAGTGGTCTGTCGCGATAGACGGTGTCTGTCGCGATAGACGCTGTCTGTCGTCTGTCGTGATTTGGTCTGTCGTGATAGACGGTGTCTGTCGTGATAGACTGGATCTGTCGTGGAATTTTGGTCTGTCGCGATAGACAGGTGTCTGTCGCGATAGACGAGGTCTATCGTGGGTCTTTGTCTGTCGCGATAGACGGTGTCTGTCGCGATAGACTGAAAAAACGCAAATTTTTGAGAAACTTCTAGTGATTTGGAGTGCTCTAATGGTGTAGGTTATCATGCCAAACACGCATTCACAAAATATTAAGTTTTTTTGTCTGTCGCGACAGACAGAGGTTGTCGTCCCGGGACCTGTGCAGAGTCTGTCGTACCTGCGCACACTGCTGGCGAAGGTGGTACAGCTATTTCCTGCAACAAAAGCTCAAAAACACACCAAAAACAGATAGCATGCAAGCTCTCTCTCGCTCTCTCTCACAATGAAATGAGGGAAATGAGGTGGGGAGTGTAATATGACCAAAAACTGAAATTTTTCGTGGAGATGGAGATGGAGGTGGGAGATGGTGGGGATGATGATGGTGATGATGGTGATGCGAAAGTAAGGAAAAAATGAAGAAAAATGAAGAGAAGGAAGGATATTACCTATAACTCCAATGTCTCAACTCGACGTCTTCCATCACACGCTCGTCCTCGCAGCTCTCTCCCCGGCAACGGCGCCACATTTGGTGTCACTCTAGCACAATGGTGAGTACCAACGTGAGAAGATTCACCTCATAATTGTCAATCCGTGGAGACGTGATGACTAGTATGAAGACTATGAGCAAGTGAAGGCACAAGTGTGAGTGAGAAGCACACAAGCATGCACACACACACACACGCGCACACAAGGCAAGAACAAGGAGAGGAACAATGGAGTTCTTTGCATTAGTCAAAAAGTCTCTTACATAAGCTCAATTCACAAACAATCTAACCTCAAAAATGAGCTCTCTAGCTCTTTTTATAGTTTTCTAACTAGCTTTGGTCTTGTCCAGACCTAGTGTCCGGCCTAGTTAAAAATTAGGTTCTAGGGCCTATTTGAGGGCTCAAACAGAGTCTAAAAATTATGAAAATTGATATGTAGCTAGTTCTAATACTCCTCAAGCTCGAGGACTCCTCGGCTTGCACAAAATGGAGTCTATTCTACCAAAAACGGAATTTACAATGTTTGTGTAGTGATTAAAATCACTTGAGTTGTAAATGGTCCATGGAAAAAATGATTGGGCCTTGTTGCCGTATTGTGCATGACTCCTCCGTTGCGCTAGTATGCTCTTCATCTGACTTGTATGCCAACACACGTGATAATACAACACATAGTGTACATTCAATTGGAAAAGTGAAATGCAAGAGGAGTAGATTTGCTAACCAATGTTTTGTATGTTCCCACAATACCTAAATACTTGATTAGTGTGGGACAGATAGTTGAAAAAGGTTTTCAAGTCACGTTTACAAATGAAGGAGTATTTGTTGAAGATCAAGAGAATGGATATAATCAGATTATTTGTGGTAAGAAAGAAGGTAGACTCTTTACTTTAAGAGTGCAAGGGAACATTGTTCAAGCTTTGTTCACACATCGTGAAGGAGTGATTATAGAACTTGATCTCTGGTATAAGAGACTAGGTCATTTCAATGAAAGATGAATTAAAGCTATGGTTGCAAATCAGTATGTACTAGGACTACCAAATGTGCATAGTCAACATATGGTTTATAAATGTGAAGCATGTCAAATGGGTAAAGCACATAGGTTACCATTTCAGAAGAAAGGATTCAAACATGATGGATTAGTAGAGCTCATTCATACAGATGTATGGGGACCAACAAAAGAAGGATCTATCAGTGGCTCAAGGTATTATGTTTTTTTCATTGATGATGCTACAAGATGGCTAACTCTATATGTTTTGAAGGAAAGATTAGAAGTATTTGGAGCTTTCAAGCATTTTCATGCATATGCAGAGAGAGTCACAGGTCAAAAGCTTAAGAGACTAAGGTCTAATGGAGGGGGAGAATACTTCTCCCAAGAGTTCAATGATTATCTTTGGAATGCAGGTATTGAGAGAGAAATAACCTGCAGGTATACACCACAAAAAAATGGTATAGCAGAAAGAAGAAACAGGACTTTGGTTGAGTTTGCTAGAGCTATGTTGAAGGAGAAGAATTGTCCAAATTATCCTTGGGTTGAGGTTGTAAATACAACTACATATCTTGTGAATAGATTACCATGTGTAGCTCTAAATGGAATGACTCCATATGAAGCTTGGTGGGGTAAGAAACCAACACTAGATCATTGTAGAGTGTTTGGATCAATTGCATATGCTTATGTGCCATCACAACTTAGACATAAGCTTGAACCAAAGGTAGGAAAATATGTGTTCATTGGTTATGATAAAAATCAAATGGGTTACAGGTTGTGGAATCCTCTAACCAAATTATTTCTTGTTTCTAGAGAAGTTACAATTGATGAACAAAAAAGTTGTTATGGAGATCAAAGTCATACAGCTGAAGAATTTGAAGAAGAGGTAAGCAGATGTGACAAAGGAAAATCAAGTGTGCAAGTGAATGGAGATGAAGAGTATATGCAAGCAAGTACATCCAGAAGTGGTTTAACAAGAAGAAATGAAGATGAGCCTATATTTGATGAAGATTTGTATCCAGAAAGATATGAAGAATGTGAACCAAGCAGGTCAAGCAGGACAAGAAGGCAACCAAAAAGGTATTCTTATGATACTTCTTACATAACTCAGAAGAACTATGCATATATGGTCAAAGATGATGAAGAACATATAAACTATGATGAAGCCAAAGGTAACAAGCAAAGGGAAGAAGCAATGAAGGAAGAATTGAATTCACTAGAGGAGAACAAGACATGGGAACTTGTTCCTAAACCAAATGGTAAGAAGGTAATTGGAAATATATGGGTTTATAAAGTGAAGAAGCTTGCAGATGGAAGTATATTGAGATACAAAGCTAGACTCGTGGTGAAAGGCTATGCCCAAACTTATGGCATAGATTATGATGAGACATTCAATCCTGTAGCTAAGATGTCAACTACAAGGACAATCATTGCTATGTAGGTTCAAAAGGATGGACTCTGAGTCAATTGGATATAAAGAATGCAATCTTGAATGGATACATATCAGATGAGGTATACATGGAACAACCTCAAGGGTTTATAGATTCCAAGTATCCAAATTTTGTTTGTAGGTTGAGAAGACCACTCTATGGATTGAAACAGGCTCCAAGAGCATGGAACTATAGACTGGTGAAGTATCTCAATGATCTTGGATATCAAAGTTCAAAAGCAGATCCAAGTCTACTCATCAAAAGAATAGAGGAAGATACAATCTACATTTGTATTTATGTGGATGACATTATAATCACAGGTACTTCAGATGACGGAGTCAAGGAGGTAAAGAGATTACTTGAGAAAGAGTTCAAGATCAATGATCTAGGAAAGTTATCATACTTTCTTGGTATGGAAGTCACTTATACAGATCATGGCATATATGTATCACAAGAAAGTATCTTCTGAATCTATTGAAGAAGTTTGGTATGGAAAATTGCAGAGAAGCTTCAACTCCACTTGAAGTTAATCACAAGCTCAATAAATATTATGGTGCAAAATACAAAGGTATGAGGAAGTATCAATCTCTTGTAGATAGTTTGATTTATGCTACACTAACAAGACCTGATCTTAGTTATGCAGTGGGAGTTTTGTCACAATTCATGCATTGTTTGCAGGATCCACATTGGATTGCAGGTCAAAGAGTTATCAGATATATCAAAAGAGTTATAAAGGAAGGATTGTATTATCCTTTTACATCAGATTTGAAGTTGAGAGCATATAATGACTCAGACTGGGCAGGTAATCAAAATGACAGAAGATCAACTCATGGCTACATGATATATAGTGGTGATAAGCTTGTAAGTTGGTGTTCAAAGAAACAACATACAGTAGCATTATCATCAACTCAAGTTGAGTACAAAGGAGTTGTAGAAGCAGCTAAGGAGGTCATATGGATGCAGACATTGTTCAAAAGCTTAGGCATTAATCAAGGTATACCTACAATACATGGAGATAACATGAGTTCACTTTATCTTGCAACAAATCCAGTATTTCATGCAAGAACAAAACATATAGAGATACAATATCATTTCCTTAAAGAAAAGGTAATGGAGAAAGAAATTGAAGTGGAGTACATTTCTACAAAAGATCACATAGCAGGCATAATGACAAAGAGCTTGGATGGTGTCAAGACCAATAGATTCAAAATCATGGCAGAAGTAAAAGAAAAGAAGATGATCTGAAGAAACAGAGAATGTCAATTAGTGATTGAGGGGGAGTTGTTGGAGAAACAATCACTAATTGGACATATATTTGAAGGTAAAATCTTTAGAAGAAAACCACATGCCTATGTGAAGGGGCAAGTTCACAAGTGTATTATATTTTGTAAAGTTAGTTCACTTTATTTCTAGAAGTTTTTTAAAATTCATGAGATTGAGAAACTCTATATAAGTTAGTTTGTATCAACTCTCGCATAAGAGAGAATGAAGAGAACGGTAGTTGAGAATAATTGGGCTTCTTTATGTGAGAAAGTATCTGTAAATTTTTGAGCCTTTATAGCCATCAGGAGGTTTATTATAAGTTCTATGTATAAGTCTTCTTCTTCCATCTCCAGAGTGTCTTCTGTGTAATGATTTCAAAAGTTGAAGTTTTCCAAGCAACTCAATGCTTGGCATCCAATCTAAGGTTATAATGATGGAGATGATTGATCTCCAAAAGAAAAGCTATCCTTGATGTTAGAGCACCTCTATATCAAGAATAACTCAGAACCTCAACCAATTTTAGAAGACCAATGCCAAATTATCAAGACTTTAGCTAACTGTGAAGAGAGTCCTTACATAGAAAAGTTTGTTGCACTTAATTCATCCATTAATTGATCAAATGTGTAAAGTTTAAGATGAAACTTTGTATAACGTTTCATCAAAAGGTTACACACCTTCTCCAGTTTAAAACTTCTCAAAATATTCACTAAATCTTGAGATATGATTCAAACATGTACCTATGTCTGAAAGTGTACTTCTGTATAGTCGATTTTGACACCTGCAACTTCTAATGCATGGTTCTCTCAAACTAGACGCCGTTTATTCAAATGCTTTTAGCCATAGATGGCTTACCTTGCAACTTAGATTTTGACTCCTCATTTGTGTAAAAATTTACACTATGCACTGGGATCTTATCAATTCTTTGATCATCGAGATTGTGTCTATTTCAGAAGACACATCACTTCACATACAAATGTTCCTACACACAATTCTCTTAACCTCTTTACAATTAGGCTCTCAAATCTGAACCATAGATGCATTAACTATGGACTTAGACATCTACAAAAGGATTCCTAAAATGCTCAAACACAGAAGGAGAAATGGAGAAACGATCGACGTACAATTCTCAGAAAACTTCTTCTATTCAACTCATCTTACATCTTATGGATGATACACACATACCTTATAATCTACTCCTCTTTATATCATCTATACTTTATCTCTTGCATATATCATGACTATATACAAGTTTATATATACATATGAGTATGGATTCATCATTAATTCAAGTATTTTGAAGTATTTACAGAGCTAATATACATGTGTATATAGATCATCTCTTTCTGAACCTCTACTTCACTCCAAGCTCTTAGACTTCAATCTTTTCTTCAAGTCTTCACTCCTAAGCTTCATATAATCATCAATTGTTGATTGTCTTGCTCCAACAACTCCCTCTCAATCATCATTTGTGATTACCTGCATCTTCTTTATCCCTACCATATTTTTAATCTCTGCAACTTGGGTCCATCTAAACTCTTTGTCAACATATCTGCAAGTTGATCTTTTATAGGAGTATGCATGATTTCTAATTCTTTATCAACAACCTTCTCTCTCAAAAAATGATATTGGATCCCAGTATGTTTGGTCCTAGCATGAAACACAGGGTTAGCTGCCAAATACAAAGAACTCATGTTGTCTCCACAAATGATAGGAGTACTCTGAATGATATCAAAACTATTCATAAGAGTTTTTAGCCATGTGACTTCCTTTGCAACTTCTACCATACCTTTGTACTCTGATTTGGTTGATGATAAAGAAATTTTTTGTTGCTTCTTAGAACACCATGAAATTAACTTATCTCCCACATAACACAAATACCCATGTGTTGATCTTCTATCATCATAGTTACCCAATTCGCATCACTTTATATCTTGATCCTTGTATTTGAAGTAAACCCATAGTACAAACCTTCTTTAAGTGTGCCCTTGTTCTACCTAAGCACCCTTTGACCTACAATCCAATGTTCCTTTCTAGGGCAATGCATGAACTGAGATAAAACTCCAACTGCATATGATAGATCAAGCCTTGTTAATGTAGCATAAATCAATCTACCCACCAAACTCTAATAAAGCTTCATGTCTTTGAATTCTTCTCCTCCATATCTATTCAATTTTTGATTCACCTCCATTGGAGTTAGTGCTATCCTACAATCTTCCATTTTAAATTTTGTTAGCAAATTCTTCAAATACCTTTCTTGAGTTACATATACTCCATGTTGAGTATATGAAATCTCTATTCCCAAGAAATATGAAAAATTTCCTAGGTCATTGATCTTGAATTCTTTCTCCATCTGCTTCTTAAGCATTTGTATGCCTTTGTCATCTGTTCCTATAAGTATTATGTCATCAACATAAATACAAACATAGATAAATCCATCCTCACTTGCTTTGACTAGCAAGCTACTATCCGCCTTTGATTCTTGAAAACCAAGTTCCTTCAAGAACTTTACAAGCCTGTAATTCCATGCCCTTGGAGCCTGCTTCAAGCCATACAAAGCTCTCTTGAGCTTACACACATCATCTAGATAAAATTGATCTTTAAAACCATCTAGTTGTTCCATGTAAACTTCATCTGAAATGTAACCATTCAAAAATGCATTCTTCACATCTAATTGAGATAACTTCCAACCTTTGCAAGAAGCAATAGCTATGAGAGTCCTTATGGTTGTCATCTTTGCAATAGGACTATAAGTTTCATCATAGTCCACACCATACTTCTGTGCATATCCTTTTACAACAAGCCTGGCTTTGTACCTAGACACACTTCCATCTGCAAATCTTTTTGTTTCATAAACCCACTTACATCCAATTAACCTTCTAATTAATTGGTTTGTGTACCAATTCCCAAGTCTCATTCTCAATGAGTGCATCATACTCTTCCTTCATAGCTTTTTCCCAATTCTCCTTTCCTTTGGCTTCATCATATGTGGATGGGTCTTCATTTACTTTTATCATATAAGCATAATCTTTGGTAGTCAAGAATCAAGTATCATAGCTATACCTTGTAGGTTGCCATTTGTGCCTTGATGACCTTCTGAGTTCTCCACTTCTTGAAGTTTCTGGTTCATCACATTCTGGATCAAACCTTGGCATTTCTTCAACTTCAACTTGTGCTTCATTGTTCTCTTCTTCATCAAATATTTGAACCTTTGATTTACTCTTCTGGTTCAATGTTTCTACAAGACCTGCATAAGTATTATTTGTACCTGAGTACCAAGTACTTTGCTTATCAAATGTGACATCCTTTGATACAAGAAATTGCTTTGTAGATGGACTCCACAACCTGTATCCCATTTGCTTATCATCATAACGAATAAATACATATTTTTCAGCCTTTGGTTCTAACTTATGTCTTAATTGAGAAGGAACATAAGCATATGCTAGGCAACCAAATACTTTGCAATGATCTAATGTAGGTCTCTTACCCCACCAAGCTTCATATGGTGTCATACCCTGCAAAGCTTTACATGGTAGCCTATTAGCCAAGTATGTAGCTTTATTTACAGGCTCAGTCCACAAATAATTAGGAAATTTTTTTTCTTTCATCGTTGTCATAATAAGAGTTGAATCTTCTTTCTGATCTGATGCATAATCGTAGTATGTGTTATTATAGGATTTGTTTTGGAAGTTTCTTTCTCTATTTCTTCCAAAGAAACTCCTGCCACATCTAGCTCTGAAATTTCCTCTCTGATGACCTCCACCTCTTCCTCTTTGGTTAAAATTATGATAAAGTTACCATTGCTTTGATTATTATGCCAACATTCATGAGATAGATGATTGGTCTTACCACATATCTAGCAAGCTCTGACATTATCTTTGGTATTTATGCCTCTTCCTCTACTTCTGGCACTTCCTCTTCCTCTTTCAAAGTTTGCTTGACTTGGAGTACCTTCATCTTCAACTGATTGTTGCTTTCCTTTGATAGCTTTCTTCTTGTCTTTAGAATACATTGCATGACCTACACTCTTATGAACCTCTCCTTTGATATCATTCTCAAAAGTTAGCATATGTCCTAACAATTGATTCAAATCAGGAGTGAAATGATCTAATGAAAATTTTGTTGACAATATGAAAGGCTTCCACTTCTCATCTCCTCTTAGACCTGTGAGAATTTTCTTACCAACTTATCTTCTTCAATATCTTCATCAACTACACCTAAGGAATCAGCAATGTCTTTCATCTTTGTCACATAATCAGATATTGATTGTGAAGCCTTCTTCTTGAATGTAGTAAACCCTGCCCATAGTGATGCTGTCCTTGGCTTGCTTGTATTCTGAAAATGCTCTTCCAAAGCACTATATATATCACTTGCACTTTCAAGTCCTCTTATATGAGGAAGCAAGTAATCATTCACTACCATGTAGATTATGCTCCTTGCTTGAGCATCCTTCTTCATCCAAATCTTTAAATTTGCAAGCTCCTCCCTAGTTGGAACACTAGGATCTTTAAACTCTGGCTTTTCTTCTTCTCGTGTGATGTATCCCATCAGATCTTTGCTCATAAGATAAGCTTCCATTCTCATAGACCAAGTTGGATAGTTCTCTCTATCCAACTTCTCAATTTGGAGACTATCTCCCATCCTTTCTTCACCTCTAGTATAAAATCTTCAACCTTATAAGGAATGAATGTACCTTAACTTCAAAATTTACTTCTTTTGATCCTTTTGATTGCTCTCATGTGTCTCCTTTTAGCTTTTTCTTCACATTTTGTCTTTTTGAATCTTCAAATGTTGAATTTTGTATATCTGCAGTAGTCGGGATCTTCCTTTTCTTCAATTCTAATGCTTCTTGCTCTGATACCACTGATGGAGATGATTAATCTCCAAAAGACAAGATATCCTTGATGTTAGAACATCTCTATATCAAGAATAGCTCAAAACCTCAACCAATTTTAGAAGGCCAATGCCAAATTATCAAGACTTTCGCTAACTGTGAAAAGAGTCATTACACACAAAAGCCTATTGCACTTAATTCATCCATTAACTGACCAAATGTGTAAAGTTTGTGATGAAACTTTATACAAGGTGTCGTCTAAAGTTTGTGCACCTTCTCCAAGTTAAAACTTCTCAAATGATTCCGTAAATCTTGAGATATGATTCAAATAATGTACCTATCTCTGAAAATGTACTTCTGTATAGTCAATTTTGACACCTGCAACTTCTAATGCATGGTTCTCTCAAACTAGACCCCATTTATTCAAATGCTTTCAGCCATAGATGTCTTACCTTTCAAATTAGATTTTGACTCCTCATTTGTGTAAAACTTTACACTATGCACTGAGATCTGATTAATTCTTTGATCATCGAGATTGCATCGATTTCAGAAGACACTCATCACTTCTTCACATACAAATGTTCTTACACACAATTCTCTTAGCCTGTTTATAGTTAGGCTCTCAAATATTAACCATAGATGCATTAACTATGGACTTAGACATCTACAAAAGGATTCTTGAAATGATCTAACACAGAAAGAGAATTGGAGACAAGATCGATGCACAATTCTTAGAAAACTTATTCTATTGAACTCATCTTATATCTGATGGATGATACACACATAACTCATAATCCACTCCTCTCTATATCATCTATACTTCATCTCTTGCATATATCACGACTATATACAAGTGTATATATACATATGATTATGGGTTCATCATTACTTCAAGTATTTTGAAGTATTTACAGAGCTAATATACATGTGTATATAGACCATCTCTTTCTGAACCTCTACTTCACTCCAAGCTCTTAGACTTCAATCTTTTCTTCAATTCTTCACTCCTAAGCTTCATATAATCATCAATTGTTGATTTTCTTGCTCCAACAGATAAGTCCTTGTTTTCATATCTGACTTTTATCTACTAATAAAGCTTTCTAAAACATGAGGTTTGTGAAGCAATCCGATGCCTAGCATCGAGTCTATGCATAAGTTTGATGCCTGGCATCGAATTCCATCATAAAAGTGATTTTCTTTATATCTGTGTTCAAGGGGGTATTCTAGGTGTTGAAAAAGTGGTTGAAAAAGCACCAAGTTGATGCCTAGCATTAACTTTTGGTTGCAAGTCCATGCTATGCATCGAATTTGCATTTATAGATAGTCAATTTTACTAAAACATGCAATATTTCCAAGCTTGGCAATTTGACACAGTCACCTTGTGAAGGCCATAACTTGAGTTATGCTGATCCATTTCTTGCAAATAATAGCTTCTTGGAAATCTCTTCTCTTCTACTTTTATTCACCAAAAGATCTTGGAGAAATAATATATGTGCTAAGAAAAATAAGCAAAATAGTGAAGATATATCATTTTAGGGACTAGAAATTTCTGAAGAAGCAAAGTTCTTAGTTTAAGCTATCATTTTTCAAAGTTTGGAGAAGCATTGAGTTAATGGTGACCATAGAGGTGTTCTAGTGTCACATTAATTCATTGCTTGTGATGTTTCACACATCAACATATGTGTCCAATTCTTTTATGCCATAAGTCGATTCCTGCAATCTATTTATTTCCAATTGACAAGTAGACAATGTGAGGGCTTGATGGCTTTACCTTCATGGTGAAGAGTCTTCCTTGCTTATTTCCTTTTGCTATGAGCTTGTAGTCCTACATGGGGTCTTCAACAAAACATCATTGATCATTGAACCTCACCTTGTAACGTCTTTCAACCATTTGACCTATCCAAACCAAGTTCTTTGTGATGGATGGCACATGCAACACATCCTTCAGCACCTTGGAGTTTTGAGATCCATTCAATGCAACATCTCCCACATGTGTAATCTTGTGCTCAATTTCATCCCCTGTCTCTACATGTCCTTGAGTGATGGGTGAGTTTAAATTAAACAAAAAATCTTTATTGCAACTCATATGGTTGCTACAACCAATATCAATGTACCATGTAAAATCTAAATTGACTCTTTCACTTGAACCATACATCCTAAGAAAGTTCTCAATTTCTGAATTTGCTGAAGTACTAGCATAATTACCTTGGTTCTTTTTGTATCCTTGATTTCCTCCTCCTTTGGACCAACAATCTCTTGCATGATGGCCTCGTTCTCCACAATTGTAGCATTCTCCATTCGATGCTTCTCTTCCATGTGATATTCCTCCTCTTCCTCTACTCCTTCCTCTTCCCCTTGATCCATATCTTTTGTTGGAGCCTTCTTGGTTGATTGAGCTTGAGCTTGACCTTCCTCTCCCTCTACCTTGGGAGTTTTGTCCACCTCTTTTGCCTTTGCCTCTACCTGCATAGAAAACTTGGGCTTGCCTGCCCTTTGATTGTGAACCTCCTTGGTTCATCTCCTCAATCACCATCAATGTGACTAATTGATAAAATTTTGGTAGGGAATCCCTCACATAAACTGATGTGGTGAATGTTTTCCACCTTTCATCCTCTCTCAATCCATTGAGAGTGTGCAACAAGATCGTCATCTTCGATTGGGCTTCCAATCAAGCCTGGGGCATTTGCAAGCTCCTTAACCTTCAAAATGTACTCATTTATGTTAGTACTTGGTGCTTTCCTAAGATTATTTAGCTCATTCTTGAGCTGAATCTTCCTTGCCTTGGTCGATGAAGAGTATAATCTCTCTAATGTCTCCCAAACCTTCTTTGATGTCTCCAAGTCTTGTATATGCCCTATCATGATATTGCTTATGTGTTGGGATAGAATGAATATGACTCTTCTATCCCTTTCTATCCAATCATCAAGTGCCTTGACCTACCCTTGAAGTGGTGGATCATGTACATGAGGCATTGTCTCCATGCCGCTCACTAATCCCCACAATCCTTTGCCCATAAGGTAGTTGCTAGCTCATAATTTCCATAATTGATAATTGCCTTTCTCTAACTTCTCTATTTGTGCATTATACTCAACCATACTGACCTCTACAATGTTCCTCTAGCTTCTGCTCAAGTTTTTGTATGCTTTAGAAGGTGTGGATATTACCTTTTAATAGCTTCTCCCTTGCTAATCTTCGACTCGATCGACATAGCCCCCTTTCGATGTCTTCTTGCTTTGATAAGTCCTCCTTGTGCTTCCATGAGTTTTCTTGATCCCTTCAAGTCTTCAATATTATGCCCCTTGATGTCTCCAAGCCTCCAAAATGGCTCTGGTACCACTTATGAGGGATGATTCTAACACCCCAATGCAAAAATGGAAGATGGCTGCCCTCCATTAGGTCCACAAGCAGTGATATATGCTCACTATTCTTACCTTTTCTCTGTACCAGTACAAATACTTAAATTGAAATCGTTTACACTTACACTAGACTATAAGATCTACCCAATAAGCTTTAAATCATCCCAAATGGATATTCCAAATGGGAGAACCACCCTCTACAAAATAGGCTACCTGTTTGCAACACTCTCTACCTATATGTAGAGATATACCTTCACAAAGTTGGCAATTTCTCACAACTCACTAAGACAAATAACTTGAAACTTTGGCAAACCTCACGTACCTATATGAGAGACCAAATGAAGCTTGAAATCAATGAAAATGAGTACAAGGTATTTTTTACCCCATTCCTACTAAACATGCTTTTTCCATCATAGGCATAGATGATGGGGAAATGGATGAAAAGCCGTGGCTTTATGTCATGTATGGACTAGACTTTTCATTGAAAATGATGACCCACATAGCTCTAGTGCATCCAAAAGTGTGATAAACTTCAAGTTAGCATGGTCTATGCAAAAAGCCATCTACCAAACAAATATATGTATAGCTAGTAGACTCTGCATTAGGGTGTGTGATGGTGGATAATGGGAATATATGTGCTATTTTATTGTTTTTAATCAATTCACATTATCTCTCATTTGCATCAAATTGCATGACTACACGACATGGAATAGATTTCCTTGAACCCATATTAGAGAAATTACTTGAGGAAACCTCTAATAATCATGAATGTGAGGACCAAACTCAGCCACAAAGAGAGGAGAGGCCATTCAAAATACAAAAAAATTTAGCATACATCTTAGAGATAGTAACCATTCAATGTCCATTAGCACCATTACTATAATGGGTGGATCGAGAGAGTTAAGCAAGATTCCTAAACTCAAAAATCCTCATTTGTAGCTCATTTTGGATTGGTGAAAGGTCTAATTCATAGTATCTCACAAATATACCATCTCCTTGTGGGGTCGATGGTGGTAGCATTTCATGTTACTCAGGTTTTTTTGTCTCATATGTTTGGGAACCAAGTGTTATAATAACTCTAGGTGTGAACCACCTTTAGTGGAGGTTAAGGGCATGATGCTACATGGCACTCATGCAATGGATGCATGGAGAAAGAGAGAGGCTTTATATGGTTGTGTAATTGGGAGGGGAACTAAGTAGTTCTCTCACTTGTCTCTTAGAATTGGCACTGCCTAGCTTTGCGTTTTTTGGTTATCCTTCTTGGGATTCATGCTGAAGATTGAGATCTTGCCTTTCAAAATAATGTTGAGATATCAAGCTCAACATGTGATGATCCAGGATGACACGTACCAGTTTTTCATTTCTCTGACTTGTATAGTGGTCACGCCGGTATATGTCAGGAATACTTCATTGAGCTTTATTAGATTTATCTACAGAGAGTGATGGCAAATTTGTTTCTTGTCAGCTCACTCATTCACGGACATTAGGTTTTTCCTTATGTACTGGTCTTTATATATTGCACTTGTATTCTTGTTTTTAGGTCATTCTTGTACATTCCTTTTATGTAATAGAAGAAGAAGAAGAAGATCATTCTTCCCTGTCTCAATTTGTGTGTGTGCTTCTCCTTGAGAGTGAGAGTGTGTATGTGAGCTCTCTTCCTTATCTCCTTCCTCGTGACATGGTATCAGAGCCAGTGTGGCTGTAGAGAGCTCGTAGAGAAGGCGATGGTGAAGACTACGTGACAAGGCGTGGAGAAAACGCGATTTCACAAACGGCCTCCGTTTGCTACGAAAATCGGCATGAAGGTAGAAGACCTCAAAATATTTTCGAAAGTTATCCCTTTAGGGTCACTTGTTTTTGTCAGATCAAAGTTTCGGAGTGATCTCGATCTCCGTTTCGAGCCCGCAAGGTGGGGCCCATAGAAAAACTAGGTCAGTTTCAGAAATTGTAACTTGCGTTGTGTTTTCAACACTCATATATTCCAGATCCAGAATTTCAAGTGATTCCGTGTACTGTTGATACACAAAAATTGTGTTTTTCTGAGATCGAACTGTCACATCATAGTGCGACAGTGTTCAAGCAGAAGTGCTGCTTGTAGTGTGTTGTGGTGTTGTGAATTGTGCAAAAATGGCAAACGCAGATGGAATGAGTCAACTTATGAGCGATAAGCTGGACAAGAACAACTTCCATGCTTGGAGATTCAGAATGACAAATTTCCTGATGGGAAAAGGCTACTGGAAGTACATCGAAGGAGAGAATGAAAATGCTCTGCAGTTACCAAAAAGGAATCGGACTGTAGAACAGTTAAGAGCATATGAGGAATGGAATCAAGGAGCACGAAAGGTAATGTATTGGCTATCTGTTAGCATACAGGATAGCATGATTGGACACATACAAGATGCCAAGACTCCAAAAGAGGCTTGGAACAGTTTGGCCACTTTGTACGAGACCAATACAAAGGCACGAGAATTGCAACTCAAGAACGAGCTGCATACATTGGAGAAAAAGAGCATGTCGGTAAGTGACTACACTCTAAAAATCAAAAGCATATGTGAGTCACTTGCATCTATTGGCGTGAATGGAGATGATGATGATAAGGTGGAAGTGTGCCTTCGTGGTTTGGGAGCTGCATATAAGAAGTTCAGAACTTCTATACAGACCAGGGAAAATATTTCGAATTTTGCTGATTTGGTATCTATGTTGATTATTGAAGAAAAGAATCTTGGTGAGGATTCAAACTCCCAAGGAAAGCCCAGTTCTGAGCAGGTATTCTACTCTGGCAGAGGAAGAGGTAGAGGTAGAGGTTTTGGAAGTGGAAGAGGAAACAATAACCAAGAGCAAGGTCAACAATAGAATCATGCAAGAGGAAGAGGACAGTTTCGAGGTAGGGGGAGTCAAAGAGGTCGCAGAAATTTCCAAAGAAATGATTCAGGTAATGATAGTAAAGGATGCTGGAATTGTGGTAAACCTGGACACTTTGAATGTGATTGCAAGTTGAAGAATCAAAATAACAGAAGGCAGCAAAACAACTATGCATCCACAAGTGCAGATGATTCTGAGAAGCTGTTTATGGTTCAACATCACATGATGAATACGATGTCTGCTGGTGTTTCAAAATCGAATGATAATGTCTGGTATGTTGATTCAGGTGCTTCAAATCACATGACCAGTCATGCAGAATGGTTTAGTAGTTTGCAGAAAATGCCAGTTCCTGGATATGTTGAAACATGAGATGATATATCGCATCCTATTGAGCATACAGGAAACATAGCATTGTCTATGCAGGACGGAAAGGTAAAACATCTCGCTGATGTGCTTCATGTTCCAAATATAACAAAGAATCTGGTTTCTGTTGGACAAATGGTTGACCAGGGATTACAAGTCAGGTTCAATGCTGATGGATTATATGTAGAAGAGTACAAGCAGGATGGACGATTGGTTGCCAAAGGAAACAAAGTGGGTAGGATGTTCACCTTAAATGTGAAGATTCCTGAAATGAATGCAGCCATGTTTGCAAAAGGTGCAGGAGTTATTGCAGATATAGAGATATGGCACAAACGGATTGGACATGCAAACTTGCAAAGGCTGAAACTGATGTAGTCAAAGGAGATTGTCCATGGACTGCCAAATTTCAAAGTTGCAGAAATGCAAAAGGTATGTGCAACATGTTAATTTGGAAAACAGTCAAGAGCATCATTTCCACATGACAAGCATGCTAGTGAGAATGTACTAGAAGTAGTACATACAGATGTTTGGGGTCCAGCAAAGACCACATCTATGGGTGGTTGCAGGTTTTATGTTACTTTCATTGATGACCATACACGCAAAGTATGGGTATATTTCATGAAAGAAAAGAGCGAGGTGTTTATCTACTTCCAGAATTTTAAAGTTATGGTGGAAAAGCAGACACGGAAGTACATTCAGACATTAAGATCTGATAGAGGAGGTGAATACATGTCAAATGAGTTCAGCAGTTTTCTAAAAAATCATGGAATTCGGCATCAGTTTTCATGCAGGTACACACCACAACAGAATGGTGTTGCTGAACGCAAAAACAGACATATTGCAGAAATAGCAAGAGCCTTAATGGCTGAGAAGAATATGCCTCATTGTTATTGGGCAAAAGCTGTGCATACTGATGTATACATCATGAACAGAACTTCGACTGCTGTTGTACATCAAGTTACACCTGAAGAGAACTTTACAGGTAAAAAGCCAAACTTATTACATCTGAAAGTTTTTGGCTGTATTGCATATATACATGTCCCAGATGAATTGAGGACTAAGCTTGATCCAAAAGCAGAAAAGTGTGTCTTCATTGGATACTCCCTTGAGCAAAAGGGATATAAATGTTATAACCCACTCACACGACACGTAAAGGTGAGCAGAGATGTGGTATTTGATGAAATGTCAAGCTTCTATGTAGATGCCAAAGAAGGACTGAGTCTTGAACCAAATGACAAAGAAAATGCTGAAAAATCAAGTGCAGAATCTCAGGTTTTGAGTGGACCAGATGCATCACCAAGCAATAGTTCCAACTCAAATCCATGGAGTAGAAGATTATGTGGGAATTTCAGTCCAACAAAATCATCAAATACATCCAAAAAAGGTAAAGAAAAGCTTTCTGTTGGTCATAAAACATGTGCACGTTTTGAAGACGTTGATGGAGATTCATTCGGTTCATAAAAGAGTCTTGATGAGGAACTTGGATTGCCCTCTGTGAAGACTCCAGGAGTAAGAAGGGCACATGCAGATGATACAAGGAGAAGTGACCCAAGACCAAGAAGATCTGGGAGGATGCGTAATTCAGTGCAACGATTGACATATGATAGTTACATGGCTCGCCATTGTGCCTACATGACAAAGATAATACAAGATGCTGAACCTTCTTGTTTTGAAGATGCAATTGGTAATGTAGATTGGGAAAAAGCTATGGATGAGGAGATGGCTGCACTTTATGGAAATGATACATGGAAGCTGGTTCCATTGCCGCAAGGAAAGAAACCCATAAGTTGTAAATGGGTTTACAAGGTAAAGCATAATGATGATGGTAGCATAAGCAGGTATAAAGCATGATTGGTAGCTAAAGGATATGCACAAACATATGGCATTGATTATGAGGAAACATTCAGCCCTGTAGCTAAAATGTCTACTGTTAGGACACTTGTTGCATTAGCTACAGCAAAAGGATGGACTTTGCATCAGATGGATGTGAAGAATGCTTTCCTACATGGTGAGTTACAGGAAGAAGTATATATGGACCAGCCACAAGGATATGAAGATTCAAAGCATCCAAAATATGTTTGCAGGTTGCAAAAGGCTTTGTATGGGCTGAAGCAGGCTCCGCATGCATGGCATGCAAGGATTGCTAATTACTTAACCAGCATTGGGTTTTCTATGTGTGATGTAGATCAGTCACTATATGCAAGGAAGGCTGATGATGGCATCACTATTGTGGCTATTTATGTTGATGACCTGATTGTAGGTGGTGATAATGAAGAAAGCATCAAAGAGGTAAAGACACTTCTTATGCAGGAATTCGACATGAAAGATCTTGGTGTGCTGTGCTATTTCTTGGGCATTGAGTTTATAC
This sequence comes from Ceratopteris richardii, assembly GCA_020310875.1. Lineage (NCBI taxonomy): Eukaryota > Viridiplantae > Streptophyta > Polypodiopsida > Polypodiales > Pteridaceae > Ceratopteris > Ceratopteris richardii. Next base: position 121,140,522 of record CM035431.1, read on the forward strand.
ATACAGAAACAGGTATATGGATGTCGCAAAGGCAATATGCCTTGAATATGCTGCAAAAGTATGGTATGGCTGATTGTAAGCCAATTTCTATGCCTTTAGATTAGAATTTGAAATTGGATACTACATCAGGTGAAGCATTGGAAAATGCTACTATGTACAGGAAAATTGTGGGAAGTCTTATATATCTTACAATTACAAGGCCTGATTTAAGCTACACTGTTGGACTTGAAAGTCAGTTTATGAAGGTTCCCAAGAAGCCACATTTGGATGCTCTGAGGTGCACTCTACGTTATGTGAGTGCTACTTTGGATTATGCATTATTTTATGAAGCTCGTGTAGATTTGCAGGTTCATGGATACACCGATGTAGATTGGGCTGGTAGTACTCTAGATAGAAGATCTACTAGTGGCTTTCTTTTCTCACTTGGAGGTGCAGCTATTACATGGAGCAGTAAGAAGCAACCCACTCTTGCTTTGTCGAACACAGAGGCTGAGTATAGAGGTGCTGCAATGGCAGCATATGAGGCATCATGGCTGGAGATGTTACTTGCAGATTTAGGTGTGGAAGTGCAAAAGCCTATCACTATCTATTGTGATAATCTTAGCAGCATACAGTTAGCACGAAACCCTATTTTCCATGCTAGAACAAAGCATATCGAGGTACATTATCACTTCATCAGAGATAAGGTATTAGCAGGTGATATTGATCTTGTTTATGTGAGAACAAATGAGCAGGTTGCTGATATTTTCACCAAAGCACTTGGAGCTGAGAAGTTGAAGAAGTTTCGGAAGATGCTTGGATTACAGGATATGGCATTGAGCTTGAGGGGGAGTGTTGAGATATCAAGCTCAACATGTGATGATCCAGGATGACACGTACTAGTTTTTCGTTTCTCTGACATGTATAGTGGTCACACCGATATATGTCAGGGATACTTCATTGAGCTTTATTAGATTTATCTACTGAGAGTGATGACACATTTGTTTCTTGCTAGCTCACTCATTCACGGACATTTTCCTTATGTACTGGTCTTTATATATTGCACTTGTTGTATTCTTGTTTTTAGGTCATTCTTGTACATTCCTTTTATGTAATAGAAGAAGAAGAAGATCATTCTTCCCTGTCTCAATTTGTGTGTGTGCTTCTCCTTGAGAGTAAGAGTGTGTGTGTGAGCTCTCTTCCTTATCTCCTTCCTCGTGACAAATAAGGGGTTTCATAGGGTATTCTATCATTGGTGTCTGAGCCATGTTTGTACACATAGATCCAATGCGTTCAGAATGATGATGCTCATGACCCACATGACATAGAGGTTCAGAAACACGTGCATGCATGGATAGAGGTTCAGAAACACGTGCACGCACCCAAAAGCGACCACAAGAGGACCTCCCTCCACCATGAAGGTATCTCCCTCTACCCCCTCTCTTGGATGGGAGAAGGCTTCCTCTCAAATCCTATTTGAAGGCTTTCTTTGCACTTAGAGCACTTTGCATATGGGATAGAAATTTCTTTCACGTTGTCGTTCTATCGTTCATGTCCATGTGAAAGGCCAAATGTGATGGAGAAGATTAATCTCAAAAAGAAAAGCTATACTTGAATTTACAACACCTCTATATCAAGCATAACTCAAAACTTTCTTCAATTTTGGAAAACCTTTGCCAAATTATGAACAATCAACACTTCTCTGAGTTATGACTATACTCAAAAAATTCTTCTTCACAAAAGGCCTTCATTGACTTACGAAGTGATTAAAGTTTCTTATGAAACTTTGATACAATACTCTCCTAGTATTTATGCAGCTATTCCAAGTGAAAATTCTTCCAAAGAGTTCACAAAACTTTAGATTTACTTCAATAAGTAAACCTTGTCTGAAACAAGCTTTCTTTGCAAGAGACTTTTACATATGCAACTTTAAATGCATGGTTCTCACAAACTAGACAACGTTTTATCAAATGCTTTTAGACATAAGTTGTTTACCTCTGAACTTAAATTTTTAATGCTTACTTGTGCAAAAGTTTACACTGTAGACTGAGATCTTATCAATTCTTTGACCATCGAGATTGCACCCGTTTCAATAGTCACTCAACACCTGTTCACATATGAATGTTCCTACATAAAATTATCTCAGCTTGATTACAATTGAACTCTCAAAACTTGACCATAGATGCATTAACTATAGAATTAGACACATACAAAAGGATTTCTCAAATGATTGAGCACAGAAGGAGAGAGATGGAAAACAATGAGGTGCTACTTCTTCAAAACACCTTCTACCTTAACAGAATTACATCTAATGGATATATCTCACTCAACTTGTGATCTACTCTTCTATATATCATCTATATTTCATCTCTCATATATATCACGACTATACAAGTGTGTATATGCATATGAGTGTGGATTCGTCCTTACTTCAAAGTATTTGTGAAGTATTTACAAAGCTAATGTACATGTGTATATAGAACATCTCTCTCCGAACCTCCATTTCATTTCATGCTTTTAGGCTTCAATATTTTCTTCAAGTCTTCACTCCTAAGATTCATGTAATCATCAATTGTCGATTTTCTTGCTCCAACATCTCCCCCTTAATCATCAATTGTGATTACTTGCATCTTCTTTATCCCTGCCATATCTTTAAACCTCTGCAATTTGGGCCCATCCAAGATCTTTGTTAACATATCTACAAGTTGATCCTTTGTAGGAGTATGCATGATTTCTATTTCTTTATCAAAAACCTTCTCTCTCAGAAAATGATATTAAATCTCAATATGTTTGGTCATGGCATGAAACACAGGATTAGCTGCCAAATACAAAGAATTCATGTTATCTCCACAAACGATAGGAGTACTCTGAATCATATCAAAACTCTTCATGAGAGTTTTTAGCCATCTGACTTCCTTTGCAGCTTCTACCATACCTTTATACTCTACTTCTGTAGATGACAAAGCAATTGTATGTTGCTTCTTAGAACACCATGAAATTAACTTATCTCCCACATAACACAAATACCCATGTGTTGGTCTTCTATCATCAGAGTTACCTACCCAATCTGCATCACTATATATCTTGATCCTTGTATCAAGTAAATCCATAATACAAACCTTCTTACAGTGTGCCCTTGATATACCTAAGCACCCTTTGACCTGCAATCCAATGTTCCTTTCTAGGACAGTGCAAGAATTGAGATAGAAATCCAACTGCAGATGACAAATCAGGCCTTGTTAATGTAGCATAAATCAATCTACCCACCAAACTCTGATAAAGCTTCATGTCTTTGAATTCTTCTCCTCCATATCTACTCAATTTTTGATTCACTTCCATTGGAGTTGATGCTATCCTGCAATCTTCCATTTAAAACTTGATTAGCAAATTCTTCAAATACCTTTCTTGAGTCACATATACTCCATGTTGAGTATATGAAATCTCCATTCCCAAGAAATATAACAAATTTCCCAAGTCACTGATCTTGAATTCTTTCTCCATATGCTTCTTAAGAATTTGTATGCCTTTGTCATCTGTACTTGTAAGTACTATGTCATCAACATAAATACAAACATAAATACATCCATCCTCACTTGCTTTGACTAGCAAACTACTATCTGCTTTTGATGCTTGGAAACCAAGTTCCTTCAAGAACTTCACAAGCCTGTAATTCCATGCCCTTGGGGCCTACTTCAAGCCATACAAAGCTCTCTTGAGCTTACACACATGATTTGGATAAAATTGATCTTTAAAACCATATGGTTGTTCCATGTAAACTTCATCTCAAATATAACCATTTAAAAATGCATTCTTCACATCTAATTGAGGCAATTTCCAACCTTTGCATGCAGCAATAGCTATGAGAGTTCTTATTGTTGTCATCTTTGCAATAGGACTATAGGTTTCATCATAGTCCACACCATGTTCCTGTGCATAGCCTATTACAACAAGTTTAGCTTTGTACCTAGACACACTTCCATCTGCATACCTTTTTGTTTTGTAGACCCATTTTCATCCTATCACTTTCTGATTATTTGGTTTTGGCACTAAGTCCCAAGTCTCATTCTCAATGAGTGCATCATATTCTTCCTTCATAGCTTTCTCCCAATTCTCATTTCCTTTTGCCTTATCATATGTAAGAAGATCTTCATCTATCTTTATCATGTACGCATAATCTTTAGTAGTCAAGAATGAAGTATCATAGCTATACCTTATGGGTTGCTTTTGTTCCTTGATGATCTTCTGAGTTCTCCACTCCTTGAAGTTTCTAGTTCATCATATTCTGGATCAAACCTTGGCATTTCTTCACCATCAATTGGAGCTTCAACATTCTCTTCTTCATCAGATATTTGAACCTTTGATTTACCCTTGTTTTGACTCAATACTTCTTCAAGACCTGCATAAGCCCTATTTGTACCTATATACCAAGTACCTTGCTCATCAAATGTAACATCCATTGACACAAGGAATTGCTTTGTGGATGGACTCCACAACATGTATCCCAATTGCTTGTCATCATAACCAATGAACACATATTTTTTAGCCTTTGGGTCTAAATCATGCCTTAATTGAGAAGGAACATAAGCATAGGCTAAACAACCAAATACTTTGCAATTATCTAATGTATGTCTCTTACCCCACCAAGCTTCATATGGTGTCATACCCTACAAAGCTTTACATGGTAGCCTATTAACCAAGTATGTGGTTGAATTTATAGCCTCAGCCCATAAATAGTTAGGGCAATTCTTCTCTTTCAACATTGACCTTGCAAATTCAATAAGAGCTCTATTTCTCCTTTCTGCTATACCATTTTGTTGAAGAGAGTACCTGCAAGTAACTTCTCCCTTTATTCTTGCATCCCACAAATAATCACTAAGTTCATTTGAAAAATACTCTCCCCCTCCATCTAACCTCAATCTCTTCAATTTTTGTCTTGTAACTCTTTCTGCATATACATGATAGTGTTCAAATGTGCGAAACACTTTTGACTTATCTTTGATCACATAAATAGTGATCCACATGGTAGCATCATCAACATAAATGACATAGTATCTTGAACCATTTATGCGAAATTTCTTTGAAGGACCCCACACATCTGTATGTACCAATTCAAGTCTTTCTGAATACATGAAACCGTGTTTGTTATATGATTGCTTATGAGCCTTACCTAATTGACATGCTTCACATCTGTATGTCATGTGTTGACGTGCAACATTAGGTAATCCAAGTACTGAACCATTCTTAATCATCTCTTTGATACCTCTTTCATTGAAGTGCCCAAGCCTCTTATGCCAAAGATCCAACTCAAATATCTTTTGCTCTCCATATGTGAACAAGGCATGTCCAACATTACCGTGTACCTTCAATGTGAAAAGCCTTCCTTCTTTCTTTCCTATAAAAATTTGCTTATACCCTTGATTAGGGTCTTCAACATAAACTCCATCATTAGTGAACCTCACCTCATATCCTTTTTCCACAATTTGTCCTACACTAATCAAATTTTTTGGAATTGTAGGAACATACAAAACCTTACTCAAAAGAGTGCTTCCATCTTTGGCCATCACTGATCCAATAGACTTCACGTTGTGCTTTGTATTGTCACCTATTTGAACTATATGATTAATCATTTTATTCTCCAAATCAGTCATTAAAGCAATGTTACCACTCAGATGATTGTTGCATCTTGAATCAATGTAAAACATTCTTTGTTCTTCGCTTGGAACTTCACATGTTGCATTCATGATTAGGGTTGAATCTTCCTTCTGATCTGATGCATTATTATAGTAGGTATTGTTGTAGGATTGACCTTGAACCTTTCTTCCACCATTTCTTCCAAAGAAGACTCTATTATCTCTACCTATGAAACTTCCTCTCTAATTCCTTCCACCTCTTCCTCATTGATTATAATTCTGATTAAAACTGCTAATATTTTGGTTTTTATGCCAACATTCATGAGATAGATGATTAGTCTTACCACATATCCAACAAGCTTTGACATTATCCTTGTTGTTTCTGCCTCTTCCTCTACTTCTACCACTTCCTCTTTCTCTTAGGAAGATTGCTTGGCTTGGAATACCTTCATTTTCAACTGATTGTTGCTTTCCTTTGCTAGCCTTCTTCTTATCCTTGGAATACATTTCTTGACATGCACTCTTATCAACATCTCCTTTGATATCATGCTCAAAAGTTAGCATATGTCCTAACAACTGATTCAAATCAAGAGTGAAATTATCTAATGAAAGTTCATTTGACAAGATGAAAGGCTTCCACTTCTCATCTCCTCTTAGACCTATGAGAATTGTTGTATTTGAAAATGCTCCTCCAAAGCATTCCATATATCACTTGCACTTTCAAGTCCTCTAATGTGAGGAAGCAAGTAATCATTCACTACCATATAGATAATGTTCCTTGTTTGAGCATCCTTCTTCATCCAAACCTTTAAGTCTGCAAGTTCCTCCCTAGTAGGAACACTAGGATCTTTGAATTCTAGCTTTTCTTCTTCTCCTCTAACATATCCTATCAGATTTTTGCTCATAAGATGAGCTTCCATCCTCATAGACCAAGTTGGATAGTTCTCTCTATCCAACTTCTCAATTTGGAGACTATCTCCCATTCTTTCTTCACTTGGACTAACAAATCTTCAACCTTATGAGTAATGAATGTACCTTTACTTCGAAATTTACTCCTTCTGATCTTTTGATTGCTCCTGTGTGTCTCCCTTCAGCTTTTCCTTTGCACTTTGTCCTTTTCAATCTTCAAATGTTGAATTTTGTATGTTTGTAATAGTCAGGGTCTTCCTTTCCTTCAACTTTGACCAAATCTGCTCTGATACGACCGATGGAGAAGATTAATCTCCAAAAGAAAAGCTATACTTGAATTTAGAACACCTCTATATCAAGCATAACTCAAACCTTTCTTCAATTTTGGAAAACCTTTGCCAAATTATGAACAATCAACACTTTAGTGAGTGATGACTATGCTCAAAAAAGTCTGGTTCACAAAATGCATTCATTGACTTATGAAATTATTAGAGTTTGTTATGAAACTTTGTCACAATACTGTGCTAATATTTATGCAGCTATTCCAGGTGAAAATTCTTCAAAAGAATTCATAAAACTTCAGATTTACTTCAATAAGTAAACCTATGTCTGAAACAGGCTTTCTTTGCAAGCAACTTTTACATATGCAACTTTAAATGCATGGTTCTCACAAAGTAGACCCCGTTTTATCAAATGCTTTTAGACGTAAGTTTCTTACCTTCTAACTTAAATTTTGAATGTTTATTGTTGGAATTTGGGGCCCAAGGATCGTTCCAAACTAAAACCTTTTGAGCATACACACTTAATTAATTAAGATGATAAGCGAGACATAGAAAGAAGGAGATCTTGAGACAAGGATAAGGAATGTAAGCTGGATGCTTACTTGCTAAAAAATAGATGTCCAAATTACAACATGGGAGTACTACTCAACCATATAAAGTGGTGCACTCACTAATGGAAGAATATCCAAGAAGATGATGATACAAAATTTAGATTATGTTGAAATAATCCAAGTGTGTGTGAATTGAATGAGCAACGAAGCTAACCTTATTCTGACAAAATAGTGTAACAAAATTGTAAATCAACCAACCCTAATTTTGAGATTAGGGTAGAGAACCCTAAACACAAAATATAAGGTTAACTCACAAAAGATAGTTACCACCAACTTGTAGAAGATTTCTTGCTCCAAAAAAGTAGCCTCTCCTTCACCAAATCTTCACCTCCAAAGCTTCAGAATCTTCAAACTCTAGCTTTAGATCTTTGAGTGATGATAAACAATGAGCATGTCCCTTCTTTATATAGTTTGTGTACTCCAATGAAAAGCATACTCGAAAAGCAATTGATAAAGCGAAAGTCATACGTGATCATATGCGGAAGAAACTTCAGGAAAAAGCAAAAGCTATGATCGTGAATAATCGGCACCGTTTGCGTTTGGATTTTCCTTAGTCATTGCTTTATCAAAAAACAAACATATCATCGTGCTATTGTTGATAGGATTCGAACCCACACTATTGGGATGAGAGGAAGCTTATCTAACCATGCTACCCAAGTAGTTTCTTGTATAGAAACCAATATGAATCACATATAAAATATGTCACACCCGTTTGGGATTTGAAGAGAGAAATAAAACTTCTAATGAAGCTAATGTTGGACCATATTGACATTGATTCCAACAATCCCTCCTTCAATGTCATATTGGTACTTTAGTAATATGCTAATCTTCTCATGACTATCACTAGTCAATGCTTTGGTAAATATATCTCCAACATTCTCACTAGAAGGAACATAGACTAGCTCAATATGCTTCTTATTTATCTACTCTCGAAAATAGTGGTAGTGTACCTCTATATGCTTTGTCCTTGCATGATGCACTAGATTCTTTGCTATAGTTATAGCACTCTAGCTATCTGAAAATATCTGAATGGGTTCATGTACTCTCACATCAAGGTAACTGGAAAATATTCTGCAACCATACTGACTCTAGAGTAGCTAAATATGATGCAAGATATTCAGCTTCACATGATGAAGTGGCAATAGTGGGTTGTCTCTTTGAAAGCCATGAGATAAGACAATCTCCAAGATAAAAACAAAATCCACTAGTACTTCTTCTTGTGTCTCTATCACCTGCCCAATCAGAATCTGAAAATCCTTTTAGTAACAAATGTGTAGATTTTGAAAACACCATAGCATAATTTGAAGTTCTCTTCAAATATCGAAAGATCCGCTCTACTGGTTTCCAATGTAACACTGTTGGATTTTGCATGAACCTTGATACTTGAGAAATGGCAAACTCTATATCAGGACGTGTATTACAAAGATATATCAAGCATCCAACTACTTGAGTATATAAAGTAGCATCAAATGGCTCTGCATCTGCTACTATCTGTAAAGACATGCTCTGATCCATAGGTGTTTGCATAGGTTTAGAATCAATCATCTGAGATATTTCCAAAATTTTCTCAATATAATTCTACTATATCATATAGATACACTCATCTCAAAACAGAAACTGAATCCCAAGATAATAATGCAAAATGCCTTAATCATTCACATCAAATGTTTGCTTCAATTGTTCTTTGAACATTTGCAAATCTTCATCTCTGGGATCTGTGACTATAATATCATCCACATAAATGATTGATATAATCATCATACCTATTTCAGCTTTGACATAAAGAATTGGAGCTGCATCTAAGTTATGGAAACCAATGGTCAAAAGATATGTATGTATCTTTCCATACCATGCTCTAGGTGCATGTTTTAAACCATACAAAGCTTTTATAAGCTTACACACTAAGTGTTCTTTACTTGTCTCTTCAAAGCCTTCTGGTTGCTGAATATACACATCCTCATGTAAATCACCATTAGAAAAGCAATCTTAATGTCAAGTTGATATATATGTCAACCAAAATGTGCTACTAGAGCAAGTATTGACCTAATAACAGTCATCCTAGATGTAGGAGCAAATGTCTCATCATAATCGATACCTTTCTGTTGTGTGTATCCTTTGACAACTAACCTGGCCTTGTATCTATCAATAGTACCATCTGCTTTCCTTTTGATCCATTTTACACCTATAGCCTTCTTTCCCTCTGGTAACTCACATAGCTTCCAAGGTTGATTCTTATGAATAGAATCAATCTCTTCTTGCATAGCTTTTCTCCAAATCAGAATGTTAGGTGCATCTTTAACACATGCAGGTTCATCCTCAACTGTCATAAACACCAAAATATCATGAATCTCAAAGTCTTCAGCAAAACTTACATGATCTTTTTGTTGTTTCTATCTAGTTTGACTTCTTGTTCTTATATGATCTTGTTGTTGTTGTCTAGTCTGACTCCTTGTTCTTCTAGCAAAAGTCTTTCCACCACTATCTTTCCAAGTCTGGCATAACCAAGCTGGTGCATCCTTAAATAGTGGTGAAACTCTTTCTAAACTTTTAGCTTCTGCAGGTTCTGGAACTTGTCCTTCCGAGGTACTAGGACTTTCTTAAACTTTAACTTCTTCCATTTCTGGAACCAAAGTCTATTGTGGAACTGACTCTGTAGAAGGTTGTGAAATTCCTCTTTCTTCAACTCTTTCTTGAATCCTAGGAATTTTAACTCCCTCTTGATATGGTTGAACATGTACATCCAGAATCTTTCTAAAAAATCCATAGTCATTTTCACTAATGAACTTTGGAAGTTCTGATTCTTTATCATAAACCTTATTTTTAGCAATATAAGCATTACGTGAAATAATAACTTCACCTGTCTCTGGAACATAAAACATTTATCCTTTACTCTCAACAGGATACCCAATAAAAATAGATTTATTTGCTTTTACATCTAGTTTGCCTCGGTCTTTTTTCTCAATATGTACATAAGAAAGTGATCCAAACACTCTGAAGTAACTCACATTAGGTTTTCTACCATAATAAGCTTCATACGGTGTGATTACCTTTAAAGCTTTTGTAGATGACCTATTTAAAATGTGGTTAGCTATATGTACTGCATCAAACCAGAATTTCAATGAAAGCTTCTTGGATGCCATCATGCTTTGCATCATCTCAACAAGTACTCTATTCTTTCTTTATACAACACCATTCTACGGAGGAGTGTAAGCAATAGTAAGGTATCGAGTAATACCTTTTTCATCAAGAAATGTCTGGAACAAGTATTCTCCACCTCTATCACTTCTTAGAATCTGGATAGTTTCTTGATTTTCATTTTCAACCATAGCTACAAACTTCTTGAACATAGGAAAGACTTCTGACTTCAACTTAAGACCATAGATCCATGAGTATCTCGTAAAATCATCAACGAATAGAACAAAATACCTAAAACCCTGAATAGAGTATGCTCTCATAGGTCAATTCACATCGGAATGAATAATCTGCAATTTCCTAGTAGTTGTAATATGACCATGTTTCTTGAAAGGTAGTTTATGCATCTTACCTTCAAGACAACCTTCACATATATCTGAATCATTTGGTAGCTTGAATGAGGGTAAACTCTCAACCATACCTCTGTCTTTGATACTTTTGAGAGCTCCAAAACTGATATGTCCAAATCTTTCATGCCAGAGCTTCATATCTTCCACCGGTGATGAAGATTTGACCGCATATGCCTGACTAATTTTTGACAAAACAAAGATCCCTCCTCTATGCTCACCTTGCAATATACACTTGTCATCTTTGTGTGATAACATCTTACAAAGTTCTTTCTCAAATACAACTTTAAAACCATCACCTAAAAATGCAGATATAGATAGCAGATTCTTCTTCATTTTAGGTACATATAAAACATCTGAAATCTGAAAATTACCACCTTCTCTTGACTTTAGGGTTACTGTACCTATTCCCACAACATCCAAATCATTGCCATCTGCAATAGTAACTCTTCTACCTGAAGAATATGAAAGAGAAGAAAACACATCTCTGCAACCTATCATATGCTTTGTAGCACTTGAGTCAAATATCCAATGACTTGCTGAAAGAACTTGTAAAGCTGCTTGATCAAAAGCTACTTCCTCAATGGTAATACATGCATAAGAATCACCTTGAGATTTCCCTTTTTTATCATCGTCTGCAACATTACTTGATGCCTTTTTCTTTTCTGTTGCAATCCTTTTATAACATGTTGACTTAAAATGTCCAGGTTTCTTGCAGTAAAAACATATTACTTCCTTCTTCTTAGAAGACTTCTCTTTAGATGTAGTAAAAACAGAATCTGAAGTAGAAGGTGAAAGGGACTTACTTTCCTTTATGGATTGTTTTTTCTTCTTCTCCTTCTTCTTCTTTTTCCCCTTTGATGAAGATAAAAGTGCTTCTTCATTCTCTTCCATTCCCTTCAATTAATCTTCATCTTGAAGTAACAAGAACTCTAGCTCTTCAAATGTAACCTCTCTATCTCTTGTGGTAAGGGTAAGAGTGGTTATGAAAGACCGATATGAAATATGAAGTGAATTAATCAGCATATTTACCATTTCTTCATCTGATATCTCAACTCCTACATTTAGAAGTTGATCTCTCAAGTCAACGAGTCTTGTAATGTGGGTTTGAATTGAATCTCCAACCTTAATCCTTGTATTTGCTAGTTGTCTCCTCAAGTGAGCTTTCCTAGCAGGATTTCTACTCTGAAAAAGATTCTCAAGCTTCAACCAAGCTTGACTAGAACTTTTGCAAGATATGATTTGTGGTAGAATATTCTTTTTAACACTCATTGCTATGAATGAAAGTGCTAAAGCATCTCGAGCATCCCACCTTGCCTGATCTTCAATAGGAGGAACCGTAGGTAAAGACCTACCTGTGACTCTGGATGTAGAAGTGGTTACCTCTTCTTCAGTTGGTTCTGTAATAGTAATTCCAGTACCTCATGAAGCTGTTGTGGCCCCTTCTTTGCCTTCTTGTCTGGGTCTTGTTAAGCATCCATTGATGATACTCCATAAATCCTTTGTCACTAAAATATTCATCATCATGAAACTCCACATAGGATAACTAGAAGATGTTGGAATTTGGGGCCCCAGGATCATTCCAAACAAAAACCTTTTGAGCATACACACTTAATTAATTAAGATGATAGGTTAGAGATAGAAAGAAAAAGATCTTGAGACAAGGATATGGAACGTAAGCTAGAGGCTTACTCTCTAAAAAATAGATGTCCAAATTCCAACATGGAAGTACTACTCAACCATATAAAGTGGTGCACTCACTTATGGAAGAATATCCAAGAAGATGATGATACAAAATTTAGATTATGTTGAAATAATCTAAGTGTTTGTGAACTGAATGAGCAATGAAGCTAACCTTATTCTGACAAAATAGTGTAACAAAATTGTAAATAAACCAACCCTTATTTTGAGATTAGGGTAGAGAAACCCTAAAAACAAAATATAAGGTTAACTCACAAAAGATAGTTACCACCACCTTGTAGAAGACTTCTTGCTCCAAGAGAGTAGCCTCTCCTTCACCAAAACTCCACCTCCAAAGCTTTAGAACACCAAGAGCTGGCTTGATCACCTCCTCTTTGCTTGATGAGTGATTGAGTGATGCTCACATAATGAGCCTTGCCCTCCAATTCATAGCTTATGATTTACCTTGAAAAGCAAGCTATCGCATGATCGTAAACCAAAAAACTCTTTGAAAAGCCGTTGACATTTCTTCGAAAAGCATGAACACTATGCCAAAAGCTAATCGTAAAAAATTATAGTCTACACGTTGATGCCCGTAGTAATTGAACTTGGGCCACAATATCATGTTTTTACACGTTCTCTTAGTCCAAGATGCTTGCCACTTTTGCTTGTCAAAATTTTTTAACAAAACCAGTATTATTGCATGCGTGCACGTGGGGCTTGAAGAGACAACATCTTATTTTGATTGTTGCACAATCTTGGACTATTGTTGGATGACTTTGGAACCATATTGACATTGATTCCAACAATCCCTCCTTCAATTTCATATTGGTACAAGCTTCACTAACCTGCAAATCTTCTCATGACTATCTCTAGTCAATGCTTTGGTAAATATATCTACAACATTCTCACTAGAAGGAACATAAACCAGCTCAATGTGCTTCTTAGCTATCTGCTCTCGAATATAGTGGTAGTGTACCTCTATATGCTTTGTCCTTGCATGATGCACTAGATTCTTTGTTATAGCTATCACACTCTAGCTATCTGAAAATATTTGAATGGGTTCATGTACTCCCACATCAAGATAACTGAAAATCTTCTACAACCAAATTGACTCTAGAGTAGCTGTAAATGATGCGCGATATTCAGCTTCACAGGATGAAGTGGCAATAGTGGGTTGTCTCTTTGAAAGCCATGAGATAAGGCAATCTCCAAGATAAAAACAAAATCCACTAGTACTTCTTCTTGTGTCTTTATCACCTACCCAATCAGAATCTGAAAATCCTTTTGCAAAATTTGAAGTTCCCTTGAAATATCGAAAGATCCGCTTTACTTCTTTCCAATGTTACACTGTCGGATTGTGCATGAACCTTGATACTTGAGAAACTGCAAACTGTATATCACGACCTGTATAATTACAAAGATATATCAAGCAACCTACTGCTTGACTGTATAATGTAACATCAAATGACTCTACATCTTCTATGATTTGTAAAGACATGTTTTGATCCATAGGTGTTTGCATAGGTTTAGAATCACTCATCTAAAACCTCTCCAAAAGTTTCTCAATGTACTTATGTTGTGTCATGTAGATACACTCATCTCAAAACAGAAACTGAATCCCAAGATAATAATGCAAAATGCCTAAATCATTCACATCAAATGTTTGCTTTAACTGTTCTTTGAACATCTGCAAATCTGCATCTCTGGGACCTGTGACTATAATATAATCCACATAAATGATTGCTATAATCATCATACGTGTTTCAGCTTTGACATAAAGAGTTGTAGTTGCATCTGAGTTATGGAAACCAATGGATAAAAGATATGTATGTATCTTTTCATACCATGCTCTAGGTGCCTGTTTTAAACCATACAAAGCTTTTATAAGCTTACACACTAAGTGTTCTTTACCTGTCTCTTCAAAACCTTCAGGCTACTGAATGTACACATCCTCATGTAAATCATCATTTAGAAAAGCAATCTTAATGTCAATTTGATATATATGCCAACCAAAATGTGCTGTTAGAGCAAGTATTGACCTAATAATAGTCATGCTAGATGTAGGAACAAATGTCTCATCATATTCAATACCTTTTTGTTGTGCATATCCTTTGACAACTAACCTGGCCTTGTATCTATCAATAGTACCATCTGCTTTTCTTTTGATTTTGAAGATCCATTTTACACCTATAGCCTTCTTTCCCTCTGGTAACTCACATAGCTTCCAAGTTTGATTCTTATGAATAGAATCAATCTCTTCTTGCATATATTTTCTCCAAATAGGAATGTTAAGTGCATCTTTAACACATGCAGGTTCATCTTCAACTGTCCTAAGTGCCAAAATATCATGAATCTCAAAGTCTTCAACAAAACTTATATGATCTCTTTGTTTTTGTTGTCTAGACTGACTTCTTATTCTTACTATAAAAGTCTTTATACCACTATCTTTCCAAGTCTGATACAACCATGTAGGTGTATCCTTAAATAGTGGTGAAACTCTTTCTGAACCTTCAGCTTCCACAAGTTCTGGAACTTGTCATGGCGAGGCACTAGGACTTTCTGGAACTCTAACTTCTTCCGTTTCTAGAATCAAAGTCTCTTGTGGAACTGACTCTAGAATTTTGTGAAATTCCTCTTTCTTCAACTTTTTCTTGAATCCTAGGAATTTTAACTCCCTCCTTGATGCCCATTTTTAGAAGCAAAGGACAACCTATAAGAGAGGAGCTTGAAAGACTTAACTCATGGTGTGCCAAAGATGCATTAGCAAGGTCATATCTTCTTAACTCTATATCTGGCTTCTTTCTTCCACATATTAGGAATTGTAAAACATCCCAAGAGACTTGGGATACATTTTCTTCATAGTTTTCTTCCAACACAAGAGCTAGGAGAAATCAATTGTGGATTGAGTTTACCACTCAAAGGAAGCAGTCCAAGCAAAGTATTTCAGAATATGTGACCAAAGTCAAGGATGTGGCTGACCAATTGTCAAGCATAGGAGAGGAGATTGAAGAGGAGCAGATTGTGAGACAAGTAATCAATTGCATCAAGTTAGATGACAAATGGGAAATCTTCAAAACTGCTATGGACTTATACATGGACATGCAGATTCTAGATCTTACCACACTCATGGGTCAACTCTTTACCCATGAAGCCAAGCTCTACAAAAATTGAGATTCATCAAGAGGTAAAAACTCTTCTGCCCTCTACAATGTCTGGCTCAGGGTACTATGTGTCTTTCATTGATGGTTTTAGTAGGTGGACTATCTTGTACTTTATGAAACACAAATATTAAGTGTTCAGTTTCTTTAAGAAGTATCTTGCACTTATGGAAAACCAAACAAGAAGAAGCCTAAAGAGACTAAGGTCAGATGGAGGAGGTGAGTACTTCTCAAATGAATTTGATGCATTCTTGCAGGACAAAGGCATCAAAAGGGAAATTACAACAAGGTATACCCCTGAGCTAAATGGGATAGGAGAGAGGGGAAATAGGTTGATTGTTGAAACAGCTAGGTCAATGCTTAATGAGAAAAAATTACCTAATTATTTGTGGGTAAAAAGTGTATCTACTGCCACTTATCTCAGTAACAAGTTGCCATCCAAATCACTTGATGGGATGACCCCATAGGAAGCATGGCATGGTAGGAGGCCATCACTTGATCATTGCAGGATCTTTGGATGTGTTTCTTATGTGCATGTTCCATATCATATTAGAGGCAAGCTAGACCCTAAGGCAGAGAAGTGCACCTTTATAGGTTATGATTTAAATCAGAAAGGATACAGGTTCTATAATCCATCCAACAAGGGTTTTATGGTCAGTAGAGATGTTGTGTTTGATGAGAAGTATTCTTGGTTTGAAAGTGAATGCAAGAAAGTCAAGTTGCCTTATGACTTGGAAGAACAATTACCAAGCCTCACCAAGGAAGACCCAAGCCATATTGAAGACATCAAATTAGATGATGAGGACATCATCAACCTAGAAGAATTCAAGGCATGGAAATCAAAGGGAAAGGCCAAGATGAAGAGGTTGGAAGACTTACCTGAATCATCCAACCAAGCCCTAAGGAGATCTCAAAGGGAGAGCAAGAAGCCAATTAGATATGGGTATGACACTTCTTTATTTACTAATCATTCTATTTTTCTTGCTAAAGATTTACCACTTGAAGAGCCTTCATCACATGAAGAGGCAAAGACCAAGGCAGAATGGAAGGAAGCTATGGATGAAGAAATAGAAGCACTAAAGGAGAATGATACTTGGGATCTAGTGCCAAAGAAGGGATCTATGAAGGTAATTGGTTCTAGATGGATTTACAAAATCAAGAGAAATTCAAATGGATCCATAAATAGGTATAAAGCTAGACTTGTGGCTAAGGGTTTCGCACAAACCCAAGGAGTTGATTATGAAGAGACTTTCTCACCTGTGGACAAAATGCCAACCATCAAGGTATTGGTAAGTGTGGTTGCATCAAGAAATTGGAATATGTACCAATTGGATGTAAAAAATGCTTTTCTTAATGGCTAGATTTTGGAGTAGGTTTATCCTGGCTATGAAGATCCAAGTAAGGTAAATTATGTGTGAAAATTGAACAAAGCTCTTTATGGATTGAAGCAAGCACCTAGGGCATGGAACCATAGGTTGACTATATATCTTCAAGATCAAGGATTCATCATGGGCAAAGCAAACACTTATCTGTTTGTCAAGAGAAGTACTTCTGAGTTAATATACTTATGGGTGTATGCTGATGATATCATACTTACAGGTAGTGATGCCAATGGCATCAAGCAGATCAAGAACCAAATGATGCAAGAGTTCAAAATCAGTGATCTAGGGTCACTAAAGTACTTTCTTGGACTCAAATTATTCTATACAAATTGTGGAATTTATATCACCCAAAGAAAGTATGTGCAAGACATGTTGAAGAAGTTTCACTTGGAGGATGCCAAGATACCTAGCACTCCTATGCAGGTAAACCAAAAGTTAAGTGCTCATGAAGGTGATGTGCTTGAAAATATTGCAGGATACCAAAGGATAGTTGGAAGTTTGAACTATGCAACCTTGACAAGGATTGATATTGCTTATGGAGTAAGTGTTTTAAGTCAATTCATCCATAAACCTAGAGCACCTCACTTGGAAGCTGCCAAAAGGATTTTGAAGTATTCAAAATCAAGGATTATGCTTTCCATATACTTCAGATTTGAACATCAAACTTTATTCAAATGCAGATTGGGCAGGATGTAAGGATGATAGGAGGAGTACCTTGGGATATCTTTCTTTTGCAGGTGATAAACCCATTTCACGGTCTTTCAAGAAGCAACCTACTATTGCTTTATCTTCAACAAAGGTAGAATATACAGGATTAGCCAATGCTACTCAAGAAGCCATATGGATCATATTGCTATATTCAGATTTGGGACTATATTATAACTGACCAATGATTTTTGGTGACAATACTATTTCTTTACATCTTGCAGCAAATCCTATCTATCATGCTAGGACCAAGCATATAGAAGTTCACTACCACTATGTGAGAGAGAAGCTATTGAGCAAGGAGATTCAACTTGCATATGTATCCACTAATATGCAATGTGCAGATTTATTGACGAAAGCACTTGATGGTATTAAACTTTGCATGTTTAAAGCTATGATTGGATTGCAAGACATTCAAGAGGATTGATGAAGAAGACCAAGCCAATAAGTTTGGCTTGAGGGGGAGCTGTTGGTGCAAATGCCAAGGCTTCACATTTGGCTAGGCTTTGAAAGGTTTTTTTGTGCAAACATTGGAAGAACCACATGAACCATTGCTTATGAGTTTTATCTTTAACCCTTTGTAAAAGTCATTTGACTTGGAAGAATCTTGTAAATTTACTAAACTATGGGAATTAGATAGAATGGAAAGTCACGACTTTAATTAGAGAGAACATCTCCTAGATTAAGGGATCACTTTTAGAGAGAACCAAATTTGAATTCAAATTCAAATTTGAAGGAAGCATCTATAAAAACACTTTGAAATCTCGCGGCCATGTAACTATTTTTGTGAGCCATTCATTGATCATTGATAGAGGTTGAGTATCACACTTCATTCTCACCTCATTATCATTTGGCATTATTTCTTTGCCAATGATGCTGTAAAATCATGTTCCAAAATACATATACATCATTAAATATCTCTGTTGATTTCTCTGCCATTGTCACTCAGAATGGTCTACTTGTCTTGCTCATATCTCACTGATCTCTCCATCATTTTCAATGACCTATAGCTTGTTGGAACAAGCTGAAAGTCTAATACAATTATTAAAGTTTGAAGAAGTTTCATTCAGCCAATTGGGAGAAAAGCACCTCGAAGTAGTCACTAGTCATTTTCTGCACATCTCCTAAAAAGTCGGGGGTAAGCCTCTACTTGCTAAAGACATTGCTCTATGTATGGTCAATCATTTTAAGTTATTCTACTTGGAAACATTAGCCCTATAAGCTAATAAGATATCCTCATAAGGAATTTTTCTAATTGCTATTGTACTGTGAGTACTGAGCAAAACTTCCAGCAGGTATCAAGACCAAAATAGCAAGTTTTTGGTCATAAAATAGTTGCAAACTTATCTATTTTGATAAAACTGGTTGAAGCATCATCTCCAAAGCACATAGGCACTTATTTAGTATCACTGGAAAGATAAATGGGCCTACATCATAACTCTGAAGTAAAAGAGGGCAAGTACAAAGCAGGGATTAGCAGTACCAACTCATTTCTTGAGGTGTCCATCCATCTTTCCCAATAGCAAGCACTCGCCCATCCACCCAAGGCTTATGACTAAGGCAGCGACCAAGGCATAGGCCTTGGCATACCTTGTCATTCGACTCACCAAAGTCATTGTTGATGTCTTTGGCTATGCGTGAGGGAGAACCTCAATGATCAAGGAAGACAAAGGTTCCTTGCACTTCTGAGGAGGTTGCCCATACCATTTCGTTCCCCCCAGAGTTGGCTTAACTGACAAGCTCTCTTACCACTAAGATACACTATTGTGGTGTCTGAAGAAGGGGAAAGAAAAATGTTAACATTACTTTGAACATGTTTTGGTCCCTCAAAGCTTCATTCTTTGCTTTCAAAGCCTGTTTTGAAGCATTTTTTGGATGATTCTTGGAGTCATTTTGGGGTACTTTTGCACATAGTTCTCTTTACACGTTCAAGAACATCAACAAGAGTGCCCTTTGTTCTTATCCAACAATGAATATTAGTAAATCTACAAGTTTCTTGAAAGGTTTTAGTTGTAGTGGAAGTAGCCACTGCAAGTTTTATGCAGGTTTTTCAGTCGAAAGAATAGAGTTGACAGACACTTATAAGTGTTGTTGGCTAGTGTTTCGGCATTGAATTCAGCCTTTAAGTTCTATTTTACTACATAAGCACATACACACTATGTTACATACATAAGCACATTTCAGCTTTTGTGGATATCACTTATTTACATCCATGTGGTCATTCATATAGCGATTATGTTTTTTGCATAAAGCCTTTGAGATTGATAAATAGGACCGTGGTGAGGTTTAATTAACTAGGAAATACCCAAATGTCAGTGTCTCTTTGATGATGTAGGTGGAAGACTTACCCAACCTTTCCATAGGAGATCTATGCTAGTTGTTCATAGGTGCTTGATAAGCCAAGTTGGCTTCTTTCAGTTAAGTGATTATATGCAGTGGAGTCAGTGATTGCCTACATAGGTTTACATGTCAGTTTTTGTAGTTTTATGAGCTTTTCACACTGATCATGTGCTCATTTTGGAGAGGAGACTATGTCAAAATTTTTCCAGGTTTTTTGTTTTGTCAACTATATAGTGGTCGCGATTTACTCCTTGATACACTTATTGGTGTGATCACATATATTCTCACATAATCCTTTTGGTTGGTCATTATTGTTCATTAATTTGTTTCTCTGGGGAGACTCTATTATTTTTTGCTAGAATTTAACACTTGGTCATCCTTTTTTGAGCCTTATTGGTGTTTAGGCTCTTCTAGTTCCATTATCATTCTAGTCAGCTCTCGATCATCATGGCATCAGAGATCAATTGATGGTTCAAGATTTACTATGCATAATGTACACCATGTACCTCACTTATCATGCACTTTAATTTCAGTTGGTAAACTTGATGACCTTGTTTACAATGTGCGCTTCTATGTTCAATCCTTTATCAAAGGGAAATATGGTTATTGCAAAAAGAAGCAAAGTTGGCTCACTTTACCCTTTATTTGTATCACATAAAGAACACTTGTTAGTTGTTATTGAATAGCCTATGGCTTGTATTTGGCATGGCCGTTTGGGCCATATATCTTGTAGTGGAATGGAAAATCTTTCTCATCCTAACTACTTACCTATGTTACCTTTCTCTGATTTTTCATTTTGTGAGCATTGTCAATATGGAAAGCAAACTAGGAATATGCACAAGATGCATATGTGTGTGTTCCTATACCTACAAGTGTGAAGAGATGGATAAGTATGTGCTTGAAGATGAAGAGGTGTTGCAAAATCCTTGATCTACACCAGCCAAATGAACTCCAGGAGTATATGGTGGGCCCTTTTAGCTTGCCAATGGATGTATTAGACACCCTATGTACCTTGGAATTTCACTCACAAAAAGATAGATCAAAACAGATAAGTTGGAGTTAGCTCAGAGGTGAAGAACTTGCTATTCTTGATTCATACACCTGTCCAGTGTTTTGCATAATTCTCTGAGCACAGCAGCAATTATCTTAATTCCTCTTGGGGAAGTCTAGTTAACTTAAAGAGCTAACTTTCAAGAGTAATCTCATAAAAAATAATGAACCACACACTCAGAAAGATGTTTAACAACTGATGATATAATCCCGATTTTCACGGGCTGCTATAGTTTGAGACCAGTGAGCAGAAACATGCACATAACTCCAGATTTAAGAATTGAATGATTATGAAACTTTGTATGCTTATACTAGACAGTAAGCTGAATCCAAAAAGCTTTAAATCATTGAATTTGGATAAGTAACCACTGAGAAATGTCTCTGACAAGATGAGTAAAAAAAATCGGGTACCTCACAGAGAAGTGAAAATGACAGATAGGGTTGACTTCAATTGAACATAACTGAAGATTGCAACATTCAAATGACATGAAAATTCGTGAGCATATAGTAGACGTATAGAGCTAACTTTACCAAGTTAAATCACTGAAAATGATGCACCAAGCTCAGCGAAAACATCTCAGCAATCTGACTGAGAAGACTGAGAGTAATGGTAGTGAGTAGTACACTTCACAAGAACATGGACATATGAACTCAAATAATCATGAAAATGAAAGTATATTGCTTGTACAATACAATGACTTACTGATACATATGTGTGCCTTGTAATCACACCTTGATATGGCATAAAGCTCAGCTCTTGGAGGTCTTCACATAGGTCTCTCTAACCACGACTAAAACTGCCATCTATTTATAGTTGAGTTTGGGAGGCTAACTTCCCTCAATCACTCTCCAATCAATCAATGATTGATTTGATTCTCTACCTACCACAAATCACGAATTCGTGGCTCCTCTTTCCCTTTTTGATCAAGTGGACTCAACCACTTAAGATTCTCTCACTTTTACATTAAGTAAACTCTTCAAAAGTTACAAGAGGTAGTTCACAAGTGAACTTTACATAGTCTTCATTTTAAAGCTTCTTCTATGACTTTGTGGGACTGAAGCCAATACTTAGGCTTGTCATAGACTTGCTCCAACAACAAGGTCATTAAGTGGCTCTCTTTACTTTGCCACTTTCATAGATGATGCTACTAGAAAAGTCTAGGTCTATCCTATCAAAATGAAGGATGAGGTATTCCCTACTTTCAAAACATGCCTTGCTTTAGTTGAGACTGAAAAAGGAACTAAGCTTAAGCTTTACATTTAGATAATGGGGTACCTCACATGAATTCAGCCTTTTCTATTATTCTAGAGGAATTCTTAGAGAGTTTAAATCTCCTTATACCCTAGTACAAAATGGTGTAGCTTAAAGGATGAATAGAACTATTCAGGATAGAGTAGTTTCTATGTTGTATCATGCAAACCTTTTGCAAGGATTTTAGGCAAAAGCAGTATTAACTGTAGTTCATGTGATTAAACTTTCACCTAGTACTACCAAAGGTTTTAAAGTCGCACAAGCGTTACGATAGGGAAGCCACCATATTATGATCATCTTTGAGTTTTTGGGTGTGAAGCATATGTTCATATACCCAAGGATCTTAGACAAAAGTTGGGCCATAAGTCAAAGAAATGCATTTTTCTTGGATATGGTCAAGAAGGCCAATTTGGATATTGCTTATGGGATCGCGAAACATGATCAATGATCAGAAGTAGTGATGACATTTTCAATGAGCCTAAGATGTGTAAACAACCCATTAAGAATGTTGAAGTGAGAAGAGTGGTGTCTCAGGATACTAGTACTCCAGTTAGCATGCATGAAATGCTAATGAGTACACCTTTACCCACATATGTGAAACTGAGCAAGGATGATTGCCCCAAATCAAATGAGTAAAAGGAGTTCATGACCACAATTCCTTATTAGTGTTCTATTGGTAGTCTCACGTATGCTATGGTAGCTATGAGACTAATCATTGCATTTGTAGTGGGAGTTATGAGTAGATATATTTCGAATCCTGGCAAGAAGTATTGGATTATTTTAAGATATTTGGGTAGCACTAAGGACAAGTGTCTATGCCTAGGTAGAGGAAAGGCATCCATTATTGGTTACAAAGATTCTGATTATGTTGGTGGCCTTTCACATGGACACTAATGGTAACAATCTCCCACTAAAGGCCAATATGGCCAAAGTAGCTATGGGAGAAAAAAGAAGAATGATGAAGAATACCTGAGTGTAAGTATACAAGCTATACCTCCCACCTGATGGGCATACTACATAGTATACAAGTGACTCTGTAAGATAGTGATAACAGTGTCGAAAGCTATCATATGGTAGAGCTTTAGTCAAAGCATCTGCAGCATTATCTCGAGTATGAACCTTCTCAAGAATAATGCACTCAGTGGCTAAGCAATCTCTAATGAAATGATACCTCACCTCAATGTGCTTGGTCTTTGCATGGTAGACCAAATTCTTAGCCAAAGCAATGGCACTCTAACTATCACTGAGCAAACGAGGTACATGCTGAGGTAGACCCATATCACAAGCAAGACGAGAAAGCCACAATGCTTCCTTACATGCCTCACTTGTTGTAGCATACTCTACTTTTTTTGGTGAAAATAGTTGTACATTCTTGAAGACGAGATGAAATCATCTTGACCACTTCTCAATGTTGCTTCCCAAGATTAGACATATATCTACTCACAACTCCCACTGCAAATGCAATATATGGTCTCGTAGCTACCATAGTATACATGAGACTACCAACAGTAGATTGATAAGGAATTTTTTTCATGAATTCCTTTTCCTCATCTGATTTGGGGCAATCATCCTCGCTCAATTTTACATAGGTGCTAGTAAAGAAGTACTCAATACCTTTCCACCCTACATATTGAACCTATGAAGTACTTTGGATATGTACTCACTTTGAGACATGTATATGCATCTTTTACTCCTATCACGAGTAATGTGCATGCCAAGAATATGTTTGGCATCCCCGATATCCTTCATATCAAATGTCTAACTCAACTTCATTTGGAGAAATGACAAGTCATAAGAGGACTTCCTAGCAATCAACATATCATCGACATAAAGTATCCAGCATATCAAGCTTCCATCTGAGCATCTCTTTGTGTAGAGACAATGATCCTCATTGCTTCGAGAATAGCCTTGATACTTCATAAAAGCATCAAACTTTTGGTACCATTGTCTAGGGGACTGTTTAAGTCCATATAAGCTCTTCTTGAGCTTACAAACTAGACTTTGCCAAGAACTACATAACCCTCTAGTTGTTCCATATAGATCTCATCTATAAGATCTCCATGCAAGAAAACAACTTTTGCATCCATTTGGACTAGCTCTAAGTCCTCCATTGCAATGAATCCAAGCAACATGCACATGGTAGTCATCTTGACCACTGGAGAGAAGATTTCCTAAAAAATCAACACCATTTTGTTGCTTAAAACGCAACAAGTCGTACTTTATACTTTCGAGAAGCACTATCTGATGTGAACTTCAGCTTATGTACCCATTTACATGGTAAAGCTTTTCTGCCCTTTAACAAAGGTACTAGATCCCAAGTACCATTCTTGTGAATAGAATCCAACTCACTCTTCATGGCACGCTCCCACTTGACATGATCCATTATCTGCATAGCCTCTTTGTAGCAAGAAGGCTCACCAGGTGGATGTGAGACACATGTAGAGTGTCTCAATGATTGTTGAAGAAGAACATTTGCAAGTTGATATGATCGGATATTCTCCTAGCCAACAACACTTACAAGTGTCTTTCAACTCTATTCTTTCGGCTCAAAAACTTGCATAAAACTTGTAGTGGCTACTCCCACTACAACTAAAACCTTTCAAGAAACTTGTAGATTTACTAATGTGGCTAAAAAACATAGCCCCAAAGGTGAATATTCATTGTTGGATAAGTACAAAGAGAACTCTTGTTGATGTTCTTGAACATGTGTAAAGAGAACTATGTGCAAAAGTACCCCAAAACGACTCCAAGAATCATCCCAAAAATGCTTCAAAACAGGCTTTGAAAGCAAAGAATGAAGCTTTGAGGGACCAAAAAATGTTCAAGGTAATGTTAAAATTTGTCTTTCCCCTTCTTTAGACACCACAAGGGTGTATCTTAGTGGTAAGAGAGCTTGTCAGTTAAGCCAGCTCCGGGGGGAACGAAATGGTATGGGCAACCTCCTCGGAAGTGCTGGGAACCTTTGTCTTCCTTGATCATTAAGGTTCTCCCTCACGCATAGCCAAAGACATCAACAATGACTGTGGTGAGTCGAATGACAAGGTATGCCAAGGCCTATGCCTTGGTCGCTGCCTTGGTCATAAGCCTTGTGTGGATGGGCGGGTGCTTGCTATTGGGAAAGATGGATGGACACCTCAAGAAATGAGTTGGTACTACTAATCCCTGCTTTGTACCTGCCCTCTTTTACTTCAGAGTTATGATGTAGGCCCCTTTATCTTTCCAATGACACTAAATAAGTGCCTATGTGCTTTGGAGATGCTGCTTCAACCAATTTGATCAAAATAGATAAGTTTGCAACTAGTTTATGACCAAAAACTTGCTATTTTGGTCTTGATACCTGCTAGAAGTTTTGCTCAGTACTCACAATACAATAGCACCTAGAAAAATTCTTTATGAGGGTAGCTAATTAGCTTAGAGGGCTAATGTTTCCAAGTAGAATAACTTAAAATGATTGACCATACACAGAGCAATGTCTTTAGCAAGTAGAGATAGATTGTATTAGACTTTAAGCTTGTTCCAACAAGCTATAGATCATTGAAAATGATCGAGAGATCAGTGAGATATGAGCAAGACAAGTACACTGTTCTGAGTGACAATGGCATAGAAATCAACAGAGATATTTAATGATGTGCATGATTTTACAGCATCATTGGCAAAGAAATAATGCCAAATGATAATCAAGTGAGAATGAGTGTGCTACTCAATCTCTATCAATGATCAATGAATGGCTCACAAAAATAGTTACGTGGCCACAAGATTTCAAAGTGTTTTTATCGATGTTTCCTTAAAATTTGAATTTGAATTCAAATTTGGTTCTCACTAAAAGTGACCCCTTAATCTAGGAGATATTCTTTCTAAGTAAATTCATGACTTTCCATTCTATCTAACTCCCAGAGTTTAGTGGATTTACAAGATTCTTCCAAGTCAAATGACTTTTACAAAGGGTTAAAGATAAAACTCATAAGCAATGGTTCATGTGGTTCTTCCAATGTTTGCACAAAAAAACCTTTCAAATCCTAGCCAAATGTGAAGGCTTGGCATTTGCACCAATAGCTCCCCCTCAAGCCAAACTTATTGGCTTGGTCTTCTTCATCAATCCTCTTGAATGTCTTGCAATCCAATCATAGCTTTAAACCTGCAAAGTTTAATACCATCAAGTGCTTTGGTCAATAAGTCTGCACATTGTATATTAGTGGATACATATGCAAGTTGAATCTCCTTGCTCAATAGCTTCTCTCTCACATAGTGGTAGTGAACTTCTATATGCTTGGTCCTAGCATGATAGATAGGATTTGCTGCAAGATGTAAAGAACTAGTATTGTCAACAAAACTCATTGGCCAGTTAGAATGTAGTCCCAAATCTGAATATAACAATATGATCCATATGGCTTCTTGCATAGCATTGGTTAATCCTCTATATTCTACCTGTGTTGAAGATAAAGCAACAGTAGGTTGCTTCTTGGAAGACCATGAAATGGGCTTATCACCTGCAAAAGAAAGATATCCTGAGGTACTCCTCCTATCATCCTTACATCATGCCCAATCTGCATTTGAATAAAGTTTGATGTCCAAATCTGAAGTATATGGAAAGTATAATCCTTGATTTTGAGTAACTTTGAGATACTTCAAAATCCTTTTGGTAGCTTCCAAGTGAGGTGCTCTAGGTTTATGCATGAATTGACTTAAAACACTTACTCCATAAGCAATATCAATCCTTGTCAAGGTTGCATAGTTCAAACTTCCAACTACGCTTTGGTATCCTGCAATATTTTCAAGCACATCACCTTCATGAGCACTTAACTTTTGGTTTACCTCCATAGGAGTGCTAGGTATCTTGGCATCCTCCAAGTGAAACTTCTTCAACATGTCTTGCACATTCTTTCTTTGAGTGATATAAATTCCACAATTTGTATAGACTAATTCAAGTCCAAGAAAGTACTTTAGTGACCCTATGTTGGCAGTATACGGGAAGAAGCAAATATGGGCATACATGCAGATCTAGCACTAAGGCAACCCTTTATTTTTTTCCAAACCCCTACACCATTTAAAAGTGATTCTTATCTCTAAAAACCCTTGTAAATATCATTTCACCTTTTTGTAGCTCCATTTTGTACAAGCCGAGGAGTCCTCAAGCTTGGGGAGCCTTAGAAGTAGTTGCCTGCCAATTTTCATATTTTTTAGATCTCGTTTGAGCCCTCAAATAAGCCCTGGAACCTAACTTTTAGCTAGACCGAACACTAGGTCTGGACAGGGCCAAAGCTAGTCAAAAACTATAAATAGAGCTAGAGAGCTCATTTTTGGAGAGCGTCTTGTATTTTTGAGCTTGTATGAGAACTTGGTTGCAATAGAAGTGATTCCATTGTCTTACCCTCTTTGTTCTTGCCGTGTGTGCGCGTGTGTGTGTATGTGTGTGCATGTTAGTGTGCTTCTCACTCACACATTTGTGCCTTCACTTGCTCGAGGTCTTCACACCATCCTCATGTCTTCCCGGATTGACATTAAAGGAGGTGCTACTCATCACTGAGCTACACCAAATTTTGGCGCCATTGCCGGGGATTCGAGCTTTGAGGACGAGCGTGTGATGGTAAGACGTAGAGAGGACGCGTTGGAATGGTAAGTAGTAGGTAAATTTCTGGTTTTCTTCTCATCTCCATCTCCACCTCCATCTCCACCTCCACCTCCTTCTCCACTACATATTCCCTCTTCCTTGTCATTCTTCTCATTTGTTGTGTGCGAGTTTGAGAGAGAGCGAGCGCGTGCATTTGTGTTGTGTGTTTTGTGCATGTTTCTTGCAGGTACCAACTCCATCATCATCTCCAGCAAGCTCAGCAGGTACAGAATCTTTTTGCACAGGCCCCGAGGCGTCTAGCTCGAGCTATCATGACACTTCGAAAACTTTGACTAATCACGTTTCTGAGTGCACCATGACACTCCGCAAGCCGAGAGCACCTAGGATCACAAGACAGAACCACAAAATTCACCATAGCTCGACCTATCGTGACACCTCGAGGTATCGCGACACTCACTACTTATCGTGACACCTCGGAGTATCGCGACACACCGACCCCACCTATCGCGACACCTCGGAGTATCGCGACACTCTCAAGTATCGCGACACTCCCAAGTATCGCGACACTCCCAAGTATCGTGACACTTCCACATATCGCGACACACCGACCCCACCTATCGTGACACTTCCACCTATCACGACACCTCGGAGTATCGCGACACTCCCAAGTATCGCGACACTCCCAAGTATCGCGACACTCCCACGTATCGCGACACTCCCAAGTATCGCGACACTCCCAAGTATCGCGACACTTCCACCTATCGCGACACACCGACCTGACCTATCGCGATACACGGCCTTAACGCATGAAAAATTTTAGGGTTAATCTTGAGTGAATTGAGGTATAGTTGGGCTTAATTTTAGGCACCTTGGTATAACATTAGAGCCTTAGGAGTGGGCAAAAGACCTAGAAACCAGAGAGGGATCTCCTGAACCCTGAGAGCCTGTTTTGACCCCTAAGTGCCTGAATGGTCATAACTTCGCCATATGAACTCCGATTGAGGAGATTTTGATCTCGTTGGAAAGCTTGTTGAGAATCCTACGTGGACCTCAACTGGTTTTTGTAAGAATCATACGTGGAGTTTTAGAACATGTATTTTTAAGTTGGCCTTTAGGTGGGACTAAGTGGCCATAAGGATTTGGGGGTACAGTGAGTTACTCCAGGGGGGCCTGTAAATGTTGATGTGTGTCTTTCAATCCCTTGTGGTAATGGAGCTATATTGACTTGTGAACTTTTGCAGGAACATTGTGTGCAAGCAAGGCATTCCAAGGGAAGCTAGCAAGGGTGAGTACCAAGCTTGGGAGGAGGCTTCCTGGGCTTGTGCAGTAGTCTGAGCAACCAGAGAATTGAGGTTGGAAGTTCTATCAACCCTCCTTTGTCAATTCCTAGCTTAGGCTAAGCATGACTTAGGTGTGGTGATTAATTAGGGCTACGATAGGCATGATTCAAGTCCAAGAGAATTAATCAACTAAGTGCAAGCATTAAGTAGGACTTAAGTGCGAAAACCCTAAGGGACTAAAGTAAACTTGAATCGATCACTTATCAAGTGCGAAATTAATTTAAGTACTCCTGAAGACATGATATAAGACAAGATCATAAACAAAATAATCAACTAAAAAGAACAAAGTGATTGGTGTTAAATAACCTGCAACGAGAGCGTACTTGGGATCAAGGGGGTAGAGAAACCAGGCATATGAACCTTAGATCAGGTAGATATTTAGGAGAGACAGACAAAGCCTCAGATCTTCTGAAGCTAGTGTCAATCACACTGCTAGGTCTTGGGCCCAACAGTTGAGTGATTACCCATACACTCCACGATCAGAAACAAGTGATTCTGAAATGTCCTATCACATGGAGAGACCAATAGGTAGTTCAGGGTTGGCTTATCTAGAAAAGCCAGAAGGACCTTACAAAACTCAATTGGAATACATCAGAACTAATCGTCTAGGTGCTCGCATCTACGAAGATGGCCTAAGAAGATCTGTGGTCCAGATTAAGAACCCGGATCAACCCCATGGATTAGAACACCCGGTAGTTAAGTTCAAGAATGGAGCATACCTAGATAAAGAGGGGACTATATATGTAGTCACCACTCTTCCTGATAGAACATATGAGTTTGGAAATGTGATTGCGGAGACCGACATGGGTGATATAGAGCAAGGGAATGTAGAGAGAGAGCCAAGAACTCCCCGTGGTAAATCCGTCTTGACCAGAATCATGACTCCAGAATGGATTCCTCAGGATAATAAAAGCATAGATTTGCTTTTAAACCGAGAAACTGATGAGGCCTTTTGGAGGTATAAACCTGCCCAGCCTCAGGAGGTAAGTGCTCTCACAATCTATGAGTTTAAAGACCCTGATAGCCCATGCAAAGTAACCTACCTAGACAATACATCAGAGAGAATCTTAATGGTCACCGAGCATGGCAGACATGCCTACACATGGAAGGGTGAATTTGTTTTTCCCCAACCTTGGTCTAATGTGTCATATAGTCACCAAGGAGCTGGGACCTCCCAAGCTCATGGAGCTCAAAGAGATAGAAGTAGAGACAAACCGGAGGTAAGTTTTGCCAACTCCCTAGGAAGAGAAAGAACGGGAACGGAAAGAAATAGAGTGGAACCTGAGGGACATAGAACCCCATGGAATCAAAGGAATGCTAACGATTTCCCTTTTCCAAGACCGAGAGAACACACTAGAACCCTAAGACCAACTCAACTGGTAAAGTCCATGAAGAATTACTTTGATGGCACTGGAGACCCTTATGACCATGTGGCAGAATTTAGGCAAGTCTTGAAAGCGGAACAGGTAGAGGACCTATTCAAACAATATAATGCTTTTGGTCTAACCCTTAGGAACACTGCCCTTACGTGGTTTCAACCACTGAACGAGAGGCATTTTAGGAACATAGACCGGCTCTTAGAGGCATTTATCATTGAATTTTCTAAGTGGAATCAGGCACAACACTTCCTCACTAATTCATAGCTTCAAGCAAACCCCTCAAGAGACAGTCAGACTAGCTTGAAGACGGTTTAGGCAATACCTAGAGAGATGCCCGATGCCGGAGTTACCTACACCAGCCAAGCAAGTGGCCTTGTTTTTAGATGGCTTGTTGAGCACCAAGCTTAGGTCATATGTGTATCTGAAGGACCCCAGAACGATAGAAGAGTGCGTGTGCATGTGCATAGACATTGAGGACAATCTAGGTGAGGAATTAGAACTATCAAAAATCTATAAGGATTCTGATAGCTCTAGTAGCCTCACATCTGGTCAATCCACATCCATTGAGGAACTTGCAGAGAAGGTAGCTCAAAAACTAGGTGTCTCTAGCAAACAAATTCCGAGATTTGCCCCAGTTAAGCGGTGCTACACTTGTGGAGGTGACCATATGGCAAATGTATGTCCCATTATGGCCCAACCCCTAGTGAATCCTAGTAGCCAGTACTGCACCATAGAGCGAAGGTACACCAACCACACTACGCAAGACTGCCCATATAACAAAAAAACTGTTAGGCAAAACTACCCTCAGCCATATCCACAACAGGGTAGATACTAGAATCAGTACCCACCACAACAATACAACAGACCACAGCAAACTTATCAGCCACCCTATCAAGGGCAGCAGAGACCTCAACCAGTCCTAGTACAGCAACCCCCTGCTCCAACCAATGTGATCCCAGTGAAATATGCATCTGCTGAAGAAAATCCGAACAGAGCCATAGTCCCAGTCACCCCATTGCTATCAGATAGTGATCCAAGTGACCATAGTTTTGACTCCACACATATTGATAGCCCACAGGCTTACTCCATGCAGTTACCCGAGCATAACGAGTCATACTATTATGAGGACCCAAGTGAAAATAGTGGGGAGCCTGAGTATGCTAATGTCATGTACACAAACCCCAACTCTAGACCCCAACCTAGGTAGGTACAACCCCCATTTCCTAGACGACCATGCTTCAGATGTCAGGGAGATCACCTTATACGGGATTGTCCATTGCCTACCCCTACACAACCCCAACCAATAACAATTCAGAGTTTTTGTCAAGACTGCGGAAAAGAGCATCTCCTACGAGATTGCCCAAAGAACCCTAATAACATGCCTAAAATCACTCCTATCAATGTTGTTGGGTTAGTTGTAGACTCCACAGGGAGTGTGACTTCCACTACACCTGTGAAAGTGATCACAAGAGCCCAAGCACTACAACAAAAGCAAGGTGTTGGTCAGGAAAAGAGCCCCGAGGTGAGTGAAACAGAGAGCATAACCAAAAAGAGGAATAGAGCCTGGAAGGATAGTCGTGAAAGAATGAAAAGGCAATGGGCAAAAAAGATGAGTGAACTCGAAGAAATCTTGAGAGAAACCAAAGCAAAGATAAGTGAACTCGCATCTCAAAACCACTCTCACACCACCCCTCCACCACCTTTCCCTTTACCCGCCAATCCATCTTCTTCCATTCCCCAACCTTTCAATACACCACCCTTAACCCACCCACCACCCAGAGTAGGATCCGTCCTAGCCGATCCCACTCCCGAGGACCTAAACATGATGCTTAGAGCATATCAGGCCAGAATCCAAGAAGGGCCAAACGTAACTGATCATGAAAAGTGTTACCCTAGAGTAGAACTAGAGCTAGAACGAACCAAAATTTGTGCTAAGATGGTGGAATTGGCTCAGACTATGTTTGAAGCCAGTCGCCTCTTTAACATCTCTAGTTCAGCTAAGACGCAGTTACACTTTGATGGACTGCTAGAACGAATAGAGAGGCTAATTGCACAATCAGAAAAGGAACCCGCCTCTCAAAATAAGGGCAAAGCAAGTGAGAACGTGAGCCTACCTCCCCAAGAAGCCTACATGCCTAACTCTACGGAGCCAGACACATCATCTTCTATGAATCGGTTCACACCAGAATTCCTACGAGAGATTCAAGAAGACAAATGGGCTAAAGAAAGTGAAGTCCCTCCTCCCATTGAACTTGTGGATGATGCACACGATCAATTCCCACAGGACATCCCATCCATTTATGAGGAGCATGAGAGCACCCACTCTCAAGAGAGATTAGACTTTGAGTCTAATTCTCTACAAGAATTACCACATTTCACAGGCCCATGGGAAACCAAGTCTACTTGTCTGAGAGCTCCCACAGTCATGATAAGAAATGAAGATTCTATCATACCTAGGAATATAGAGGTAGTAAAGAACACTAAAGTGCAGTGCAATCTCACCTTAGAAGAGCTACTCAAAGTTAAGCCAGAAGTGTGGAAACATGTAGCCAAACAAGTGCCAGACATAGCGAAATCGCGCTCCCAAGTAGGATCTCATAGAACAGTGCCTGAAATACCATTGGATAAGATAGGAGACATGAGTGAAGGAGAAGAAGGAAATACCTATCTCCTAGTTACCCATCAAGGTTACACAACCAAGGCGATTTTGGACTCAGGTGCAGGAGTTGCAATTGCTACAACTTCCCTTTGGAAGCGCTGGGGCAAGCCAGCACTCCGACCGACGAGAATGAAATTGCAGATGGCCGATGGTCATATTGAGAGGCCCTTAGGATTGCTAGATGGAATAACTCTCACTACATGTGGGGTTGAGTTTAAGCATACTTTTGCTATATGCGACTTTAGCAAGAACCAAGCCTACGAGATGATTTTGGGAAGGCCATTTATGCGGCAATTGCAAGTAGTCCAGGATTGGGGAACCAATTCCTTGTATTTGCAACATCTAGGTGTTACAACCAAAGTCAATCTCAAGGATTACTCTCATAGGGACGTACCGCCTATTCAATGGAATCCCATCCATAGAGCCAAAGAGGAGACTGAGTCTGTGCATTGCATAGGATTCGGATCCTCGTGGATGCATGAAGACTACTTATGGATGTCTAAGGTAGCAATAGAAGAAGAGAAGAGAGAGAAAGCCAGAGAGGTAGGTGCAAAAGAAAACCATAGATCAATTCAAGACCCAGCCTATGCACATGTAGTCTTTCCTGATGAGGAATTTGAACCCCATGGCTGGGCAGAAATCCTAGAAACAATGGACGTAGCCATCAATGAGGAACAATGGACACCCCACTGTGATGAAGATGGCTATGACATTTCAGTCTTCTCCATAGAGCCAATCATGGGAGAGGCAGTGTTAGAAGAGTGTGAACCTAGCCGTGATGCATTTGAGGATGCAAGTGACTCTGATCTAGAGTCAATCATTATGGACCCACCCTTTGCATCAGATGAAGAATACTTCTATGAAGTAGAATTTCAACCCCAGAGGCACGGAGAGCTTACAAATGACGTAAGATTAGCCACACATGTGACCCCGAAGGAAGAAGGAAAGAAAAGAAAGAAGAGAGCAATCACAACAGAAGAGGAAGAATCTTTGTTTGAGGTCCCGGAAAATTTTAAGAAATATGAGATAGATGACAGGAGAGTCATGATCAGAATGCCTAAACGGGAGGCACAATCAGGAGAGGCCTATGATAACAAAGAAACCACCAAAAAAATAGTGGTAGCCCTAGAAGAGGGAGAGGAGAGATGTACTTATATAGGACATGACCTGACAGAAGAAGAAGAGCATGAACTGATAGCCCTACTAAGAGAATACAGGGATGTATTCGCATGGAGCTACAAGGACCTGAAGGGCATTGACCTCGACATATGCTCACACACTATTCCCATGACCGCAGATGCCAAACCCTCTAAGCAAAAGCCCTACACATACAACGATAACTATGCTGCTAAGATCAAAGAGGAGATAGATAGACTAGTTGAAGCCGGATTCATCTATGAAATTGAGCACACTGAATGGGTATCCCCCATTGTAGTGGTGCCCAAGAAGAACGGAAAATTACGAGTATGCATTAACTTGAAGAAGGTTAATGCAGCCACTATCAGAGATAGTTATCCGCTTCCTATCACTGAGCATCTATTAGAAAGGGTAGCAGGCAAGGAAGTGTACAGCTTCTTGGATGGGTTTTCGGGCTACAATCAAGTAGCCATTGCTCCAGAGGATCAGCATAAGACGGCTTTTGCCACGGAGTGGGGCATATTTGCCTTTCGGGTAATGCCATTCGGGCTTACTAATGCACCTTCTACCTTTCAAAGATTGATGTGTCACGTGTTTAAAGAATTCTTGAGGAAGAATTTGGAAGTCTATGTTGATGATCTTTGCGCTCATTCCAACATTAGACAGACCCATATACCTGAACTTAGACAGATCTTTGATAAATGCAGAGAATATCAAGTCTGCTTGAACCCAAAAAAGTGTGTTTTCATGGTCAAGAAAGGCAAAATTCTAGGTCACATAGTGTCCAAGAACGGCATATCCACTGACGAAGAGAAAGTGAGAGCCATCGCAGAACTACCTAGGCCAAAGAATGTCAAGGAAGTACAGGCTTTCATGGGGCATTGTGGTTACTACCGCCGGTTCATCCACATGTATGCTGTCATTGCAAAGCCCATGTACGGACTTCTGACTAACTTTGAGTGGACTGAGGAATGTGAGAATTCCTTCCAGGAGCTTAAACGAAGATTATGTTCAGCACCAATCTTGACCACACCAGATTGGAGCAAGCCATTCCATGTTCATGTGGATGCCTCCAATTATGCTATTGGATGTGTACTTGCACAACCTACGGGTGAAGGGAACATGGATCTCCCTATTGCCTATGCCAGTAGACAGTTGAATGCTGCTGAACAGAACTACACAACCATTGAACGAGAAGGATTAGGCATGGTATACGCGGTTAAAAAGTTTAGACATTATTTGCTTGCAAATAAGTTCAAATTTTTTACTGATCACCAAGCTCTACTGTATTTGGTAAACAAGCCATGTAATACAGGCAGATTAGTAAGATGGTTTCTCCTACTGATGGAGTATGACTTTGAGGTAGTAGTGAGGAAAGGCAGAACTCACCTGAGAGTAGATCATCTCTCAAGGCTCACATCAGGAGAAGCCCCACAAGGAGTATCAGATGACTTACCTGATGCTTACTTGTTTAATTTAGAAGTGGTGCCGTAGTGGGCTAAGCCATTGGTGCCAGTATTAACATACGGGCCTAACCACCCAGTAATAGCCACACAAAATAGAGAGGTAGTAAAAGCCCAAAAGTACCACATCATGGCTGGAAGTATGTACAAGCACACCTATCAAGGGATCTTGGCTTGTTGTGTAGAAGAGGACGAGTACGCTAAGTGGTTGCAATTAGCACATATAGGTGCATTAGAGCAACATTACTCTAAACAACGAACCCTACAGACCCTGAGAAGACTAGGAGTGCATTGGCCGACTATAGAAGCTGATGTCCAGAAGTTGTGCAAGGAATGCCCAATCTGCTGCACTAAACCACCTGTGGAACATGCCACTCTTTATCAAGTGTCCATAGTGCCGGATTGGAATGAACCCCTAGTATCCTTCCTGAGGACGAAAACATTCCCTCTAGACATGACTATGACGAGGCAAAGAAGTCTAGAACAAGAAGCCCTAGATTACTCACTCATTGGTGATAATCTATACAAGCGTGGAAAAGATGGTTACCTAAGACTATGTGTTCATGAGAGTGAATATCTAAAGATCTTGGAAACTGCTCACTAGGGTGTAGCAGGAGGACACTTTGGTTCAGATAGGGTGATCAAAGCAATTCTATTTGCAGGATTTTGGTGGCCCACCCTTCACATGGATGCACATACCTATGTGAAGAGGTGTGAGATTTGTCAGCGAACCCAGTATCCTATACGCAAAGATGAGATGCCACTGAAGCCTATGATGGGCGGACGTGCATTCTCTAAGTGGGGAATAGACTTTGTAGGTCCTATTAATCCCCCAGCTAAGGGCTCACATGCTGAATATATCATAGTGGCCACAGACTATCTAACCAAGTGGGTAGAAGTGAAAGCTACTACAAAAAATGATGCTCAAACAACAGCAAAGTTCTTATTTGAAAATGTGTTCACAAGGTACGGATTGCCAATAGAGTTGGTGAGTGATAGAGGCACACACTTCTTGAATGAAGTCATAGAAAACCTTCTCCAAGAATTCTTGGTAGTACATAAGAAGTCTGCCCCCTATCACCCCCAAGCTAATGGCCAGGCTGAGAGTACAAATAAGATCTTATGCAATGTACTGACGAAATTAGTGAACAATAAACGCTCTAATTGGGACAAACAGCTACACCATGCTGTATGGGCATACCGAGTGGCCTATAAAACGGTACTCCAAGCCACACCCTTTCAGATGGTGTTCGGTCAGAATGCGGTGCTACCCTTGGACTTTTTGATACCTACATTGAAAGTAGCACAAGAGCATGACTGGACAGGCCATGAACTATCCTCTCGAATCTTTGATCTTGAACATCTAGGCGAGACACGATTGAGGGCTACAGCAGGAATCTATGCATCAAAGAAGAGGCAAAAGGCATATTTTGATACACATGTGAAGGATAAAGGCTTGAAAGCAGGAGACCTAGTCCTAGTCTACACATTGAAGCAGCATGCACGAAAATTAGAGAAGAGAGGCTATGGACCTATGATTATAAATAGGATTTCGACTAGTGGGGCAGTACAACTAGCCACTTTGGAGGGCGATATTCTCCCTAGCTACATAAGCGGATGTAGAGTCAAGTTATACCAAGAACCCTTGACTGAAGAGATGTTAACTCGGCTCAACACTGCCAAGAAACGTAAAGAGGAGGAAAAACGAATTCGAGAAGAAGCACAGGCAGAGGCCTTAGAGCGCATCCGACGAATGAAATTGAGGAGGCAAGGGAGAGATCAGCCTATGATTGACACTCAAGAGTCTCCAGGCTATCACATGGCCATGTGTGAGGCTTCAGGGGAACGTGCCCATAGGATAGTGGATCGACGACCTTTTGTGACCCTAAAAGTTGGACAAGGAGGCAGCGCAAGGACCGTAAGAGCTTTAATTGATTCAGGTGCAGCCACTAGTGCAGTTCGGCTTTCTTATTGCCAGCAGCTCCAATTGGAGGTAAAACCCCTAGAAGCATATCTGATAGGATTAGGAGGTGTTGAAACCCCTTGCATGGGAGAGGTGGAACTTCCCCTCTACATACAAGAGGTCCTCATGCCAGCAAAAATGCTAGTATGTGAAGACGAGGATCTTACCGAACCTCTAGTCTTGGGCCAAGACTGGATCTATGATCACGCAGTCAACCTCAACCTAAGAAGTGGACTTCTTCAGGCTTGGGTAGGCCAAAGCCGTCTTACGATTGAATTAGAAAATCAAGCACTCAAACCAATAGAACAGGCACCAACTCCTGGTCCCTCCAGGAATCCACATAAAGATAATGATGTTGTTCTTGTCCAAAGTTCTATGGTGCAGAGGATTGTCAATCTTACCAAAGGTACAGAAGTCAATGAGGAGTTTGCAGCTGGGCCAAAGGAGATTCTAAACATGCAGACCAAACATCATACAACACGAAGGAGGCCGTTGATCAAGAGGCAAGAGCGCCAACCAGTGCAACACAGAGTACCTCGTGGCGCGAAGTAGATCTGGATATGCAAGGATGGAAAACCCACAACTCTAATAGCAGACTCTCGAGGAGGCAACAAACAAGCCACACCATCACGGACACAAGTGAAGGAGTACCCTAGGCAACCTCCTAGGAGCACCACATCTATTTGGGTCCCTAAACGGTTAATGAAGGCTAGCCCCAATGCTAGACACATATGGGTGCCCAAGGCCTGTGTACGAGCCCAAATAGCTCCAACTCTAGTTACTGGCATAATTCAACACTCACAAGTCCTCTCGACTAACAACGCAGGAACTCTACCTAAGTACCACCCTGAACCACACTCAGTCAAACCAAGGAATGTCTGGAAATGGATGCCCAAAAGGTCCCAAATCCATCACACTCTAGTTCATAAATCTCTACCTGTCCTTAGCTCTGAGAGCTACGAATCCCCTATCAAAGTTTGGAGACTTAAACCATGTATCAAACCCCCTGACCCAATTTTGTAAATCCATCCATTGAAATAGGTGCATCCTGAGTCCATTGCATAACCAAAGTGTGCATCTAGGATAACACTAACCTCTAATAACCACTCACATCTATCGCAAACACTTCACCTCTAACCACTAACCATCGGGATTGTCATATTAGTATTGTGGAGGGAACACCATTATATCCTGTTTCCTATGCAACACTAATGTGCTTTCTTCTTCCAGCAGATAAGCATCAACTACTGCAAGGAGTCTCATGGCAGCAACAGCAGGAACAAGCTCCCAGGCAGGCACTAGCACTCAAATTAATTGGGATACGATGCCTGTGGAAGCTCCCTTGAGAGCAAGACCTGAAGAACTTCTGCATGTAAGAAGAATTCCCATTCTGGATCCACCAAGTGGACTGAGAGAAAGAGTGAAAGGGCACTCGCATTGGTTCAATGAGATGCCAGGCGACTTGGGCGACGCTGATCATATTTGGGAGTCCAAATTGGAATTCGGAGGAGTATGGTGGACATTCTAGTTCTTTTCAAGAGAATTCGAAACATTACAAAATGCAGCTCCCCTTCAGGATATATGGCAGAAAGCAGGATTACAAGACTACTTTAGTGCGGCTTTGCCGAAACCGGATTTTCTTAGGTGCTACTACCTGATTGCCACACTGAAGCCGACAGGAGATAAAGATCATTCAGGCACATTCTAGGTACCCTCCTTATCGAACCAGGAGGAAATGAAGAAATTTGAGTTAAATACTACTATAATCAGGGAAGCCCTTCAGATGTATGGCACCCATGTGCCTTCCGATCGCGATCCCTTGATACTAGAGTCAATGAAGAGCAACAGAATCAAGAAGTTGAAGGAAATGTGTGCCCTCACCCCTAACATCGCCATACCCCTGCGAATGTGCCTTCAACACTTCGCCTTTCCAGCACAAGACCGCTTTACCCAACCTCACAAGAAGATATGGTATGGATTATATCTAGCAGAGACTGGAAGCTTGCCCATTAAGATGCCTGTATGGATTCTGGACCAATTGTATGAAGCAGGCAAGCGGGGTGTGAGGAAGCATACGTTACATGGCTGCTGTGCAATTACCAAAGTTATTTATAGATGCCTTGCATATGACATGCCGATTGCCAGGGCCCTTAAATACTCACAACTAGAGTTTTTCAAGGGGCGGAAGTCAGGGAATCAACCTGCGAAACGAATGTGTGGATCACTCTCCCAGGTCATGATCCCTCACGAGGCCACAACCGAAGCTTCCCCTAGAGAAGAAGCACACGTAGCACCTTTCACGATACATATCCAAGGAACTCAATCAGGGGGCGGGGTACAACCCACTCCATCCGCCCCTCCACTACCTACCGATGCCGAGTTTGCATCTATGGCCACCTTAACTGAGGATCCCAATTTTGATTTTGAAAGATTCCTGCAGACGGCCCACTTATCTGATAGTGAAGGTTTTCCTGACAATGCTGATCCGGGATCATCATTCCGAAGAGACCAGCCACAGGGCGAGGCAAGCAGGGTACATTGGGGAGATGAGGCACAACATCCTCATGATCCAAGCACACAAAATCAGGAAGAAGAACGGGGAGATGAACTAGAAGAGAGTGAAGAGGAGGCCCCTGCCTACACGGCACAACTCAAACGGCTATACAAGACAATCAAGCAGGTACATAGAAGACATAAGATGACAGAAGAGGCGAATAGAGCCCTAGTGAACCAAATGCTGCAAGCCGAGAATGTAGACTCACATTTTGTTGAATCATTGAATCTGTTGGCGGACACATGTGGGATCGGGGAAGCAATGAGGACAATGGTCTATTGGGAGAACCCTGCCTATGATCAACGAAGGATGGATACACGACCACGGCGGGGAAAAATGATTCAAATGGAAGTCTCTACCGCATTGCCTACCACAATTTCAGAGGATGTTCACATGACTAACCCAAGTCCCACTGATGAAGAAGATGTAAATACACAGGTACCATCTCCACCGTCACCTTCCATCCAGCCCTCAGAACCCCTCTCCACTAGTCTT
This sequence comes from Ceratopteris richardii, assembly GCA_020310875.1. Taxonomy (NCBI): domain Eukaryota; kingdom Viridiplantae; phylum Streptophyta; class Polypodiopsida; order Polypodiales; family Pteridaceae; genus Ceratopteris; species Ceratopteris richardii. The sequence continues at coordinate 121,181,600 of CM035431.1, forward strand.
CTTGAACAACCTATATCCACCCATGGTGAACCCATTGTACACACCTCCGTTTTTACATCCTTCCCTTTACCCACATCCATCTCTTCTGCCCAAATTTTGGAACCCCACACAGGTCATCCTGCCACCGATCAAACCATAATAGGTCACCCTTCCTATCTCCCCGCCCTTGGACAACCACTTGCCACTAGCCAGACCTTATCCCAACCTTTTCCATTCACCCACACATTTCCTCCCTCCCAACCCCTACCCACTGTACCCCTGTTAACCCCCTCAGAATCAACCCAAGTCACCCAACCCTCATTCTGGACAAACCTTGTAAATATACTCCAACAAGTTGAGAATTATAATAAAAAGTCCCTTCCCCAACCCCACTTCCCCACATTCACTGCCACCACTAACACACCACCCACCATTCCTGTATTCACGATTCACACCACACACTATCACGTCCGATCCCATGGACATTTCACCATCCACCGGAGCACCCACCACCTCATTTGTTCCAATAGCATCACAATTCACTTCATCATAGGCACATCATCCACTTTGCCCTTAGCCATCCCCCGTCCCCTTGCATCTTCCACCTCTAACCCCACATTCACATCATTTAGTCATGCACTAGACACAATGTTCGACGCGGCCACACAAATTAAACAAGAGTATAAATTACTGGAAGAGCATAACAACGAGCTTTGCAATCTCTCGGCACAACTCTAGGAGCGTGTCAATGCCTTGGAGTTCAGCAATACGGTGTCAGAAAACAAAATTTCCGCTCTCAAACAATCAAATGCACACATGGAAGCCAGGTATACGGAATCAAGTAAGGCTATGGAGGAACAACTCCGAGATCAAATGGGCCGCAATGCGAGACTTCAGCGCAACATGGCCCTACTACGCCGCCATCTAGCAGCGGCTCAAGAAGAGAACCGAAGGCTACAACAACAAAACCAGGAGAACCTAGAAGCGGCCATGGAAAACACCCCGGAAGCACCTATAGACCCTGCAAAATTCCAGGCTATCCCCTCAGAGCATATTCAACAGGTTTTAGAAGGTTATGCAACCCTCTTGGAAGCCCATGATCAGTTGACAGACCAGATAAAGGAACTACAAGGATCCAAAGTACCGACAACACACCCACCCACACCTAAAGAGACGGTCGATGCCGCTACTTTGCCAGAACCTGAACCTTCAACGAACAGTGAGGTACTTCAGCTACGGCAATAGATTGCAGAGTTGAAAATCAAGTTGTTACAATATGAACGACCTCCTTCCCCACCTGAGCAACCCATAGAAGAAGAAGCAGTTATGATTCCAGTGGAGGAAGCATTTGAAGAGAACTATGAGCCTCAACCACTTCCAGGAGGACGAATCACGGAGGAAGGGCAAGATACCTATGAGGAAACCCCATCAGCCTGGATGAAACAAGTAGAAGAAATGGGGAAAAATCATTAGGAACGTGTCTCCACTCAGATGCTAGCAATGAAGGCCATTGAGGAAACCATACTTCAATCTGAGTATTTCAGGCACCTTGCTCCTAGACGACTCATCACGAGCTCAGAATTATAATATAAACCATATTTTGTATTGTTGGCCGACTACAACGCAGAGATCAAAAGAGTCACCAACAAGTGCCCTACTTTCGCCACCCAGTTTGAACCAAAAGATATACCAGAGGCAGCCAGAAAAGGGGCTATATTCCAACCTACTTGGAGGCAAAGATTACTTGAAACATACCCGGAAATGCTTAGAACATGGGATCACGCTCCCATGCATTTGAAGTATAACCCTTGTTATGGGCCAGTACAAAGAAGAAGATCATGGAAAGCCTTCGCCATCAAGGTTCAGAACAATGTAAACTGTAAAGAATGGCTCAATTACCCCGCCATTGCACCCCCAACCGGCACCCCCACAGTATCATACATGATAGCAACCATCAGACATTGGATGCCACGCCTCCACCCCATGCCAGATGTAGCTGCCCAGATGATGCTCAAGATATTCGATATGATGCAGGTTGTGCTCAAAACTTTCTGCAATGTATGTCATATTCAACCTGCGATTCCCGGGTTTGTTAATGGTAATTATGACCTGCTATATGATATGAGCACCACCCCGAGCATACGCGTTGCTTATGCATGGCACGCACGCATAAGATATCTCCCTGCCTGCTACAAGCAAACTTTCGATGATATGTTCACCACAGGGTTCTGGGAAGCACACTCAGAGGTGTTCGCGCCAAGGCCCACCCATTTGTTACACCTCTTTGCATGCGAACAAATGATGCACTCAGAACTCTACACAACGCCACAGCCGGACATACCGGGCGCAGTCAATTGGGATACCCTTCAGAGAGACCTGATCCGAGGGCTGTGAATCAAAGAACATGATGTGGCAGCTGACATTCTCCAGGACTATATTGCAAACCGCAGATCAAAGGTCTGTCAGAGGCGACAGACGCTAGGGGGGGGGGAGAGTGTTGGCAGTATACGGGAAGAAGCAAATACGGGCATACATGCAGATCTAGCACTAAGGCAACCCTTTACTTTTTTCCAAACCCCTACACCATTTAAAAGTGATTCTTATCTCTAAAAACCCTTGTAAATATCATTTCACCTTTTTGTAGCTCCATTTTGTACAAGCCAAGGAGTCCTCGAGCTTGGGGAGCCTTAGAAGTAGTTGCCTGCCAATTTTCATATTTTTTAGATCTCGTTTGAGCCCTCAAATAAGCCCTGGAACCTAATTTTTAGCTAGACTAGACACTAGGTCTGGACAGGGCCAAAGCTAGTCAAAAACTATAAATAGAGCTAGAGAACTCATTTATGGAGAGCGTCTTGTATTTTTGAGCTTGTATGAGAACTTGGTTGCAATAGAAGTGATTCCATTGTCTTACACTCTTTGTTCTTGCCGTGTGTGCGCGTGTGTGTGTATGTGTGTGCATGTTAGTGTGCTTCTCACTCACACATTTGTGCCTTCACTTGCTCGAGGTCTTCACACCATCCTCATGTCTTCCCGGATTGACATTAAAGGAGGTGCTACTCATCACTGAGCTACATCCTAGATCACTGCTTTTGAACTCTTGCATCATTTGGTTCTTGATCTGCTTGATGCCATTGGCATCACTACCTGTAAGTATGATATCGTCAGCATACACACATAAGTATATTACCTCTGAATTACTTCTCTTGACAAATAGACAAGTGTCTACTTTGCTCATGATGAATCCTTGATCTTGAAGATATGTAGTCAACCTATGGTTCCATGCCCTAGGTTCCTGCTTCACTCCATAAAGATATTTGTTTAGTTTGCACACATAATTTACCTTACTTGGATCTTCATAGCCAGGAGGTTGAGCCATGTAAACCTACTCTGAAATCTAGCCATTAAGAAAAGCATTTTTTACATCCAATTGGTACATATTCCAATTTCTTGATGCAGCCACACTTACCAATACCTTGATGGTTGGCATTTTGGCCAGAGGTGAGAAAGTCTCATCATAATCAACTCCTTGGGTTTGTGCGAAACCCTTAGCCACAAGTCTAGCTTTATGCCTATTTATGGATCCATGTGAATTTCTCTCGATTTTGTAAATCCATCTAGAACCAATTACCTTCATAGATCCCTTCTTTGGCACTAGCTGCCAAGTATCATTCTCCTTTAGTGCTTCTATTTCTTCATCCATAGCTTCCTTCCATTCTGCCTTGGTCTTTGTCTCTTCATATGATGAAGGCTCTTCAAGTGGTAAATCTTTAGCAAGATAAATGGAATGATTAGTAACTAAAGAAGTGTCATACCCATATCCAATTGGCTTCTTGCTCTCCCTTTGAGATCTTCATAGGGCTTGGTTGGATGATTCAGGTAAGTCTTCCAACCTCTTCATCTTGGTCTTTCCCTTTGATTTCCATGCCTTGAATTCTTCTAGGTTGATGATGTCCTCATCATCTAATTTGATGTCTTCAATTTGGCTTGGGTCTTCCTTGGTGAGGCTTGGAAACTGTTCTTCCAAGTCATAAGGCAGCTTGATTTTCCTGCATTCACTTTCAAACCAAGAATCATTCTCATTAAACACAACATCTCTACTGACCATAAAACCCTTGTTGGATGGATTATAGAACCTGTATCCTTTCTGATTTAAATCAAACCCTATGAAGATGCACTTCTCTGCCTTAGGGTCTAGCTTACCTCTGATCTGAGATGGAACATGCTCATAAGAAACACATCCAAAGATCCTGCAACGATCAAGCCTCCTACCATGCCATGCTTCATATGGGGTCATCCCATCAAGTGATTTGGATGGCAACTTGTTAATGAGATAAGTGGCAGTAGATACACTTTCTGCCCACAAATAGTTAGGTAATTTTTTCTCATTAAGCATTCACCTAGCTATTTCAACAATCAACCTATTTCTCCTCTCTCCTATCCCATTTTGCTCAGGGGCATACCTTGTTGTAATTTCCCTTTTGATGCCTCTGTCCTGCAAGAACGCATCAAATTCATTTGAGAAGTATTCATCTCCTCCATCTGACCTTAGTCTCTTTAGGCTTCTTCTTGTTTGGTTTCCCACAAGTGCAAGATACTTCTTAAAGCAACTGAACACTTAATCTTTGTGTTTCATAAAGTACAAGATAGTCCACCTACTAAAATCATCAATGAAAGACACATAGTACCCTAAGCCAGAAATTGAAGGGTCCTTGCTTGGTCCCCACACATCTGTGTGGACAAGTTCCAAGTAATCCTCATGCATGTAGCCTTTCTTTGAAAAGGATAACCTGTGTGATTTACCAAACTGACATGCACCACATTTATAGATCATGTGTTGCTTGGATACATTAGGTATCCCAAGCTTACCTTCTCTACCCCTACCTCTTGAGTTCCTACCTCTTCCTACATAGTTAGCCTGAGAAGTAGTACCTTCATCTTGAATCTTTTTGCTTTTTCCTTTCTCTTTAGACTTGCCTTTATCTGTGTATAGGGCAGAAGAGTTGTTACCTCTTGATGAATCTCCATTTTTGTTGAGCTTGGCTTCATGGGTAAGGAGTTGACCCATGAGTGTGGTAAGATCTGGAATCTGCATGTCCATGTATAAGTCCATAGCAGTTTTGAAAATTTCCCATTTTTCATCTGACTTGATGCCATTGATTACTTGTCTCAAAATATGCTCCTCTTCAATATCCTCTCCTATGCTTGAAAATTGGTCAGCCACATCCTTGACTTTGGTCACATATTCTGAAATACTTTGCTTGGACTGCTTCCTTTGAGTGGTAAACTCAATCCACAATTCATTCTTCCTAGCTCTTGTGTTGGAAGAAAACTATAAAGAAAATGTATCCCAAGTCTCTTGGGATGTTTTACAATTCCTAATATGTGGAAGAAATAAGTCAGAGATAGAGTTAAGAAGATATGACCTTGCTAATGCATCTTTGGCACACCATGAATTAATTCTTTCAAGCTCCTCTCTTATAGGTTGTCCTTTGCTTCTAAAAATGGGCATCTCCTCATCTCTTGATCTGTATCCATAGAGGCTCCTTCCTTGTAAGTATGTCTTCATCCTCAAGGACCATGCTTGGTAATTGTTCCTGTCCAATTTATCAATAAAAGAAGGGAAACCATCTCCCATTTTACCTCAATTTGCTTTGATACCACTGTTGGGAAAGATGGATGGACACCTCAAGAAATGAGTTGGTACTACTAATCCATGCTTTGTACTTGCCCTCTTCTACTTTAGAGTTGTGATGTAGCCCCTTTTATCTTTCCAATGACATTAAATAAGTGCCTATGTTCTTTGGAGATGATGCTTCAACCAATTTGATCAAAAGAGATAAGTTTGCAACTAGCTTATGACAAAAAACTTGCTATTTTGGTCTTGATACCTATTGGAAGTTCTGTTCAGTACTCACAGTACAATAGCAATTAGAAAAATTCCTTCTGAGGGTATCTAATTAACTTAGAGAGCTAATGCTTCCAAGTGGAATAACTTAAAATGATCGACCATACACAGAGCAACGTCTTTAGCAAGTAGAGGCTTACCCCCGACTTTTTAGGAGATGTGAAGAGAATGACCAGTGACTACTTCGAGGTGCATTTATCCCTATTGGCTGAATGAAACTTCTTCAAAACTCTAACAACTTGTAGTAGACTTTGAGCTTGTTCCAACAAGCTATAGATCATTGAAAATGATAAAGAAATCCGTGAGATATGAGCAAGACAAGTACACTGTTTTGAGTGATAATGGCAGAGAAATCAACAGAGATATTTAATGATGTATATGTATTATGGAACATGATTTTACAGCATCATTGGCAAAGAAATAATGCCAAATGATAATGAGGTGAGTGAGGAATGAAGTGTGCTACTCAACCTCTATCAATGATCAATGAATGGCTCACAAAAAGGAGTTAATTGGCCACGAGATTTCAAAGTGTTTTTATAGATGCTTCCTTCAAATTTGAATTTGAACTCAAATTTGGCTCTCACTAAAAGTGGTCCCTTAATCTAGGAGATATTCTCTCTAAGTAAAGTTGTGACTTTCCATTCTATCTAACTCCACGAGTTTAGTGGATTTACAAGATTCTTCCAAGTCAAATGACTTTTACAAAGGGTTAAAGATAAAACTCATAAGCAATGGTTCATTTGGTTCTTCCAATGTTTGCACAAAAAAACCTTTCAAAGCCTAGCCAAATGTGAAAGCTTGGCATTTGCACCAACAGATGCTTCACTCACACAAAAGGCACAAGCTTTTTGCCTGGAAATGTTGCGTTACCAGTGAAGTATTTTGATGGAAATGCACCATGCTGAACTCTCCTTCACGAGAGCTCGATGATGATACCCTCAAAGTACAAAACCAAGCTTTAAGCACCACACATAGTACTCCACACAAAGGCTGCAAAATACACAGAAAACATAGTACACAGGGAGCACGAAGAAAAATTTCATACATGTTATGAATACGATTGAACTTACTATCTATGGCTGACCAAACCACTATATGTTTTATTAAAGAACATATAGAAAAGTTTCCGACGGCCATTTTGTTGGAGCAAGACAATCAACAATTGATGATTACATGAAGCCTAGGAGTGAAGACTTGAAGAAAAGATTGAAGCCTAAAAGCATGAAGTGAAGTGGAGGTTTAGAAATAGATGTTCTATATACACATGTACATTAGCTTTGTAAATACTTCACAAATACTTTGAAGTAATGACGAATCCACACTCATATGTATATATACACTTGTATATAGTCATGATATATATGAGAGATGAAATATAGATGAGATACAAAAGAGTAGATCACAAGTTGAGTGAGATATATCCATTAGATGTATTTATGTTAAGATAGAAGATGTTTTGAAGAAGTAGAGCCTCGTTGTTTTCCACCTCTCTCCTTCTGTGCTCAATCATTTGAAAAATCCTTTTGTGTGTGTATAATTCTATAGTTAATGCATCTAGGTGCAATCTCGATGGTCAAAGAATGATCATGTCTCAGTCTACAGTGTAAAGTTTTGCACAAGTAAGTATTGGAATCAATGTCAATATGGTCCAACATTAGCTTCATTAGAAGTTTTTTTTTTCTCTTCAAATCCCAAATGGGCGCGCCATATTTTATATGTGATTCATATTGGTTTCTATACAAGAAACCACGTGGGCAGCGTGGGTAGATCAGCTTCCTCTCATCCCAACAGCGTGGGTTCGAATCGCATCAGCAACAGCGCGATGATATGTTTGTTTTTTGATAAAGCAATGATTAAGGAAAAACCAAACGCAAATGGTGCCGATTATTCACGATCATAGCTTTTATTTTTTCCTGAAGTTTCTTTCGCATATGATCACGTATGACTTTCGCTTTATTAATTTTTTTTCAAGTATGCTTTTCATTGGAGTACACAAACTATATAAACAAGGGACATGATCATTTTTTATCATCACTAAAAGATCTCAAGCTAGAGTTTGAGGATTCTGAAGCTTTGGAGGTGAAGATTTGGTGAAGGAGAGGCTACTCTCTTGGAGCAAAAAATCTTCTACAAGGTGGTGGTAACTATCTTTTGTGAGTTAACCTTATATTTTGTGTTTAGGGTTTCTCTACCCTAATCTCAAATTTAGGGTTGGTTGATTTACAATTTTGTTACACTAATTTGTGAGAATAAGGTTAGCTTTGTTGCTCGTTCACTTCACACACACTTAGATTATTTCAACATAATCTAAGTTTTGTATCATCATCTTCTTGGATATTCTTCCATTAGTGAGTGCACCACTTTATATGGTTGACTAGTACTCCCATGTTGTAATTTGGACATCTATTTTTTAGTGAGTAAGCATCCAGCTTACGTTCCCTATCCTTGTCTCAAGATCTCTTTCTTTCTATCTCTCGCTTATCATCTTAATTAATTAAGTGTGTATGCTCAAAAGGTTTTAGTTTGGAACGATCTTGGGGCCCCAAATTCCAACACTTGGTATCAGAGCATAATTGACATACACACTTAGTTAAGATGAGTGAGATTAGAATTGAGATTGAAGACAAGTTGGATGGATCTTCTGTTGGAATCAATGTCAATATGGTTCCAAAATCATCCAACAATAGTCCAAGATTGTGCAACAACCAAAATAAGAGGCTGTCTCTTCAAACCCCACGTGTGTGCATGCAATAATACTGGTTTTGTTAAAAAACTTTGACTGACGAGCATCTTGGTCTAAGAGAATGTGTAAAAACGTGATATTGTGGCCCGGGTTCAATTCCTACAGGCGGAAATGTGTAGACTATAATTTCTTACGATTAGTTTTTTGCATAATGTTCATGCTTTTCAAAAAAAACGTCAACAACTTTTCAAATAGAGTTTTTTGGTTTACAATCATGTGATAGCTTTCTTTTCAAGGTAAATCATAAGCTATAAATTGGAGGGCAAGGCTCATTATGTGAGCATCACTCAATCACTCATCACGCAAAGAGGAGGTGATCAAGCCAACTCTTGGTGTTACGAAGCTTTGGAGGTTGGAGTTTTGGTGAAGGAGAGGCTACTCTCTTGGAGCAAGAGATCTTCTACAAGGTGGTGGTAACTATCTTTTGTGAGTTAACCTTATATTTTGTTTTTAGGGTTTCTCTACCCTAATCTCAGAATTAGGGTTGGTTGATTTACACTTTTGTTACACTATTTTGTGAGAATACGGTTAGCTTCGTTGCTCATTCACTTCACACACACTTAGATTATTTCAACATAATCTAAATCTTATATCATCATCTTCTTGGATATTCTTCCATTAGTGAGTGCACCACTTTATATGGTTGAGTAGTACTCCCATGTTCTAATTTGGACATCTATTTTTTAGAGAGTAAGCATCTATCTTACGTTCCCTATCGTTGTCTCAAGATCATTTTCTTTCTATCTCTCACCTATCATCTTAATTAATTAAGTGTGTATGCTCAAAAGGTTTTTGTTTGGAACGATCCTGGGGCCCCAAATTCCAACACTTGGTATAAGAGCATAATTGACATACACACTTAGTTAAGATGAGTGAGATTAAAATTGAGATTGAGGACAAGTTAGATGGTTCTTCAAATTATCCCATGTCGATTTTCATGATGATGAAATATTTTAGTGACAAAGGATTTATGCAGTATCGTCAATGGATCCTTAACAAGACCGAGATGAGAAGGCGAAGAAGGAGCCACATCAGCTTCAAGAGGTACTCGAATTACTATTACAGAACCAACTATAAAGAGGTAACCACTTCTATATCCAGGATCACTGATAGGTCTTTACCTAGAGTTTCTCCTACTGAAGATCAGGTAAGGTGGGATGCTAGAGATGCTTTAGCACTTTCATACATAGCAATGAGTGTCAAAAAGCATATTCTACCACAGATGAGATCTTGCAGAAGTTCTAGACAAGCTTGGTTGAAGCTTGAGAATCTTTTTTAGAGCAGAAATCCTGCTAGGGAAGCTCACTTGAGGAGACAACTAGAAAATACAAGAATGAAGGTTGATGAGTCAATTCAAACCCACATTACGGGACTTGTTGACTTGAGAGATCAACTTCTAAATGTAGGAGTTGAGATATATGATGAAGAAATGGTAAATACGCTGATTAATTCACTTCCTATTTCATATCAGTCTTTCATAACTACTCTTACTGTTACCACAAGAGATAGAGAGGTTACATTTGAAGAGCTAGAATTCTTGTTACTTCAAGATGAAGATCAATTGAAGGGAATGGAAGAGAATGAAGAAGCACTTTCATCTTCATCAATGGTTAAAAATAAGAAGAAGGATAAGAAGGAGAAACAATCCATAAAGGAAAGTAAGTCCCTTTCACCTTCTATTCAGATTGTGTATCTACGACATCTAAAGAGAAGTCTTCTAAGAAGAAGGAAGTAATATGTTTTTACTGAAAGAAACCTGGACATTTAGACGAAGCATGTTATAAAAGGATTGCAGCAGAAAAGAAAAAGACATCAGGTAATGTTGCAGAAGACGATAAAAAAGGGAAATCTCAAGATGATTCTTATGCTTGTATCACCATTGAGGAAGTAGCTTTTGATGAGGTAGGTTTACAAATTCTTTCAGCAAGTCCTTGAATATTTGACTCAGGTGCTACAAAGCATATGACAGGTTGCAGAGATGTATTTTCTTCTCTTTCCTATTCTTTAGAAAGAAGATTTACTATTGCATATGGCAAAGATTTGGATGTTGTGGGAATAGGTATAGTAACCCTGAAGTCAAGAGAAGGTGGTAATTTTCAGATTTTAGATGTTCTATATGTACCTGAAATGAAGAAGAATCTGCTATCTATATCTGCATTTTTAAGTGATGCTTTTAAAGTTGTATTTGAGAGAGATCTTTGTAAGATCTTATCACACAAAGAAGACAAGTATATTTTGCAAGTTGAGAATAGAGGAGGGATATTTGTTTTGTCAAAAATAAGTTAGGCATATGCGGTCAAATCTTCATCACCGGTGGAAGATATGAAGCTATGGCATGAAAGATTTGGACATATTAGTTTTGGAGCTCTCAAGAGTATCAAAGACAAAGGTATGATTGAGAGCTTACCCTCATTCAAGCTACCAGATGATTCAGATATATGTGAAGGTTGTCTTGAAGGTAAGTTGCATAAACTACCTTTCAAGAAACATGGTCATATTACAGCTACCAGAAAATTGCAAATTATTCATTCAGATGTGAATGGACCTATGAGAACAGAATCAATTCAGGGCTTCATGTATTTTTTTCTATTCTTGATGGTTTTAAAAGATACTCATGGATCTATGGTCTTAAGTTGAAGTCAGAAGTCTTTCCTATGTTCAAGAAATTTGTAGCTATGGTTGAAAATGAAAGTCAGGAAACTATCCAGATTCTCAGAAGTGATAGAAGTGGAGAACACTTGTCAAATGAGTTCCACACATTTCTTGATGAGAAAGGTATTACTCGACACCTTACTAAACTCCTTAGCAGAATGGTGTTGCAGAAAGAAAGAATAGAGTACTTGTTGAAATGATGCGGAGCATGATGGCATCTAAGAAGCTTTCAACAAAATTCTGGTTTGATGCAGTACATACAAATAATCACATTTTGAACAGGTCATCTACAAAAGCTTTAAAGATAATCACACCTTATGAAGCTTATTATGGTAGAAAACCTAATGTGAGTTACTTCAGAGTGTTTGGATCACTTTCTTATGTACATGTTGAGAAAAAGGACCGAGGCAAACTAGATGTAAAGGCAAAGAAAGCTGTTTTTATTGGATATCCTATTAAGAGTAAAGGATACTGATTTTATGTTCTAGAGACAGGTGAAGTTATTCTTTCATGTAATGCTTATATTGCTAAAAATAAGGTTTATGATAAAGAAGTAGAAATTCCAGAGTTCATTAGTGAAAATGACTATGGATTTTTTAGAAAGATTCTGGATGTACATGTTCAACCATATCAGGAGGGAGTTAAAATTCCTAGGATTCAAGAAAAAGTTGAAGAAAGAGGAATTTCACAACCTTCTAGAGAGTCAGTTCCACAAGAGACTTTGATTCTAGAAATGGAAGAAGTTAGAGTTCCAGAAAGTCGTAGTACCTTGGCACAACAAGTTCCAAAACCTGTGGAAGCTGAAGGTTCAGAAAGAGTTTCACCACTATTTAAGGATACACCTGCATGGTTGTATCAGACTTGGAAAGATAGTCGTATAAAGACTTTTACAGTAAGAACAAGAAGTCAGACTAGACAACAACAACAAAGAGATCATGTAAGTTTTGCTGAAGACTTTGGGATTCATGATATTTTGGCACTTAGGACACTTGAAGTTGAACCTGCATGTGTAAAAGATGCACTTAACATTCCTATTTGGAGAAAAGATATGCAAGAAGAGATTGATTCTATTCATAAGAATCAAACTTGGCAGCTATGTGAGTTACCAGAGGGAAAGAAGGCTATAGGTGTAAAATGGATCTTCAAAATCAAAAGGAAAGCAGATGGTACTATTGATAGATACAAGGCCAGGTTGGTTGTCAAAGGATATGCACAATAAAAGGGTATTTATTATGATGAGACATTTGCTCCTATGTCTAGGATGGTTGTTATTAGGTCAATACTTGCTCTAGCAGCACATTTTGGTTGGCATATATATCAACTTGACATTAAGACTGCTTTTCTAAATGGTGATTTACATGAGGATGCATATATTTAGTAGCCAGAAGGTTTTGAAGAGACAGGTAAAGAACACTTAGTGTGTAAGCTTATAGAAGCTTTGTATGGATTAAAACAGGCACCTAGAGCATGGTATGAAAAGATACATACATATCTTTTATCCATTGGTTTCCATAACTCAGATGCAACTACAACCCTTTCTGTCAAAGCTGAAACAGGTATTATGATTATAGCAATAATTTATGTGGATAATATTATAGTCACAGGCCCCAGAGATGCAGATTTGCAGATGTTCAAAGAATAGTTAAATAAAACATTTGATGTGAATGATTTAGGCATTTTGCGTCATTATCTTAGGATTCAGTTTTTGTTTTGAGATGAGTGTATCAACATGACACAACAGAAGTACATTGAGAAAATTTTGGAGAGGTTTCAGATGAGTGATTCTAAACCTATGCAAACACCTATGGATCAGAACATGTCTTTACAAATCATAGCAGATGTAGAGTCATTTGATGCTACATTATATAGTCAAGCAGTAGGTTGCTTGATATATCTTTGTAATACACATCCTGATATACAGTTTGCAGTTTCTCAAGTATCAAGGTTCATGCACAATCCGACAGTGTTACATTGGAAAGCACTAAAGCGGATCTTTCGATATTTGAAGGGAACTTCAAATTTTTCTATAGTATTTTTGAAATCTAGACCTTTGTTACTAAAAGTATTTTTCAGATTCCAATTGGGAAGGTGATAAAGACACAAGAAGAAGTACTAGTGGATTTTGTTTTTATCTTGGAGATTGTCTTATCTCATGGCTTTCGAAGAGACAACCCACTATTGCTACTTCATCGTCTGAAGCTGAATATCGTGCAACATTTACAGCTACTCTAGAGTCAGTTTGGTTGCAGAAGATTTTCAGTTATCTTGATGTGAGAGTACATGAACCCATTCAAATATTTTCAGATAGCCAGAGTGTGATAGCTATAGCAAAGAATCCAATGCATCATGCAAGGAAAAAGCATATAGAGGTACACTACCACTATATTCGAGAGCTAGCTAAGAAGCACATTGAGCTGATCTATGTTCCTTCTAGTGAGAATGTTGCAGATATATTTACCAAAGCATTGACTAGAGATAGTCATGAGAGGATTTGCAGGTTAGTGAAGCTTGTACCAATATGACATTGAAGGAGGGATTGTTTATCAATGTCAATATGGTTCCAAAATCATCCAACAATAGTCCAACATTGTGCAACAATCAAAATAAGAGGTTGTTTCTTCAAGCCCCACGTGCACGCATGCAATAATACTAGTTTCGTTAAAAAATTTTGACAACAAAAGTGGCAAACATCTTGGTCTAAGACAACGTGTAAAAACGTGATATTGTGGCCCGGGTTCAATTCCTACGGGCGGCAACATGTAGACTATAATTTCTTATGATTAGCTTTTCACATAGTGTTCATGCTTTTTGGAAAAATGTCAACAACTTTTCAAATAGAGTTTTTTGGTTTACGATCATGCGATAGCTTGCTTTTCACGGTAAATCATAAGCCATAAATTGGAGGGCAAGGCTCATTATGTGAGCATCACTCAATCACTCATCAAGCAAAGAGGAGGTGATCAAGCCAGCTCTTTGTGTTCTGAAGCTTTGGAGGTGAAGTTTTGGTGAAGGAGAGGCTAGTGAAGTTTTGGTGAAGGAGAGGCTACTCTCTTGGAGCAAGAAGTCTTCTACAAGGTGGTGGTAACTATCTTTTGTGATTTAACCTTATATTTTTTTTTTTAGGGTTTCTCTACCCTAATCTCAAAATTAGGGTTGGTTGATTTACAATTTTGTTACACTATTTTGTGAGAATAAGGTTAGCTTCGTTGCTCATCCACTTCACACACATTTAGATTATTTCAACATAATCTAAATTTTGTATCATCATCTTCTTGGATATTCTTCCATTAGTGAGTGCACCACTTTATATGGTTGAGTAGTACTCCCATGTTGTAATTTGGACATCTATTTTTTAGAGAGTAAGCATCTAGCTTATGTTTCCTATCCTTGTCTCAAGATCTTTTTCTTTCTATCTCTCACCTATCATCTTAATTGAATGATTTAGGCATTTTGCATTATTATCTTGGGATTTAGTTTCTGTTTTGAGATGAGTGTATCTATATGACACAACAAAATTACATTGAGAAAATTTTGGAAATGTTTCAGATGATTGATTCTAAACCTATGCAAACGCCTATGGATCAGAACGCGTCTTTACAGATAGTAGCAGATGTAGAGCCATTTAATGCTACTTTATATAGTCAAGTAGTTGGATGTTTGATATATCTTTGTAATGCATGTCCTGATATAGAGTTTGTCGTTTCTCAAGTATCAAGGTTCATGCAAAATCCGACATTGTTACATTGGAAACCAGTAAAGAGGATCTTTCGATATTTGAATGGAACTTTAAATTATTCTATGGTATTTTCAAAATCTGCACATTTGTTACTAAAAGGATTTTCAGATTCTGATTGGGCAGCTGATAGAGACACAAGAAGAAGTACTAGTGGATTTTGTTTTTATCTTGGAGATTGTCTTATCTCATGGCTTTCAAAGAGACACCCCACTATTGCTACTTCATCGTGTGAAGCTGAATATCGTGCATCATTTACAACTGCTCTAGAGTCAGTATGGTTGCAGAAGATTTTTCAGTTATCTTGATCCCATTCAGATATTTTCAAATAGCCAGAGTGCTATAGCTATAGCAAAGAATCTAGTGCATCATGCAAGGACAAATCATATAGAGGTACACTACCACTATTTTTGAGAGCACATAGATAAGAAGCATATTGAGCTAGTCTATGTTCCTTCTAGTGAGAATGTTGCAAATATATTTACCAAAGCATTGACTAGAGATAGTCATGAGAAGATTAGCAGATTACTAAAGTACCAATATAACATTGAAGGAGGGATTGTTGGAATCAATGTCAATATGGTCCAATATTAGCTTCATTAGAAGTTTTTTTTTCTCTTCAAATCCCAAACGGGTACGACATATTTTATATGTGATTCATATTGGTTTCTATACAAGAAACCACTTGGGTAGTGTGGTTAGATAAGCTTCCTCTCATCCCAACAGTGTGGGTTCGAATCCTATCAACAACAGCACGATGATCTGTTTGTTTTTTTATAAAGCAATGACTAAGGAAAATCCAAATGCAAACGGCGCCGATTATTCACGATCATAGATTTTGTTTTTTCCTGAAGTTTCTTTCGCATATGATCACGTATGACTTTTGCTTTATTAATTGCTTTTCGAGTATGCTTTTCATTGGAGTACACAAACTATATAAAGAAGGGACATTGTAGCTCAGTGATGAGTAGCACCTCCTTTAATGTCAATCCGGGAAGACGTGAGGATGGTATGGAGACCTCGAGCAAGTGGCGGCACAAGTGTGTGAGTGAGAAGCACACGAGCATGCACACATATACACACACACGCGCACACGGCAAGACAAAGAGGGAGAATCAATGGAGTTCTTTGATTACTTTCAAAAAGCTCTTACAAGTTTGTTTCAATTACAATCTAACCCCCAAAAATGAGCTCTCTAGCTCCTTTTATAGTTTGTGACTAGCTTTGGCCCTGTTCAGACTTAGTGTCCGGCCTAGTTAAAATTTAGGTTCCAGGGCTTATTTGAGGGCTCAAACGAGATCTAAAAAATACGAAAATTGGCAGGTAGATACTTCTAAAGCTCCTCAAGCTCAAGGACTCCTTGGCTTGCACAAAATGGAGCTACAAAAAGATGAAATGGTATTTACAATGGTGTTTAGTGATGAGAATCACTTTTAATTGGTGTAGAGGTTTTGAAAAATTAAGGTTGCCTTAGTGCTAAATCTGCGTGAATGCTCATACGTACTTCTTCCTGAGGAAATTTATTGGCCTATTTGCCAGATCTTCGTTGACTCCCTTGTCTGCTTGTGCCTTCTCTCCCTTCTGACTCTCTTCTCTGACTGCCATGCCTCGTTAGTCCTTCAGTCCTTTGTCCGCTGCTAACACCC
This sequence comes from Ceratopteris richardii, assembly GCA_020310875.1. Taxonomy (NCBI): domain Eukaryota; kingdom Viridiplantae; phylum Streptophyta; class Polypodiopsida; order Polypodiales; family Pteridaceae; genus Ceratopteris; species Ceratopteris richardii. The sequence continues at coordinate 121,198,261 of CM035431.1, forward strand.
CCCCCTCTCTCGCGTCTGTCGTCCCTGACAGACCCTTGTTGTGTGGTTTTTTGGATGTAGTACTCGACGACATCCTGCGCTAAGTGATGTTCGGCAATCCTCAATCCTTTGGCCAAATCTGTGAGTAGCGCATCCCAATCTACCGGCCCGGGAACCTCTGGATGTGGTATACGTAGCTTTTCGGAATGGAGAGCTTGTTCCACTGCAAACAACTGCAAGAGATGGGATGGTCTGGGAATGAATATCTCGGAGTGATATTCCCAGAATCCTGTGACGAACATCTCTTCAAACGTTTGTTTGAAGCAGGCCGGTAGATATTTGATGCGAGCGTGCCATGCATACACAACATTAATCGATGGGGTTGTGCTCATGTCGTATACAAGGTCCTGATTACCTTCATTAAATCCTAATGCTGAGAGATGCGGTTCCTTGACATTTTTGAAGGTCCTGAAGATGACCAACATAAGTTCGAAAATCTTCAGGCACATCTGAGTCATGACATCAGGTACATTCTTGAACCGGACCCCCCAATGTCGAATCGTCGAAATCATATATCCAATCGTAGGTGGGCCCTTTGGGGGTGCAAAGTACACATATTTGAGCCACTTCTCACATCCTTTAATCGTCAGCACTGTTTGTGTGTACTCCGGCCATGATCTCCTTCGAAATACAGGGCAATAACATGGGTTATATTTGATGTACAAGGGCATGTTGTTCCATGTTCTTACCATTTCCGGGTATGTTTCAAGCAGCCGAATTCTCCACATCGGTTGGCGAATATGTCCCTGCTTGGCACTTTCTGGGATGTCGTCAGGTGCAAATTGGGTGGCAGAGGTGGGTTCCCTTGAGGTGTGGTGCTTGATCTCTGCATTATAATCCGCCATTAGCACGCAAAAAGGAACATACAGGTCATCCGATGGGCCGATCCACCTATGGTGTGAGAGATTCTGAAAATAATCGGATTTTATTACAACCTCTTCTAATTTTGACATCAATGCGATTTGGACTGCCACCCTGTCATCATGCGTCGTGGCTACTTTCTCTAATTTTTGCATCCATTCAGGTGCCTCGATTTCAATTGTGTCCATGCCCTGTTCTGTTCGCTTACCCCCGGGTGTTGGCATCGGAACATAGGGATCCTCAAATGTTTCTTCTACTTCAATTGGCACAAGATCGTTAGGCTCGGGCTCTACCAGAGGGGAGGGCTGACGCTCATATTCCATGACCTTGCTACGTAATTCCTCAAGTTCGGCCCGGAGTTTAGTGATCTCTTCTGATGTATCTTCTGCGGTTGTGCTTTTGCTGGGTGATGTCTGTCGGGTGGCCAACTGCCTTAGCAAATCATCTCTCTCTTTTTCTAAGGCGGCATGCGCCTCCATTAGATCTGCATGAGTTTCTAACACCACTTTCATATTCTCAGAGGGAATTGCCTTGAATCGTTCTGGGTCAATCTCCTGTGGGGAACCCTCCATGGCCGCCTCCAGATTTTCTTCATTCTGTTTCTGTAATCGTTTATTCTCCTCTAGCGCTATAGACATATGCTTGCGTAGGAGGCCCAAGTTCCGTCGAAGCTTCAGGTTGTCCGTGATCTGAGAATGTAGCAACTCGTCCATGTGTCGTCGCTCTTCATCATCTGCTTGGGGTGGGTTGGCTACTAATTGTGCATATTGTTCCTGTAAGGTCACGTGCTGCTGTTGTAGTAGCTGCTTCTGCTCTTCAAGATCCCTACATCGTGCTTGGAGATCTTCGTGGCTTCGGAAAAGCCTTGTATGTTGGTTGTCAAGGTGTTGGTAATGTTGCTGAAGGTGGGACATGCATTGATACATATTATTAAATACATTATTAAGAGGAATGGTGGGAGAAATGGTGTTGAATGCAGAGGGGAAGGGCAAGGGAAAGGGAAGTGTGGATGCAGTACTAGAGAAGGGTGAGGGGGGAGGTGGGGGAATGGGGGATTGTGGGTAAATGGGGGGTGGGAGAGGTGCAGAGGTGGGTGACACCTCCATGGATTCAAAAATGGAGGCCGTGATGGGAGTGACTGTGAACATGGGGATTGTGGTTGCGGTGAGAGTTGTGAACGTGTATAGAGGGGTGTGTAATTGTGAACTCCCAGGAAGTGTGATCGGAGGAGTGGGGCTTACCGTGGTTGTGGTTAGACTTATGTTTCCCGTGGAAATAGAGTATGTGGGTTGACTGATGGTTTGTGCGTCAATGTGTGTAGTGGGTTCGGAGGTGGTGACAGTAGAGGTTACAGTGGCAGGGGGAGGTGAAGGGGGATGATGTGGGGGAGAGGGTGGCAAGAGAGGTGATGGAGGTGCACTCGATGTGTGGGCTTTCTCGGTGTCGTGAACAGTGTGTGCTGTGCCAGTGGTTGTGGGGGTGCCTTGTGGTCCTGATCCTAATACATTCATTAGTTTTCCCGTTTGTGGGGGGCGTCTTCCATATCTTTTCTCTGTCCTTCGTGATTGCGCTAGTGCAGTATGCACCGTTTCAGGTACTCCCAAAGCATCTGATATCATTTCCAGGGTGGCACGATATTGCTCGTCCACGCCTTCCTCCTCCAGAATCTGGTTCATGAGGGCTTTACCTGCAGCTAATGATAGCCTGTGTTGCTCTTGGACTCGGTTCATCGTATCGTAGAGCTTCTTTAATGCGTTAGTATAGGTGGGGGCACCTTCCAGTACTTGTAGGGCTTCCTGATCATACTCTTGTTCTTCTGCTTCTGATTGTCCACCCTGTGCCTCCTCATGTGCTTCTTCTTCATCGTCCACATTGACTACGTCCGGTTGGCTGGGCTGGGCTTGGTCTGGGGCAGTTTTTTGTCCACCAGCTTGCTCTGCTTCAACTTCCGCATTTACAGCGTCGATGATTCTAGCAACTTCTTCGTCCATTAGATCCTCTAGAGTGAATCCATGCGGGAATTCCAGATCAGTCGGTACTGGTGGAAACACAAGGTTAGGGCCATCTGTGCTGTGCCTGGGTAACCTAATAGTAAATGGTTGCACTCGTCGGGGAAGTCTTGGGGTTGTTTCAGGCGTTAGGGTTGCACCGCGAGCTTGTGCACAAGGCATCTGGACAGCGCCTCTCATCTTCTTTGAGGGAGGCCCCACAGCTGACAATCTGCGTTGAAACTCCTATGCTCTGGACCAAATGAGAGCCCTCTGCACCGGTACATCATATGCGAGACATCTGTATATAATTCTTGTAAGTGCACAGCAACCATACAACACAGACTTTTGCTTCTTATACCATCTCTGATGAGCCATATGAATCTGGTCGATAATCCAGTGAGGCATATTGATGGACAATTCAAAAGCATCCGCCAGGTAGAGGCTAAACCAGATCTTTTTGGGGGGCATTGTGAATCTCTCCTGCGCGGGGAATGCGAAATGTTGCATGACCATGCGTAAGTGAATGGCAATTGTAGGTGTCATCGCAACCATGTCCTTCAACTTCGTCAGATTCCTGTTCTTCATATTGTCTGGAACCATAGTCTCTTTCTCTGTTGGGATGTGCATACCTTTCATGTCGAGTGCTTCTCTTACCAAGTTGATAGTCAAGCGGAAACGCTTCAGCTCATTGCCCCTTGTGAGTGATGGGAGCACAAAGGAGCTGTATCCTTTCTTGTCTTTGCTGGGAGTGAGGGTACTAATTAAGTATGAGCACCTTAGAAAATATGGCTTTGGTAGTTGGAACTTGAAGTAATCATACAGCCCTGCCTTCTTCCATATCGACTTCAGTCCTTCATCGTTCTGTAGCTTTTCAAACTCCCTGGTAAAGAAATGGTATCTGCCCCAACGTCCATTGAATTCTACCTCGGACTCCCACATATATGTGCCTTCACCCAGAGGTCCAGCAACGTCACTGAACCAGTGTGAAGCTTTGCCCACCGGCATTGTATGACCCTGTGGAGGAATCTGAATTGGTATGGCATGTAATGCCCGTAATCCTACTGGTCTTTCCTTTAATTCCTCCTCGACCGGAAGGCTTTCGATGTCCACCACTTGGGGGCTGGTGCCTGCCTGGGAGCTAGTTCCAACCGTATCTGCCATGTTACTTCTTGCCACCTGTCTCTGTGAGAATATACCAACACGTGTTAATATTGTACAGGACAAGGGAGGATTGTTGTTGTTCCCATTACAATATTAACATGAGGGTCGGGAGCGAATAATGGGTTAGTAAGTGCTCGGTGCAAGTGTGTGTGTGGTTAGTCGTTCGGAAGGCCTAAGAGTTAAGTGGAATGATGTAAAGTGATAGTGATGTGGTTAGTAAGTTATCATGGATTTACAAATGGGGTCTGGGCGTTTGTTACAAGTCTGAGGCTTCCAAATGCAGTGGATGGGTTTTGCTTTTGGTTTCGTAGAGACTCTAGAGAGCTTTATCGGTGTCTCGGTTTGAAAATGAGGCCTTTTAGGGACCCATTTACAAGTGATTATGTGCGTGCGCATGGGCCTTGGTGTGTTCTTGAGTGTTGAAAACGAGTGAATGTTGGCTGTGCGAGTGAATGGGTTACACTGTGTAGGTTGTGGCCTCGGCGTAGCTATTTGCGCCCGCAAGCAAGCCTTAGGCACCCAAATTTGTCTTGATTGTGGGCTAGCCTTCATCGACTTCTTGGGCACCCAAATAGCTTTCACGTTAGCAGGAGAATTTCTGCAAGACTTCTTATTAATGTCGTGTTATTGGTTACTAATAAGAGACTTAGCCCGTGTAGTTGGCGGGAGTGCAACCGGGTATTCGCCTTTCGGTACCCACACTTGTTTCACTTGCTGGGACATTTTGCTGCGCAGGTACTTTTGATCTCGGACATAGGTAGTACTCTGCTTCTTCTGCCTTTGATCCACCTTTGGTTGCTGCCTCCTTCTGGCCTTTGGAAAAGAAGGGAGTTCCTTTGCATCCCTGACTCCTTTTTTGCGAATATCATTCCTCTGCAACACATAGTTTTGGACAAGAACAACATGGTCATCTTCATGTGTATTCCTGGAAGGACCAGGAGTCTGTGCCTTTCCTAGTTCCTTGGGTGCTCCATTATCCAACTCTACTGTAATTCGACTATGATTGACCCAAACCTGAAGAAACCCACTTCTTAGGTTTAAGTTGACTGCTTGGTCATAGATCCAGTCTTGACCCAAGACAAGAGGTTCAGTGAGATCCTCGTCTTGACACACTAGTACTTTAACTGTCATAGCCTCATCATGAATGTAGAGGGGAAGTTCCACCTCGCCCATGCAAGGGGTTTCCACGCCTCCCAATCCTATGAGATATGCTTCCACAGGATTGACAGTTAACTGCAACTCTTGACAGTAAGACATTCTAACAGCACTATTGGCTGCACCTGAGTCAATCAAGGCTCTTACGGTCCTTGCACTCTTTCCTTGTCCTATATCTAAGGTTACGAAAGGACGTCGATCAGTTATCCTATGTGAGCTTGTTCCTGCTATTGCACACCTTGCCATATGATATCCTTGATCTGCATAGTCATTTGTTCTAAGCTGATCTCTACCTTGCCTTCGCAATTTCATTTTCCGTATGCGCTCTAAGGCTTCTGCTTGAGCTTCTTCTCGAATTTGCTTTTCTTTCTCTTTGCGTTTCTTAGCAATGTTGAGTCGACTTAGCATTTCCTCTGTGAGAGGTTCCTGATACAACTTAACTCTGCATCCGCTAATATAGTTTGGGAGAACATCGCCTTCTAATGTGGCTAGTTGCACAGCACCACTTGTCGAGATCCTATTGATGATCATAGGTCCATAGCCTCTCTTTTCTAGTTTCCTTGCGTGTTGTTTCAGTGTGTAGACTAAAACTAGATCTCCTGCTTTCAAGCCTTTATCCTTCACATGGGCATCAAAGTATGCCTTCTGTCGTTTCTTTGCTGCATATATCCCTGTAGCTGCTCTCAGTCTTGTTTCTCCTAATCGTTCAAGGTCAAAAATCCTAGAGGAGAGCTCATGACCTGTCCATTCGTGCTCTCGTGCTATTTTCAACGTAGGTATTAAGAAGTCCAAGGGTAGCACAGCGTTTTGGCCGAATACCATCTGAAAGGGGGTGGCTTGGAGTACCGTTTTGTAGGCAACTCGGTATGCCCAAACAGCATGGTGAAGCTGTTTGTCCCAATCAGAGCGTTTATTGTTCACTAATTTCGTCAGTACATTGCATAAGATCTTATTAGTGCTCTCAGCTTGTCCATTAGCTTGAGGGTGATAGGGGGTAGACTTCTTGTGTATTACCAGGAATTCTTGGAGTAGATTCTCAATCACCTCGTTCAAGAAATGAGTACCTCTATCACTTACAAGCTCTATAGGTAGCCCATATCTTGTGAACACATTCTCAAACAAGAATTTAGCAGTTGGTTGAGCATCGTTCTTTGTCGTAGCCTTTACCTCTACCCACTTGGTTAGATAATCTGTCGCAACAATGATGTATTCTGCATGAGAACCCTTAGCTGGGGGATTAATAGGACCTACGAAGTCTATTCCCCACTTAGAGAATGCACGTCCACCCATCATAGGTTTCAATGGCATCTCATCTTTTCGTATAGGATACTGAGTTCTCTGACAGACATCACACCGTTTCACATAGGTATGTGCATCCATGTGAAGGGTAGGCCACCAGAAGCCCGCAAATAATACTGCCTTGATCACCCGATCTGGTCCAAAGTGTCCTCCTGCTACACCTTGGTGAGCAGTTTCCAAGATCTTAAGATATTCACTCTCATGGACACACAGTCTCAGGTAACCATCTTTACCGCGTTTGTATAGATTATCACCAATGAGTGAGTAATCCAGGGCTTCTTGTTCTAAACTCCTTTTCCTAGCCAGAGTCATGTCTGGAGGGAATGTGTTTGTCCTCAGGAAGGATACTAGAGGCTCGCTCCAATCTGGCACAATGGATACTTGATAAAGAGTAGCGTGTTCCACAGGTGGTTTAGTGCAACAAATTGGGCATTCCTTGCACAACTTTTGGACATCAGCTTCCATAGTTGGCCAATGCACTCCGAGTCTCTTTAGAGTCTGTAAAGTTCGTTGCTTTGAGTAGTGTTGCTCTAACGCACCTACATGTGCTAATTGCAACCATTTAGCGTACTCATCCTCTTCTACGCAACAAGCCAAGATCCCTTGATCTGTGTGCTTGTACATGCTTCCTGCCATGATGTGGTACTTTTGGGCTCTCACAACCTCCCTATTCCGTGTGTTCACCACTGGATGATTAGGCCCGTACGTCAATACTGGTACCAACGACTTAGCCCACTGCGGTACGACTTCCAAGTTAAACAAGTAAGCATCAGGGAGATCATCTGCTACTCCTTGTGGGGCTTCTCCCGACGTGAGCCTAGAGAGATGATCTGCTCTTAAATGAGTCCTACCTTTCCTTACCACAACCTCAAAGTCATATTCCATGAGCAAGAGAAACCACCTCACTAATCTTCCTGTATTGCATGGTTTGTTTACGAGGTATAGCAAAGCCTGATGATCAGTAAAAAATTTAAACTTATTTGCAAGCAAATAGTGTCTAAATTTCTTGACTGCATATACCATGCCTAAGCCTTCTCTCTCTGTAGTGGTATAATTTCGTTCAGCTGCATTCATTTGTCTACTGGCATAGGCAATTGGAAGATCCATATTACCTTCACCCGTAGGTTGTGCAAGTACACATCCAATAGCATAATTGGACGCATCCACATGAACATGGAATGGCTTGTTCCAATCTGGTGTGGTTAAGATTGGTGCTGAACATAATCGTCGTTTAAGCTCCTGGAAGGAATTCTCACATTCATCAGTCCACTCAAAGTTAGTCAGAAGTCCGTACATGGGCTTTGCAATGACAGCATACATGTGTATAAATCGTCGGTAATAACCACAATGCCCCATGAAAGCTTGTACCTCCTTGACATTTTTTGGCCTAGGTAGCTCTGCTACAGCTCTCACTTTCTCTTCATCAGTGGATATGCCATTCTTTACACTATGTGTCCTAGAATCTTGCCTTGCCTGACCATGAAAACACATTTTTCTGGGTTCAGGCAGACTTGATATTCTCTACATTTGTCAAAGATTTGCCTGAGTTCAGGGATATGGGTTTGCCTAATGTTCGAATGAGCACAAAGATCATCAACGTAGACTTCTAAGTTCTTCCTCAGGAACTCCTTAAATACATGGCACATCAGCCTCTGGAAGGTTGCTGGTGCATTGGTAAGCCCAAATGGCATTACTCTAAAGGCAAATATGCCCCACTCTGTGGCAAAGGCTGTCCTATGCTGATCCTCTGGAGCTATGGCTACTTGATTGTAGCCCGAAAATCCATCAAGGAAGCTGTACACTTCCTTGCCTGCCACTCTTTCTAAGAGATGTTCTGTGATGGGAAGTGGATAGTTATCTCGAATCGTCGCTGCATTAACCTTTTTCAAGTTAATGCACACACGCAGCTTGCCATTCTTCTTGGGCACCACTACGATGGGGGATACCCATTCAGTGTGCTCAATTTCATAGATAAATCCAGCTTCAACCAGTCTATCTATCTCTTCTTTGATCTTAGCAGCGCAATTATGGTTATATGTGTAGGGCTTTTGCTTAGAGGGTTTAGCATCTGAGGTCATGGGGATGGTGTGTGAGCATATGTCAGGGTCAACACCTTTCAAATCCTTGTAACTCCAAGCGAACACATCTTTGTATTCTCTTAGCAAGGCAATTAATGCATGCTCTTCTTCCTCTGTTAGGTCATGGCCTATGTATGTGCATCTCTCCTCTCCTTCTTCTAGGGCTACTACTATTTTCTTGGTGGTTTCTTTGTTATCATAGGCCTCTCCTACTTGTGCCTCTCGTTTAGGCATTCTTATCATGACTCTCCTGTCATCTATCTCATATTTCTTAAAATTTTCTGGGACCTCAAACAAAGATTCTTCCTCTTCTGGTGAGACTTCTCTCTTCTTCCGTTTCTTTCCTTCTTCCTTTGGGGTCACATGTGTGGCTAATCTTACATCATTTGTAAGCTCTCCATGCCTCTGGGGTTGAAATTCTACTTCATGGAAGTATTCTTCATCTGATGCAAATGGTGGGTCCATGATGATTGACTCTAGGTCGGAGTCACTTGCATCCTCAAAGGCATTAGGGCTAGGTTCGCATTCTTCTAGAACTGCCTCTCCCATGATTGGCTCTATGGAGAAGACTGAAATATCATAGCCATCCTCATCACAGTGAGGTGTCCATTGTTCTTCATTGATGGCTACGTCCATTGTTGCTAGGATTTCTGCCCAGCCATGGGGTTCAAATTCCTCATCAGGAAAAACTACAGGTGCATAGGCTGGGTCTTGAATTGATCTATGTGTTTCTTTTGCACCTACCTCTCTGGCTTTCTCTCTCTTCTCTTCTTCTACTGCAACCTTGCACATCCATAAATGAGTGTCTTCATGCATCCATGAGGATCCAGACCCTATGGAATGCACAGATTCCGTGTCATCTTTGGCTCTATGGATGGGATTCCATTGGATAGGAGGGACATCTCTATGAGAGTAATCCTTGAGATTGACTTTGGTCGTAACACCTAAGTGTTGCAGGTACAAGGAATTAGTTCCCCAATCCTGTACCACTTGCAACTGTCGCATGAATGGTCGTCCCAAAATCATCTCATAGGCATGATTTTTGCTAAAGTCACATATAGCAAAGGTATGTTCAAACTCGACACCACAAGTGGTGAGAGTTATTCCTTCTAGCAATCCTAGGGGTCTCTCTATGTGACCATCGGCCATCTGCAATTTCATTCTCGTTGGCCTGAGTACCGGCTTGCCCCAACGCTTCCATAGGGAGGTGGTGGCAATTGCAACTCCTGCACCTGAGTCCAAAATTGCCTTAGTGGTGTACTCAATTTTGTGAAAAACCAAAAATTTCTGTCAGTCGCGATCGACAGAAGCCTGTGACCGCGAGACAGTTTTGACAAGTTTCGTACCTGCGCAGGAAGCTGGGGATGGTGATTCAGCAAGGTCCTGCAAAAAGCTCAAGAAACATGCAAAAACAGCACACACAATTTCGCTCTCTTGCTCTCTCTCACAAGTGAAATGAGGGAAATGAGGTGGAGATGGTGATATGATCAAAAAACAGAATTTTTCGCGATGATGGAGATGGAGGTGGGAGATGGTGAAGATGATGATGGTGATAAAGATGGTGAAGAAAAAACAAGAAGATAGATGAAAGTGAAGAAAATACCTACAACTCCAACGCGTCAACTCTACGTCTTACCATCACACGCTCGTCCTCAAAGCTCGATCCCCGGCAACGGCACCAAAATTTGGTGTAGCTCAGTGATGAGTAGCACCTCCTTTAATGTCAATCCGGGAAGACGTGAGGATGGTATGGAGACCTCGAGCAAGTGGCGGCACAAGTGCGTGAGTGAGAAGCACACGAACATGCACACATATACACACACACGCGCACACACGGCAAGACAAAGAGGGAGAATCAATGGAGTTCTTAGATTACTTTCAAAAAGCTCTTACAAGTTTGTTTCAATTACAATCTAACCCCCAAAAATGAGCTCTCTAGCTCCTTTTATAGTTTGTGACTAGCTTTGGCCCTGTTCAGACCTAGTGTCCGGCCTAGTTAAAATTTAGGTTCCAGGGCTTATTTGAGGGCTCAAACGAGATCTAAAAAATACGAAAATTGGCAGGTAGATACTTCTAAAGCTCCTCAAGCTCAAGGACTCCTTGGCTTGCACAAAATGGAGCTACAAAAAGATGAAATGGTATTTACAATGGTGTTTAGTGATGAGAATCACTTTTAATTGGTGTAGAGGTTTTGAAAAATTAAGGTTGCCTTAGTGCTAAATCTGCGTGAATGCTCATACGTACTTCTTCCTGAAGAAATTTATTGGCCTATTTGCCAGATCTTCGTTGACTCCCTTGTCTGCTTGTGCCTTCTCTCCCTTCTGACTCTCTTCTCTGACTGCCATGCCTGGTTAGTCCTTCAGTCCCTTGTCCGCTGCTAACAGACATGCTCATTGTTTATCATCACTCAAAGATCTCAAGCTAGAGTTTGAAGATTCTGAAGCTTTGGAGGTGAAGATTTGGTGAAGGAGAGGCTACTCTCTTGGAGCAAGAAATCTTCTACAAGGTGGTGGTAACTATCTTTTGCGAGTTAACCTTATATTTTGTGTTTAGGGTTTCTCTACACTAATCTCAAATTTAGGTTGGTTGATTTACAATTTTGTTACACTATTTTGTGAGAATAAGGTTAGCTTTGTTGCTTGTTGACTTCACACACAGTTAGATTATTTCAACATAATCTAAATTTTGTATCATCATCTTCTTGGATATTCTTCCATTAGTGAGTGTACCTTTTTATATGGTTGAGTAGTACTCCCATGTTGTAATTTCGACATCTATTTTTTAGTGAGTAAGCATCCAGCTTACGTTCCTTATCCTTGTCTCAAGATCTCTTTCTTTCTATGTCTCGCTTATCATCTTAATTAATTAAGTGTGTATGCTTAAAAGGTTTTAGTTTGGAACGATCTTCGGGCCCCAAATTCCAACAGTAAACATTCAAAATTTAAGTTAGAAGGTAAGAAACTTATGTCTAAAAGCATTTGATAAAACGGGGTCTACTTTGTGAGAACCATGCATTTAAAGTTGCATATGTAAAAGTTGCTTGCAAAGAAAGCATGTTTCAGACATAGGTTTACTTACTGAAGTAAATCTGAAGTTTTATGAGTTCTTTTGAAGAATTTTCACTTGGAATAGCTGCATACGTATTATCAGAGTATTGTATCAAAGTTTCATAAGAAACTCTAATCATTTCAAAGTCAATGAATGCATTTTGTGAAGGAGACTTTTCTAAATATAGTCATAACTCACTAAAGTGTTGATTGTTCATAATTTGGCAAAGGTTTTCCAAAATGGAAGAAATCTTTGAGTTATGCTTGATATAGAGGTGTTCTAAATTCAAGTATAGCTTTTCTTTTGGAGATTAATCTTCTCCATTGATGGTATCAGAGCAGATTTGGTCAAAGTTGAAGGAAAGGAAGACCCTGACTATTACAAACATACAAAATTCAACGTTTGAAGATTGAAAAGGAAAATGTGCGAAGGAAAAGCTGAAGGGAGACACACAAGAGCAATCAAAAGATCAAAAGGAGTAATTTTCAAAGTAAAGGTACATTCATTACTCATAAGGTTGAAGATTTGTTAGTCCGATTGAAGAAAGAATGGGAGATAGTCTCCAAATTAAGAAGTTGGATAAAGAGAACTATGCAGCTTGGTCTATGAGGATGGAAGCTCATCTTATGAGCAGAAATCTGATAGGATATATTACAGGAGAAGAAGAAAAGCTAGAATTCAAAGATCCTAGTGTTCCTACTAGGGAGGAACTTGCAGACTTAAAGGTCTGGATGAAGAAGGATGCTCAAACAAGGAACATTATATATATGGTAGTGAATGATTACTTGCTTCCTCACATTAGAGGACTTGAAAGTGCAAGTGATATCTGGAATGCTTTGGAGGAGCATCTTCAAAATAAAACAAAATCATGAAGGCATCACTATGGGATGAATTCATCACATTCAAGAAGAAAGCCTCAAAAAAGATATCTGATTATGTAACAAAGATGAAAGATATTGCTGATTCTTTAGGTGCAATTGATGAAGATATTGAAGAAGCTAAATTGTTAAGACAAATTCTCATAGGTCTAAGAGGAGATGAGAAGTGGAAGCCTTTCATCTTGTCAACTGAACTTTCATTAGATCATTTCACTCTTGATTTGAATCAGTTGTTAAGACATATGCTAACTTTTGAGCATAATATCAAAGGAGATGTTGATAAGAGTGCATGTCAATCAATGTATTCAAAGGATAAGAAGAAGGCTAGCAAAGGAAAGCAACAATCAGTTGAAAATGAAGGTATACCAAGTCAAGCAATCTTCCTAAGAGGAAGAGGAAGTGGCAGACGTAGAGGAAGAGGCAGAAACAACAAGGATAATGTCAACGCTTGTTGGATATGTGGTAAGACTAATCATCTAGCTCATGAATGTTGGCATAAAAATCAAAATATTAGCAGTTTTCATCAAAATTATAATCAAAGAGGAAGAGGTGGAAGGAATCAGAGAGGAAGTTTCACAGGTAGAGATAATAGAGGCTTCTTTGGAAGAAATGGTGGAAGAAACTTTCAAGGTCAATCCTACAACAATACCTACTATAATTATGCATCAGATCAGAAGGAAGATTTGACCCTAATCATGAATGCCACATGTGAAGTTCCAAGGGAAGACCAAAGAATGTTTTACATTGAATATTCAAGATGCAACAATCATCTCAATGGTAACATTGCTTTAATGACTGATTTGGAGAATAAAGTGATTAATCATATAGTTCAAATAGGTGACAATACAAACCACAACATGAAGTCTATTGGATCAGTGACAGCCAAAGATGGAAGCACTCTTTTGAGTAAGGTGTTGTATGTTCCTACGATTCCAAAGAATTTGATTAGTGTAGGACAAATTGTGGAAAAAGGATATGAGGTGAGGTTCACTAATTATGGAGTTTATGTTGAAGACCCTAATCAAGGGTATAAGCAAATTTTTATAGGAAAGAAAGAAGGAAGGCTTTTCACATTGAAAGTACAAGGTAATGTTGGACATGCCTTGTTCACATATGGAGAGCAAAAGATATCTGAGTTGGATCTTTGGCATAAGAGGCTTGGACACTTCAATGAAAGAGGTATCAAAGAGATGATTAATAATGGTTGTACTTGGATTCCCTAACGTTGCAGGTCAACACATGACATACAGATGTGAAGCATGTCAATTAGGTAAGGCTCATAAGCAATCATATAACAAACAAGGTTTCATGTATTCAGAAAGACTTGAATTGGTACATACAGCTGTGTGGTCCTTCAAAGAACTTTCGCATAAATGGTTCAAGATACCATGTCATTTATGTTGATGATGCTACCAGGTGGATCACTATTTATGTGATCAAAGATAAGTCAAAAGTGTTTAGCACATTTAAACACTATCATGTATATGCAGAAAGGGTTACAAGACAAAAAATTGAAGAGATTGAGGTCAAATGGAGGGGGAGAGTATTTTTCAAATGAATTTAGTGATTATTTGTGGAATGCAAGAATAAAGAGAGAAGTTACTTGTAGTTACTCTCCTCAACAAAATGGTATAGCAGAAAGGAGAAATAGAACTCTTATTGAATTTGCAAGGTCAATGTTGAAAGAGAAGAATTGCCCTAACTATTTATGGGCTGAGGCTATAAATACAACCACATATTTGGTTAATAGGCTACCATGTAAAGCTTTGCAGTCTATGAAACCATATGAAGCTTGGTGGGGTAAGAGAAATACATTAGATCATTGCAAAGTATTTGGTTGTTTAGCCTAACATAGATGTATAGGGACCTAAAACGGATCCATCCATTGGAGTTAATAGATATTTTGTCACATTTATAGATGACCGTTCAAGGTTTGTTTGGATGTATTGCATGAGTAAAAGTCAGAGGTGTTTTACCACTTCAAGAGGTTCAAAAACCTAGTGGAGAAGGAAACAAGGAAGTATATAAAGACTCTCATATCCGATGGAGGGGGAGAGTATTTTTCAATTGAATTTTTAGATTTTCTACCTGGCCATGGCATCAAGAGGCAATTCACTTGCAAGTATACACCTCAAAAAAATGGGGTGGTAGAGAGCAAGAATATATACATAGCAGAAGTGGCTAGAACTTTGTTAAATGAAATGAATGTTCCTAACTCTTATTGGGCTGATGCAACAAATACAACCATATACATTATGAATAAGTGTCCAACCTCAGGAGTACATGGAGTTACACATTATGAATCTTGGTGTGGTAAGAAACCCAACCTTTCACATCTCAAAGCATTTGGTTGTGTGTGTTATGTTCACATACCTCAAGAATTGAGACACAAGTTAGACCCGAAGGCAAATAGGTGTATATTTCTTGGATATTCTTAAGAGAAAAAGGGTTTTAGATGCTATAATCCTTGCACCTCTAGGGATGTAATATTTGATGAGTTTCTATCTTGGTATGGTAGCAAAGATGTGTTACAGGTTGATGATGCATATGACACCGAGAAGAAGTTCAAAGAGCAACAACAAAGCATGGAGATGAGTGGTCCAACCACTTCAAGCAAACCATCAAAGGAAAGTATTACATCAGCTTGGCATGGAAGGACAAGGAATGAAGCTCCTTCAAGTGAAGGAAGTAGCAAATGAAAGGAAAAGGCAAATGACGAAGACCATCAATGGGTAGACATGGAATCTACAAGTGATGAAGATATGGAAAAATTAGAAACTCCAGGATGTAAAGCATCTAAACCATGCGGAGGAGATTCCTACCACCTAATGGTGAGGTAAGGTCATCCAATAAGGTTAAACACCCTGTTCAAAGGTTAACTTATGATTCATTCATTGCAAGACACTATGCCTACATGAGTCAAGTTATAGCTTGTGAAGAACCTAATTTTTTTGAAGAAGCAAATAAGCATAGGGAATGGATTGAAGCCATGGAGGAGGAAGTCAAGGAACTTGAAGAAAATGATACTTGGTCATTGGTGCCAAGAAAAAAGGACATGGAAGTCATTGGCAACAAATGGGTGTACAAGGTTAATTGACATGCAAATGGGAGTATCTCTAGGTATAAAGCAAGGCTGGTTGCCAAAGGTTTTGATAAAACCTATGGCATATAATTTGAGGAAACATTCAATCTAGTAGCGAAGATGTCCACCATCAAAAGTTTGATTGCAATTTCAACCCCAAAACATTGGAAGATGTATCACTTGGATGTGAAGAATGCTTTCCTAAATGGAGAGCTTGATGAGGTAGTCTTCATGGAGGAGCCCCAAGGCTTTGAAGATGAGAGGTTTCCACATCATGTATGCAGGCTAAAGAAGGCTCTTTATGGACTCAAGCAAGCCCCAAGAGCTTGTAACCAAAGACTTGTGGACTACTTGGTAAAATGTGGATACAATCAGAGTCATGTAGACCCATCACTCTTTCTGAAGGAGGGTAGCAAAATTGTTTTCATTTGTATACATGTTGATGATTTGATCATTACAAGGGATGATGAAGGCAACGTCAAGGACATAAAGAGGAAGCTTGGATGTGAGTTTAAAATCTTAGATTTAGGGATTTTAAGATACTTTCTTGGGATTGAAGTACTATATAAAGAGGAAGGTATATGCTTGATGCAAAGAAAATACATTCTAGATCTTTTGAAGAAGTTTGGCTTGTGTGATTGCAAGCCAATTTCAAATCCATTATAAGTAAATGTTAAACTAAGTTCTCATGAAGGTGAAGAAGTGAAGGATGTCACCATGTATAAGTCAGTTATTGGCTCTCTCTTGTATGCTACTATGACAAGACCATATATTGCACATGTAGTTGGAGTGTTATCTCAATTTTTGCAAGCACCAAGAGTACCTCATCTTGTTGCAACCAAAAGGGTAGTTAGGTACCTTACAAGATCAGTGAATGAAGGTCTATATTATCCATTTGATTATGGATTAAATGTACAAGCTTATTGTGATGTTGATTGGGCACATTCCAAAGATGATAGGAGGAGCACTAGTGGTTATGTTATCATGCTCTAGAAGAAGACCATCTCATGGTTGTCAAAGAAGCAACCAACAGTGGCTCTCTCATCGATCAAAGCTGAGTATAGAAGCTTAGCACAAGACTCATGTGAGCTTATGTGGCTCAAGAAGTTGTTTGTTGATCTTGATTTGCAGGTTAAGCAAGTACCTATTTTTTGTGACAACATAAGTAGCATATGTTTGGCTCAAAATCCTATGTTCCATGCAAGGTTGAAGCATATAGAAGTGCATTACCAATTTATTAGAGAGAAGATCATGTCAAAGGATGTCAAGGTGGAGCATGTCAATAAAAAGGACCAATATGCAGATATCTTTACCAAAGCATTGGATGGAGTAAAGCTACAACACTTGCATGCATTGGAATGAAGGACCTAGGCATTGAGACTTGAGGGGGAGTGTTCAAAATCAAGTCTCAATCATGCAAAAGGTCTCAACCACGAGTTTTGAAAGTGGACCAATAAAAAAGGAGGACCCAAAGTCATGGAATAAAGTTGGAAGCCTCAGCAATCTCAATCAAATTCAAATATCATCAAATCAGCCATCAAAAAGTGCACCTACACTGATTGGTGGGTGGTTAGCTAGATTGTAGTAAAAGTAAAACTCTATATAAGCATCATCCCAACTTTGTTTCTTGAGTTGTATGCATTCCACGAGTTTCCAACTTAGTTTAGTGAAGTCATAAACTCTAGCAAGCAACCCTCTTGCTTGTTTACCTCATTTTCTCATGATTTTGCTCCATTATATCTAGAAGTGTAGCTAGGCTTTTCCAAATATGATTGTAGAGAATTTTTTGCTCTCTCATTTTCATTGATTTCAAGCTTCATTTGGTATCTCATATAGAGCCCTAGACTTTGCCAAAGTTTCAAGTTATTTGACTGAGTGAGTTGTGAGAAACTGCCAACTTTGTGAAGGTATATCTTTGCACATAGGCAAAGAGTGTTGCAAATAGGTAGCCTATTTTGTAGATGGTGGTTCTCCCAGCTCGAATATCCAGTTGGGATGATTTGAAGCTTATTGGGTAGCTCTTATAGTCTAATGTAAGTCTGCAAAATTTCATTTTAAGTCTCTGTACTGGTGCGTAGAAAACTTTAGAACAATGAGCATATATCACTACTTGTGGACCTAGTGGAGGGCAACCATCTTCCATTTTTGCATTGGGATGTTAGAATCATCCCCCATCAATTATCATCTTTTGATCACCTATGTGAGACCAACTCTTAAGATGAACATGATGATGAATATGTAAATCTTATTTCTGATTGCCTTCATAAAAGAATTTTATTACCATGATTGAAGATATTTATCATGATCACTATGATCAAAGATTTTTTTTATGATCTCAATGATCAAAAAGTTTTATCACCTTCATCAAAAAGTTTTGGAGCCTTGATAATTTTTTTTTATCACCATGATCAAAATTTTATCATTGTGAAAAAAAGATATTTATCATGATTGCCATGACCAAACATCTTTATCGTGATCATCTTGACTAAAAATTTTCTATCACCTTGATAAAAAAGTTATATCACATTGATGATAATGTTTTATTACCACGATCAAAATTATTTAGTGTGATCTTGCAGATTGAAGTTATTATCATGATTTCATTGATAAAAAAAGTTTTATTATCTTGATCAAAGAGGTTTATTACCATGTTTTGTGATGACTAGGATTATTTTCTAGGAAAGAATTCTTTCAAAATGCACCATATGCAGCATCTTCTAAATGGGCAAGATCTTCAACATCATGAAGTAAGTTGTGGTTTGGTGACTTGCCAATTGGTTGGGTGTGATACTACCTCACTTGTTTTATCACTATGAATAAAGGTGGCATCAAGTATAAGATATGTATTGCTTTTTTAGCTACTAATACTTTTGCTAAATTGCTAGCAAGGATTTCCTATTCAAGCTCCATAAAACTCTCATTCATGCCTTCAATACATATCTCTTTACTCCACTTCTATAGGTTCTCATAAGGTGGATACTCTCTAAACTCTAACTGTATTGCGAACAAGGACTTGTCTTCTTGTAAGAATACTTCGAGGTCGAGTAACATTGGTGAAGTGTGCTTCAACTGAGGAGATGATGGTGTAGGTGATCTTCATTGCTTCTTTTGCAGGAATAGGTGATGGTTGAGGGTCTCATGATTTCTATAAATTGTGCACTTTGTTTTGAAGTGCTTTCAATATGATTTTTGGATATCTCCATATAATTTTTTTGCTCTTGAATTATTGCTTGAAGCTATGAGATCTATTGTGTGCTTCCTTGGGCCTCATGATATAAAGCATCCATGGGATATCCTATCTTCTTTTAGCAATCTCCTAAGTTCGTGCTCTCTTCTAAAACTCTTCTCTTTGTAAATGTAATTTCTCTTCCAACTATGGGTGCACTATGGAGATGTCTGAAGGCACGTCCTAACTGATCTCCACAAATGCTAATGCTTGTGTGCTGAGTAATTGCTCTAGCATGTACTCTTGGTCTTTCCTTCTTTTTGTTCCTTCATATTTTTTCATTTGAAGTTGCATTTTAAGCAGAGTTTCTCCAGCAGTAAGAGTGCTTACCATGTTGTGACCTTTACAACATCCTCCTCATCTATTTCTAAGTGTGCCATGACGTTAGAGGAAGCTAAAAAGTTGGCCTAAAAATCATTGATCAAAGCAATAAAAGCTCAGTCAAAGAATGATGAAAGTTGTAAAAAGAAGCACAATCATGGAAGTAAAGCAGAAAAGAGTCTCATAATTTTTTCCTTCTCAAATTCCTTCTTAGATTAGATTTTTTTTCCCTTTTGAACCCACAACATATGTAAAAATGCCTATTTTTGGCATAAAGACCTATTTTTAGGTAATCAAAAATCCAAGTAGTACTCAAGCTTCATGGGCATGAATAAAATAGTAACACTGATTCTCATATTTTTGTGACATCAATTTGCCCTCTAATTAGCCTCTTGACACTATTTTTAAAGTTGGGCCAGACACTACAGTGTTGACAAAGCACTTAAAATGTCCATATATGTGAAAGAGACCTCATTTTTTGGGATGAATCAGTTAGCAATCACTTGTTTGAGTCTACAACTCATATCTTCAGCAATACAAGAGCTTCTTGGAGCACATTCCCTCTTGCCTATTCATGCATGTGTGTGTATGCATGTGATTGTCTCCGTTTTTTTGTAGCTTTGTGTACGGTATTCATACCACCCATTGATTGCTATGTGGATTTGGCATTTTTTAATTGTGTTTGTGTGCAAGCCACAACATGGGTGTTGGCAATAGCCAGAGGCATAGAAGACGTGGAAGCATGTGAAGACAGAGCATAACAAAGAAGCAGGGAGTCAGTCGAATCATTTTTTCAAATACTTATGTTTTACAAATACTCAAAACCTCCAACAGTGATTTTCATCACTTTTGTACTATATGTAACAAGAAATACCCTTTTTGTAATTTATAGCTCCATTTTGTGCATGCCGAGGAGTCCTCGAGCTTGAGGAGCTTAGATAGAATGAGCATACCAATTTTGGTTATTTTTAGATACCGTTTACCCTTTCAAATAGCACATAGGACCTATTTTTTAACTATGCCAGTCACTAGATGTGAAATCGGTCAAAACTAGTCTAGAATCTATAAAAAGAGCTAGAGAGCTCATTTTTGAGGTTAGCTAGTGTAGACTTGTATGAGCTAGAGTGAGCTTGAGCTTGTAAGAGTGTTCTTGAGTAATAGAGTTGATTTCCTACCTTCCATTGTGTCTTGCTTGTCTCTTCATTGTGTGTGTGCATGTGTGTGTGCATCTCCATGCTTCTCACCATCACTCTCACTTCATCTCACATTAACGATCTTCATATCACTCCTATCTCTTCCGCGGATTGACATTAAGGAGGTGGAGCTTCTTAACGTGGTTCTCACCATTGTGCTAGAGCAACACGAAATTTGGCGCCATTGTCGGGGATCGAGTCTAGGACGAATGTGTGATGGTAAGAGTATAGCAAGAAGTGGCGTTGGAAGGTAAAAATTTCAGTTTTTGTTGTTGTTTTTAGTTAGTTATTAGTGCTTTTCACCTCCCCCACACTCCACCTTCATCACCGCATCATCTTCTTCCACTTTGAAAAAAATCAGAAAATTCACCATATCCACCCATTCTCATCATTTCCCCTCATTTGTGCATGCGAGAGAGAGAGAGTTTTTGTGCTTGCATGTGCTATTGTGTTTTTGAGTTTTCTTGCAGGTACAGTGCTCCAGTGCATCAAGAAAGCTTGCAAAAGGTAAAATTTCACTTTCTGTCAGAAATCTGCCGTGTGTGTCAGACCATCGCGATGGTATGCCAACTTCCGCATCTTTGGTAAGCGACCACACCATGAGGTAGGCGACACCAATGCATACACGGATCCACAAATGCTTTGCAAAAATTCATTTGGTGGACCATCGCGACAGGCTCACGCCATCGCAATTGGCTCACGCCATCGTGACGGCTCGGCCTGACCATCGCGACGGTCTCTGTAGCTCAGTGATGAGTAGCACCTCCTTTAATGTCAATCCGGGAAGACGTGAGGATGGTATGAAGACCTCGAGCAAGTGGAGGCACAAGTGCGTGAGTGAGAAGCACACCAACATGCACACACATACACACACACGCGCACACACGGCAAGACAAAGAGTGAGGAGCAATGGAGTTCTTAGATTACTTTCAAAAGCTCTTACAAGTTCATTTCAATTACAATCTAACCCCAAAAATGAGCTCTCTAGCTCTATTTATAGTTTTTGACTAGGTTTTGGCCCTGTCCAGACCTAGTGTCCGGCCTAGTTAAAAATTAGGTTCCAGGGCCAATTTGAGGGCTTAAACGGAGTCTAAAAAATACGAAAATTGATATGTAGGAACTTCTAAGGCTCCTCAAGCTCAAGGACTCCTTGGCTTGCACAAAATGGAGCTACAAAAATATGAAATGGTATTTACAATGATTGTTAGTGATAAGAATCACTGTTATAAGGATGTTGATTTGGAAAAATTTGAAGGGCCTATCTGCCAGATTTGCGTCGACTGCTTTGTCTACTTAATCCTTCACCTCGCTCTCACTCTCTCCGCTGGCTTCCTTGTCTAGTCAGTCCTTGGGTGCCCATACTGCTCTCAACACCCCCCCCCTCTCGCGTCTGTCGTCCCTGACAGACCCTTGTTGCTGGGAGTGTTGGATGTAATATTCCACAACCTGAGTGGCAAGCTGATGTTCTTGTATGCGTAGTCCTCTGGCCAAGTCTGTCATCATACGATCCCAATCGATTGGTCCTGGAATGTCCGGATGTGGTAGACGTAACTGATCTGCATGGATCGCTTGTTCTACTGCGAATAGATGTAGCAAATGTGTGGGTCTGGGAATGAAAATTTCTGAATGATATTCCCAGAACCCCGTAGAGAACATTTCCTCAAATGTCTGCTTGAAGCATGCGGGTAAGTACTTTATTCGTGCATGCCAGGCAAAGATTATAGTGACCGAGGGAGTCTGGCTCATGTCGTAGACTAAATCCTTGTTACCTTGGGAGAATCCAGGGGCAGAGATGTATGGAGCTTGTACCATCCGAAAGGTTTTGAAGACAATGGTCATGAGCTCGAATATTTTCATACACATTTTTGCTGCTATGTCAGGTACATTATTTAGATGTGTAGACCAGTGCCGAATTGTTGATACCATGTAGGCTACGGTTGGGGTCCCTCGAGGTGGAGCAAAATATGGATAGTTAACCCAAGCCGAGCATTCTTTATTGTTGCGTACCTTCATCGCAAATGCTTGCCATGATCTGCGACGTACCATTGGGCAATAACATGGATTATACTTGATATACAGTGGCATGGTTGCCCAGGTGCTCATCATCTCAGGGTAATTGGTTAGTAGACGTGCACGCCAATTAGGCTGGAAAATCGAGCCCGCACGTGCATCTTTCGGTAAGTCCTCTGACTCAAATTGAGTGGCAAATGTGGGCTCCTTCCTTGTATGTCTTTTAACTTCTGCATTATAATCATGTAGCAAGACAAAATAAGGCATGTATTGCGACTCTAATGTTGTGATTAACCGTTGGTGGGATAGGTTCTGAAAGTAAGAAGACCGAAGGATAGTTTCTTCCAGATTTGTGAGAGATTGCATTTGCACGGCAACACGATCATCCTGTGTCTTACCCACTTTCTCGACCCTTTTTACCCAATCTGGAACTTGAATTTCTAAAGTGTTATGTCCTTCCTCTGTAGTCCGACCACCGGGTGTTGGCATTGGCTCGTACGGCTCTTCATAGCTGTCATCGACGGGGATTTCCACTACTGTTTCAGGTTCTGGTTCTTCAGTGGGTGAGGGTGGCCTTTCATATGGTGCAAGGCGTGCTTGGAGTTCTGCCACCTATTTTCGGAGGGTCTCTACTTCTTCTGTAGAGTGTTGCAAGATTACCGGCTCCTGTTGAGCTGTGGGGGCACTGGCTATCTGTTTCTTTAGGTCTGCACATTCAATCTCTAACTTTTCATATGACTCCAAGAAATTTGCATGCTCCTCAAGTAAGATGCGAATGTCTTCCGATGGGACTGCTCTATACTTGGTAGGGCTAATGGTTGCTCCTGCAGTTCCTTCCATAGCCGCTTCAAAGTTGTCTTGGTTTTGTTGTTGAAGCCTCTTGTTCTCTTCTAGTGCTGCTGCCATATGCTTCCTTAATAGCCCAAGGTTGCGTCTGAGTGTAGCATTAGATATCATTTGCGCTTGGAGCACTATTTCTAGTTCCTTGACTGCTTGATCATCTACTGTCGATGTCTTTGATTCCAATTCGGAGTGAGCCTGTTGTAAGGTGGTATGCTCGGTTAGGAGCGTTTGGTAATCAGCTTCAAGAGTGGTGACTCTAGCTTGCAGATGCTGAGATTCTGCCTGGAGGGCCGTAGTGCGTTCTTCCAATTGATGGTATTCTTGTTGTAGTTGATGTGCACACTGAAGTAATGTGTTGAACGTGCTATTTACATTATGACATGCAAGGGGAAAAGTTTGAAATGCAGGGGAGGTGGGATTGGGGAGGGAGGTAGTGAATGTTGTGTGTGCCAATGATGTGAGTGGTGAGGTGGGGGGTAAGGGAGGGGGAGATGGTGGAATCGTGGGGAGAGGTGCTGTGGTTGGTGAAATGTCCATTGGGTCAGACAAGGTGGTGTGTACAGGGGCTACCATGTAGGTGGGTATGGTAGGTGAAGTGAGTGTGGTGTTCGTGTAAATTGATGTCGTTGCGAACATCGGGGAAATGTGCCTTTGAAACATTGGAGAGCGGATGAACTGCTCCACAAAGGATGGGTATTGGGGTGGTGAGGTCGGGTTGAAAGAGGTGTAGGGGCCCGATGGGAAGTGAGGGTCATGGAATGGAGGTACTCGTATTGGGGGATAGGCTGGAAACACAGGGTGCCTTCTGTGGGTGCCGGGTTTCCAACCACACTTGGGATTATGGGATGGCCAGCTATGGGTTCGGAGGATAGAAGGTTTGAAGTGTACAAGGGATTGGTGACGAAAGAGAAGAGGGTGTCTTGTGAGGTGGGTTCTCGAAAGGAAAATGATGTGACTGAGGGTGGGTTATAAGTGAAGGTAGAGGTGATGACTGGCGTTTCTTCCATGGTGGGAGGTGGTGGTGGGGGTGGAGAAGGTGGTGATGGGGGATGCTGGGGTGAGATGGGTGATGTCTGAACGAAGGTTTTGGCAGAGAGGTCAATGTTGGTGGTGGGGTTAGCTGTGGCTTCAATGGTTACCTCTTGTTCTGTGACAGGCATCCTGATAGTCTTACCTGCTCGTGGTAATGTGTCGACTCTGCGTTTGTCATACCTCACGGACTGGCAGACTGCAGTGTGGACAGCCTCCGGAACTCCTAAAGACTCTGACACTAATTTGAGGGTGTCAATGAAATGTTGATCCACCCCATCATCTGATAGCATTTCTTGCATCAAAGCTTGACCTGACACAAGAGAGAGTTGATGCCTTTCTTGCACTGCTTTGATTGTGTCGTATAACCTTTGTAGTTGAGCTGTATATGCAGGTGCACCTACAATTTCTGGCACTTCTTGTTGCTCATCATGATGCTCTTGATCATAATCCTCCTCATCTTCCTCCTGTTCTTCATCTTCATCATCCTCTTCATCCACTTCAACTGTGGTGACAGGTACTTGGGCGGTTGTTGCTTGCGTTTGCACATTCTCCACTTGTTGTGCCTCTTCTGCCTCCAGCTCTACATCTTGTAATAATTGTTCGAAATCTTCATTCGTGAGTTCTTCCAAAGGTGCACCACTGGGAAATTCAAGATCGGTTGGGATGGGAGCGAATATCAAGGTAGAACCATCGGTGCTGCGCCTTGGAAGTCGGAGTGTGAATGGTCGGACTCTTCGGGGTGGAGGGGTGACGTCTGGTGTTAGGGTGGCTCCACGTGGTTGAGCACATGGGACTTGGACAGTGCCTCTCATCTTCTTAGAAGGGGGTCCAGTGGATGTCCTGCCTCTAAACTGCTCTACACGATTCCACATTAGGGCCCGTTGAATAGGGATGTCATAAGCCAAACACCTATAAATTATTCTCGTCAGAGCATAACATCCATATAAAACCTGTTTCCGCGGCCATCATTTGTGAGCTAGTTGTATCTGATCAATTATCCAGTGGGGTAAGTTGATGGTTAGGCTCTATGTCTCTGCCAGATACAAACTAAACCAAATTTTTTTAGGCGGCATGGTGAATCTACCTTGGGCAGGAAAAGCAAAGTGTTGCATGCACATGCGAAGGTGTATTGCAACATTAGGCGTCATGGACACCATGTCCTTGAGTTTGGTGAGGCTTCGATTCTTCATGTAATCCGGCACTAGGGTTTCCTTCTCTGTAGGAATATGCATTCCGCGCATATCTAGGGCCTCTCTCACCAAGTTGTTGGATAACCTAAACCTCTTGAGCTCATTTCCTTTTGTTAGAGATGGGATCACAAATGAGCTTGCACCTTTTGGGTTCTTGTTTGGGGTCAAGGTGTTGATGAGATAGTAGCATCGCATGAAGTCAGGCTTTGGGAGCCGTGCACTGAAATATGCATTCAATCCTGCCTTCTCCCATACCGAACGTAGACCTTCTGCATTTTGTAACTTCTCAAATTCTCTTGTAAAGAAATGGTATTTACCTTGCTTCCCATTGAAGTCCAACTCTGATTCCCATAGGTATGTTTCCTCTCCCAAGGGTCCTGCCACTTCACTAAACCAGTGGGAAGCTTTTCCTACGGGCATGGTATGGCCACTGGGAGGGTCTGCTATAGGTATGATTTTGATGGCCTGCAATTCTTCTGGTCTTTCGTTTGTTTCAGGCAAAACGGGTAAACTGTCTAAGTCCACCACTTGCTGGCTCGTTTCTGTTTGAGAGCTAGTTCCTGCCGCCTCAGCCATGTTGAAAACTTCGCAACTGGTTCTATGAGAATACATGAATAAATGTTAACATTGCAATGGACACAAAAATGACACCATGTCCCCGTTACAACATTAACATGAGGCTCGGGAGAGGTTAGGGGGTTAGTAAGTGCTCGGTGCTTATGTGTGTAGTTAGGAATTGGGTAGACCTAAGAACTAAGCAGAATGATGTAGTGTGAGAGTGACGTAGTTAGTAGGTGGACATGGATTTACAACTGGGGTCCGGGGGTTTATTCCAAGTTTTAGGTTGCCAAATGCAATGGATAGGTTTTGATCTTGACTTTGTGGAGACTCTGGAGAGTGTGATAGGGGTATTTACTTGAAAAATGGGGCTTTTAGGGACCCATTTACAAGTGATTCTACTTGTGCTCATGGAAGAATACGTGTTCGTGCGTGATGTGTAAGAGTGGGCCTCAGATGTTCGAGTGAGTGAAACATGTTGTACAGGGTTTGGCCTTGGTGTAGCTATTTGAGCCCGCAAGCAAGCCTTAGGCACCCAGATTTGTCGTGATTGTGGGCTGGCCTTCATTGACTTCTTGGGTACCCAAATAGACTTCACTTTCACAGAAGAATGTATGAAGGACTTCTTATTAGTGTCGTGTTGTTGATTACTAATAAGAGGTTTTGGCCGTGGTGTTGGCCTGGTCGGAATAGGGTGTTCGCCTTTTCGCCTCCATACTTGTTTCATCGGCTGAAATAATCTGCTTTGCTCCTTTTTTTGGCCTCCAGTATAGGTAGTGCTCTGCTTCTTCTGTATTCGATCTGCCTTTGGTTGCTGCATCCCTCTGGCCTTTGGAACAGAAGGGAGTGCCTTCTTATCCTTAACTCGGTTGTTGAGACAATCCTCTTTCTGCATCATACATTTTTGGACAAGAATAGCATTGTCAACTTCATGTGCACCCCTGGAAGGACCAGGAGTACGTGCCTTACCTAGTTCCTTGAGTGCCTCATTTTCCAATTCAACTGTAATTCGACTATGATTTACGCATACCTGAAGAAGTCCACCTCTTAGGTTTAGGTTGACCGCATGATCATAGATCCAGTCCTGACCCAAGACAAGAGGCTCAGTGAGGTCCTCATCTTGACACACTAGTACTTTGACTGTCATTGCTTCGTCTTGAATGGAGATGGGAAGATCCACCTCGCCCATACAAGGGGTTTCCACACCTCCCAATCCTATGAGATATGCTTCTATAGGACTGATAGTTAATTTCAACTCTTGACAGTAAGACAACTTGACTGCACTAGTGGATGCACCTGAGTCAATCAAAGCTCTTATAGTCCTTGCACCCTTTCCTTGTCCTATATCTAAGGTTATAAAAGGACGTCGATCAATTATCCTATGAGAGCTGATACCTGAAACTTCACACATAGCCACGTGATATCCTTGGTCTGCATATGCACCTAGCCTAGGTTGCTCTCTGCCTTGTCTTCTTAATTTCATTCTCCGTATGCGCTCTAAAGCTTCTGCTTGAGCTTCTTCTCGAATTCATTTTTCTTCTTCTTTGCGTCTCTTAGCAATGTTGAGTCAACATAGCATCTCTTCCGTCAGAGGTTCCTGATATAACTTGACTCTGCATCCGCTAATGTAGCTCAGGAGAACATCACCCTCTAAAGTGGCTAGTTGTACTGCTCCACTTGTGGAGATCCTATTTATGATCATAGGTCCGTAGCCTCTTTTCTCTAGTTTTCTCGCGTGTTGTTTCAAAGTGTAGACTAGTACTAGGTCGCCTGACTTCAAACCTTTATCCTTAACGTGGGCATCAAAGTATGCCTTCTGTCGTTTCTTAGCTGCATATATCCCTGCAGCCGCCCTCAGTCTTGTTTCTCCTAATCGTTCCAGGTCCTAGAGGAGAGTTCATGACCTGTCCATTCATGCTCCTGTGCTACTTTCAATGTAGGTATTAAGAAATCCAACGGTAGCACTGCATTTTGGCCAAATACCATCTGAAAGGGGGTGGCTTGGAGTACCGTTTTGTAGGCAACTCGGTATGCCCAAACAGCATGGTGTAGCTGTTTGTCCCAATCAGAGCGTTTATTGTTCACTAATTTCGTCAGTACATTGCATAAGATCTTGTTGGTGCTCTCAGCCTGGCCATTTGCTTGAGGGTGATAGGGGGCAGACTTCTTATGCACTACCAAGAATTCTTGGAGCAGATTTTCAATAACTTCATTCAAGAAGTGAGTGCCTCTATCACTAACTAGCTCTATAGGTAGCCCATATCTAGTGAACACATTCTCAAATAAAAACTTAGCTGTTGTTTGAGCATCGTTCTTCGTTGTGGCTTTTACCTCTACCCACTTTGTTAGATAGTCTGTCGCAACAATGATATATTCTGCATGGGAACCCTTAGCTGGGGGATTAATAGGACCTACAAAGTCTATTCCCCACTTAGAGAATGCACGTCCACCCATCATAGGTTTCAGTGGCATCTCATCTTTACGTATAGGATATTGAGTTCTCTGACAGACATCACACCGTTTCACATAAGTATGTGCATCCATGTGAAGGGTCGGCCACCAGAAGCCCGCAAATAGTATTGCCTTGATCACCCGATCTGGTCCAAAGTGTCCTCCTGCTACACCTTGGTGAGCAGTGTCCAAGATCTTGAGATATTCACTCTCATGGACACATAGTCTCAGGTAACCGTCTTTACCACGTTTGTATAGATTATCACCAATGAGTGAGTAATCCTGGGCTTCTTGTTCTAAACTCCTTTTCCTAGCCAGAGTCATGTCTGGAGGGAATGTTTTCGTCCTCAGAAAGGATACTAGTGGTTCACTCCAATCCGGCACTATGGACACTTGATAAAGAGTGGCATGTTCCACAGGTGGTTTAGTGCAGCAGGTTGGGCATTCCTTGCACAACTTTTGGACATCAGCTTCCATAGTCGGCCAATGTACTCCAAGTCCCCTTAGTGTCTGTAGAGTTCGTTGCTTTGAGTAGTGTTGCTCTAATGCACCTACATGTGCTAATTGCAACCATTTAGCGTACTCATCCTCTTCCACACAACAGGCCAAGATCCCTTGATCTGTGTGCTTGTACATACTTGCTGCCATGATGTGATACTTTTGGGCTTTTACTACCTCTCTATCCTGCGTGTTTATTACT
This sequence comes from Ceratopteris richardii, assembly GCA_020310875.1. Classification (NCBI taxonomy): domain Eukaryota; kingdom Viridiplantae; phylum Streptophyta; class Polypodiopsida; order Polypodiales; family Pteridaceae; genus Ceratopteris; species Ceratopteris richardii. The sequence goes on from CM035431.1 coordinate 121,227,377, forward strand.
GGATGGTTAGGCCCGTATGTCAATACTGGTACCAATGGCTTAGCCCACTGCGATACAACTTCCATATTAAACAAGTAAGCATCAGGAAGGTCATCTGACACCCCTTGTGGGGCCTCTCTAGATGTGAGCCTAGAGAGATGATCTGCTCTCAAGTGAGTCTTCCCTTTCCTGACCACAACCTCGAATTCATATTCCATTAGCAAGAGAAACCATCTTACTAACCTTCCTGTATTGCATGGCTTGTTCACGAGATATAGCAGTGCCTGATGATCAGTAAAAAATTTAAACTTGTTTGCAAGCAAGTAATGTCTAAACTTTTTAACTGCATATACCATGCCTAAGCCTTCTCTCTTAGTAGTGGTGTAATTTCGTTCAGCTGCATTCAATTGTCTACTGGCATAGGCAATTGGGAGATCCATATTACCTTCACGAGTAGGTTGAGCAAGCACACACCCAATAGCATAATTGGATGCATCCACGTGAACATGGAATGGCTTATTCCAGTCTGGTGTGGTTAAGATTGGTGCTGAACATAATCTTCGTTTAAGCTCCTAGAAGGAATTCTCGCATTCATCAGTCCACTCAAAGTTAGTCAGAAGTCCATACATGGGCTTTGCAATGACTGCATACATGTGAATGAACCGGCGGTAGTAACCACAATGCCCCATGAAGGTCTGTACTTCCTTGACGTTCTTTGGCCTAGGTAACTCTTCTATGGCTCTTACTTTCTCTTCATCGGTGGATATGCCATTCTTTGACACTATGTGTCCTAAAATCTTACCTTGCCTGACATGAAAACGCACTTTTCTGGGTTTAGGTAGACTTGATATTCTCTACATTTGTCAAAGATTTGTCTTAGTTCAGGAATATGGGTTTGTCTGATGTTGGAATGAGCACAAAGATCATCAACGTAGACTTCTAAATTCTTCCTCAGGAACTCCTTAAATATATGGCACATCAGCCTCTGAAAGGTTGCTGGTGCATTGGTAAGCCCAAATGGCATTACCCGAAAGGCGAATATGCCCCATTCTATGGCAAAAGCTGTCTTATGCTGATCCTCTAGAGCTATGGCTACTTGATTGTAGCCCGAAAATCCATCGAGGAAGCTGTACACTTCCTTGCCTGCTACTCTTTCTAAGAGATGCTCTGTGATAGGAAGCTGATAATTATCTCGAATTGTGGCTGCATTAACCTTCTTCAAGTTAATGCACACACGCAGCTTTCCATTTTTCTTGGGCACCACTACGATGGGGGATACCCACTCAGTGTGCTCAATTTCATAGATGAATCCAGCTTCGACCAGTCTATCTATCTCCTCTTTGATCTTAGCAGCATAATTATCATTATATGTGTATGGCTTTTGCTTAGAAGGTTTGGCATCCGAGGTCATGGGGATAGTGTGTGAGCAGATGTCTGGATCAACACCCTTCAAATCCTTGTAACTCCAAGCAAATACATCTCTGTATTCTCTTAGCAAGGCTATCAATTCTTGCTCTTCTTCTTCCGTCAGGTCATGGCCTATGTACGTGCATCTTTCTTCTCCCTCTTCGATGGCTACAACCACTTTCTTCGTGGTTTCTTTGTTATCATAGGCCTCTCCTGATTGTGCCTCTCGTTTAGGCATTCTGATCATGATTCTCCTGTCATCTATCTCATACTTCTTAAAATTTTCTGGGACCTCAAACAAAGATTCCTCCTCTTCTTGTGTGACTTCTTTCTTCTTCCTTTTCTTTCCTTCTTCCTTAGGGGTTACATGTGTGGCTAGCCTTATGTCTTTTGTAAGCTCTCCGTGCCTCTGGGGTTGAAATTCGACTTCATAGAAGTATTCTTCATCTGATGCAAAAGGTGGGTCCATAATGATTGACTCTAGATCGAAGTCACTTGCATCCTCAAATGCATCAGGGCTAGGTTCGCATTCTTCTAGGACTGCCTCTCCCATGATTGGCTCTATGGAGAAGACTGAAATGTCATAGCCATCTTCATCACAGTGAGGTGTCCATTGTTCTTCATTGATGGCTACATCCATTGTTGCTAAGATTTCTGCCCATCCATGGGGTTCAAATTCCTCATTAGGAAATACTACAGGTGCATAGGCTGGGTCTTGAATGGGTCTATGTGTTTCGTTTGCACCTACTTCTCTGGCCTTTTCTCTTTTCTCTTCTTCTATTGCCACTTTTCACATCCATAAGTGGGTGTCTTCATGCATCCATGAGGATCCTGATCCTATGGAATGCACAGATTCCGTATCATCTTTGGCTCTATGGATGGGATTCCATTGGATAGGGGGGACATCTCTATGAGAGTAATCTTTGAGATTCACTTTGGTCGTAACACCTAAGTGTTGCAAGTACAAAGAATTGGTTCCCCAATCCTGTACCACTTGCAACTGTCGCATAAAAGGTCGTCCCAAGATCATTTCATGGTTCTTACTAAAATCACATATAGAAAATGTATGCTCAAACTCGACACCACAGGTGGTGAGAGTTATTCCTTCTAGCAATCCTAAGGGCCTCTCAATATGACCATCGGCCATCTGCAATTTCATTCTCATTGGCCTGAGTGCTGGCTTGCCCCAACGCTTCCATAGGGAAGTGGTGGCAATTGCAACTCCTGCACCTGAGTCCAAAATTGCCTTGGTGGTGTACCCCTGGTAGGTAATGGGAAGATAGGTGTTCCCTTCTTCAGCTTCACACATGTCTCCTATCTTATCCAAGGGTATCTCTGGCATTGTCCTATGGGATCCTACCTGGGAATGAGGTTTTGATATCTCTGGTACTTGTTTGGCTACATGTTTCCATAGCTCTGGCCTTACTTTGAGTAGCTCTTCTAAGGTGAGGTTGCATTGTACTTTAGTGTTTTTCACTACCTCTGTGTTCCTAGGTATGAGCGAGTCCTCATTCCGTACCATGACTGTGGGTGCTCTCATGCACGTGGACTTAGCTTCCCATGGGCCTGTGAAGTGGGGTAATTCATGCAAAGAATTAGACTCAAAATCTAATCTTTCTTGAGAGTGGGTGCTCTCCTGCTCCTCATAAATGGATGGGATGTCTTGTGGGAATTGGTCGTGTGCATCATCCACCAGTTCAATGGGAGGAGGTACTTCACTTTCTTTAGCCCATTTGTCTTCTTGAATCTCTCGTAGGAATTCTGGAGTGAATCGATTCATAGAAGATGATGTGTCTGGCTCCGTAGAGTTAGGCACATAGGCTTCAGGCACATAAGCTTCCTGGGCGGGAAGACCTGCTCTTTCACTTGCCTTGTCCTTGTGTTGAGAGGCAGGTTCCTTTTCTGATTGTGCAATTAGCTTCTCTATTCTTTCTAACAGTCCATCAAAGTGCAACTGTGTCTTCGCTGAACTAGAGATGTTAAATAGGCGACTGGCTTCAAACATGGTCTGAGCCAAGTCCACCATCTTAGCACAAATTTTGGTTCGTTCTAGCTCTAGTTCTGCTCTTGGGTAACACTTTTCATGATCAGTTACGTTTGGCCCTTCTTGGATTCTGGCCTGATATGCTTTAAGCATCATATTAAGGTCTTCGGGAGTGGGATCTGCTAGGACTGATCCTACTCTAGGGGGTGGTGGAAGTAGGTGAGGCGGGTTGGAAGGCGGCGGGTCGGATGGAGTTGGGAATGGTGGAGGTGGGGTAGTGTGAGAGGGAGTTTGAGATGTGAGTTCAGTTATCCTGGCCTTTGTTTCTCTGAGGCTTTCCTCGAGTTCACTCATCTTTTTTGCCCATTGTCTTTTCATTCTTTCACGACTATCCTTCCAAGCTCTAGTCCTTTTCTTTGTCATGCTCTCTGTTTCACTAACATCTGGGCTCTTTTTCTGGCCTACCCCTTGATTTTGCTGCAATGCTTGAGCTCTAGTGATCACTTGCACTGGTGTAATGGACATCACACTTCCTGTGGAGTCTACAACTAACCCAATAACATTAATGGGAGTTATTTTTGGCATATTGCTGGAATTCTTTGGACAATCTCGTAAGAGATGCTCCTTTCCACATTCCTGGCAATAGCCCTGGATCGTCATTGATTGGGGTTGTGGAGGTGGAGGCAAGGGACAATCACAAATGAGATGATCTCCCTGACATATGTAGCATGGTCCTTTAGGGAATGGGGGTCTTACTTGCCTAGGTTGAGGCCTAGGGTTGGGGTTTGCATACATGACATTTGTGTAATCTGACTCCCAACTAGGTTCATTTGGCTCTTCACTATAGTAAGACTCACCATGTTCAGGAGACTGCATGTAGTAGGCCTGGGGGCTATCAACATGTGTAGAATCGAAACTATGGTCACTGGGGTCACTTTCTGATAGCAATGGGGTTACTGGCACTATGGCCCTATTCAGGTTTTCTTCTGCAGCTGCATACTTTACAGGGATTACATTAGTAGGAGCAGATGGTTGATGTGCTAGCACTGGCTGGGGTCTCAGTTGGGCCTGATATTGCGGTTGATAATTTTGCTGAGGCCTAGTATACTGTTGTGGTGGATACTGATTCTGGTATCTTCCCTACTGAGGGTATGGTTGTGGGTACGTCTGTCTAACGGTTTGCTTATTATACGGGCAATCTTGCACGGTGTGATTGGTGTACCTTCGTTCTATGGTGCAATACTGGCTACTAGGATTAACTTGGGGTTGAGCCATAATGGGACAGACATTCGCCATATGGTCGCCTCCACAAGTATAGCATCTTTTCACAGGGGCAAACCTTGGGATTTGTTTGCTAGAGACACCTAGTTTCTGAGCTACTTTCTCTGCTAATTCCTCAATTGATGTGGATTGCGAGGAAGAGAGGCTAGAGGCACTATCTAAGTCTTTGTAGATTTTGGAAAGCTCTAGCTCCTCCCCTAGGTTATCCTCGATGTCAATGCACATGCATACACACTCTTCTATAGTCCTAGGGTCCTTTAGATACACATATGACCTCAATTTGGTACTTAGCAATCCATCCAAGAATAAAGCCACTTGCTTAGCTGGTGTGGGTAGCTCAGGGACAGGGCATCTCTCCAAGTATTGCCTAAATCTTCTTCCAGCAAGTCTCACGGTCTCTTGAGGGGTTTGCTTGAAGCTGTGAATCAGTGAGGAGGTATTATGTCTTATGCCACTCTTAGAGAATTCAATAATGAAAGCCTCTAGGAGTTGGTCTATACTCCTGAATTGTCTCTCATTCAATGGTTGAAACCACGTAAGGGCTGTGTTCCTAAGGGTTAGACCAAAGGAATTGTACTGCGTGAATAGATCCTCCACTTGTTCAGCCTCAAGACTTGCCTGAACTCAGCCACATGATCGTAGGGATCTCCAGTGCCATCGAAGTAGTTTTTCATGGACTTAACTAGTTGGGTCGGTCTCAAAGTCCTCGTGTGCTCTCTTGGTCTTGGTAGAGGGAATTCATCTGCATTTCTTCGGTCCCCTGGGGCTCTATGTCCCTCAAGTTCCACTCTATTTGTTTCCGTTCTCGTTCTTCCTCTTCCCAAGGAGTTGGCAAAGCTTACCTCAGGTCTGTCTCTCTTTATGTCTCTCTGAACTCCATGAGCATGGGACGTTCCAGCTCCCGGGTGGCCAAAGGACACGTTAGATTTTTGTTGGGGGAAAATAAAATCACCCATCCTAGTGTAAGCATGTCTATCATGTTCGGTAACCACAAAGATCCTTTCTGCAGCGTGATCTAGATAGGTCACTTTGCCTGGGCTATCTGGATCTTTAAACTCATAGATCATGATTGTTCCTATATCAATTGGCCGATCAGATTTATACCTCCAAAAGGCTTCGTCAGTCTCTCGGTTCAGAAGCAGATCTATGCTCTTGTTGTCCTGGGGAACCCACTCGGGATTGAGGATTCTAGTAAGAACAGATTTCCCTCGAGGGGTCCTGGGTTCCACTCCTACGTTCCCTTGTTCTAGGTCATCTATGTCCGTCTCAGGGATCACATTCCCAAATTCATCTGTCCTCTCTGGGTGACTAGTGACCACGTATATGGTTCCCTCTTTATCAAGGTATGCACCCTTTTCAAACTTGACAGCAGGGTGCTCTAGCCCAATAGATTGGTCTGGGTTTTTGATTTGGACCACGGATCTTCCTAGGCCGTCCTCATAGATGCTAGCACCTAATCGGTTGGTCCTAAGGTATTCCAGCTGTGTCTTGTACGGGCCTTCTACCCTGTGTAAGTATGGCACTCCTGAACTTCCCGTAGGTCGGTCCATGCCTTGAGACATCTCTGATTCACTAGTCTCAGAGCTAGGGTAGTATGAGTGGTGGCTCAACTGCTGGGCCCAAGACCTAGCAGTGTGGTTGACACTAGCCTCTGAAGACCTAAGACTTTGTCTATCTCTCCCTAGATGTCGCCCTGATCTAAGGTTCATAAGCCTAATTGAATAGCCCAAATTTGCCCAAGTACAACCTCGTTGCTGAGTTCTTTTATATCAGTCACTTGATTCTTTTTTAGTCGATTATCGTGTTTATGCTCTAGTCGGAAATCACGTCGTCAGGAATGTTTGAGTCAATTTTCACATTGTAAGTTGATCGTTCCACGTTAGATTCTTTCCTTTAAGGTTATCGCATCACGAAGAGATTATGTTTAATCTTGAACTTGAGTGCATAGGTAGTCTTCAACTTGATTGATTCCTATCGTTGCCCTGACTTACTCCTAGCACTAGTCGTTCTTAGCCTAAGCTAGGAATTGACAAAGGGAGTTGAGGATTTTCCAACCTTGAGTTTCTTTCCTTGTGTTGTTGCCCTAGTGTGCCCAGGACGTGTGTTCCCAAGCTTGCACTTACTCTTGCTTAGAATGCCCTCAAGTGCTCTTACTGGACCTGTAAAAGTCCCACGGTTAGCTCAAGACTTAGATTCTAATGACACAATAGACCACTTCCATGCATGTAACTCACAGACCAAATTATCCTTTGCTTTTATGGAAAACAATCCCAAGGATCCCTCAGTTTTCCTACCTCGGGGTATGGTCAACTTCAAAATACCCTATCTAATAATCACAGCAAACGGATTTCGTATGAGAAAGTTATGTCAGTTCAGGCTTCAGGGATTAAAACAGGATTCAAACAGGCCAACAGGGCAACAAGTTTTCCTCGGGTTATTTTCCTATAGCCTCCTTATGTGCTCTAGAGTCCATGATCCATGTCCAAAATTAGCCAAAATCTTCAAATTAAAAAACCCTAAAAAAATTGGCCGAAATTGGCTGTCAATCGCGATCGACTGGGCTGTCAATCGCGATGGACAAGTGTCAATCACGATGGACTGGTATCCGTCGCGATGGACTGTTGTCAATCGCGATGGAGTGGTGTCAATCGCGATGGACTGGTGTCAATCGCGATGGACTGGTATCCGTCGCGATGGACTGGTGTCAATCGCGATGGACTGGTGTCAATCGCGATGGACTGGTGTCAATCACGATGGACTGAAATTTTTGGGGTTTTCTGTGAATTTGTGTCAATCGGGGCTCTATATGTCGCAATGGACAAGAATCTCGGCGAAATGGGGTGTCAATCGCGATTTTTCTGTCGGTCGCGATGGACAGGGGTGTCCGTCGCGATGGACACGTGTCCGTCGGGGTCTGTCAATCGCGATGGACTGGCTGTCCGTCGCGATGGACAGTGTCAATCGCGATTGACTGGCTATCAATCGCGATGGACTGAATAAATGCAAATTTTCCAAAAATTTTTGTGGATTTGTGATGTGCAAGGTCTCTAGTCTATTGTGGTACACTTAATTTTACCAAAAGATGAAAATTTCTGTCAATCGCGATCGACAGAAGCTGGCGACTGCGAGACAGTTCTGCACATTTCCGTACCTGCGCAACGTGCTGGAGGGGATGATGCTGCTGGAACCTGCAAGAAACTCAACAAACATGCAAAAACAACGCACACAATATCGCTCTCTCGCTCTCTCTCACAAGTGGAATGAGGGAAATGAGAGGAGGAAGGAGATATGATCAAAAAACTGAAATTTTTGCGATGATGGAGATGGAGGTGGGAGATGGTGAGGATGATGATGGTGATGATGATGATGAAGTAAGGAAAAGTAAAGAAATTACCTACAACGCCAACGTCTCAAATCTACGTCTTACCACCACACGCTCGTCCTCAAAGCTCGATCCCCGGCAACGGCGCCAAAATTTGGTGTAGCTCAGTGATGAGTAGCACCTCCTTTAATGTCAATCCGGGAAGACGTGAGGATGGTATGAAGACCTCGAGCAAGTGGAGGCACAAGTGCGTGAGTGAGAAGCACACCAACATGCACACACATACACACACACGCGCACACACGGCAAGACAAAGAGTGAGGAGCAATGGAGTTCTTAGATTACTTTCAAAAGCTCTTACAAGTTCATTTCAATTACAATCTAACCCCAAAAATGAGCTCTCTAGCTCTATTTATAGTTTTTTACTAGGTTTTGGCCCTGTCCAGACCTAGTGTCCGGCCTAGTTAAAAATTAGGTTCCAGGGCCAATTTGAGGGCTTAAACGGAGTCTAAAAAATACGAAAATTGATATGTAGGAACTTCTAAGGCTCCTCAAGTTCAAGGACTCCTTGGCTTGCACAAAATGGAGCTACAAAAATATGAAATTGTATTTACAATGATTGTTAGTGATAAGAATCACTGTTATAAGGATGTTGATTTGGAAAAATTTGAAGGGCCTATCTGCCAGATTTGCGTCGACTGCTTTGTCTAATTAATCCTTCACCTCGCTCTGACTCTCTCCGCTGGCTTCCTTGTCTAGTCAGTCCTTGGGTGCCCATACTGCTCTCAACAGTCTCACACCATCGTGACGGTTCACTTGAACCATCGCGAGAGTCCTTGACCATCGCAACGATCCCGTCAACCCCACGCCATCGTGACGAGCTCATGCCATCGCGCTGATGCTACCACGTGGCAAGCTAGACCATCACGACGATACCCTCAGACCATCGTGATGCCTCGAAATTTGAACCATCGCGATTGGCTCAAGCCATCGTGCCTCGTGACCATCACGACGGGCTCATGCCATCGCAATTGTCACGTTGACCAATGATCGACGCCATCGGAATTGCTCGCTGATTAGACCATCGTGACGATTCATTCACACCATCGCGATTGTTCACTTCACGCCATCACGACAGTTCGCACCTTTGGACCATCGTGATTGTGCCACGCCATTGCGACGGTTCACCTGGACCGTCGCAACGGTCCCAGACCATCACGATTATCTCAGACCATCGCGATTGTCCACCCCAAATGCAATTTTTAGGGTTTGATTTTTTGGGCAAATTTGGGGCTATTTTTTGAAAATTTTTGGGTGATTAGACTCATAGGAAACCCCTTAGCTCATATTTGGAGAAAAACCCATTTGTCTGTTTTTACCCTCGAGGGCGTGAATGCTCATATCTTTTTCATCCGAAGTCTGTTTTTTGAGCTTGATAGCTCGTTAGAAAGCTCTCCACGAGTACTATGTGACCTCAACTGTTTTCTTCAAAAAGAAGACGTTTTTTTTAGAGAGGATAATTTGAGGCTAACATAGTTGGGACTAGAAAAGCCAGGGGGCATTAAGATTTGGGCAAAAGGGAAAGGACCTTTAACAATGTATATATTCAAGTGCTTGATCATCCATTAGAGAATTGGTCTAATTATGGGATTTTACAGGTCTAGCAAGGACAATCAAGGGCAATCAAAGCAAGGCAGTGGAGAACGCAGGGCTTGGGAAGTGCGGCTTCTTGGGCATCAAAGCACTCAAAGCAGCTAACTTGAGGTTGGAAGAATACTCAACCCCCTCAGTCAATTATTGGCTTAGGATAAACGTTAGCATTGTGGATTAAAGACAATAGGAATGCCTCAAGTTCAAGAGATTTAATTTCTTCAAGTTCAAGATTAAAGTAAAGGTGTGTGATACGAAAACCTAAAGGAAAGGACCTAAGTCTGACGGAATGAGAAATCAAAAGACCACTATTTTCATTTCTAACCCCGTTGACTTTCTCCCCTGTATCACCTCCCCGACCCACCGTATTTCCGCTTTCCCCTTTCCACCAAGCAGCATTAGAGAGCCCCTCTATAAATTACTCTTCAACCTTTGTAAACCCTGTATTTACACCCATGCACGCACCCACTCTCACGCCATTATTCACGGTCACCGCACTTGACACCACGTCCAATGATATGGACATCTCACCACCCACGACACCACCACTCCCTTCATTCATTTCACCACTACACATAGCCACATCACAATTTTCCACAATCACCATAGCATCCACCCTCCAACCCCCATTTCCCTTACCCCTTGCATCAACACCCACCGCATCTTCATTTAGCACACCTTTAATATTATCACCTACTATAGACACCACACTTCGTCAGATGTTCACCTGCATGACACAAGTAAGAGACGAGTTTGCATCTCTTGGCAATAATTACCGCACGCTGTAGCAGACAACGAATGATCTACAGTCGTAACTCAATTCACTATCCATCGAGAATGCCTCACTCAACACCCGCTACCAAGAGCTACTAGAGGCATACCATAAGCTTGAACTCGAAAGTGAAGCAAAGACAAAAGAGGGCCATCACTGACATAGACAACTTGTTAAGGGTGCAGACTATTCGCAACGCGACACTTACCAGGAACATGGGCTTACTCAGACACCACTTGGTAGCAGCAAAAGAAGAGAACCAGCGTTTACAAGAACAGAACAGAGAGAATTTAGAAGCTGCCCTAGATCAACCAGACCAACCATTAAGTCCCATCCGTTTCAAGGCCGTGCCCTCAGAATCTATGAAAATGCTGCTAGATGATCATGTCAGATTGTTAGATGAGTAGGACAGCATGAACAAGGAATATCAGAAGCTGAAAGAAGATCACAAATTGCTTCAATTAAGAGCACCTGTACAACAAGGACTACGAGCTCCTACGGACCCCTCTCATGACATCATCGAGGAACTCAATGCTTTACGGGCCCAGGTATCAACTCTTTGATCAAGGATAACAATATATGAAGCACCTCCCAGGCCAGACTCCCCACCGGAACTACAGCAGAGGAAGAAACAGTGACTATTCCGGTGGAGGAAACTTTTGAAGAAGCATATGAACCCCAACCCATCCCAGGCGGACGAGTCACGGACGAACGCCAGACGACTTTCAAACTTCCGACTCCCACATGGATGAAGACAATTGAAGAACTAGGAAGAACCCACTCAGCACGGGTAGAGGTGCAGTTACACGCAATGGCAATGATTAAAGAAAGAATTTTATAGTCCCCATACTTTGCTCATTTGGCCCCTCACAGATACATATCTGGGCATGAGCTACAATACAAACCTTATTTTATGTTAATGGCAGAATATCAGCTGGCAATAGAAAAAGAAACAGGCAAGAAACCCTCTCACGTGACCCAGTTTGAGCCTGAAGATTTGCCACTAGATGCACAGTGAGGAGAGATCTATCAACCAGATTGGCGCAAGGATTTATTACAAGAATATCCAGAGATGATGAGTACTTGGGTCAAGGCACCCCTACATTTAAAGTACAACCCATGTTGGGGACCAATGCCACATCACCGCTCCTGGAAGGCATTCACCATTAAAGTACAGAACAACAAGCAATGCCAGGATTGGCTCAATTACCCATATTTTAGGCCACCCACAGGACCACCAACAGTTGGATACATGATGGCAACGATTCGCCACTGGCTCCCTCACTTAAAACATATGGACGATGTAGCAGCGCACATGACTGTCAAAATCTTTGACATGATGCAGATGGTATTCAAAGTCTTCCGTCGCATCAAGGCACCACATGTAAACACCACGGGTTTCGAGCATGGCAATCTAGATTTAGCTTATGACATGAGTATGACACCATCGCTCCGGGTGTGTTATGCCTGGCAGTGTCGAATCAAATACTTACAGGCGTGCTATAAGCAGACCTTCGAAGAAATATTCACAACCGGTTTCTAGGAATATCACTCAGAAGTGTTCATCAGCAGGCCCACGCATTTGCTTCAATTATTTGCGTGTGAACAGATGGTATATTCCATGCACTATCGACTCCCACCATCCGATGAACCGCAACCCATTGATTGGGAGAAACTCGAGGCAGATCTGGCCCGAGGAATTCGCATATCAGAACATATCCTTGCTCAAGAACTACTCCAGAATTATATCCGACAGACCTCACAACAAGGTTTTGTCGAGGAGGACAGAAGCGAGAGGGAGGGGGGTGTTGGTAGTAACCAGAGGCATAGAAGACGTGGAAGCATGTGAAGACAGAGCATAACGAAGAAGCAGGGAGTCAATCGAATCATTTTTTCAAAGAATTATGTTTTATAAATACTTTTCAAAACCTCCAACAGTGATTTTCATCACTTTTGTACCATATGTAACATAGAAATACCCATTTTGTAATTTATAACTTCATTTTGTGCAAGCCAAGGAGTCCTCGAGCTTGAGGAGCTAGATAGAATGAGCATACCAATTTTGGTTATTTTTAGATAATGTTTACCCTTTCAAATAGCAGATAGGACCTATTTTTTAACTATGCCGGTCACTAGATGTGACACCGATCAAAACTAGTCTAGAATCTATAAAAACAGCTAGAGAGCTCATTTTTGAGGTTAGCTAGTGTAGACTTGTATGAGCTAGAGTGAGCTTGAGCTTGTAAGAGTGTTCTTGAGTAATAGAGTTGATTTCCTACCTTCCATTGTGTCTTGCTTGTCTCTTCGTTGTGTGTGTGTATGTGTGTGTGCATCTCCATGCTTCTCACCATCACTCTCACTTCATCTCACGTTCACGATCTTCATATCACTCATATCTCTTCCGTGGATTGACATTAAGGAGGTGGAGCTTCTTAACGTGGTTCTCACCATTGTGCTAGAGCAACAATGGGCTTATACTTTTGGTGTCATTGTCTGGGGAATCTTGTCGAATGTGCATGATGTTGTCAAATGAGGTACATACTTTGGGTTCTCTTGTGCTCATAATTTGGGTGCATATCATTGTTCATCATCGTTAGATAGTTATTTAGGTAGTTAGTTAGATAGAAATAGAGAAAATTTATTTTCAAGCTTGGGTTTTCTACCTTTTTCCAAGTTTTCCATTTTCTTGCACTACTTATTCTTCTTCATCTTCACCTTCTTCTTCACAAAAACTTGCCAAGATTAGCGTGGAGTGTATGGGTGATATTAGGAGCTGAAAAATGAGATGTAAGGCCTTTGAGGTGAGATCTATAAATTTGTAAACTTGTTTTATCCAAAACAACACTTCATGCAAAGATATGAACAAATCCCTAGTGTCATGGGTGTCATTTTTTCTCTTATAATCAATATTTTTTTATTCCAACCATATAATGAGATAGAGGGGAGAGGGAGGGAATATACATGAAGCTTCAAAATCAAATTTTGACTCTCCAAAGTCCAAGTATCATAACATTTGTATTGAGTCAAGTATCATTAACACTTGATTCTTGGAGCATCATCATCACTTGGACAAGTATCATCGACAATATTTTTGGTGTTGTGACACTTGCAAGGTATTCTGGACATTTGATTAGTGTTGTCGACATCTCTTGGTGTCTTCAACATCTATGTGTTTTCGACATTTAGTTATCATGACATTTTCGAGGCATCATGAAACATGACTCGTGTCGCAACATCTAAGTGTCATGCATGTGGTATCATCGACACCTATGGAATGTCGTCTATTGCTGATGCTTAGGTGTCATGTGTTGTAGAGAGGTGTTTAATTAGGGTAAATGTTAGAGATGTCATCTCCTCAAGTATCACAGACACCTCACATGTATCATATGTCAAGTGTCACCAATTTCAAGTGTTAGGTTTTGTGGACCGTGTCACAACACCACTCACGTATCATGATCTTCATGTATCACCAATACTTACCAAGTGTTGCAAAATCTGGTATGTGTCATGGGCCAAGTGTCACAACACTTGTCAAGTATCATTTTTCTCAAGTTTCATGAAATCAAAGTATCATCTATTCTTTACCATTTTTTCCAAGACTTTAAGGGGTTTAAAAGAATCGCCTTACATAGAGATCCCTGATAGGTTGTGCTTCCTTATTTTGACCCTAAGGAGCCTAAAACAATGTAACAATACAAGGGGTGAAAATACCATTAAAAGACACTTGAATCTTAACTAAACTTCAAGAACAACAAGGACTTCAAAGATAATTGACCACCTCTAGGGAGGGGGGACATTCGATTCTCCACTCTATATAGCATTGTTAAATACCGACATATTTATTACTAGCCCTATCATACCTAGGCACATCATTTATATTTTTCTTATATGTGCATAGATTCTTGAGTGTTTTGAGGTAAAAAGAGACTTTCTCAAGAGCTAAGCATTACACTTATTTATTATGAGAGTTAGCTATGACTCTAAACTTTGATTCAAATTGAGAGTAGAGAAAGAATCACTACACTGCATAGATTGATTGGGCTTTGATTGATCATGTATGTGCATGATTCTTAGATCAAATAAATTAATTGAAAATAATAGATCTAAACATTGTAGCCTCTCTACTGTATTGAGTGCTTTGGGTTCAATTAGGAACAGCTATAAAAAATCAAGTTATTATGAGAATGAAATAGAAATTGTGGCCTTATCTAGCTCTAGATATCTACAAAATCCGGATCCCAAGATGCAAGAAGATTGGATGCAAAAAGTTGAAGGAGAGTATGAAATTAGAATCACTTTCATACGCTAATGTATTAGGAGCTTCTATATATAAAAACATTTATGGAAAATATATTCTTGGACTCAACAGATCATGGTAATAGACACACTAGAGAAGATCACTCCAAAAGGGGCAGATGTCCCAAATAATATTGGTGTAAATACCAAACCCCAACAAGATCAAAGTAAGGTTGACTCCAATACCTTGCCATCATTCACAAGGACTATACATGTAAGCAAGATCATTCATGATGGCTTTAACACTGAAGTGAAATTTCCTTTAGAGACCAAACTAGTGCTTGAATATATGAACTTTGAAAGAGAAGAGCAGCCTCCCAAGGAATCTTCATCTAAAAAGGGGGCATGGAAGACTCAATGTTGGAGAAAAGAGGAAAAGTGGAGGAAATGCATTGTCGAGCTTAAAGAAGCGATCTGACAAATGAATGATGAGATCATCAAATTGTAAAATCAAGCTCAAGAGAGATTATTGCATATTTTATCAATAGTATCATACATCCATCCATACCCAAAACCTAGCTTAGTCAGACATGTGTTGGATAGGATGATACATGCATATAATGATAGGACTCAGGGAGGGAAGTCAATAGAGCATCCTGATAAATATTATTTAAGGGGAAAATTAGACAAGGAATGTTTAGCAATGTGTCCACAATTGGATGATACATGCATATAATGATAGGACTCAGGGAGGGAAGTCAATAGAGCATCCTGATAAATATTATTCAAGGGGAAAATTAGACAAGGAATGTTTAGCAATGTGTCCACAATTGGTTGAAACTAATTTAAGAGATCTAGAAAATATTTTCAAGGAGTCATCCAATGATCGTGCCAAGTAAATTCCAATCCAAATCCAATTAAAGATGAGAGACCACATTTAGCTGCTCAATTAGGGCACTCTCCTAAACAAATGGTCAAATTTCTTATTGATATGGGTGCCACAACTAATGTGATCAGAGTATCACTCATATAGATTTTAAAGGCTAAGATGTAACATATGGAAACCGACTTGATATGATTAGGAGGTATTCAAACCCCATGTGTTGGAGAAGTTACACATTCAATGCATTTGGGCAAAGCCAAATTATTTGTAAAATTTTTAGTATGTGAAGATGAAGACCTAATTGAATAGGTCACTCTGGGACAAGATTGGGTATTCGATAACTCAGTAGTTCTATAACCTAGTGTAGCTCAAGTGTAAGCACCACCTCCTTTACTTGTCAATCTGCGGAGACGTGAGGATTGGTATGAAGACCACGAGCAAGTGAAGGCACAAGTGCATGAGTGAAAGCACACAAACATGCACACACATACACACACACATGCACAAAGTAAGATCAAAGAGAGGAACAATGGAAAGCTTAGATTGCAAAAGAGTTCTCTTACAAAAGCTCTATTCTCTAACAAGCTAGCTTCAAAAATGAGCTCTCTAGCTCTTTTTATAGTTTTCTGACTAGTTTTGGCCCTGTCCAGACCTAGTGTCTGGCCTAGTTAAAAATTAGGTTCTAGGGCTTATTTGAGGGCTCAAACAAAGTCTAAAAATTATGAAAATTGGTAGGATGATACTTCTAATACTCCTCAAGCTTGAGGACTCCTTGGCTTCAACAAAATGGAGTTACAAAAATAGGAAATGGTATTTACAATGGTTTTTAGTGATGAAAATCACTATTTCTGTAGGGGATTCTTTTGAAAATTTGACATACACTTCTTGGAGCTCCCTACTTGCTCTCTCTTCTTCTATGTCCACTTGTTTGATGTGCTTCCATGTTTTATGCTTGACCTTGAGTTCCAACACTCCCCCCCTCTCAAGTATGTCGTCCCTGACAGACCCTTGTTGTAGTGGTTGTTCCAAGTAGTGCTTTGAGAGGGAGTGTCCCTTTTGTATGAACAAAAGTCGTCTGGCTGCCATATGTGGCAGGGTTGGTTGTCCAATTCTTCATCTATCACTGCGAGCCTTTGCAAGTTGTAGTCCCTTGGTATGTGCTTCTTCCTTGGATGCCAGCATGATTGTGTCATTGTGAGTCTCCGTTGATGTCCTCTAGATCTTCCAAAGTTGATGTTCATAGTAGTCATGCCAAGTACTCATAACCCATATTGAGTGATGGGTAAGTGTGTTCGTGCATGGGTTGAGGAAAATATGTGCCTTGTGCACGGCCTTGTAATGTAGCCCTATGCATGCTTACTTGGAAAATGCATCGGAAGAAGTATGGTGTGAAAATTGGGGGTCTTGAGCTAAGTGCTCAAGGATATGTCGACGAAGAGTTTTCCTAAGCTATCATGGTTATGATGTTTCCAAAGTAAAGATACTTACCATGGAGAAGATCGATCAATGTTCATCTCTTCGTGTTGTACACTCGGCCTTTGGGATGGAACATTGTTGATGAATGTCCGTGTTGATGGTCCACTGATGAGATCTTTTGAGTGGCTGATCCTATCTCCTCTTTTCAAAACATCATTTTCCAAATACTAAGAATTGAATTTCTTTATATTCCTTGACAAACAACATTCGATAAAAAGATTTGCAGGGTACCGGAACCACCCCTTGTAGATATCTCCTTGGATGCTCTCATACATGCAGTAGTTAAGCATCACTCAAGTTGCGAACCTTCAAGCTCTTCACTCCTACCATGGTAAGAGGAAACCCTAGTTGTGGATGCCATGTTCATGCCAAGTTCTTGACATCTACCAGATAAGGCAGCAATTATATCATCTGCTAGCTGAGGCACACTTCGATCCAAATTGATAAATGCCCAGTAATCAACAGTTCCACCTTCAACTAAGCATGACTCATTCATGTTTCATGAGCCAAACCTAGGAACAAGTGCTTCCTCTCTCTTCTTTTTTTTTTTTGAAGAACAATGTCACAAAACAAGAAGATAGATGTTAGTATCAGTAAAACTAGTTGACATCTGAATGTGCTCTTGTGCTTGGGATTCTCAAATGTGTCTATGCACGGCCGTGTAATAGGGCCCTATATGAATGCATACTTTGGAAGTGCATGGTCTGAATGGTGCAAAAGACAGGGTTGTGCAAGAAGCACATGGTTGTCGCTCGTCGAGGCTTTCGATACTTTCAATGTTACTTGTAGATGTTGATGCCGGCTTTGGTGGAGGTATCCATTCGATCTCGAAATGATGTAATCCTCCTTATTGGGGTCCTTTTTAGAACAGCATTTGGCACTGTAGAGATCACTTCAAGCGTTTTCCTCTTTGGATGCTTTCTGAACTGTGGTATCTTGTGGGGTTGGCACTTTGGTTCGGTGGAGGCTACTTGTACTTTTGGCTTCCAAACCCATACCCTTTTTGCACGTCTTCCTACGATTGTTGAAGAGGTGATTTGATCTTCTCTCGGTCTCTGTACGCGGTTCTTACCCTTTTCTCTTTTTGGCTTCTTTGTTGAGACCTTTGCATGGGGGACAACATAGGTTGTTGTGGATGTAAGAGCTTCTTAGGTACCCACATCTGTAATCGACCTTGTTGAGCTGCAGCTAATTTCTTAGGCACCCAAACTTGTCGGATACCTTGTGCTTGAGCTTGTCCGAGCTTCTTCCTTCGTTTATTGGCCTGGTTGGCTTGCCTGGATGGGATTTGTGGGGGCAAGGCTGATGGTTGCTGTCCTTTGTGTACCCAGATCTGCTTCATGTGCGGAACTGCTTTCTTGTTGAAGGGTGTCTTTCTATTTGCTATAGTAGTTATCTTGAATTGTTGTGCTTGCTTTTGAGGTTGAACTATTGTGGATGCTTTACTCTTCAAAAAAGAAGGAGGTTCTGCTTGCCTTTGCGATTGTCCTTCCATGATTGAGTCCTTTTGGATCATAGAGTTTTTGACACATATAACATCTTGCTCGTGAAGATTAGTCTTAGAGGAACTAAGAGAGTGTGTGGTGCCATGCTCTGTGAGCATGTTGTTCTCTAATTCTAATGTAATGCATTGTTCATGTACCCAAACTTGAAGAAGTTGACTTCTGAGGTTTAGGTTGACTACATGGTCATAAATCCAATCTTGAATCAAGACAAGTGGTTCCGTAAGGTGCTCATCTTTACATACTAGCATTTTGACTCTCATTGGAACATCTTGAAGGTAGATGGGAAGTTCCACCTCACCCAAACAAGGGGTTTCCACACCTCCCAATCCTATGAGATAAGCTTCTATGGGATTGATGTTCAACTGCGAGTCTTGGCAGTAGGACAGTCTAACTGCACTACTTGCTGCACTTGAGTCAATCAATGCTTTCACAGTCCTTGCACCCTTTCCTTGTCCTATCTCTATGGTCACAAAGGGAAGTCAGTCAATGACTTGAGAAGTAATTATGCCTGATTTTTGGCACATATCCATGTGATATTTTGGGGCTTTTGAGTTGACATATAGGCCTAGTCGCCTTAACTTATTTCGCCTAATACGCTCTCTAGCCTCTACCTGTGCTTCTTCTCTCACCCTTAAATCCTCTTCTTTTCGCTTCTTAGCAATGTTGAGTCTCATTAGCATATCCTCTGTAAGAGGTTCTTGATATAGCTTGACTCGACATCCACTAATATAGCTTGGCAAGATGTCACCTTCCAAAGTGGCCAATTGAACTGCCCCGCTAGTGGAAATTCTATTAATGATCATGGGTCCATATCCTCGCTTTTCCAACTTACGGGCATGTTGCTTTAGTGTATAAACCAACACTAGATCTCCCTCTTTTAGTCCTTTATCCTTGATGTGTGCATCAAAGTATGCCTTTTGCCTTTTCTTTGCAGCATAGATGCCTACTGCCGCTTGTAGCCTCGTCTCACCTAAGCGTTCTAGATCAAAGATCCTAGAGGACAACTCATGTCCATTCCACTCATGCTCTTGTGCCACCTTTAAAGCTGGGATTAGGAAATCTAATGGTAGTATAGCATTCTGGCCAAAGACCATCTGAAATGGGGTGGCATTGAGTACCGTTTTGTAGGCAACTCGGTAAGCCCGAACAACATGATGAAGTTGTTTGTCCCAATTAGAGCCTTTATTATTTACTATTTAGTCAAGACATTACAGAGGATCTTGTTGTGATTTCAGCTTGTCTCTTAGCTTGTGGATGATAGGGGGCAGGCTTCTTATGTATCACCAAGAATTCTTGAGAAGATTTTCAATGACTTCATTCAAGAAGTGTGTGCCTCCATCGCTCACTAACTCTATCGGTAATCCATATCTAATGAACACATTCTCAAATAAGAACTTATCTGTTGTCTGAGCATCTGTTGAAGCTCAAGGTCAAGGACAAAGCATGGAAGCGCATCAAGGAAGTGGACACACAAGAAGAAGGAGCAAGTAGGGAGCTCCAAGAAGCACCTGTCAAATTTTCAGAAGAAATCCCTACAAAAATAGTGATTTTTATCACTAAAAACCATTGTAAATACCATTTCCCATTTTTGTAACTCCATTTTGTTCAAGCCGAGGAGTCCTCGAGCTTGAGGAGTATTAGAACTACCATCCTACCAATTTTCATAATTTTTAGACTCCGTTTGAGCCCCCAAATAAGCCCTGGAACCTATTTTTTAACTAGGCCGGACACTAGGTCTGGACAGGGCCAAAACCACTCAAAAACTATAAAAAGCGCTGGAGAGCTCATTTTTGAGGTTGGCTTGTTGTAGATTTCAGCTTTGTAAGAGAGCTCTTTGGTAATCGAAGCTTTCCATTGTTCCACTCCTTGCTCTTACTTTGTGCGCGTGTGTGTGTATGTGTGTGCATGCTTGTGTGCTTTCACTCACGCACTTGTGCCATCACTTGCTCACGGTCTTCATACCGGTCCTCACGTCTCCACGGATTGACATTTATGAGGTGTATCTCCTCACGTTGGTACTCACCATTGTGCTAGAGTGACACCAAATTTGGCGCCGTTGCCGGGGAGAGAGCTTGGAGGACGAGCGTGTGACGGTAAGACGTAGAGTAGCGACGTTGGAAGGTAAAAAAATCATCATTTTCAGTTCAATTTTGAATTTTTCTTCTTCTTCATCTTCATCATCATCTCCATCTCCACCCACCTTCATCTTCTCAGTTTTTTCCATTTTTTAGAGTACATTCACCTTGTTTTTACTTGTGGTTGTGAGCAAGAAGCTTAGAGAGGGTGCAGAATAGGGGCGCTGAAGAAGTAGCACCAAAATCGCTAAAAATCTGCGTGAACAGCCCTGAACAAGACAAAACCTGCGCCAAGTATCGTGAGAGCTGCGCCAGAGATCGTGAGTGAGCAATCGGGCAACCTGGGGTTACACAGAGCAAGGGGAAGTGACAAAGAAGTTAGAGAGGCTCTCAAGGTGAGCAAACACCCATTTAATCTATAATTTCTCAGTAAATTAAGTTTGGAAAGGGAAACGATCTGCGTCAGGTATCGTTTGGTACTGACAGAGGTGAAAAGGAGTGATTTGGGGTGATACAAAGAGTGAGGAGAGGAGAGAGGAAAGAGTAGAGCATGTGTACAACCAAAACTTAGAAAAAATCTTTCCCAAAATTTGTCTAAGGGTCAAGTATCGTTTGGCTCCCGCGGTCGAGTATCGCGATACCTGACAAGTATCGTGAATCTCCTGTGGTTGAGTATCGCGATATTTCCCAGCCATCGTGTATCGTTTCGGCTAGAGATCGTTTCGGCCAGAGATCGCGATATTTACCAGCGATCGTGTATCGTTTGGTTCATAGATCGTGTATCGTCTGGATCAAAGATCGTGTATCGTTTGGCTTCAGTATCGTGTATCGCTTCTCAGAGATCGCGATACTTACCCAAGATCGCGTATCGTTTTGTTCAGGTATCGTCGATCGTTTTTGAGCCAAGTATCGGGTATCGTTGGTGCCAAAGATCGTTTCAATCAAAGATCGCGATACTCACCAGCCATCGTGTATCGTTTGGTTCATAGGTCGTGTATCGTTTGCATGAGAGATCGGTATCGTTTTAGTCGAAGACCAGTATCGTTTCTCAGAGATCGCGATATTTATCAGAGATCGGGTATCGCCTAAGTCAGAGATCGTGTATCGTTTTCTTCCAAATATCGAGTATCGTCTTGAGCTAAGTATCGTTTTGCCCGAGTATCGTGATAGTCAAGTATCGTGTATCGTTATACAGCGATCGCGATACCTATCAAAGATCGTGTATCGTGGAGTTTGCTCACGATACTTGTTGAAGATCGTGTATTGCCTACTTCAAGTATCGCGATACATACCAAGTATCGTGTATCGAGTTCCTCAAGTATCAAGTATCGTGTCCTACAAATGTCATGTATCGCCTGATTTGAAGCATTTCCTGAGAGGCCCTGTTTCCCTGTTTCAATCCCCAAAACCCTGAACTGGCATAACTTTCTCATACGAAATCCGTTTGCTGTGATTTTGGTTTTGTTGGAAAGCTCGTGGGGAGTACAACCAAAACATCGACTGGTTACGGTAAAAATAATACCAGGATTATTAGATGGGGTATTTTGAAGTTGACCCTCAGGAAAACTGGAAAACCAAGGTGTTCCAAAGGATTTTGAGCAATAGAAGAGAACTTTGGGACTAGAAGCCAAGGCTTATGAACCTGAGATCTGGCAGACACTTAGGCAAGGATAGACAAAGCATTAGGTCATCTGAGGCTAGTGTCAACCATACAGCCAAGTCTTGGGCTCAACAGCTTAGCGGTTATCCTTACACATGAAGTTCAAAAACCAGTGACTCGGAAATGTCTTTTAACATGGAAAGACCCACACGTAGCTCAGGCACTGCCTGTTTACAGACACCAGAAGGTCCCTATAAGACCCAATTGGAGTATATCAGGACCAACCAATTAGGTGCTCGCATCTATGAGGATGGTCTAAGACGATCAGTGGTTCAACTCAAGAATCTTGACCAACCCTTTGGACTTGAACACCCAGTGGTCAAGTTTGAAGAGGGTGCTTACATTGATAAGGAAGGAACAATGTATGTGGTTACCAACTTACCAGATAGGACAGATGAGTTTGGAAATATCATTCCTGAGCATGAGATAGAAGACCTAGAGAAAGGGGACCTAGGAGGGGAACCCACGACCCCTAGAGGTAAGTCAGTCTTGACTAGAGTGATCACTCCAGAATGGATTCCTCAAGATAACAAAAGCATAGAACTATTCGTGAATCGAGAAATGGAGGAAGCCTTTTGGAGATTTAGGCCAGATCAACCTAGCCCAGTAGCCACCATCTATGAATTCAAGGATCCAGAGACACCAGGGAAAGTTGTCTATCTAGATCACACATCTCAAAAATTATTCTTGGTATCAGATCATGACAGACATGCTTACACCTGGCAAGGTGAATCAATTTTCCCTCCACCAAGATCTAATGTTTCCCAGGGCCTCCAAGGAGCCGGATCATCCAAGGCTCATGAAACCCAGAGGGAAAGAACTAGAGAGAGACCGGAGGTAAGCTTTGCAGACACTGTAGGCAGAGACAGATCAGGATATGGAACGGAAAGACCTGAAAGGGAGAGACATAGAGTTTATAGGCATCAAAGAGATGATCATGATTTACCATTGCCTAGACCACGTGAGCACTCAAGAACCCTTAGACCCTCTCAAGTGGTTAAGACAATGAAGAACTACTTTGATGGATTTGGAGATCCTTATGATCATGTGGCGGAGTTCAAACAAGTGCTAAGAGCTGAACAGGTTGAAGACTTATTCACCCAGTTCGAGGCATTTGGTTTGACTCTTAAGGGTACTGCCTTAGCTTGGTTTCAACCTCTAAACAGTCGCAACTATAGGGAGATAGGTCAGCTGCTAGAAGAATTCATTGTGGAATTTTCCAAAAGCGGTATCAGGCATAACACATCATCCTTGATCCACAGCTTCAAGCAGACACCCCAAGAAACAGTACGACTTGCAGGAAGAAGGTTTAGGTAGTACTTGGAAAGATGCCCTGTACCAGAATTACCCACATCAGCTAAACAGGTGGCACTATTTTTAGATGGCCTATTGAGCACAAAGTTGAGGTCATACGTATACTTGAAAGAGCCTAGATCCATAGAAGAGTGTATACGGATATGCATTGACATAGAAGACAACTTGGGTGAGGAGTTAGGACTATCCAAACTCTATAAGGACTCTGATAGTTCTACAAGTCATACCTCTAGAGCCTCCACTGAGATAGATGAGATAGCTGAGCAAGTGGCCAAAAAGCTAGGAGTTCAAAATAGACAAATGCCAAGGGTCACCTCAGTGAAGTGATGTTATACATGTGGAGGAGATCACATGGCTAATGTTTGCCCGCTGACGACTCAACCCCAAGGAAACCCTAATGCTCTATATTGCACCATTGAGAGGAAATATACAAATCATACGACCCAAGATTGTCCCTATAACAGGCAGGCTGTTAGACAAAATTATCAGCAACCTTACCAGCAGGGTAGGTATCAGAATCAGCACCAACAACCATAGTATAGGCCACAACAATATCAACCTCAATACCATCAGCAAGATCAGGCACCATATAGGTCACAGCCAGTCCTAGGAAACCAACCACCAGCTCCTGCCAATGTGATCCCAGTTAAGTATACAATGGCGGAGGAGAACCCTAATAGAGCATTGGTGCCATTAACCACATTGGTCTCAGAAAATGGTTCTCACGCTCATGGTTCAGATTACTTCCATGAAGATAGTCCACATGCTTATTATATAGAGTCACCTGTGCAAAGTGAGACTTCTCAGTGTCAATATGAGACACCACCTATGGAACAAAATTGGGAGCCAGAATACTCCAGTGTCATGTATACGAATCCAAATCCTAGGCCCCAATTGAGACAAGTAAGACCACAAGCCCCTAGAGGACCATGCTTTAGATGCCAGGGAGACCATTTCATTCGTGAATGTCCCCACCAACTAGCTCTGGGACAAGGGCAAAACATCACAATACAAGGCTTTTGTCCTGAGTGTGGCAAGGAACATCTTCCTAGAGAGTGTCCGAAAAACCCCTCTAGTGCACCCAAGGTTACACCCATCAATGTGGTAGGCTTAGTGGCAGATTCAAGTTCAAGTAGCAGTAATGTGGCTCCTGTACAGGCAGTTACTAGGGCACAGGCTGCACAACAAGCAAAACCATCTGAGCAATCAGAGTCAAGTGAGGCAGGAGAACCCAGTAAGAGGAAACCAAGAACATGGAAGGATACCAGAGAGAAGGCTAATCGCAAGTGGAACAAAAAGATATCTGAAATAGAAGAAAGCCTGAAAGATGCCAAAACAAAAATAGAAGACATTGCATCCCAAAGCCCCTCGCATGCTGAAGCTCCATCCACTCCGCTTCCTCCCACCCCACCACCCATTGTAAATAGACCGCAATCAGGGTCTGTTCTTGCAGATCCAACCCCAGAAGGCTTGGACATGATGTTCAAGGCCTACCAAGCTCGTCTTCAAGAAGGGCCAACAGCTGCAAACCTAGACAAGAGTTACCCTAGAGCAGATTTAGAGATTGAACGGATGAAAATGTGCATGAAAATGGTAGAACAAGCTCAAGCTATACTTGAGACGAGTCAAAAGTTCAATCAGACAAACTCTGTCAAACCGGATTTGCATTTCCAAAGCTTACTAGAAAGATTAGAGCAGTTGGTAAACAAACCACAAGTTTCTTTACCTCCACAGGCTCAACCAGTTATTGAAAGAGGAAGCTCACCACCAATGGGAGCTTATGTTCCTAATTCCACGGATGCTGGAATACCTCCTTCAATTCAACAGTACTCTCAAGAGTTCTTGCGGGAAATACAGGAAGAGAAATGGGCCAAGGAGAAGGGTAATTCCCCTCCTATTCCTGAGATTGATGATCTTCATGAGCAATTTCCCCAAGACATTCCGTCTATCTATGGAGACCAAGCAGAGCAACAAGAAGATGAAAGATTAGATTTTGAATCTAATTCTTTACAAGAGTTGCCTCATTTCACAGGCCCCTGGGAATCTGAATCCCTCCAGATCAGAGCTCCCACAATATTGGTAAGAAATGAAGACTCAGTGATTCCAAGAAACACTGATGTTGTTAAGAACACTAAGGTTCAATGTCATCTCACTGTAGAGGAGCTGCTCAAGGCAAAACCGGAGCTCTGGAATCATGTGAAGGATCAGGTTCCAGAACTTGAATCCAATATGCCAAAAGTAGGCTCTAAGCAAAAAGTTCCAAAGATACCTCTCGACAAGATAGGAGACATGAGCGAAGGTGAAGAAGGTAACACTTATCTTCCGATCACCTATCAAGGTTACACAACCAAAGCAATTGTAGATTCGGGTGCTGGTGTTGCTATTGCGACCACCTCCTTGTGGAAGCGATGGGGCAAACCCACATTAAGACCAACTAGAATGAAGCTTCAAATGGCAGATGGTCATTTTGAAAGACCTCTAGGATTGCTCGAAGGGATAACTCTAACCACTTGTGGTGTAGAGTTTGAACATACATTTGCTATATGTGACTTTGAAAAAAATAATGTCTACGAGATGATCCTAGGAAGACCCTTCCTACGACAATTGCAAATAGTACAGGATTGGGGAACCAACTCCTTGTACTTACAGCACTTAGGGGTCACCACCAAGGTCAATCTGAAGGATTACACCTTCAGAGATGTACCACCCCTACAGTGGAATCCTATCCACAAAGCGAAAGAAGATTCTATCTCTGTGCATTCTGGGAGTTCACCTGATCCATCCTGGCTGCATGAAGATACTCATTTGTGGATGTGCAAGGTCGCGGAGGAAGAGGAAAAGCGTCTAAAAGCAAGAGAAGAAGGAACTCCCCCAGGAGATAGACCAATAAAAGACCCAGCCTATACACTGATGATATTTCCAGATGAGGAATTTGAGCCTCATGGTTGGGTAGAAATCTTAGCTACCATGGACATTGCAGTCAATGAAGAACAATGGACACCTCATTGTGATGAGGAGGGTTATGATATTTCAGTGTTCATGTGTCAGCCCTTGTTGGAAGAGTGTGATCCTAGTGAGTTCATAGAAGAAGAAGAGAATGACGATGATCTAGAATCCATTGTGATGGATACTTACTTTGACTCAGAGGAACACTATTTAGAAGACTTAGGAGTGTTAACCCAAAAAGAAGAAGAACCCCTCACGAGTATTAAAACGATAAATTCAAAGGAAGGAAGTGAAGGAGGTCAAAAGAAAAAGAAAAGAAAAGCGGTGAAACAAGAAGAGGAAGAATCATTGTTTGAAGTACCAGAAAATTTCAAGAAATATGAAGTGGAAGACCGAAAAATTTTGGTACGGATGCCTAAGAGAGAGGCCATTATAGGAGAAACATATGACAATAAAGAAAGGACCAAAAAAATTGTAGTGACCATTGAAGGGAACGAAGAACGATGTACGTACATAGGAGATGACCTAAATGCAAAAGAAGAAGCAGAGCTTGTAGCTCTATTAAGGGAATATAGGGATGTGTTTGCATGGCACTATAGAGACTTGAAAGGAGTAGATCCAAAGATTTGCTCTCATACGATTCCGATGACCGCTGATGCCAAGCCCACCAAACAAAAGCCCTACACATATAATGACAATTATGCAGCCAAAATAAAGGAGGAAATTGACAGGCTGATTGAGGCTGGATTCATCTATGAGATTGAGCACACTGAATGGGTGTCCCCCATTGTGGTGGTGCCAAAGAAGAATGGGAAATTGCGAGTGTGCATTAACCTTAAAAAAGTTAATGCCGCTACAATCAGAGATAGTTATCCACTTCCAATCACCGAACATCTATTGGAGCGTGTTGCAGGCAAGGAAGTTTATAGCTTCCTTGATGGATTTTCAGGTTACAACCAAGTAGCCATTGCCCCCGAAGATCAACACAAAACGGCATTTGCCACAGAATGGGGAATCTTTGCATTTCATGTGATGCCATTTGGGCTCACCAATGCACCTGCAACATTCCAAAGGCTCATGTGTCATGTCTTCAAAGAGTTCTTGCGAAAGAGTTTAGAAGTATATGTGGATGATTTATGCGCTCATTCCCAAGAAAGAAGTTACCACATCCCTGAGCTCAGACAAATCTTCAACAAGTGTAGAGATTATCAAGTGTGTCTGAACCCAGAGAAGTGTGTGTTCATGGTACGACAAGGTAAGATCTTAGGTCACATTGTTTCTAAGAATGGAATTTCAACAGATGAAGACAAGGTAAGCGCGATAGCAGAGCTGCCAAGACCAAGAAATGTTAAAGAGGTACAAGCCTTTATGGGCCATTGTGGATATTACCGTAGGTTTATCCACATGTATGCCATCATAGCTAAACCTCTTTATGGGTTGTTAACAAATTTTGAGTGGAACGAAGAATGCAAGAATTCCTTCAACGAGCTGAAAAGACGTTTGTGCACAGCACCAATATTGACTACTCTGGATTGGAGCAAACCCTTTCATGTCCATGTAGATGCCTCCAATCATGCAATAGGATGTGTGCTAGCACAACCCACAGGTGAAGGAAACCTAGATTTGCTGATAGCATATGCTAGTAGGCAATTAAATGCAGCTGAACGAAATTATACCACAACGGAGAGAGAAGGCTTAGGCATGGTATACGCTGTGAAAAAGTTTAGACACTATTTATTGGCCAATAAGTTCAAGTTTTTCACTGATCATCAAGCTTTACTATATTTGGTCAATAAACCTTGCAATACAGGCCGCTTGGTGAGATGGTTCCTCTTACTAATGGAATACGACTTTGAAGTTGTTGTCAGGAAAGGTAGAACCCATCTTAGGGCAGACCATCTTTCTCGTATCACTTCAGGAGAGCCACCGCAAGGAGTGTCTGATGAATTGCCCGATGCTTATCTGTTCAATTTAGAAGTTATTCCTAAATGGGCAAATAAGTTGGTACCAGTCCTAACCTTCGGGCCTGCAAATAAAAATGTGAAGACAAGCAAAGAAGAAATTGTAAAATCACAAAAGTATCAAATATTGGCTGGAAGTATGTACAAGCAAGATACCGAGGGCGTATTAGCCTGTTGTGTTGAGGACGACGAACATACTAGTTGGATGCAACAAGCCCATGAGGGACTGCTAGGAAATCACTACTCTAAACAACGAACATTGCAGAATCTAAAACGTTTAGGAGTGTATTGGCCTAGCATGGACAAAGAAATACAGGAGTGGATCCAGAATTGTCCAGTGTGTCAGAAGAGAACCCCAGTGGAGCATGCCACTCTTTATCATATGTCATTAATCCCAGATTGGAGTGCTCCATTGGTTGAGTTCATGAGATCGGGAACATTACCCAATCAGGCTAGTCTTGCAAGAAAACGGAGCATGGAGCAAGAGGCTCAAGACTATGCCTTGGTAGGAGACAACTTATATCGAAGAGGCAAGGATGGTTACCTAAGACTGTGCGTTCATGAATCAGACTATTTGAAAGTCTTAGAAAATGCACACAGCGGTGCTGCAGGTGGACACTTTGGGCCTGACAGAGTAATTAAGACCATTTTATTCTCAGCACTTTGGTGGCCCACTCTTCATATGGATGCACATACTTATGTGAAGAAATGTGACACATGCCAACGTGCCCAATATCCGATAAGAAAAGATGAGATGCCTTTAAGGCCAATGATGGGAGGGCGCGCATTCTCGAAGTGGGGTATAAACTTTGTTGGTCCTATTAACCCCCCAGCTAGAAACTCCCATGCAGAATACATTATTGTAGCCACAGATTACCTTACAAAGTGGGTGGAAGTAAAAGCCACGACAAAGAATGATGCTCAAACGACGGCTAAGTTCTTATTCGAAAATGTGTTCACTAGATATGGGTTACCAATAGAGTTGGTTAGTGATAGAGGTACGCACTTCTTGAATGAGGTCATTGAACATCTCCTTCAAGAATTCATGGTGATACACAAGAAGTCTGCCCCCTATCACCCACAAGCTAACGGACAAGCGGAGAGCACGAATAAGATCCTATGTAACGTATTGACGAAACTTGTAAATAATAAACGCTCTGATTGGGACAAACAACTTCATCATGCTGTTTGGGCATACCGAGTTGCCTACAAAACGGTACTTAATGCTACCCCATTTCAGATGGTCTTTGGACAGAATGCCGTGCTACCATTGGACTTCCTAATCCTAGCCTTGAAAGTAGCACAAGAGCATGAGTGGAATGGACATGAGTTGTCTTCCAGGATCTTTGATCTAGAACGCTTAGGTGAGACGAGGCTACGGGCAGCAGCAGGCATTTATGCTGCAAAGAAAAGGCAAAAGGCATACTTTGATGCCCATGTAAAGGATAAAGGATTGAAGGAAGGAGATCTAGTGCTGGTTTATACGCTAAAGCAACATGCCCGCAAACTGGAGAAACGAGGATATGGACCCATGATCATAAATAGACTCTCCACTAGCGGTGCAGTTCAATTGGCCACTTTAGAAGGGGATATCCTACCAAACTATATTAGTGGATGCCGAGTCAAGTTATATCAAGAACCTCTTACAGAGAAATGCTCATGAGACTCAACACTGCTAAGAAGCGAAAAGAAGAGGAGTTAAGGGTTAGGGAAGAAGCACAAGCAGAGGCGAGAGAGCGCATCAGAAGAAAGAAGCTACGGCGGCTAGGCCTAGATGTCAACACAAAAGCTCCAAAATATCACATGGACATGTGCCAAAAATCAGGCATAACTACTTCTCGAATAATTGATCGACGTCCCTTTGTGACTATAGAGGTAGGACAAGAAAAGAGCGTAAGGACTGTGAGAGCATTGGTTGACTCAGGAGCAGCAACTAGTGCAGTTAGACTTTCATACTGCCAAGACCTGCAATTGAACATCGAGCCCATAGAAGCCTATCTCATAGGTTTAGGAGGCGTGGAAACCCCTTGTTTGGGAGAGGTGGAACTTCCCATCTACCTTCAAGATGTTCCAATAAAAGTCAAAATGCTAGTGTGTCATGATGAGGACCTCACAGAACCACTTGTCTTGGGTCAAGATTGGATTTATGACCATGCTTTCAACTTGAACCTAAGAAGTCAGCTTCTTCATGTTTGGGCACATGAACAATGCATTACATTAGAATTGGAGAAGTGCATGGCCACTGACCAAGACACCACACGCTCTCTTCTTTCCTCTAAGGTTAATCTTCTCGAACAAGATGTTGTAAATGTCAAAAGATCTATGATCCAGACGGACACAATCATGGAAGGACAGTCGCAAAGGCAAGAAGAACCTTCTTCTTTTTCAAAGAGTAAAGCATCCACATTAGTCCAACCTCAGAAGCAAACCAAACAGTGCAAGATAGCCAGTCTATCAAATAGACAAAGAGCTTTCAAGAAGGAAGAAGTTATGGGCATGAAGCAGATCTGGGTAAAGAAAGGAGTGCAACCATCGACGTTGCCTCAAAGATTCCCACCTAACCAGATCGACCATGAAAAAAGAAGAGCCAAGCACCTACGACAGGCTCAAGCACGACGAATCCAACAAATTTGGGTACCGAAGCTATCAAAGAAGGTCGACCACAATCATGTACACATTTGGGTGCCTAAAAAATTAGCTACAGCTCAACACTGGCGATTACAGATGTGGGTACCCAAGAAGCTCTTACATACACAACGGCCTATGCTCCCCACCATGTAAAAGGTATCAACAAAGAAGCCAAGGAAAGCAAAGGGTAAGAACAAAACACAAAGAACAAACGAAGATCAACTCAACCCTTCTGCAAACGTAAGCAGGCATTCATCAAGGATATGGGTTTGGAAGCCGAAAACACCAACAACATCCACAGAACCAAAAGGCCAACCACACGGGATACCAAAGTTTGGAAAGCATCCAAAGATGAAGTGGCCTGAGGTGATCTCTACAGGGCCAAATACTATTCGGAAATGGGTTCCCATTAGGAGAATTACATCATTTCGAGATCCAAACGACACCTCCAAACAAAGAATGCATCAACTATGCGAGTAACATCAAAAGCCTCGACGTGCAGCAACCATGTGCCTTTGGCATAACCTTCTCGTTTGCACCATTCAGGGCATGCATTTCCAAAGTATGCATCAATATAGGGCCACCTTACATGGCCGTGCATAGACACAATTGAGAAATCCCAGGCACATGAGACACAATTTTCACATGCAAAATATGTTATTGATACTAACCTCTTTCTTCTTGTTTGATGCCATCGTGTTCCAAAAAAAAAAAAAAAAAAAAGGGCAAAGAAGAGGACTGTGCTTGAAAATGATCATCAGCGGACTTTCAGCAAGGACATCCATCAACAAAAAGGACAAGACAAGGGTCAAACACCATGCTGGAACTACAACCCGAAGAGATGAAGATCAACGGACCCTTCACCATGGTAAGCTGTGTATGCTTCAACAACACTATAACCATGATCGATTAAGAAACCTCTTCGTCAGCATACCCTTGAGCACTTAGCTCAAGACCCAATCTCTTGCACCATACTTCTTGCCATACATTTTCCAAGTACGCATACGTAGGGCCACATTACAAGGCCATGCACAAGGCACATAATTTGTTCAACCCATGCACTAATGCACTTAACCATCATACATTATGGGTTACAAGTACTTGGCATGAAAACTATGAAAGCCATCGTTGGAAGAATCAGAGGACATCTGGGTGACCACTACAAGAGCAAGGAAGCCATCCACGATAGAGAGTTGCTCATAATCCACATTGATCACCTCCTTTGAGCAACTAGTCGTTTTGGACAGCTCACAAATGCACCATCAAGATAGAATACAAGGAAGAGGTAAATACAAAGGAACTACAAACTGCAAGATCTAGCAGTGGCAAAGTAAGGAACTGGACAAACGACCAGGCTACATTGGGAAAATGGATCACCCCTGTTGGACGCAAAGGACGCTACCTCTCAACGTACTACATGGAACGACCAATACAACAAGGGTCTGTCAGGGACGACAGACTCAAGAGGGGGGGGAGTGTTGAAGCTCAAGGTCAAGGACAAAGCATGGAAGTGCATCAAGGAAGTGGACACACAAGAAGAAGGAGCAAGTAGGGAGCTCCAAGAAGCACCTGTCAAATTTTCAGAAGAAATCCCTACAAAAATAGTGATTTTTATCACTAAAAACCATTGTAAATACCATTTCCCATTTTTGTAACTCCATTTTGTTCAAGCCGAGGAGTCCTCGAGCTTGAGGAATATTAGAGCTACCATCCTACCAATTTTCATAATTTTTAGACTCCGTTTGAGCCCCCAAATAAGCCCTGGAACCTACTTTTTAACTAGGCCGGACACTAGGTCTGGACAGGGCCAAAACCACTCAAAAACTATAAAAAGGGCTGGAGAGCTCATTTTTGAGGTTGGCTTGTTGTAGATTTCAGCTTTGTAAGAGAGCTCTTTGGTAATCGAAGCTTTCCATTGTTCCACTCCTTGCTCTTACTTTGTGCGCGTGTGTGTGTATGTGTGTGCATGCTTGTGTGCTTTCACTCACGCACTTGTGCCATCACTTGCTCACGGTCTTCATACCGGTCCTCACGTCTCCACGGATTGACATTTATGAGGTGTATCTCCTCACGTTGGTACTCACCATTGTGCTAGAGTGACAGCATCATTCTTCGTTGTGGCTCCACAATAATGTATTCTGCATGGGAGTTTCTAGCTGGGGGGTTAATAGGACCTACAAAGTCTATACCCCATTTCGAGAATGCACATCCTCCCATCATTGGCCTCAAAGGCATCTCATCTTTTCTAACCGGATATTGTGCACGTTGGCATGTGTCACATTTCTTCACATAGGTATGTGCATCCATATGAAGAGTGGGTTGGGCCACCAAAGTCCTGAGAATAGAATGTTCTTGATTACTCGATCAGTACCGAAGTGTCCACTTGCAACACCGCTATGTGCAGTTTCTAAGACTTTCAAATAGTTTTATTCGTGAACGCACAATCTTAGATAACCATACTTGCCTCTTCGATATAAGTTGTCTCCAACTAAAGCATAGTCCTGAGCCTCTTGCTCCATGCTTCGTCTTCTTGCTAGACTAGCCTCTTTGGGTAAGGTTCCTGATCTCATAAACTCTACCAATGGAGCACTCCAATCAGGAATTAATGACACTTGATAAAGGGTGGCATGCTCCACTGGTTGTCTCTCTCTGCACATTGGACAATTCTTAATCCACTCATGTATTTCTTTGTCCATGCTAGGCCAATACACTCCTAAAAGTTTCAAATATTGTAATGTGCGCTGTTTAGAATAATGATTTCCAAGCAATCCTTCATGAGCTTGTTGCAACCAACTACTATGTTCATCGTCCTCAACACAACAAGCTAATACACCCTCAGTATCTTGTTTGTACATGCTTCCTGCCAATATGTGATATTTTTGTGATTTTACAATTTCTTCTTGTGATGTTTTCACATTCCTATTTGCAAGGCCGAAGGTTAGGACTGGTCCCAACTTATTTGCCCATTTAGGAACAACTTCTAAATTGAACAGATAAGCATCAGATAATTCATCAGACACTCCTTGCGGTGACTCTCCTGAAGTGATGCGAGAAAGGTGATCTACCCGAAGGTGGGTTCTACCTTTCCTGACAACAACTTCAAAGTCATATTCCATTAGTAAGAGGAACCATCTTACTAAGCGTCCACTATTGCAAGGTTTATTGACCAAATATAACAAAGCTTGATGATCAGTGAAAAACTTAAACTTGTTGGCCAATAAATAGTGTCTAAACTTCTTCACAGCATATACCATGCCTAAGCCCTCTCGCTCAGTTGTGGTATAGTTTTGTTCAACTGCGGTGAGCTGTCCACTAGCATATGCTATGGGCAAATCTAAGTTTCCTTCACCTGTGGGTTGTGCTAGCACACATCCTATGGCATGATTGGATGCATCCACATGGACATGGAATGGTTTATTCCAATCAGGAGTGGTCAGTATTGGTGTTGTGCACAAACGTTTCTTCAGTTCATTGAAAGAATTCTCGCATTCGTCGTTCCAATCAAAATTAGACAACAAGGCATAAAGGGGTCTAGCTATGATCGCATACATGTTGATAAACCTACGGTAATATCCACAATGGACCATAAAGGCTTGTACCTCTTTAACATTCCTTGGCATTGGCAGCTCCGCTATGGCTCGTACCTTATCTTCATCTGTTGAGATTCCATTCTTAGAAACAATATGACCTAAGATTTCACCTTGATGCACCATGAACACACACTTTTCTAGGTTCAGACACACTCGATATTCTCTACACTTGTTGAAGATTTGTCTGAGCTCAGGGATGTGAAATCTTCTTTCTTGGGAATGAGCACATAAATCATCCACATACACTTCTAAGCTCTTTTGCAAGAACTCTTTGAAGAGATGACACATGAGCCTTTGGAATGTTGCAAGTGCATTGGTGAGCCCAAATGGCATCACACGAAATGCAAAGATTCTCCACTCTGTGGCAAAAGCTGTTTTGTGTTGATCTTCTGGGGCAATGGCTACTTGATTGTAACATGAAAATCCATCAAGGAAGCTATAGACTTCCTTGCCTACAACACGCTCCAATAGGTGTTCCGTGATTGGAAGTGGATAACTATCTCTGATTGTAGCAGCATTAACTTTTTTAAGGTTAATACACACTCGCAACTTCTCGTTCTTCTTGGGCACCACTACAATGGGGGACACCCATTCAGTATGCTCAATCTCATAGATGAATCCAGCTTCAATCAGCCTATCAATTTCTTCTTTTATTTTGGTTGCATATGTATCATTATATGTGTAGGGCTTCTGTTTGGTGGGCTTGGCATCAGCAGTCATGGGGATAGTATGAGATCAAATTCTTGGATCTACCCCTTTCAAGTCTCTATAGTGCCACGCAAACACATCCATATATTCCCTTAATAGAGCTACGAGCTCCATTTCTTCTCTTGCACTTAGTTCATCTCCTATATATGTGCATCTCTCTTCGTTCTTTTTCTTTTGACTGCTCTCACTTCCATCCTTTGAATTTACCGTTTTAATACTTGTGAGCGGTTCTTCTTCTTTCTAGGTGAACACTCCTATATCTTCTAGATACTGCTGCTCTGAGTTAAAGCAACTATCCATCATAATGGACTCTATATCATCGTCATTCTCTTCTTCTTCTATGACATCACTAGGGTCACATTCTTCTAGCAAGGGCTGACACATGAACACTGAAATATCATAACCCTCCTCATCACAATGAGGTGTCCATTGTTCTTCATTGATAGCAATGTCCATGGTGGCTAAGATTTCTGGCCAGCCATGAGGCTCAAATTCCTCATCTGGAAAGATCATCGGTGTGTAGGCTGGGTCTCTAACTGGTCTATCTCCTGGCGAAGTTCCTTCTTCTCTTGCCTTTAAGCATTTTTCCTCTTCCTCTGCGACCTTGCACATCCACAAATGAGTATCTTCATGCAACCAAGATGGATCAGGTGATTTCTCGAATGCACAGAGATAGAATCTTCTTTCGCTTTGTGGATAGGATTCCATTGTAGGGGTGGTACATCTCTGAAGGTGTAATCCTTCAAATTGACCTTGGTGGTGACCCCTAAGTGCTGTAAGTACAAGGAGTTGGTTCCCAAATCCTGTACTATTTGCAATTGTCGTAGGAAGGGTCTTCCTAGGATCATCTCATAGACATTATTTTTCTCAAAGTCACATATAGCAAATGTGTGTTCAAACTCTACACCACAAGTGGTTAGAGTTATCCCTTCTAGCAATCCTAGAGGTCTTTCAAAATGACCGTCGGCCATTTGAAGCTTCATTCTAGTTGGTCTTAATGTGGGTTTGCCCCATTGCTTCCACAAGGAGGTGGTCACAATGGCAACACCAGCACCTGAATCTATGATTGCTTTGGTTGTGTAACCTTGGTAGGTGATTGGAAGATAAGTATTACCTTCTTCACCCTCACACATGTCCCCTATTTTGTCTAGAGGTATCTCTGGTACTTTTTGCTTAGAGCCTGCTTTTGGCATTTTGGAATCAAGTTCTGGTACTTGATCCTTGACATGATTCCATAGCTCAGGTTTTGCTTTGAGCAGCTCTTCTACAGTGAGATGACACTGAACCTTAGTGTTCTTCACGACATCAATGTTCCTTGGGACCACTGAGTCTTCATGTCTGACCAGTATTGTGGGAGCTCTGATCTGAAGAGATTCAGATTCCCATGGGCCAGTGAATTGTGGTAGTTCTTCTAAAGTGTTAGATTCAAAATCTAATCTTTCGTCTTCTTGTTGTTTTGCTTCATCTCCATAGATAGATGGAATGCCTTGGGGAAATTGATCATGAAGGTCATCAATCTCATGAATAGAAGGGGAATTACCCTTCTCCTTGGCCCATTTCTCCTCTTGTATTTCTCGCAAGAACTCTTGAGAGTAATTTTGAATTGAAAGAGGTGTTCCAACATTGTTTACCAACTGCTCTAATCTTTCTACTAAGCCCTGGAAATGCAAATCCGGTTTGACAGAGTTTGTATGATTGATTCTTTTGACTAGTCTCGAGTATAGCTTGAGCTTGTTCTACCACTTTCATGCACATTTTCATCCGTTCAATCTCTAAATCCGCTCTAGGGTAACTCTTTTCTAGGTTTGCAGCTATTGGTCCTTCTTGAAGTCGAGCCTGGTAGGCCTTGAACATCATGTCCAATCCTTCTGGGGTTGGATCTACAAGAACAGACCCTAGTTGCGATCTATTTACAATGGGTGGTGAGGTGGGATGAGGTGATGTGGATGGAGTTTCGGCATACGAGGGGCTTTGAGTTGCAATGTCATCTATTTTTGTCTTCACTTCTTTCAAGCTTTCTTCTAGTTCTGATAACTTTTTATTCCACTTGCGATTGGCCTTCTCTCTTGTATCTTTCCATGTTCTTGTTTTCCGCTTGCTAGGCTCTCTTGATTCACTTGACTCTTATTGCTCAGCTGGCTTATCCTATTTTAGCGCTTGGGCCCTAGTGACTGCCTGTATAGGAGCCACATTACTGCTACTAGCACTTGAATCCACCACTAAGCCTACCACATTAATGGGTGTGACCTTGGGCGCACTAGAGGGGTTTCTTGGACAATCTCTGGGGAGGTGGTCTTTACCACACTCAGGACAAGAGGCTTGTATTGTGATGTTCTGTCCTTGGCCCAGAGTTGGTGAGTGGGGACATTCACGAATGAAATGGTCACCGTGGCATCTAAAACATGGTCCTCTAAGGGCTTGTGGTCTTACCTGTCTCAATTGGGGCCTGGGGTTGGGATTCGTATACATGACATTGGAATATTCTGGCTCCCAATTTTGTTCCATAGGTGGTGCCTCATAAGGATATGAGTAAATCTCACTATGCTCAGGTGACTCTATGTAATATGCATGTGGACTACCTTCATGGGAGTAGTCTGAACTATGAGCATGAGAGTCATTCTCTGAGATCAGTGGGGTCACTGGCACCAATGATCTATTAAGGGTCTCTTATGCCACTGCATACTTAACTAGAATTACATTGGCAGGAGCTGGTGGTTGGTTTCCCAAGATTGGTTGTGGCCTATATGGTGCCTGATATTGCTATTGTGGCCTATAATATGGTTGTTGGTATTGGTTCTGATACCTACCTTGTGGGTAAGATTGCTGATAATTCTGTCTAACAGCCTGACTATTGTAGGGACAATCTTGAGCTATATGGTTTGTGTACTTTCTCTCAATAGTGCAATATGGAGCATTTCTTTCTCTAATGTTTTGGTTTTGCATTGGGCATACGTTAGCCATGTGGTCCCCTCTGCAGGTATAACATCGGTTCAATGAGGTGACTCTCTGTGTTTGTCTATTTTGGACTCCCAACTTCTTGGCAACTTGCTCAGCTATCTCATCTATTTTCGTGGAGATTTATGAAGTATGAGTAGTAGAACTATCAGAATCCTTATAGAGTTTGGACAATCCTAACTCCTCACCCAAGTTATCTTCCATGTCAATGCACATCCGCACACACTCTTCTATGGATCTAGGCTCTTTCAAGTACACATATGATCTTAACTTTGTGCTCAGTAAGCCATCTAAGAACAAAGCCACTTGTTTGGCTGGTGTGGGTAACTCTAGAGCAGGACATCTTTCAAGGTACTGTTTGAACCTTCTACCTGCTAGTCGCACTGTTTCTTGGGGTGTCTGCTTGAAACTATGGATCAAAGATGATGTGTTATGCTTGATACCGCTCTTGGAAAATTCTACAATGAATTTGTCTAGCAGCTGACCTATATCGCGATAGTTGCGACTACTTAGTGGTTGAAACCAAGCTAAGGCAGTGCCCTTAAGAGTCAAACCAAATGCCTCATACTGGGTGAACAAATCCTCAACTTGTCCAGCTCTTAACACTTGTTTGAACTCGGCCACATGATCATAAGGATCTCCTGTCCCGTCAAAATAATTCTTCATTGCCTTGATCACTTGAGTGGGTCTAAGGGTTCTTGGGTGCTCTCGGGGTCTAGGCAATGGAAAATCTTGTTCCTCTCTTTGTTGCCTATGTGCTTGATGTCTCTCTCTTTCAGGTCTTTCATTTTCAAATCTTGATCTATTCCTGCCCATAGTGTGTGCAAAACTTACCTCAGGTCTCTCTCTAGTTCTTTCTCTCTAGGCTTCATGAGCTTTGGATGATCCTACTCCTTGGAGGCCATGGGACACATTGGATCGTGTTGGAGGGAAAATCAATTCACTCTTCCAAGTATATGCATGTCTATCATGTTCTGTTACCAAGAACATTTTCTCTGATGTGTTATCTAGGCAGACCACTTTGCCTGGTGTCTCTGGATCCTTGAACTCGTAGATGATGACTATGCCCAATTGGCTAGGTTGATCTGGCTTGAATCTCCAAAAGGCTTCCTCTATTTCTCTATTCAAGAATAGTTCTATGCTTTTGTTGTCTTGAGGGATCCAATCTGGAGTGATCACTTTGGTCAAAACTCACTTACCTCTAGGAGTCTAGGGTCCTTGTCCTACATTTCCTTGTTCTAGGTCTCCTATCTCACTCTCATGAATGATATTTCCAAACTCATCGGTCCTATCTGGTAGGTTGGTGACCACATACATGGTTCCTTCCTTATCAATGTATGAACCCTCTTCAAACTTGACCACCGGGTGTTCAAGTCCAAAGGGTTGATCTGGATTTTTGAGTTGGACCACATATCACCTCAGGCCATCCTCATAGATGCGAGCACCTAATCGGTTGGTCCGAATATATTCTAATTGTGTCTTATAAGGACCTTCTAGTCTTTGTAGATGGGAAGTTCCTGAGCCACCTGCAGGTTTCCCCATGCTAAAAGACATTTCTGAGTCACTTGTGTCAGAGTTTAGTACATAAGGACAACCACTTAGTTGTTGTGCCCAAGACTTAGCTGTATGGTTAACACTAGACTGAGAAGATCTAATGCTTTGTCTATCCTTGCCTAGGTTTCTACCAGATCTCAGGTTCATAAGCTTTGGTTAAGAGTCCAAAATTTCCCCTTGGTTCCCTAGTCCCACCTGAGGGTCAACTTCAAATTAGTCTATCTGAAAATCAACGCATTATTCTTGCAAAAAACAGCCGAACCCATGTAGGATTCGAAACGAGCTTTCCAAGGAGCTATAGAGCACAAAAAATGAACTTTAGATGAAAAAGTTATGTCAAATCAGGCTCCTGGGGGTCAAAACAGGCAAATAGGACCTTTTGGAAAAAAAATCACGATTTTGTGTGGAAATCGTGATTTTGTGAAATCAAGAGAATCGCGATGCTATCAAATCAAGAGAATCGGGATGCTGTGAATTCAAGAGAATCGCAATGCTGTGAAATCAAGAGAATCGCGATGCTGTGAAATCAAGAGAATCGCGATGCTATGAATTCAAGAGAATCGTGATGTGTGAATCTAAGAGAATCGCAATGCTGTGAATTCAAGAGAATCGTGATGCTGTGAATTCAAGAGAATCGCGATGCTGTGAATTCAAGATAATCGTGATGCTGAGCAATCCCCAAGAAATGCAATTTTGAGTGAGAATCATGAAAAACGCGATTTTGAGAATGACCACAAAATCACGATTTTGAATGAAAATCGTGTTTTTGTCAAAATCATGTTTTTGACCAGAGAATCGCGGTTTTGATTGGAAATCATGTTCTGAAAATTTTGTACCTTGGATGAAAATCGTGTTTTTTTGAAAATCACGATTGCCAATAGAGAATTGTGTTTTTAAAAAATCGCGATTGCCAACAGAGAATCGTGTTTTCACAAAATTGTGTTTTTGGCCGAAAATCGTGATTTGTGAGAATCGCGATTTAGAGCACAACCAGAGAAACGCGATTCTGATAATGACCCCAGAATCGTGTTCTTGCTCAGATTCGTATTTTTTTGAGAATCGCCAAAAAAAATCACGCTTCTAAGGGTGACCAAAGAATCGTGTTGTTGAAAAACTTAGAGAATCGCGATTCTGAGCACAACTAGAGGATCGGGATTTTGAGCATAACTAGAGGATCGCAATTTTGAGAATGACCTCAGAATCATGTTTCCTTCAGAGAGCTTTTAGGCGGGAAATAAAAAATCGTGATTTTCAAAAAAAAATTGAATTTTTCACAGAATCGCGATTTTCATCACATAATCATGTTTTTTGGCGGGAAATTCAAATTTTTGAGCGCCTAGCAATGGTGAGCTCCGTATGTGCAGAAAATCATGAAAAAACACAGGCGCTTGCTCTCCCTTGCACTTCCTAACTCCTTCCCACACAATAATGCATGAAATATGGTATGAAAATGGTGAAAATGCACTAAAAAGCAAGAAATTTCTATGAAGATGAAGATGGATGAAGATGGAGATGATGATGATGATGAAGATGGAGAAGAAAAATCAGAAAAATAACAAAAACGACAGTTTTTTTACCTTCCAACGTCGCAAATCTACGATCTGACCATCACAACGCTCGTCCTCGAAGCTCTCTCCCCGGCAACGGCACCAAAATTTGGTGTAGCTCAAGCGTAAGCACCACCTCCTTTACTTGTCAATCCGCAGAGACGTGAGGACTGGTATGAAGACCACGATCAAGTGAAGGCACAAGTGCGTGAGTGAAAGCACACAAACATGCACACACATACACACACACGTGCACAAAGTAAGATCAAAGAGAGGAACAATGGAAAGCTTAGATTGCAAAAGAGTTCTCTTACAAAAGCTCTATTCTCTAACAAGCTAGCTTCAAAAATGAGCTCTCTAGCTCTTTTTATAGTTTTTTGACTAGTTTTGGTCTGTTTAGACCTAGTGTCTGACCTAGTTAAAAATTAGGTTCCAGGGCTTATTTGAGGGCTCAAACGAAGTCTAAAAATCATAAAAATTGGTAGGATGATACTTCTAATACTCCTCAAGCTTGAGGACTCCTCGGCTTGAACAAAATGGAGTTACAAAAATAGCAAATGGTATTTACAATGGTTTTTAGTGATGAAAATCACTATTTTTGTAGGGGATTCTTCTGAAAATTTGACATACACTTCTTGGAGCTCCCTACTTGCTCTCTCTTCTTCTATGTCCACTTCTTTGATGTGCTTCCATGTTTCATGCTTGACCTTGAGTTCCAACACCTAGGCAACAACAAACTTGTAGTTAAGTGGGAAGGAAAAAATGTCACTGTCCCTATTTTCACTTCCTCCACAATGAATGGATTGATAGCTAAAGAGAGTCCAAAGATTATTCAGCCTCTCTCTCACACTATGGACATATCCAAGTAGTCACTTGTTAATCAAGAAAAGAAAAATAAAAAAGCTAAAATAGTATAGAGGAAACAACAGAACCAAGAAAACACACATCTGAAGTGGCTTAACAATACTCATTACCCAAGTCTCTTATAACATTATAAGCATCTCAATCAAAAATTTGGGTGCCCAAGGAATGGGTAACACAATCTAAGGATTCTTCTTGCCCTCACAAGAAAAAACAAGACTCATATAAAAATTCATTTAAAAAAAGAAAGCCCCCACATAAAGAGCCACAACTAGTAGTCAAACCGATTTGGATACCTAAAACAAAGAATACCACAAGGAATCAATATAATCAAGTATGGTCTCCCAAATATATCCTTTAGGTTCAATGTACACCTGCAAAAAGAAGCCCAAATAACCTAGGGTCACAACAATAAAAGAAGGTTCACATATCACAAAAGAAGCAACAAAAACATAAGCCTAGGTTCATTCAACACTGGGTACCTAAAAAGTCTCAATTGCAACCCAAGAAGAACACAATGTGTATTATGTGGATTCTAAAGAGATGTAAAATTCCCCTTTTTAATCCCAAAATCACAATGGAGGCATGCAATGGAAGAGGAAATTGAAGCTCTCGAGGAAAATAACACTTAGGAATTAGTTCCCAAGTCTTCATCAATGAAAGTGATAGGTTCAAGATGGATTTACAAATTGAAGAAGAACTTAGATGGCTCCATTAACAAGTATAAGGCAAGGCTTGTGGCAAAAGGCTTTGCACAAACTTAGGGAATTGATTATGAGGAGACTTTCTCTCTTGTGGCAAAGATGCCTACAATTAGAGTCCTGCTTAGTATTGCTTCTTCCAAGAATTGGAAGATACTTCAATTGGATGTAAAAAATGCATTTCTTAATGGATGGATAACAAAAGAAGTATATATGGCACAAGCACCTGGTTTTGAGAATCAAATACATCCTGATTATGTGTGTAAACTTAATAAATATCTATATGGACTCAAACAAGCCCCAAGAGCTTAGAATCATAGGTTTCTTTCATTCTTGCAGGATAAAGGATTTCAACCTAGCAAGGCAGATCCATCAGTCTTCATCAAAAAGAGTAGTTCTTAAGTCATCTATTTGTGTGTATATATGTGGATGATATTATACTTACAAGAAATGATGCAGATGGGATAAAGAAGATCAAGAAGCAGATGCAAGAAGAGTTCAAGATAAGTGAATTGGGTTCACTTACATACTTCCTAGGATTGGAAGTAGTATACAGAGATCATGGTCTATTCCTTACTCAAAGGAAATACATTAAAGGCTTGTTGACAAAGTTCAAGATGCAAGATTGTAGGATTGCACGTACTCCAATGGAGGTTAATCAGGAATTGAGCTCACATGAAGTTGAACTCATAAAAGACATCACAGGTTATCAAAGCCTTGTGGGTAGTTTGAATTATGCCACATTGACAAGAGTAGATATATGTTATAGTGTGAGTGTGCTAAGTCAATTTATGCACACACCCAAGAAACCTCACATGGATGTTGCCAAGAGGATACTCAAATATCTCAAAGGGACCATGAATGAAGGGTTATACTACCCTTATGTATCTGACTTAAGTCTAAAGTTGTTCTCTGATGCAGATTGGGCTGGCTCCAAGGAAGACAGAAGGAGCACCTCAGGATTTCTTACCTTTGTAGGGTCAAAACTTGTATCATGGTCATCTAAGAAGCACCCACAGTTGCTCTCTCTTCCATAGAAGCTGAATACAGAGGTCTTTCTATAGCTACTCAAGAATCAACGTGGATGAAGATGCTATTAATAGATCTTGGATTGCAGATTGGAACTCCAAGTATTTTTGGTGACAACATGAGTTCCA
Organism: Ceratopteris richardii; assembly: GCA_020310875.1. Taxonomy (NCBI): domain Eukaryota; kingdom Viridiplantae; phylum Streptophyta; class Polypodiopsida; order Polypodiales; family Pteridaceae; genus Ceratopteris; species Ceratopteris richardii. The sequence continues at coordinate 121,271,529 of CM035431.1, forward strand.
TTCACTTAGCTGCCAATCCAATTTTTCATGCAAGGACTAAACATATTGAAGTACATTACCACTATGTAAGAGAGAAGATTGTGAGCAAGGAAATTCAGCTATCATAGGTGTCAACTCATAAACGATGTGCAGACATTTTAACCAAAGCATTAGATGGCACAAAACTCACTAAATTCAAAGGTATGATTGGTTTGCAGGTAATCTTAGAAGGTTGAAGAACTCAAGCTTACTTGACTTGAGGGGAAGCTATTGGAACAAGTTCATGGCAAGTCTAAGAAAAGGCTTGAGTCGTCAAATGTCATAAAAACTTATGCTATATTTGAAGCAAATCCTAAAGTTTTGAAGAGTTCACTTATGAACTCACCCTTGTAAATCCTTGAGTATTTACTTGATATAAAAGTGAAGGAATCAAAAGTGGTTGAATCCACTTGATGAGAAGAGAAAGAAAAGCCATGGATTGGTGTTTGAGTTAGTTGAGAATCAATCACTTAGAATTTGGAAAAGTGGTTTAGGTGAGGAAGATTCAAATTCAAACCTTGGCTCCAAACATGATTATAGAAAGGGAATCAAAAAACCCGTGCATAATCTCGAGCCCATGAGATCACTTTGAGTGAGTTTTGTTGTGAAGTAAGAGCTCATCTCATAGCTCATTCACCTCTCACACATTGAGCAATGTATGGTTGCCAATGACATTGTATTTGTACATGTTTTAATACATATATGATCATTATATTCTCATTTTACTTCTCTGCTAGTACTCCATCAGAACAATGATTTTCTCAGAGCTTGTTCACAGTGTGTAGATCATTGCCATGATTTAAAGCATGATAGAATCAGCATACTGTCTATTAATCCTACAAAATTTCATTTGCATTGCTTCTGGGGATCGTCAGATATTAGCATATCTTTGCTCACTGGTCTAACGACTGTTGCAGCCCGAGAATGTCAGGATGGAGCTATAACTTGCTAAATTCCTTTCTCTGCATGTATTCCATCATTTTTTATGAAATCACTCATAATTTTTATCTTACTAAGTTAGTTAGAGTTCCCCAAAAGGAATTAATCCGATTGCTGTTGTACTCAGAGAACTGTTCAAAACATTGAATAGGTGTAGGAACAAAAATAGCAAGTTTTTTACTCTTGGATCAAGACTTACCTATCTGTTTTGTTTCATCTTTTTGAGAGTGATATTCCAAGGTACATAGGGTGTCTAATAAATCCTTTGGCAAGCTAAAAGGGCCCACTACATATCTCTGGAGTTCATTTGGTTGGTGTAATGCAAAGTTTCTACAACACCACTTCATCTTCATCAAGTACAAATCCATCCTCATAGAAATCACTCACCATCAAAGAGCATGCACAACATTTAAAAGATTACGTTTTTTATTGTCTTGATAAATGTGTACCTCATGATCTTGCAATGTATGCATTTGTTTAAGAAAGGGAAAAAACCTTGTATGTATTTACATATTTGTTAGTTCTTTTATATCTTCAAGACTAGTACTTGGTACCCAATGTTTCAAGCTTACATTAGAAAAAATAAGGCATGCAAGACTAGTTGCTTAGTAACCTCTTCGTGCCATAACCATGTGCCTAAATGTCCAACCTTGCTTTTTGCACCATATCAGATATGTTGCACTTCAAGTATGCATCAAATATAGGGCAACATTATATGGTCTTGCATGAGACATGGTTATTCGAAGCCCGTGCACAAGGGTGATAACTTGTAATGTGAGGATACACATCATCTGTGCTACTTGTTTTTCTTACTCATGTTTCCCTTCAGGTGAGCTCATAGATAAGAACATACAAACTACAAGAGAAGTGACATCAATATCTTAAACTTGATAGTTTCATCAAATTCACACACAACAAGGATAAGTGAAGTTGATAATTTTCTTCTTCAAGAGATACATTCTAATCACATGACAATTAGTCCACTCTTTACACACTCAGACACTCCTCTTCAACATGTATTTCGTGTTGTTAATATTTTATTTGTCTTATTCTTCATATCATTCACATCACCACCACTCATGGTTGTTATGTGCAGCCTACAATGACATGGACTTACACATGGTTTCACTATGTTGCATCCTTTCTTCTTGTAATTCTTCTTATAGTATTTCTAACTCTTGCATGACTTGAGTCATACCTTCTACCTTCTTTGATATTAAATTGTTCTTAACATAGTCCACTTCACACTCATGTATGAGACGATGAGGATGGGTGTAAATGGAGATAGTATGTTGAAGATGCTAAAGTTGGGGGTATTATAGGCATGTATCTTTTCATACCAAGTGTAGCTCAAGCATAAGCATCACCTCCTTTAATTGTCAATCCATGGAAGAGATAGGAGTGATATGAAGATCATGAATGCAAGAAGTAGTGAGAGTGAAGGTGAGAAGAATGAAGATGCACACACACATACACACACACATGGAAGAGACAAGCAAGACACAATGGAAGGTAAAAAGAAGTCTCTATTGCTCAATAACACTATTACAAGCTCAAGTTTGCTCTAAGCTCACAACAACCAACCTAAAAAATGAGCTCTCTATCTCTTTTTATAGATTCTACACTAGCTTTGACCAGTTTCACATTTAGTGACTGGCATAGTTAAAAAGTAGGTTCTAAGGGGTACTTGGAGGTCTAAATGAGATCTAAAGATAGCCAAAATTGGTAGGCTAGTTCTATCTAAGCTCCTCAAGCTTGAGGACTCCTTAGCTTGCACAAAATGGAGCCACTAATTACAAAAATGGGTGTTTTGGGATACATATAGTACAAAAGTGATGGAAATCACTATTTGGAGTTTTGAAAAAGTAATATGAAGTGTATTTCTTTGGAAAAAATGACTGGCTGGCTTCCCATGACTCTTTGTAGTCTACCTCTACATGTGTCCTCTATGTCTATGCCTTTGACTACTACCAACACCCCCTCCCTCTCGCGTCTGTCATCCTGGATAGATCCTTGTTGTGGGCTCTGCATGATGTAGTTTTGCAAGAGGTCTTGTGCAAGGGTGTGCTCCGCGATTCGAATTCCTTGTGTGAGATCAGCTTCAAGTTTTTCTAGTCTATGGCCTGAGGTTCATCGGGAGGTGGAAGCCAGTAGTGTGTTGAATATACTAGTTGTTCGCAAGCAAATAATTGAAGTAAATGCGTAGGCCAACTAATAAAAACTTAAGAATGGTACTCCTAGAAGCCTGTCATGAACATATCTTCAAAAGTCATCTTATAACATGCAGGTAAGTACTTTATATGGTTGTGCCATGGGTAGCATATCTGTGGTGAAGGTGTAGTGCTCATGTTATAGGCGAGGTCTTGGTTTCCATGCTCAAAGCCCAGGGTATTGACATGTGGCACCTTGATGCATCGAAAGATCTTGAAGATTGTTTGCATCATATCAAAGATCTTAATAGTCATATATGCAATGACATCATCCATGTGGTGTAAGCGGGGAAGCCAATGGCAAATTGTGGCCATCATATATCCGACGATAGGAGGCCCATACGTATTGAAGCTCATTAATGGAGATGTACCTTCGAGAGGCCAGCTGAGCAAAAGAGGATGATTGTAAAACGCATTCCTTGATCATGGCCATGGCTTGTAGTTGTGCTTTGACACATGCAAAGTGAGTCTTACCAAGTTCTTCCACTAACTTGAGCCATGCGGGAGTCAGAAGTTCAAACGTGTCTTGGCCTTGTACCATGACACGTCTGCCTGGGATAGGTTGTGGTTCATATGCCTCTTCATATGTGTCCTCCACCAATATAGAAACTATTTCCTCTTTAGCAGGGATTTCTGGTGGGGAATCTAGCCTCGAAGACTCTGATTGAGCTACAATCTGTGCTTGAAGATCAAGTACACGCACCCGTAAAGTAGTGAGTTCGTCTAGTATTTCTGGGGGTGTGACTTCAAGTACTGGTTGGGGCTGTGCAGGTTCCTTCAATAGTAAGGCTTTGTGATATGCCTATAGCTTTTGATATTCTTTGTTGATTTTGTCATAGTCCTCAAGCAAGCGTGTGTGATCTTCCAATAATACTTGCATTGTTTCACAAGGAACTACCTTGAAGTGGTTGGGACATAATGTTTCATTGGGTCAATCCATTGCAGCTTCAAAGTTCTCACGATTCTCCTCTTGGAGCCTCTGGTTCTCTTATTTTGCGGCTACGAGATGTCTTTGTAATAGTCCCATATTGCATATGAGTGTGGTGTTCTGTACTGTCTGAGCATGTAAAAGATTTTCTACATTGGTGAGAGCTTCTTTCGTCTTTTGCTCTGATTCTAACTCTAACAAGTGGTAAGAGTCTCCTAATTCTTGATTGCGTGAGTTTAGGGAAGCATTCTCGATGGTTAAAGAATTTAATTGTGCCTACAGCTGGGTAGTAATCTGCTGCAATGTATGGTAATTGCTTCCGAGAGATGCAAATTCTTCTCTAACTTGAGTCATACAAGCAAATATGTGATGGAATGTAGTGTCAATGGTGGGTGGTAATAACAACGGAGCGGTGTGTGGGGATAATGCTATGGTGGGTGTAGATGCAGGTGGAAAGGGAAAGGGGAATGGGAGGGTGGATGCAGTGGTGACCGAAGAAAATTGTGGTGTGATTAGATGTGGTGGTGAAATGGTATTTGTGAGTGGTGGTGCTGAAGGTGGTGCATTGTCCATGTCACTAGATGTGGCATCAATTGCACTAATTGTGAAGAGTGGTGTGATGGTGGATGCATGAGTGTTTGTGAAAACGGGATTGACAAATGAAGATTAATATATGACCTGTTGGGTGTCACGGATGGTTTGAAGGAGAGGAGAAGGTAAAGGTGATATACTAGGATGGGGAGGTGACACTAGGGAGAAGGTCATGGGGGGTGGAAATGGAAACATAGGCCTTGGAGGGAGAGGAAAGGAAGGAAAGGGGTTTTGCTTTGTTCTATCATGGTTGTAATGAATGGTCTCCTATCCATTATGCTAAGATTAGTAGTTGACCTTGCTTGACACATGGCCATGGAGTATCTCGTTGTTTCTGTATGATGATTATAATGTTCTCTCCCTAGTCCTTGTCTTCTTAGTTTCATGCATTTAATAGATTCTAGAGCTTCTGCATGAGCTTCCTTGCATATTCTCTTTTCTTCCTCCTTACGCTTCTTTGCCAATGTGAGTCATCTCAGCATATCCTCAGTAAAAGGTTCTTGATAGAGCTTGACTCTACAACCACTAATGTAATTCAACATTATCTCTCCTTCTGGTGTGGCTAATTGTACCCCTCCACTTCTCAAAAGTCTATTAATCATCACGGGTCCATAAACACGTCCTTTTAGCTTTCGTGCATGTTGTTTTGGCATATATACTAGGACTAAATCACCTTCTTTTAAGCCTTTGTCTTTCACATGTGCATCGAAATAATCCTTTTGTTGCTTCTTTGCCGCATATATCCCTGCTGCCACTTTTATCTTGGTTTCTCCTAATCATTCCAAGTCCATTATCCTTGATGATAATTCATGGCCGGTCCACTGATGTTCTTGTGCAACGTTAAGGATGGGTGTCAAAATTCCAAAGGGAGCATAGTGTTTTGACCAAAAACCATCTAAAAGGGTGTTGCATTGAGTACGGTCTTGTAGGCCACTCGGTATTCCCAAACAACATGATGTAGTTGTTTGTCCCAATCCAAATGTTTGTTGTTCATGAGTTTCGTTAATACATTACAGAGGATCTTGTTAGTACTCTCGGCTTGACCATTGGCTTGAGGATGATATGGTGCGGATTTCTTGTGAATCACCATAAAATCCTATAACAAATATTCAATGACTTGGTTTAGAAAGTGAGTTCCTTGATCGCTTACTAGTTCTATAGGCAATCCATATCTTCCAAATAAGAATTTTGCGATCGTGTGTGCATCATTCTTTTTTGTGGCTTTGGCCTCTACCCATTTGGCAAGATAATCAGTCGCTACTATGATGTATTTAGCATCCATACGTTTAGCAAGGGGTTAATGGGTCCTACAAAGTATATACCCCACTTAGAGAATGCACATCCTCCCATCATGGGTTTCAGTGGCATTTCATCTTTGCGAGTAGGAAACTGCGTTCTTTGGCACAACACATCTCTTAACATAGCTATGAGCATCCATGTGAAGAGTGGGCCACCATAATCCTACAAATAGTATGGCTTTAATTACTCCGTCGGGGCACTAAAACGACCTCCTGCAACACCTTGGTGTGCAATCTCTAGTATGCTCAAGTAATCATTCTCATTGAACACATTGTCTTAGATATCCGTCTCGTCTGCATTTGTAAAAGTTATCACCAATACGTGAGTATTCTTGAGCTTCTTGCTCTAGACTTCTTTGTCTTGCTAAAGTCATTCCTTGAGGGAATGTCTGCATCTTTAAGTATGTCACTATTGGTTCACTCCATTCTAGTGTGAGAGACACACGATATGAAGTGGCATGTTCCACTGGGGGTTTTTCACAACAAATTAGACATTCTTTACATAGTCTATAGACATCTACTTCCATAGAAGGCCAATATACTCCTAGTCTATGCAGAGTCTGCAATGTACAGTGTTTCAAATGATGTTGCTTCAATGCACCTAGATGTGCTAATTGCAACCAATTATTGTGTCCTGATTCGTCTACACAACAAGCAAGAATTTTCTGATTATCTTGTTTATATATGCTTCCTGCGAGTATTTGGTATCTTTGTGACCTGGTTATTTCTCCTTCTCTAATCCTAATCCAAGGATTCTTGGGTCCAAATGTGAGAATAGGGACAATGGGTTTGGCCCATTCTTTTTTCGTCTTCTTGTTAGACTAGCCTTGCTAGGTAGTGTTCCTGATCTCATAAATTCTAGCAATGGAGCACTCCATTATGGAATTAATGGCATGTGATAAAGGGTAGCATACTCCACTAGGGGTCTCTCCTGGCACATTGGATAATTCCTAATCCATTCATGTATTTCTTTGTCCATACTAGGCCAATACACTCCTAAATCTTTTAGATTCTGCAATGTTCATTGTTTAGAATAGTGGTTTCCTAGAAATCCTTCATGTGCTTGTTGCAACCGATTTGTATGTGCATCCTCCTCAACACAACAAGCATACACCCTCCCTATCTTGTTTGTACATACTTCCTTCCAATATTTGATAGTTTTGTGATTTTACAATTTCTTCTTTATTTGTTTTCAAATTCTTATTTGCGGGTCCAAAGGTTAGGATAGGTACCAACTTATTTTCCCATATAGGAACAACTTCTAAATTGAAGGGATAAGCGTCGGGTAGTTCATAAGAAATTCCTTGTGGTGATCTCCTGAAGTGATACGAGAAAGGTGATCAGCTCTGAGGTGGGTTCTACCTTTCCTAACAACCACTTCAAAATCATATTCCATTAGTACAAGGAATCATCTTACTAAGTGTCTTGTATTGCAAGGTTTATTGACCAAATATAATAAAGCTTGATGATCAGTGAAAAACTTGAACTTGTTGACCAACAGATAGTGTCTAAACTTCAACATAGCATATACCATGCCTAAGCCTTCTCATTTTGTTGTTGTATAGTTTTGTTTAGTTCCGTTTAGTTGTTTGCTAGCATATGTTATAGATAGGTCTAGATTTCCTTCACCTGTGGGTTGTGCTAGCACATAGCCTATTGCATTATTGGATGCATCTACATGGAAATTGAATGGTTTATTCCAATCACGAGTGGTCAATATTGGTGTTGTGTACAAACGTCTCTTCAGTTCATTGAAGGAATTTTTGCATTCATCATTCCACTCAAAATTTATCAACAAGGCATAAAGAGCTTTAGCTATGATTGCATACATGTGAATAAACCTACGGTAATATCCACAATGGCCCATAAAGGCTTGCACCTCCTTAACATTCGTTGGCCTTAGCAGCTCCCCATGGCTCTTACTTTGTCCTCATCAATTGATATTTCGTTCTTAGAAACAATGTGACCTAAGATCTTACACTTTTCTGGGTTCACACAAACTCGATATTCTCTACACTTGTTGAAGATCTATCTGAGTTCTGAAATGTGGTGTCTCCTTTCTTGGGAATGAGCACATAAATCATCCAAATATACTTCTAAGTGCTTTTGCAAGAACTCTTTGAAGACATGACACATGTGCCTTTGGAATGTTGCAGGTGCATTTGTGAGCCCAAATGTCATCACACAAAATGCAAAGATTCCCTGCTCTGTGGCAAAAGTTGTTTTGTGTTGATCTTTTGGGGCAATGGCTACTTGATTGTAACTTGAAAATCCATCAAGGAAGCTATAAACTTCCTTTCTTGCAACATGCTCCAATAAATGTTCGGTGATTGGAAGTGGATAGCCATCTCTAATCATAACAAAATTAACTTTTTTAAGGTTAATACACACTAACAACTTCCCATTGTTCTTGGGCACCAGTACCATGGGGGACACCCATTCAGTATGCTCAATCTCATAGATAAATCCAGCTTCAATCAACCTATCAATTTCCTCTTTTATTTTTGCAGCATAAGTGTCATTATATGTGTAAGGCTTCTGTTTGGTGGGCTTGGCATCAGCCGTCATGGGGATCATATGAGAGCATATTTCTAGATCTACTCCCTTCATGTCTCTATAGGTCCACGCAAACACGTCCCTATATTCCCTTAATAAAGCTACAAGATCCACTTCTTCTTTTGCACTTAAGTCTTCTCCTATGTATGTACATCACTCTTCATTCTCTTCAATGGTTACCACTATGTTTTTGGTCTTTTCTTGATTATCGTATGCTTCTCCTGTGATGGCCTCTCTCAAGCATTTGTACCAAAAATTTTCGGTCTTCAATTTCATATTTCTTGAAATTCTCTGGTACTTCAAACAATGGTTCTTCCTCTTCTTGTTTCACTGCTTTTCTTTTCTTTTTCTTTTGACTACCATCACCTTCCTCCCTTGAATTTACCATCTTACTACTTGTGATAGGTTCTTCTTCTTTTTGGGTAAATACTCCTACATTTTCTAGATAGTGCTTCTATGAGTCAAAGCAACTATCCATCACAATGGATTCTAGATCGTCATCATACTTTTCTTCTTCTATGACCTCATTAGAGCCACACTCCTCTAGCAAGGGTTCACACATGAACAAAGAGATATCATAACCCTGCATCCACTGTTCTTCATTAAAAATAATGTCCATGGTGGCTGAGATTTTTGCCCAACCATGAGGCTCAAACTCCTCATTTCGAAAGATCATTGGTGTGTAGGTTGTGTCTCCAACCAGTCTATCTCCTTGAGAAATTCCTTCTTCTCTCACTTTTAGGTGTATATCCTCTTCCTCTACAACCTTGCACATCCACAAATGAGTATCTTCATGCATCCACGATGGATTAGATGAACTCTCAGAATGCATAGACATTGAATTTTTTCGCGTGTTGTGGATATGATTCCACTGTAGGGGTGGTACATCTCTAAACATATAGTCCTTTAGATTGACCTTGGTTGTGACCCCTAAGTGCTGCAAGTACAAGGAGTTGGTTCCTCAATCTTGCACTATTTGCAGTTGTCATAGGAAGGGTTCACACATGAACAAAGAGATATCATAACCCTGCGTCCACTATTCTTCATTAAAAACAATGTCCATGGTGGCTGAGATTTTTGCCCAACCATGAGGCTCAAACTCCTCATTTCGAAAGATCATTGGTGTGTAGGTTGGGTCTCTAACCAGTCTATCTCCTTGAGAAATTCCTTCTTCTCTCACTTTTAGGTGTCTATCCTCTTCCTCTACAACCTTGCACATCCACAAATGAGTATCTTCATGCATCCAGGATGGATTAGATGAACTCTCAGAATCGATAGACATTGAATTTGGCGTGTTGTGGATAGGATTCCATTGTAGGGGTGGTACATCTCTAAACATATAGTCCTTCAGATTGACCTTGGTTGTGACCCCTAAGTGCTGCAAGTACAAGGAGTTGGTTCCTCAATCTTGCACTATTTGCAGTTGTCATAGGAAGGGTCTTCCTAGGATCATCTCATAGACATTATTTTTTCCAAAGTCACATATAGCAAAGGTGTGTTCAAGCTCTACACCACAAGTAGTTAGAGTTATCCCTTCTAGCAATCGTAGAGGTCTTTCAATATGGCCATCAGCCATTTGAAGCTTCATTCTAGTTGCTCTTAATGTGGGTTTTCCCCATTGCTTCCACAAAGAGGTGGCCGCAATCGCAACACCAACACTTGATCTTTGGGACTTTTTGCTTTAAGCCTACTTTTGACACATTGGAACCAAGTTCTGGAACCTGATTTGCCACATGTTTCCATAGCTCAGGTTTTACTTTCAACAGCTCTTCTAAGGTGAGATGACACTGAACCTTAGTGTTCTTCACAACTTCAGTGTTTCTTGGAACCAGTGAGTCTTGATTTCTTATCAATATTGTGGGAGCTCTTATCTGAAGGGATTTTGATTCCCATGGGCCTCTGAACTGTGGAAAATCTTGTAAAAAATTAGATTCAAAATCTAACCTTTCATTTTCTTGTTGCTCTACTTGGTCTCTGTAAATAGATGGAATGACTTGGAGAAATTGATCATCCTGATCATCAATTTCAAGAATAGGAGGGGGATTGCCCTTCTCCTTGGCCCATTTCTCCTCTTTTATTTCTTGCAAGAAATCTTGAGAGTACTATTCAACTAAAAGAGGTGTTCCCTCATCTATGGAATCAGGAACATAAACTTTTGTTGGTGGTGAGCTTTCTCTTTCAACCACTGGTTGAGCCTGTGGAGGTAAAGAAACATGCGGTTTGTTTACCAACTGCTCTAATCTTTCGAGTAAGCCTTGGAAATGCAAACCCGGTTTGATAGAGTCTATCTGATTGAATAATTGATTGGCCTTGAGCAAATCCTAGGCTAGTTCTACCATTTTCATGCACATTTTTGTTCGTTCAATCTCTAAATTTGCTCTAGGGTAACTATTGTCTAGGTTTGCAACTATTGGAACTTCTTGAAGTTGAGCCTATTAGGCCTTGAACATCATGTCCAAGCCCTTTGGGGTTTGATTTGCAAGAATAGACCCTAATTGTGGTCTATTTATAGTGAATGGTGGGGTGGGGTGAAGTGGAGTGGATCAGTTTTCGGCATGCAAGGGATTTTGAGATGCGATGTCTTGTATTTTTGATTTTGCATCTTTTAAGATTTCTTCTAGTTTGGATAACTTTCTCACCCACTTACAATTGGCCTTTTCCCTGGTATCCTTCCATGTGCTTGTTTTCCTCTTACTAGGCTTTCTTGATTCACTTAACTCTGATTGTTCAGCTAGTTTGGCTTGTTTTAGGGTTGGGCCCTAGAAACTACTTGTATAGGAGCCACGTTAATGCTACTTGAACTTGAATCCACCACTAAACCTACCACATTAATGGGTGTAACCTTGGGTGCACTAGAGGGGTTCCTTGGAGAATCTCTCGGAAGATGTTCTTTGCCACACTCAAGACAAAAGCCTTGTATTGTCATGGTCTATCCTTGTCCTAGAGCCAGTGGGTGGGGACAATCACCAATTAAATGGTCACCGTGACATCTAAAACATGGTCCTCTAGGGGCTTGTGGTCTCACTTGTCTCAATTGGGGCCTAGGATTAGGATTCATGTACATGACATTGGAGTATTCTGGCTCCCAATTTGGTTCCATAGGTGGTGCCTCATATTGATATGGATAAGTCTCACTATGCTCCGGTGACTTTGTGTAATAAGCTTGTGGACTATCCTCATGGGTGTAGTCAAAACTATGAGCATGAGTGTAATTTTCTGAGACCAAAGGGGTCATTGGCACTAATGCTCTATTAAGATTCTCCTCTCCTACTACATATTTAACTAGGAATACATTGGTAGGAGGTGGTGGTTGGTTTCCTAGGACTAGTCATGGCCTATATGGTGCCTGATATTGTTGTTGGTACTGATGTTGATATTGTTGTTGTGGGCTATAATATGACTGTTGGTATTGGTTCTAATACCTACCTTGTTGGTAAGGTTGTTGATAAGTTTGTCTAACAACCTGCCTATTGTATGGAAAATCTTGAGCCATGTGATTCGTGTATTTTCTCTCCATATTGCAATATAGAGCATTAGGGTTTCCTTGGGGTTGAGACATCATGGGGGAAACATTAGCCATGTGGTCTCCTCCATAGTTGTAACATCACTTCAATGAACTGACCCTTGGTGTTTGTCTATTTTGAACTCCTAGCTTCCTTACAACCTGCTCAGCTAGCTCATCTATCCCAGTGCGGGTTTTAGAAGTATGAGTAGTAGAACTGTCAGAATCCTTATATAGTTTGGACAATTCTAACTTCTCACCCAAGTTGTCTTCTATGTCAATACACATCCTTAGGCATTGATTTAGTTGTTTGGCTCCTTCATATATACATATGATCTAAGCTTCCTGCTTAAAAGTCCATCTAAAAAGAAGGAAACTTGTTTTGCTTGTGTAGGTAGTTCAGGTGTGGGACATCCTTCCACATATTGTTTAAATATCCTTCCAGCTAGCCGAACTATTTCTTGGGGTGTCTGGTTGAAGGTGTGGATCAAGGATGATGTGTTATGCCTGATGACACTCTTGGAAAATTCTACAATGAAAGCTTCTAGCAGTTGTCTTATATTTCGATAGTTGTCACTATTCAAGGGTTGAAAACAAGCTAATGCAGTGCCCTTGAGAGTTAAACCAAATGCCTCAAACTAAGTGAATAAGTCCTTGACCTGTTTGGCTCTTAACACCTGTTTGAACTCGGCCACATGATCATAAGGATCTCCTGACCCATCAAAGTAGTTTTTCATTGTCTTGACCACTTGAGAGGATCTAAGGGTTCTTGGGTACTCTTGAGGTCTAGGCAATGGAAAATCATGTTCATCTCTTCAATGTCTATGTGCTCGGTGTCTCTCTTTTTCAGGTCTTTCACCTTCAAGTCCGGATTTATCTCTTCCCATAGTGTGTGCAAAGCTTACCTCAGGTCTCTCTTTGGCTCTTTCCCTCTCGGTTTCCTTGGAGGCCATGGGAAACATTAGATATTGGTGGAGGGAAAATCAATTTTCCCTGCCAAGTGTATGCATGTCTACCAGGTTCCATTACCATAAATACCCTCTCCAATGTGTTGTCTAAATAGAAGAACTTTCCAAGGGTATCAAGATCTTTAAATTCATATATTGTCACATTTCCTACTTTGGTAGGTTGATCAATCTTAAACCTACAAAAAGCTTCATCTGTCTCCCTATTCCAGAACAATTCTATGCTTTTTTTATCCTGGGGAATCCATTCTGGTGTGAGTATTCTGGTTAAGACCGATTCGCCTCTAGGGGTCTTGGGTTCTTGTCCTAGGTCTCCTTGCTCTAGGTCTCTTATCTCATTCTTGGGAACAACTTTTCCAAACTCATATATTCTGTCCAGTAAGCTAGTAACCACATACATGGTTCCTTGCTTATTAATATATGAGACCTCTTCGAATTTGACCACTAGGTGTTCAAGTCCAAACGGTTGATCTGGATTTTTGATTTGGGCAATTGATCGCCTCAAACCATCCTCATAGATGCGTGCACCTAATCAATTAGTCCTGATATACTCCAACTGTGTCTTATAGGGACCTTCTGGTGTTTGTAGATAGGCAGTGCTTGACTTACCTGCACGTCTCTCCATGCTAAAAGACATTTCTAAATCACTTGTTTCCAAGCTTAGCACGTAGGGATAACGACTAAGTTGTTGTGCCCACAACCTAGCTGTGTGATTGACACTAGCTTGAGATGATTTGATGCTTTGTCTATCCCGAGCTAGGTGTCTACCTGATCTTAGGTTCATAAGCTTCGTCTATTAGTCCCACTTTTCCCAAGTACAATCGTGTTACAATGTTCTTTTGAATCAATTATTTGTTCTTGTATAGACTTCTCTAATATAATCTTACTTGACAAATGTCTTCGTTAGGAGTTCTAGAGTTTTTTTCGCACTTTGAGATGTGATCAATCCACTTAAGTCCTTTTCCTTTAGGGTTTCTTGCAACAATATCTTGGCTATGCTTGAACTTGAGAAATTAGGGTTTTCTTGGGCTTGAGTTGTACCTATCGTATCCCTAATTAATCAATATCAATACTCATATTCAGCCTTAGCTAAGAATTGATTGAGGGGGTTAAGAATGATTCCAACCTCAAGTTGCTCTCCCTTGATTACACTTGGATACCCCGAACACAGATTCCCACACTTGCAGCAAACTTACCACCTTGCTTTGATGCCCTTGAATGGCTCTCAATGGACCTATAAACGTCCCAAGCTTAAATCAAGCTTAAACTTCAATTTATTTGATAGATAGTTTGATTCAAATATTTTTGAAGACTCTTTTTCCCCCTTTGTATTGCTCAAAATCCTTTGCAGTCCCCTTGGTTTCCTAGCCCCACTTGAGGGTCAACTTCAAAATAGCATATCTATAACTCCACGTATTAGTTTTCGTATGAGAACCCAAAATCACAACAAACGGATTTTGTATGAGAAAGTTATGTCCAGTCAGGCTTTTGGGGGGTCAAAACAGGCAAAAAGGACCTCTCCGAGCATCACAATTTTTTGGAAATCAAGCAGCCAAAAAGTCATGTTTTTTTTTACAAGTGCAACAAGCAGAGAATCGTGATTCTCTCGAAATCCACAATCCAAAGAATTGTGATTTTCTCAAAATCTACCAAGCAAAGAATCACAAATTTCTCAAATCTTTAAGTCTAGGAAATTGCGATTTTCTCAAATGCATTAAATATAGAGAATCGTGAATTTCTCAATTTTCCCAAGTCTAAAGGATGGCAATTTTCTCAAAATCTACACTTCCAGATAACCGTTATTTTCTCAAACTTCAAAATGTAGAGAATCACCAATTTCTCAATTTCCCAAGTCTAGAGAATCGCGATTTTATCAAAATGTACAAGCTAGAGAATTGCGATTTTCTCAAAATGTACAAGCCAGAGAATCGCGATTTTCTCCAAATTCTTAAGTCTAGGAGATTGCCATTTTCTCAAAATCACTAAGTCCAAGAAATCTCGATTTTCCCAAATCCTCTCAATCCAAAGAATCGTGACTTTCTCAAATGTCAAGTCTATAGAATCGTAAATTTCTCAAAATCTACACTTCCAAAGAATCATGATTTTCTCCAAATTCTTAAGTCGAGGAAATTGTGATTTTCTCCAAATTCTTAAATCGAGGAAATCACGATTTTCTCCAAATTCTTAAGTCCAAGAAATCGTAATTTTCTCAAAATCCCTAAGTCAAAGAAATTGCAATTTTCTCAAAATCACTAAGTTTAGGAAATTCCAATTTTCTCAAATCCTCTCAATCCAGAGAATCGAGACTCTCTCAAACGCCAAGTCCAAAGAATCATGAATTTCTCAAAATCTACACTTCCAAAGAATCACGATTTTCTCCAAATTCTTAAGTCCACAAAATCATGACTTTCTCCAAATTCCTAAGTCCAAGAAATTGCAATTTTCTCAAACTCACTAAGTCTAGGAAATCATGATTTTCTCAAAATCACTAAGTCCAGGAAATCGCGATTTTCTCAAATCCTCTCAATCTAGAGAATTGTTGGAGTTAGACGTCTGTGGAAGCACGCGAACGACACAAGGAAGAAGAAGAAGCTTGGAGCACAACACACAATACTGAATGTATTACTAGAGAATGTACAAAGATAAGTAGCCCATTAGGGCTATAGGCATATATACAAGCCGAGGGAAAAAACTGTTGGGTGTGTGTAGAAGTGTGAGAGACACACAAGAAGCACACACAAGGAGCACAAATGTAGCAAGACACACGGAGAAGACGATGGCTGGAATAGCTCTCTCTATTGATCGATGAACTGAACTGAAGTAAGAGTTGAATAATATCCCTAAGTACAAAGTACCACCACATATGAGAGTATCAAGTATGTGGTAATATGGGGAAAAAAACCTCTAGCCAGCACTAGAGTAAAAAGTGTCCATG
The DNA here is from genome assembly GCA_020310875.1 of Ceratopteris richardii. NCBI lineage: Eukaryota > Viridiplantae > Streptophyta > Polypodiopsida > Polypodiales > Pteridaceae > Ceratopteris > Ceratopteris richardii. The sequence continues at coordinate 121,287,471 of CM035431.1, forward strand.
TATAGGGAAAAGGTTCACATCAAAGCTACTCGAGGAGCACATAAGTGTAACAAACCCCCCTAGAGCGAATGATGTGAACACATACAGGGAGTGACAAATCAGCCCCCACAAGGTAACAAGCCTAAAGCTTCGCGAAAAGCTTCAAACTTTTCCCCTGGAAGAGCTTTGGTGAATATGTCTGCCACATTATCTTGTGTAGGCACATATACCAAATCAATATCTCCTACATGAAGGCGCTCTCTCACATAGTGATAATGCACCTCAATATGTTTGGTCCGTGCATGAAACACTGGGTTTCGTGCAACAGCCAAAGCACTCTGACTATCTGTGAGAATATGTGTAGCAGCATCAATCTCCATGCAAAGATCCATCAATAGGCGTCTCAGCCATATACACTCCAATGTAGCTGTGAAAACTGCCATGTACTGAGCTTCACAACTCGATGTCGCCACTGTAGGTTGCTTCTTACTCAACCAAGATATGCATAAGTCTCCAAGGAAAAAGCAATTACCACTAGTGGACACGCGAGTATCATAACAACCAGCCCAATCACTATTTGTAAAAGCATGCAAGCATGGCTGAACATCTCTGCCATAAAAGAGACCTAAGCTCAAAGTGCCTCGAAGATATCTAAACACACCTTTCACCGCTTGCCAATACTTAGTGACAGGGCTATGCATGAATCGACTCAACTGGGAAACTGCATACTTTATATCCGGCCTTGTGTTGCATGCATATATAAGACATCCCACAGCTTGCTGATAAAGAGAAGTGTCAAATGCATCACTGGAATCCTCAACTGAGAACTTGAATCCTGTCTCAACTGGTGTGGAAACTGGCTTACAATCCTCAAAGTCAAAACGCTGAAGTAGTTCTTCAACATACTTTGCTTGATGCATAACAATTCCCCCCTCAACGGATACAAACTGGATGCCAAGATAGTAGCTCAAAAGACCAAGATAAGTGACATCAAAAGTATGCTGCAAATCATCCATAAGAATGTCAAGTTTTGCATCACATGACCCAGCCAAGAGTATGTCATCGACATAAAGAACAAGCACTATAAGATCAGCCCCATTTTTGCGTACATAGAGTGTGCTTTCAATCGGACTACATGTGAAGCCAAGAGCAATCAAGTGCTTATGTATTTTGTCATATCATGCACGTGGAGCTTGCTTGAGACCATACAAGGCTTTATGCAAGCGACAAACCATATGCTCTTTCCCTTTCATAGCAAATCCAAGAGGTTGCTTCACATAGACCTCTTCTTGCAAATCTCCATTCAAGAAGGCTGTTTTTATGTCCAATTGATGCACTTTCCAACCTCGATGGGCAGCCAATGCAACCAGGGTACGAATGGTAGTCATGCATGAAGTAGGTGCAAAAGTTTCCTCATAGTCAATGCCATATTGTTGTGCATATCCTTTGGCAACCAATCTAGCTTTGTAGCGATCAATGCTACCATCAGATTTTCTCTTAATCTTGTAAACCCACTTTGTACCAATGGCATTCTTTCCTTTTGGCAATTCACATAACTCACAAGTACCATTCCTATGTATGGAATCCATTTCTGATTGCATAGCACTCATCCATTGTGGATCATCACATGCATCTTCAAAAGAAAGTGGCTCTTCACTACATGTTGTAGCAATAAGAGAATAATCCACAAAATTACTTGATGCATGGTGAGAGCTTGATCTTGTTCTACCAAGTAAAGGTGCACTCAATTTGCTATCCTGCAAAGTTTGTTTCAGCCACTTTGGCATAGATTGTGCACTCTTGATAGACATGCGTTCATTATGTAAAACATCTTCAATATGTACATCATGCGTGGGCTGAATTTCATGCTCAGTTTCAGCCATATTTTGACGCAAATGTTCAGCCATATGTGGCTAGAAATTTCCAACAGTTTTGACAATTTTTGGCTGAATTTTTTCAGCCATGTTTGGCTGGAAATTCTCTGCATTTTCAGCCCTATTTGGCTGGAATTTTTCAGTCCTTTGAACCTCAGTTGGCTGGTCTACATGGCCATAGTCAAGCGTACCATTTTGGAACAAAGGCATGAGTGTATCAAACACATCTTATGAGCTAACTGTTGGTAGTTTTTTGCATTCAAGTAGAGGGAAAACTGAATTTTCAGCAAATACCACATCTCGACTCACAATAATTGTGTTCGTCAATGGATGGTACAACCGATATCCCTTACTTTCAGCACTATAACCAACAAATATACATTTCTTTGCCTTGTCATCAAGTTTGTGATGTTGTTGTGATGGCACAAGAGCATATGCCAAACAACCAAACACACGCATATGACTAACCATAGGCTTATGACCATTCCAAGCCTCATAAGGAGTGATGACTCTCAATGCTTTTGTAGGGTAGCGATTCAACACATAGTTTGCACACATGACCGCTTCCATCCAAAACTTATGAGGAAGATGCTTTCTTTTAATCATACATCGTGCCATTTCAAGTAAAGTTCTATTTTTACGCTCGGCAACACCAGTTTGTTGAGGTGTATATGGCACCGTACATTGGTGTGAAATACCTCTTTCATGAAGAAAAGCATTAAACTCATATGACATGTATTCACCACCACGATCCGTGCATAGAGTCAAAAGCTTTTGTGAAAAAAAAATTTCAGCCATAGCTAAAAATGCCTTGAAGCAAGAAAATACCTCATTCTTTGCTTTCATAGGATACACCCATGTATGGCGAGTAGCATCATCAATGAAGGTAACAACATATACATGCTTCCCAAAAGATGGAGTCTTGATCGGACCACATACATCACTATGAACAAGTTGCAATTTTCTTGTAGTGTGTGTATGACTATCTTTTGGAAAAGAAGCACGATGCATTTTTCCAAGAATGCAATCTTCACATGCATGCTTTTCAATGGACTCAAGTGTAGGCAAGCCAATAACCATGTCCTTATTTTGCAAGTAGAGCAAACTATTGAAGTTTAAATGACCAAAACGAGCATGCCAAAGCTCCATTTCAGCCATGGAAGAAGTATGAGCAACTAAGGCATTCAAGGCAGCCCTCTTGTATGTATCCATGCGATACAAACCATTACATAATGTACCAGACATCACGATAACATCGCCATTGCTGAAATCATGAACCATACACTTATCATCAACAAAGTGTACATGAAGTCCAGCTTTGGCAATCAACGGAACTGAAATTAAGTTCTTCTTGATACCGGGCACATACAATGCATTTTTCAAGAGAATCACACCTCCATTTGCAGCAGTAAGCTCAATTTCTCCTACTCCAATGATAGGATAAGAGGCATTGTTTGCACACACCACATGTCCTCCTTTAGGTGCATCTTTCAAAGAGGCAAAAAATCTTTTGCATGATGTTATGTGCTTTGAAGCACCACTATCAAAGAACCAATCCGAATCAGCCTCACTCACAACCATACATTTAGAATGTAAAGAAGCATCATAATGACATGTAACAACACATGCCCAAAAATCTTGAGCCATGTTAGCTTCATCATTCTTTGCATTTGCTGAATTTTTAGCAATAGACATGCCGGATTCCTTCTTCTTTTCATTGCGTTTAACAAGCTTTCAACACTCATCAATAGTATGTCCAGCCTTTCAGCAATATTTGCATCTCTTCTTCTTTTGCAAATCACCATCATTAGAGGAATGAGTGGAAGAGGAAGCTTGAGGCTTTGGTTTTGATGAACCCAAAGCTCAACCATACTTGCTTTTCCCTTTTTGTGAGATAGCAAGTGCTTGCGTTCCCTCAATCAAACCACTCCTATTCACTCTAGATTGCTCTTCTTGCAAAAGAAGAGACACAACCTCATCAAATGCATACATATTAGGATTTCCTTTTGCAACCAAACGGAGTGTAGTAGCAAAGCTTTGAAAAGATTCCGGTAATCCTTTCAACAATGTAGAAATGAGAGATGCATCGGGAATGATCTCATCTATGTTTGCCAATTGCTCTTTCAAATCCTTGATGTGTGTCACATACACATCCACTGACTCATTTTCAGCCATACATACATCCTCAAGTTGCTTCCTCAAGTATGCAACACGTGCTTCATTACGCACGGCATACAAAGAAGCAAGAGTGTCCCATGCCTGTCTCGATGTAGAACATGACCAAATGTGTGGAACTATATGATGCTTCACTGAAAGCGCAATCAAAGCATGAGCTTGAGCATCTTTTCCATCCCATCTAAGCTGCTCCTGTGTAGGTAGAGAAGGAGAAACCACTGTACTCGAAGAAGAGCTCCATCTGTGACAGTAGACTGTGAAGTAGAAGCACCTGCCGGTCTTCGATCTACATCTACCACTATGTTCCAAAGTTGTTTTGCAACAAGAACATGCTTCATCATGTAAGACCACATCGGGTAGTTGGTCCCATCAAGCTTATCTTCAGCTTGAAGCATGTCAAACAAGTCATTGTTGCCCGCCATTTCACTAAGGAACAAGAATGTGACTAAATCTTCACTTCAATGAAAGCTGAAATGAGTGCTGAAATTTCAGCTCGCAAACCATCACTCTGATGGCGATTCTGATTGCACGAATGGCTTCGAAATGGGGGTAAAACCCTAGCGCACCTGGTGGAAATGCTCGCGGGCTGCTGGAATTCACAGTTCTATGCTCCGAAGTCGATTTGCACTGTTAAAGTGCGCACGCGCCGCGCCGCAAAAAACCGAAACTTGAGAAGAAGTTGAACCTGTTCTGATACCACTGTTGGGTGTGTGTAGAAGTGTGAGAGACACACAAGAAAGACACAAAAGGAGCACAAATGCAGCAAGACACACGGAGAAGACGATGGCTGGAATAGCTCTCTCTATTGATCGATGAACTGAACTGAAGTAAGAGCTGAATAATATCCCTAAGTACAAAGTACCACCACATATGAGAGTATCAAGTATGTGGTAACATGGGGAAAAAAACCTCTAGCTAGCACTAGAGTAAAAAGTGCCCATGTATAGGGAAAAGATTCACATCAAAGCTACTCGAGGAGCACATAGGTGTAACAAAAACCTCCTAAAGAGGGAAAAAAGTGCCCTCGCAGTCCTAGAGTGTTCACACACATCACTACCTAAATATATCAACAAATCCCCCTTGAGAGTGATGCGGTGAACAAGTAGCTGGCACTCATGTATAAGGAAGTGCCAAGCTATGTGGAAATCACTCCACAAAAGGAATTAAGCCCAAAGCTTTGCGGAAAGCTTCAAACTTCTCCCTAGGCAGAGCCTTCGTGAAAAATTCTGCAATGTTCTCCTGTGTGGGCACATATGCCAAGATGATCTCCCCAGCAGAGAACCTCTTCCTAACATAATGATAATGCACCTCAATGTGCTTAGTGCAAGCATGGAACATAGGGTTCCTAGCAATTGCCAATGCACTCTGACTGTCAGTGAAGATGGTGGTGACAAAAGACTGACCAACACCCAAATCAGCCATAAGGCGTCTGAGCCACACACACTCAACAGTCACTGTGAAAGCTGCCCTATACTCAGCCTCACAACTGGAAGTGGCCAGAGTAGGCTGCTTGTTGCTCAACCAAGATATACATGAGCTACCAAGCATGAAGCAAAATCCACCAGTCGACACATGAGTGCCATAACAACCAGCCCTGAGTCAGAAAAAGCATGCAAATCTGGCGGTAGTGATCCCCCCTTGGGATAAAACAACCCAAGTAGTCGAGCACCACTCAAGTGGCGAAAGATGCGCTTAACCACCTACCAATGCTTGACACCTTGACAATGCATAAACTTGCTCATCTGTGAGACAACAAACTGAATATCTGGCCGAGTAATGCATAAGTAAATCAGGCATTCAATAGCTTGCTGATAGAGGACAACATCAAATGCATCTCCAGCATCATGAAGACTCAATCGTAAACCTGTCTCCATAGGAGTGGCAATAGGCTTACAATCGTCAAGGCCAAAACGCTGCAATAATGTGTCAATATATTTCGTTTGACACAAAGCCATTCCACTATCAACTTGTATAAACTGAATGCCCAAATAGTGATGCAAATGCCCCAAATCAGACATCTCAAATGACGCATGCAAATCAGCCTTAGAATCAGCAATATGCTTCTCAATAGGACCAGTAAGCAACATGTCGTCAACATAGACAACAATGATTAGAAGCACATCATTAACATGCTTAACATACAAGGTGCTTTCAGTTGGACTGTTCTCAAAACCATGTGCAATCAGATAGGCATGTATCTTCTCATACCAAGCATGTGGTGCTTGCTTTAAACCATATAATGCCTTCTTTAACCTGCACACCTCGTTTTCATGCCCTTTCTCCACAAATGATGGAGAGTATTATTCTCCAAAAGAACAAGCTATCCTTGATGTTAGAACACTTCTATATCAAGAATAACTCAAAACCTTTACCAATTTGGAGGATCAATCCCAGATTATCAAAATTTTGAACTATCTCTGAAGAGAGTGACTACTGAGAAAAGTCTATTGCACATAACTCACTCATTGATTGATCAAATGTGTAAAGTTTTTTATAAACCTTTGCAAAAGATTTTGCACCTTTTCCAAGTTAAATTATCTCAAAAGATTCAGTAGATCTTGAGAAATGATCCAAACAATTCACCTATGTCTGAAACTGTTCTCCTGTATAGTCAACTTTGACACTTGCAACTTCTAATGCATGCTTCTCCCAAAGTACAACCCGTTTAATCAAATGCTTTTAGCCATAGATGGCTTACCTTCCAACTTAGATTTTGACTCCTCATTTGTGTAAAAGTTTACACTATGCATTGAGATCTGATCAATTCTTTAACCATCGAGATTGCACCAGAAGACACTCATCACTTCTTCATATATAAATGTTCCTACACATAATTCTCTCAGCTTGTTTATAATTAGGCTCTCAAATCTTAACCATAGAAGCATTAACTGTGGAACTAGACATCTACAAAAGGATTCCTAAAACAATCAAGCATAGAAGGAGAACACAACAAAATATCGAGCACAATTTTTTTCTTTACTCAGAAAATTTACATCTGAATTATGAGAGAGATTTCCTTCACTTCTAAAGTGTCTAATGGTTCTCACAACTTCTAATTCATCATCTCTCATACATACCCCAACTTTTCTACTTATATATATATAGGTGTTATGTACAAACTCGTGACCTTTACAAAAGTATAAGCATATTTAATGTACATATATATAGAAGCCTTTATTCTTTGATTAACTCTAACTCCAATCTTCATGTATTGATCTTTGCTTCTTCTTTTGACTTCAAATCTTTGTTCAACACATCAATTGATGGTTTTCATGCACCAACAACTCCCCCTCAATCATCAATTGAGGTTTTCTCCATCTTCTTTATACCTGCCATGTCTTTGAATCTCTGTAGCTTTGGTCCATCCAAGCTTTTGATTAGTAGACAAAATGAATGGCTTCCATTTCTCATCTCCTCTCAAACCTGTGAGAATTTGCCTTACCAATTTATCCTCTTCAATATCTTCATCAACTGCTCCTAATGCATCTGCAATGTCCTTCATCCTTGTTACATAATCGGAAATGGATTGAGAAGCTTTCTTTTTTAATGTAGTAAACTCTGCCCACAAAGATGCCTTCCTTGACTTTGTAGTATTTTTGAAATGCTCCTCCAAAGCATTCCATATGTCACTTGCACTTTCAAGTCCTCTGATATGAGGTAGCAAGTAGTCATTAACTCCCATGTAGATAATGCTCCTTGCTTGAGCATCTCTCTTCATCCAAGTCTTCAAATATGAGAGTTCATTCCTAGTTGGAACACTAGGATCTCTGAATTGTGGTTTTTCTTCTTCACCTGTGATGTAACCTATCAGGTCTTTGCTCATGAGATGAGCGTCCATCCTCATTGACCAGGCTGAATAGTTTTCTCTATCCAATTTCTCTATCTGAAGAGAATCTCCCATCCTTTCTTTACCTGTGTATTAAATTCTTCAAGCTTTATGAGGAATAAGTGTACCTTTACTTTGAATGAAGTTTCTTTTAATCTTCTTGATAGCTTCAGACCTCCTTCTCAAGCTTTCTCTTTAAACTTTCACCTTTTGAACCTTCAAGTGTTGATTTTTGTATGACTGCTATAGACGGGGTCCTCGTTTCTTCTATTTTGATGATTCCTGCTCTGATACCACTGATCGAGAGTGTTAATCTCCAAAAGAACAAGCTATCCTTGATGTTAGAACACTTCTATATCAAGAATAACTCAAAACCTTTACCAATTTGGAGGATCAATCCCAGATTATCAAAAGAAGAGAGTCACTACTCAGAATAGAATTTGCCTCATTAGGACCAGCACTAGACTGTCCACCTGTAAAAAGAGGCAGCAAAGTATCATAAATATGTTTGGAGCTAACAGATGTCTCCTTAGTACATGAAAGCAATGGCTGAATAGCATCTTCCACAAAAACAACATCACGACTAACCAGAATCCATTTAGTTTGTGGATGATACAGACGATAGCCTTTACTTTCAGAACTGTACCCGACAAAAATACATGTTACTGCTTTATCATCCAATCTTCTATGATGTTGTTCAGGCACTAATGCATATCTTATACAACCAGAAACATGCAGATGAGCAACACATGGCTTCCGATCATGCCAAGCCTCATATGGAGTGATAGACTGCAATGCTTTACTGGGACACCTTTTAAGTACATATGTTGCACACATGACAGCCTCAAGCCAGAAACTATGTGTTAAAGCCTGACTCTTGACCATAAACCTTGCCATCTCCATGAGTGACCTATTCTTTCATTTAGCAACTCCATTCTGTTGAGGTGTATACGACACTGCACACTGGTGTTTTATCCCATGTTCAGCCAGAAATGCATTAAAATCAAAAGACATATATTCCCCCCCTCGATCAGAATGGAGGGTGCCCATTTTACATGTTGACATATTTTCATCCAAAACCAAAAACTGTTTGAAGCACATGAACACTTCGGACTTTGCCTTCAATGGATATACCCATGCATGCCTCGAAAACTCATCGATGAAATGACGTCATGAAGTAAAGATAATTTCCAAAAGAAGGTGTCTGCATAGGACCACAAACATCACTATGTACAAGCTGCACTTTCTGAGTAGCCCGAACTGAACCATATTTTGGAAAGGAGGAACACTGCATTTTGCCCAAAATACAGCCTTCACAAACATGTTTTCCAAGTGCCTGAAGTTTGGGCAAAGAGGACACCATTTCAGATTTTTGCAGGCGTAGCAAACTAGCAAAATTTAGATGACCAAAGCGTGCATGCCAAAGCTTTGCATCTGATATAGCCTGAGAATCATGTACTACATATGCCAAATCATTTACAGATATTTCATAGTCTATGAGCTTATACAGCCCACGACATAAACTGCCAGAGGCAATAATCATGTCTCCATTTGACAGATCATGAAATCTACATCTGTCATCAATAAATTTCACAACCAAGCCAATCTTGGCTAATGCAGAAACTGATAACAGATTTTTCTTGATCCCTGGCACAAACAAAGCATTTGACAAGGTGAAAGAACTACCATCAGCAGTAGTCAAAATGATCTTACCAACTCCCATAACAGGATAAGAGGAGTTGTTGGCGCATGTAACAGTATTCCCTGTAGGGGCAGGCTTGATTGAAGAGAAGAAACTGCACTGCAAGGTAATATGTTTGGTCGCCCCACTATCAAAGTACCAAACATCTGAGTCTACTGCAAACATGCACTGCTCATGAGAAGATGGATCAAAACTACAAACAGTAGTAAACACCCATTCTTCTTCCTGCACAAGATTAGCAGACTCGGTTTTTGGTGTAGAGGCATGTGCAACAACCATTCCAGCCTCTTTCTTCTTTGCCTCTTTAGCAGCCAGTTTTGGACAGTTCTTTGTGATATGATCATTTCCTTTACAATACTTACAAAATAATTTCTGCTTTTATGATTTCTTATCATCTTTGTCTTCCCTCTTCGATTGTGCAGAATTAGTAGATTTCTGCTTACTAGTTGAAGAGCTCCATTTTCCTTTTCCCTTCTGACTAGCCAAGAAAGCTTGATCTGCAACACGTATAATGGACCTGTTCTGCCTGGACTGATCCTCATGCAACAGAACAGAGACTAACTCCTCAAATGACAAGGCATTTGAATTTCCTTTCATAATCAACCGAAGAGTAGAGGCAAAACTTTGATATGAATCAGGAAGACCATTCAGAATGGTCTGCACAAGTGAGCTATCTGGTATAACCTCATCAACAGAAATCAATTGTTCCTTCAAGTCTTTGATCTTTGTTAGAAAACTATCCATAGAATCACCTTCATTCATGTGCTCACTCTCCAACTATTTTCAGAGGTAAGCAACTCAAGACTCATTCCTAGCTTGGTACAATGTGGTAAGTGTATCCCAAGCATTCTGATGCATCTCTCCCATTCCAATGAATTTGCTCTACAGTAGGTGCAGTAGGAACTGCAACACGAACAGGAATATGCAGAATGTCATCATCTTTGATACCTTCTGCATCAGCTTCAGTACCTGCAGTTGTAATAGTTGAAGGTGTGATAGGACATTTTTTAACACCCTACACAATGTTCCACAGTCCTTTTGCAACCAATACATGTTGCATCATATAAGCCCATATAGTTGGTACCATCCAACTTATCCTCAATAGCCAATATACAGAATACATCACTGCTTTAGCCATGGCCAGGTGACTAAAATACCTTGATGCAAAAAATTGATTGTATCTCAAAAAGCTGAACAAAATTGCCCAGATGAATTCTGCCAGACCTGTAGCAGACTTTGAGACGCTTATACTAGCGAACCAAAACTGGTATATACTTGTGGCACAAAAAAGATGAAATTGCCTGCACAAGTAATGCGATAGTGCGTTCGGAGGCCGAAACCAGCTCAGATCACAATTTCGGCACCACAGAGCGAAGCCATTTTGATCTTTGAAACACCCTGAGTATGCTCAGCAAATTTTGTGCGAATCTGAGACTGCAACTAGAGCGATGTAGACGATGCCCTAGATGAAGCGGTGTAGCTCAGTGATGAGTAACACCTCCTTTAATGTCAATCCGGGAAGACGTGAGGATGGTATGATGACCTCGAGCAAGTGAAGGCTCAAGTGCGTGAGTGAAAAGCACACTAGCATGCACACACATACACACACACACACACAAGGGAAGACAAAGAGTAAGAAGCAATGGAGTTCTTTAGATTACTTCCAAAATGCTCATACAAGTTCAAATCAATTACAAGCTAACCTCAAAAATGAGCTCTCTAGCTCCATTTATAGTTTTTTACTAGGTTTTGGCCCTGTCTAGACCTAGTGTCTGGCCTAGTTAAAAATTAGGTTCTAGGGCCTGTTTGAAGGCTCAAACGGAGTCTAAAAAATATGAAAACTGGTGGGTAGCTACTTCTAATGCTCCTCAAGCTCAAGGACTCCTTGGCTTGCACAAAATGGAGCTACAAAAGTATTTACAATGATTTTTAGTGATGAAAATCACTATTTTTGCAGGGATTTCTTCTAACAGTTTGGCATACACTTCCTCGAGCTCCCTACTTGCTCCTTTTCCTTGTGTGTCCACCTCTTTGATATGCTTTAGCTTCATGAAAAAAATAATGGCCTACTTGCCAGATCTTCGTTGACTACTCTGTCTGCTTGTGCCTTCTCTTTGCTCCGACTCCCTTCGTTGGCTTCCTTGTCTTGTGAGTCCTTTAGTTCCTTGACTGCTGCCAACACCCCCCCCTCTCTCGCGTTTGTCGTCCCTGATAGACCCTTGTTGGGTGGGTCGTTGGATGTAGTACTCCACAACGTCTGTTGCTAAATGATGTTCTGCAATTCTCAACCCTTTGGCCAAGTCAGTGAGTAGAGCATCCCAATCTACTGGCCCTGGAACTTCTAGATGTGGCATACGTAGATTTTTGGAATGCAGAGCTTGTTCCACCGCAAATAATTGTGATAGATGAGATGGTCTGGGAATGAATATCTCTGAATGGTATTCCCAGAACCCTGTGATAAACATTTCTTCAAATGTCTGTTTGAAGCAAGCAGGTAGATACTTTATACGGGCATGCCACGCATAGATGACGTTAATGGATGGTGTGGTGCTCATGTCATAGACAAGGTCCTGATTTCCTTCATTAAATCCGAGAGCCGAAAGATGAGGTTCCTTGACATTCTTGAAGGTCCTGAAGGTGACCAGCATGAGCTCAAAGATTTTGAGGCACATTTGTGCCATGACATCTGGTATATTTTTGAATCGTACTCTCCAATGCCTGATCGTCGAAATCATGTATGTTATTGTAGGTTGGCCTTTAGGTGGTGCTAAGTACACATAGTTTAGCCACTTTTCGCATCCCTTGACTGTCAAAACTGTTTTAGTGTAGTCTAGCCAAGACCTTCGCCGAAAGACGGGGCAGTAGCATGGGTTATATTTGATATACAAAGGCATGTTATTCCACGTGCGTACCATCTCAGGGTAGGTTTCAAGGAGACGGATCCGCCAAGTGGGTTGAAAGATATTCCCATGCGTGGCACTTGCACGGATGTCTTCTGGTGCAAACTGTGTTGCCGAGGTGGGCTCCTTTGTTGTGCGCCACTTGATTTCAGCATTATAATCTGCCATTAAGACACAGAATGGAACATACAAGTCGTCTGACGTGTCAATCCACCGATGATGAGAGAGGTTTCTGAAGTAATCAGATTTGATTACCACTTCTTCTAATCGAGACATAGAAGCTATCTGTACTGCCACTCTCTCATCATGAGTTGTAGCAACCTTCTCTAACCTCTGCATCCATTCAGGGGCTTCAATCTCAATTGTGTCCATTCCTTCTTCTGTTTGCTTACCCCCGGGTGCTGGCACGGGAACATATGGGTCTTCAAAAGTCTCCTCCACTTGAATTGGCACTAAGTCTTCAGGTTCTGGTTCCACCAGGGGAGAGGGTTGATGCTCGTATGTAGAACTCTATTTCGTAGTTCTTCTAATGCTGCTCTGAGTTTTGCGACTTCTTCAGATGTGTCGGCTGCAGTTGTGACGTTGCTTGGTGACTCCTGCTCGGTTGCCAGTTGCTTTAATAAGTCATCTCTTTCTCTTTCTAATGTTGTGTGGGCTTCGAGGAGGTCGGCATGGGTTTCCAACACAATTTGCATATTCTCTGAGGGGATGGCCTTGAATTTTTCTGGGTTGATTTCCTACGGTGAACCCTCCATTGCTGCTTCCAAGTTTTCTTCGTTATGTTTCTGTAGTCTCTTATTTTTCTCAAGTGCTGTAGACATGTGTTTCCATAATAGGACCAAGTTGCATCGAAGCTTGAGGTTCTCTGTTATCTGGGCGTGTAGTAGATCATCAAGTTGTTGTTCTTCTTCCGCATCTGACTGGGGTGGATTGGCCACTAACTGCTCATGTTGTTCCTGTAAAGTGACATATTGTTGTTATAGTAGCCACTTTTCCCTTTCTAAGTCAATGAATCTTCCTTGTAATGTTTCATGGCTTCTGAACAGACTTGTATGCTGAGCATCTAGGTGCTGATAATGTTGTTGTAGCTGAGACATACACTGGTACATGTTATTAAATACATTATTAATGGGAGTGGATGCGGGAAAGGTGTTGAATGCAGAAGGGAAGGGTAAAGGGAATGGGAGCGTGTATGTTGTGCTTGAAAAGGGTGAAGTTGGTGGTGGGGGGATGGGAGATTGTGGACGTATGGGGGGAGGGAGAGGTGCGAAGGTGGGTGATATGTCCATGAGATCAAAAGTGGATGCAGTCGTGGGAGTGATTGTGAACATGGGAATTGTGGGTGCGGTGATGGTGGTGAAGGTGTAAAGTGGTGTGTGTAATTGTGAATATGAACCACCAGGAAGTGTGATAGGGGGAACGGGGTTTTCCGTGGGTACAGTTAGAATTACAGAGTCAGTAGTAGTGTAAACAAGAGAGGTGGTGATCGGTTGTGTAGGTTGTGTGGATTGACTAATAGTCTGTGCTTCGGTATGGGAAGTGGATCCTAAGGCGGTGACAGTAGTGGTTTCACTGGTTGTGGAAGGTGAAAGTGGTGGAGTTGGAGGGAGAGGGGGTAGGGGGGTGATGGGGGTGCACTGGATGTATGGGCTTCCTCAGTTTCATGAATGATATGAGCTGTGCCCGTGGTTGTGGTCGTGGTGCCCTATGGTTTCGATACTAATATATTCATTTGTTTTCCTGATCGAGGGGGGCGTCTATTGTATCGTCGCTTCGATCTTCTCGAGTGTGCAAGAGCTGTATGCATTGTCTCAGGTACCCCCAATGCATCAGATATCATATCAAGGGTTGCTCGATATTGCTCGTCCACACCTTCCTCTTCAAGGATTTGGTTCATGAGGTCTTTTCCTGCTGCCAGGGACAGTTTGTGTTGTTCTTGAACTCTGTTGATGGTATCATACAGCTTTTTCAATTCCTTCGTATAAGCCGGGGCACCCTCAAGTTCCTGTAGAACTTCTTGTTCATATTCCTGCTCTTCTTCCTCTGTTTGTCCACCTCGTTCCTCCTCCTGCTCTTCTTCTTCTTCATCCTCCACTTCAACTACTCCTGGTTGGATTGGATGGGGTTGGTCTGCGACGTCTGCTGGCCGCTTGCCTGCTCTGCCTCCACTTCTAAATTCGTAGCATTGATTATTCTGGCTACTTCTTCATCAGTTAGATCTTCCAATGTAAATCCATGAGGAAACTCTAAGTCGGTTGGTACAGGTGGAAACACCAGATTCGGTCCATCTGTGCTATGTCTTGGTAATCTAATAATGAAGGGTTGCACACACCTTGGAAGCCGTGGAGTTGTCTCTGGAGTCAGTGTCGCACCGCGGGCCTGTGCACAGGGCATCTGAACTGCACCTCTCATTTTCTTTGATGGAGGCCCTGCGGTTGATAGTCTGCGTTGAAATTCCTATACCCTGGTCCAAATTAGTGCCCTTTGAACTGGCACATCATAAGCCAAACATCTATACACAATTTTGGTGAGGGCACAGCATCCATACAGTACAGACTTTTGCTTTTTATACCACCGTTGATGTGCCAAGTGGATTTGGTCGATAATCCAATGTGGCATGTTGATTGTCAAATTGAAGGCATCTGCCAAATATAGACTGAACCATATCTTCTTGGGTGGCATGGTGAACCTCTCTTGAGCTGGGAACGCGAAATGTTGCATGACCATTCGCACATCATTTTCGCCAAATACCATCTGAAAGGGGGTGGCTTGGAGTACCATTTTATAGGCAACTCGGTATGCCCAAACAGCATGGTGTAGTTGTTTGTCCCAATCAGAGCGTTTATTATTCACTAATTTGGTAAGCACGTTGCATAGAATCTTATTTGTGCTTTCGGCTTGCCCATTAGCTTGTGGGTGATAGGGGGCAGACTTCTTATGTACTACCAAGAATTCTTGGAGAAGATTTTCAATAACTTCATTCAAGAAGTGAGTGCCTCTATCACTTACCAGCTCTATAGGTAGCCCGTATCTTGTGAACACATTCTCAAATAGGAACTTAGCAGTTGTCTGAGCATCATTCTTTGTCGTAGCTTTTACCTCTACCCACTTTGTTAGATAGTCTGTGGCAACAATGATGTATTCAGCATGTGAACCCTTAGCTGGGGGATTAATAGGACCTACGAAGTCTATTCCCCACTTAGAGAATGCACGTCCACCCATCATAGGTTTCAATGGCATCTCATCCTTTCATATAGGGTACTGAGTTCTCTGATAGACATCACACCATTTCACATAGGTATGAGCATCCATGTGAAGGGTCGGCCACCAGAAGCCCGCAAATAGTATTGCCTTGATCACCCGATCTGGTCCAAAATGTCCTCCTGCTACACCTTGGTGAGCTGCTTCCAAGATCTTGAGATATTCGCTCTCATGGACACATAGTCTCAGGTAACCATCTTTACCACGCTTGTATAGATTATCACCAATGAGTGAGTAATCTAGGGCTTCTTGTTCTAGACTTCTTTGTGTGGCCAGTGTCATATCTTGAGGTAATGTTCTCGTCCTCAGGAAAGCTACTAATGGTTCACTCCAATCTGGCACTATGGACACTTGATAAAGAGTGGCATGCTGCACAGGTGGTTTAGTGCAACAGATTGGGCATTCCTTGCACAACTTGTGGACATCAGCCTCCATAGTCCGCCAATGCACTCCGAGTCTCCTTAGAGTCTGTAGGATTTGTTGCTTTGAGTAGTGTTGCTCTAATGCACCTACATGTGCCAATTGCAACCATTTAGCGTACTCATCCTCTTCCACACAACAAGTTAGGATCCCTTGATCTGTGTGCTTGTACATACTTCCTGCCATGATCTGTTATTTTTGGGCTTTTATTATCTCCCTATCTTGAGTGTTTATGACTGGATGATTGGGCCCGTATGTCAATACTGGCACTAATGGCTTAGCCCACTGAGGTACAACTTCCAAATTAAACAAGTAAGCATCAAGAAGGTCATCTGACACTCCTTGTGGGGCTTCTCCAGATGTGAGCCTAGAGAGATGGTCTGCTCTCAAGTGAGTCTTCCCTTTCCTCACCACTACTTCAAAGTCATATTCCATTAGTAAGAGAAACCATCTTACTAATCGGCCTGTATTGCATGGTTTGTTTACCAAGTACAATAATGTCTGGTGATCGGTAAAAAATTTAAACTTATTTGCAAGCAAATAGTGTCTAAACTTTTTAACTGCATAATCCTTCTCGTTCGGTGGTGGTGTAGTTCCGTTCAGCTGCATTCAACTGTCTACTAGCATAGGCAATTGGAAGATCCATATTACCTTCGCCCGTAGGTTGTGCGAGTACACATCCAATAGCATAATTGGATGCATCCACATGAACATGAAATGGCTTATTCCAATCTGGTGTGGTCAAGATTGGTGCTGAACACAATCTTCTTTTGAGCTCATTAAAGGAGTCCTCACATTCATTAGTCCACTCAAAGTTAGTCAAAAGCCCATATAGAGGCTTTGCTATGATGGCATACATGTGTATAAACCATCGGTAATAACCACAATGCCCCATGAAAGCTTGTACTTCCTTGACATTCTTTGGCTTAGGTAGCTCGGCTATGGCTCTTACTTTCTCTTCATCGGTGGATATGCCATTCTTTGACACTATGTGTCCTAGGATCTTGCCTTGCCTGACCATGAAAACACACTTGTCTGGGTTCAGGCAGACTTGATACTCTCTACACTTGTCAAAGATTTGCCTGAGTTCTGGTATATGTGTCTGTCTAATGTTGGAATGAGCACACAGATCATCAACATAGACCTCTAAATTCTTCCTCAAGAACTCTTTAAACACGTGACACATCAATCTTTGGAAAGTTGCAGGAGCATTGGTAAGCCCAAATGGCATTACTCTAAAGGCAAATATGCCCCACTCTGTGGCAAAAGCTATCTTATGCTGATCTTTTGGAGCTATGGCTACCTGATTGTAGCCCGAAAATCCATCAAGGAAGTTGTACACTTCCTTGCCTGCTACTCTTTCTAAGAGGTGTTTAGTAGGAAGCGGATAGTTATCTCGAATAGTGGCAGCATTAACCTTTTTCAAGTTAATGCACACACGTAACTTTCCATTTTTCTTGGGCACCACTACGATGGGGGATACCCACTCAGTGTGCTCAATTTCGTAGATGAATCCAGCTTCCACCAATCTATCTATCTCCTCTTTTATCTTGGTAGCATAATTATCATTATATGTGTATGGCTTCTGCTTAGAGGGTT
This sequence comes from Ceratopteris richardii, assembly GCA_020310875.1. Classification (NCBI taxonomy): domain Eukaryota; kingdom Viridiplantae; phylum Streptophyta; class Polypodiopsida; order Polypodiales; family Pteridaceae; genus Ceratopteris; species Ceratopteris richardii. The sequence goes on from CM035431.1 coordinate 121,305,207, forward strand.
TCGCATCTGAGGTCATGGGAATCGTGTGCGAGCATATGTCAGGGTCCACACCTTTCAAATCCTTGTAACTCCAAACGAATACATCTTTGTATTCTCTTAGCAAGGCTATCAACTCATGCTCTTCTTCTTCCGTCAGGTCATGTCCTATGTAAGTGCATCTCTCTTCTCCTTCTTCTATGGCTACCACTATTTTCTTGGTGCTTTCTTTGTTATCATAGGCCTCCCTTGATTGCGCCTCTCGTTTAGGCATTCTTATCACGACTCTCCTATCATCTATTTCATATTTTTTTAAGTTTTCAGGGACCTCAAACAAAGATTCTTCCTCTTCTGGTGTGACTTCTCTCTTCTTCTTTTTCTTGCCCTCACTCTTGGCCGTTACTTGTGTGGTTAACCTTACATCGTTTATAAGCTCTCCATGTCTCTGAGGATAAGCTTCCACTTCGTAGAAGTATTCTTCATCTGATGCAAAAGGTGGGTCCATAATGATTGACTCTAGATCAGAGTCACTTGCATCCTCAAATGCATTAGGGCTAGGTTCGCATTCTTCTAAAACCGAATCTCCTATGATTGGCTCTATTGAGAAGACTGAAATGTCATAACCATCCTCATCACAGTGGGGTTTCCATTGTTCTTCATTGATGGCTACATCCATGGTTGCTAGGATCTCTGCCCAGCCGTGGGGTTCGAACTCTTCATCGGGAAATACTACAGGTGCATAGGCTGGGTCTTGAATTGATCTATGTGTCTCTTTCACACCTACTTCTCTGGCTTTTTCTCTCTTTTCCTCTTCTACTACCACTTTGCACATCCATAAGTGGGTATCTTCATGCATCCATGAGGATCCTGATCCTAGGGAATGCAAAGACTCCGTATCATCTTTGGCTCTATGGATGGGATTCCATTGAATAGGAGGGACATCTCTGTGAGAGTAATCTTTGAGATTCACTTTGGTTGTAACCCCTAAGTGTTGCAGATACAACGAATTGGTTCCCCAATCCTGTACCACTTGCAACTGCCTCATAAATGGTCTTCCCAAAATCATCTCATAGGCATGGTTCTTGCTAAAATCGCATATAGCAAATGTGTGCTCAAACTCAACACCACATGTGGTGAGAGTTATTCCTTCTAGTAGTCCCAAAGGCCTCTCAATGTGACCATCGGCCATCTGCACTTTCATTCTTGTTGGCCTGAGTGCTAGCTTGCCCCAACGCTTCCATAGGGAGGTGGTAGCAATTGCAACACCTGCGCCAGAGTCTAGAATTGCCTTGGTTGTGTACCCCTGATGGGTAATGGGGAGATAAGTGTTTCCCTCTTCACCTTCACTCATATCTCCTATCTTGTCTAAAGGTATCTCTGGCACTGTTCTATGAGATCCTACCTGGGAACGTGGTTTAGCTACCTCTGGTACTTGTTTGGCTACATGTTTCCATAGCTCTGGCCTAATCTTGAGTAGCTCCTCTAAAGTGAGATTGCACTGCACTCTAATATTCTTTACTACCTCCGTATTCCTAGGTATTATCGAGTCTTCGTTTTTTACCATGACTGTGGGTGCTCTCATACAAGTGGACTTAGCTTCCCATGGGCCTGTGAAGTGGGGTAATTCATGTAAAGAATTAGACTCAAAGTCTAATCTCTCTTGAAACTGGGTGCTCTCCTGCTCTCCATAAATAGATGGGATGTCTTGTGGGAATTGGTCATGTGCATCATCCACTAGTTCAATGGGAGGAGGGACTTCACTTTCTTTAGCCCATTTGTCTTCTTGAATCTCTCGGAGGAATTCTAGGGTGAACCGATTCATAGAAGAAGATGTGTCTGGCTCCGTAGAGTTAGGCACATAGGCTTCCTGGGCAGGTAGGCTTTCTCTTTCGCTTGTCTTGCCCTTATTTGGCGGGGTGGGTTCCTTTTCTGATTGTGCAATTAGCCTTTCCAATCTTTCTAGCAGTCCATCAAAGTGCAACTGTGTCTTAGCTGAACTAGAGATGTTAAAGAGGCGACTGGCTTCAAACATGGTTTGAGCCAATTCCACCATCTTAGCACAGATTTTGGTTCGTTCAAGCTCTAGTTCTGCTCTCGGGTAACACTTTTCATGATCAGTTACGGTTGGCCCTTCTTGGATTCTGGCCTGATATGCCTTAAGCATCATGTTAAGGTCCTCGGGAGTGGGATCTGCTAATATTGATCCTACTCTAGGGGGTGGTGGGATTAGGTGAGGTGGGTTAGAAGGAGATGGGAATGGTGGTGGTGGGGTAGTGTGAGAGGGAGTTTGAGATGTGATTACGGTTATCTTGGCTCTTGTTTCTCTTAGGCTTTCCTCAAGTTCACTCATCTTCTTTGCCCATTGCCTCTTCATTCTTTCTCTACTATCTTTCCAGGCTCTAGTCCTCTTCTTGGTTATGCTCTCAGTTTCACTAACATCTGAGCTCTTTTCCTGGCCTACCCCTTGGTTTTGCTGCAATGCCTGAGCTCTAGTGACTACCTGTACTGGTGCAGTGGACGTCACACTTCCTGTAGAGTCTACTACTAACCCAATAACATTGATAGGAGTAATTTTTGGCATATTATTGGGGTTCTTTGGGCAATCTTGTAAGAGATGCTCCTTTCCACAATCTTGGCAAAAGCCTTGAATTGTCACTGATTAGGGTTGTGTAGGTGGAGGTAAGGGGCAATCACGAATGAGGTGATCTCCCTGACATCTGTAGCATGGTCCTCTAGGGAATGGGGGTCTTACCTGCCTAGGTTGGGGTCTAGAGTTAGGGTTTGTGTACATTACATTTGTGTACTCTGGCTCCCAACTAGGTTCACTTGGTTCTTCACTGTAGTAGGACTCACCATGTTCAGGAGATTGCATGTAGTAAGCCTGGGGACTATCAATATGTGTAGAATCAAAGCTATGGTCACTGGGATCACTTTCTGAAAGCAATGGTGTTACTGGCACTATAACTCTATTCAAATTCTCTTCTGCAGCTGCATACTTTACCGGAACTACATTAGCTGGGGCAGGGAGTTGTTATGCTAACACAGGCTGAGGCCTTTGTTGGTTTTGGTATTGTGGTTGGTAGGTTTGTTGAGGCCTAGCATACTGCTGCGGTGGGTACTGGTTCTGGTATCTTCCTTGTTGAGGGTATGGTTGTGGGTACGTCTGCCTAACTGCTTGCTTATTGTAGGGGCAATCTTGCGCGGTGTGATTGGTGTACCTCCGTTCTATGGTGCAGTACTGGCTACTAGGATTTACTTGGGGTAGAGCCATAATGGGACATACATTCGCCATGTGGTCACCACCGCAAGTATAGCATCTCTTTACTGGGGCAAATCTTGGAATTTGTTTGCTAGAGACACCTAGTTTTTGAGCTACCTTTTCTGCGAGTTCCTCAATAGATGTAGATTGTGTGGAAGAAAAGCTAGAGTCACTATCTGAATCTTTATAGATTTTGGAAAGCTCTAACTCTTCCCCTATGTTATCCTCTATGTCGATGCACATGCGTACGCACTCTTCAATGGTCCTAGGGTCCTTCAAGTACACATATGACCTCAATTTGGTACTTAGCAATCCATCCAAGAATAATGCCACCTGTTTGGCTGGTGTGGGTAACTCTGGAACAGGGCATCTCTCTAGGTATTGCCTAAACCTTCTTCCTGCAAGTCTAACTATCTCTTGAGGGGTCTGCTTGAAGCTATGTATCAACGAGGAAGTATTATGCCTTATCCCACTCTTAGAGAATTCAGTGATGAAAGCCTCCAAGAGTTGGTCTATGCTCCTGAACTGTCTCTCATTCAATGGTTGAAACCACATAAGGGCTGTGTTCCTCAGGGTTAGACCAAAGGCATTATACTGCGTGAATAGGTCTTCAACTTGTTTAACTCTCAAAACTTGCCTAAACTCAGCCACATGATCATATGGGTCTCCAGTGCCATCGAAGTAATTCTTCATGGACTTGACCAGCTGGGTTGGTCTCAAAGTCCTCGTGTGCTCTCTAGGCCTTGGTAGAGGGAATTCATCCGCATTCCTTTGGTTCCTTGGGACTCTAAGTCCCTCAGGTTCCACTCTATTTGTTTCCGTTCTCGTTCTTTCTCTTCCCACTGGGTTGGCAAAGCTTACCTCAGGTCTATCTCTATGTTTGTCTCTTTGAGCTCCATGAGCTTGGGATGTTCCAGCTCCTGGGTGACCAAAGGACACATTCGACCTTGGTTGGGGGAAAATAAATTCACCTTTCTAAGTGTAAGCATGCCTATCATTTTCTGTAACCACAAAGATCCTCTCTGAGGCGTGATCGAAATAGGTCACTCTGCCTGGGCTATCAGGATCTTTGAACTCATATATCATGATTGTTCCTATCTCATTTGGCTGATCAGATTTATACCTCCAAAAGGCTTCATCAGTCTCTCGGTTCAAGAGAAAATCTATGCTCTTATTGTCTTGGGGAATCCACTCCGGTGTGATAATCCTAGTGAGAACAGATTTGCCTCGGGGGGTTCTAGGTTCTACACCCATGTTTCCTTGCTCTAGGTCACATATGTCCGTCTCAGGGATCATGTTTCTGAACTCGTCTGTCCTATCTGGGTGACTGGTGACTATGTATATTGTTCCTTCTTTGTCCAAGTATGCTCCATTTTCAAACTTGACCGCTGGATGTTCTAGTCCGATGGATTGGTCAGGGTTTTTAATCTGCACCACAGATCTTCCTAGGCCGTCTTCATAATGCTAGCACCTAATCGGTTGGTCCTAAGGTATTCGAGTTGCGTCTTGTAAGGGCCTTCTACCCTATGTAAATATGGCACTCCTGAACTTCCTGTAGGTCTCTCCATACCTTGAGACATCTCTGATTCACTAGTCTCAGAGCTAGGGTAATGAGAAAAATGGCTCAATTGCTGGGCCCAAGACCTAGCAGTGTGATTGACACTAGCCTCTGAAGACCTAAGACTTAGTCTATCTCTCCCTAGATGTCGTCCTGATCTAAGGTTCATATGCCTATGTAAGTAGCCCCAATGTTTGCCCAAATTACAACCTCGCTGCCGATCAATTTGTATCAGTCACTTGGTTCTTTTTAGTTGATTATCGTGTTTATGATCTTGTTTGATGTCGCGTCGTCAAGAATGCTTGAGTTAATTTCCGCACTTGAAATTGATCGCTCCTCGTTAAGTTCTTTTCCTTTAAAGTTATCGGTCACACATAGGTTATCTCTTGAACTTGATTTCTTAGATAGTCTTTGACTTGTTTCGTGCCTATCGTTGCCCTGACTTACTTCTAGCACTATTCCTACTTAGCCTAGGCTAGAAATTGACAGAGGGGTTGAGAATCTTCCAACCTTCAGTTCCTCCCTGGGTTGCCCTTGTGTGCTCAGGAAGTGTGTTCCCAAGCTTGCACTTACTCTTGCTCCGATCGCCCCTTTATGCTCTCAATGGACCTGTAAAAGTCCCAAGATTAGCTCGAGACTTAAATTCAAAGGACAGAACCGATCACTTTCATTTATGTAACTTAGACATTAATTAGCCTTTTGTCTTTATGGAAAACACTTCTAGAGATCCCTTGGTTTTGTGCCCCCTAGATATGGTCAATTTCAAAATAGTATATCTAATAATCCTGATACTAAATTTATCGTAACCAGTGAAAGTTTTGGTTGTACTCCCCACGAGCTTTCCAACAAAACAAGAATCACATCAAACGGATTTCGTATGAGAAAGTTATGACTGCTCAGGGTTTTGAAGTTAAAACAAGGTTCAAACAGGCTAACAATACACAGGATTTTTTTTTTTTTCTAAAAATGCAAGTGTAGGGACCTCACAAATCACTAATAGCTTGATAAGTATGCCCAAAATTACCCCAAAAACATGCAAGAAAAAACCCTAGAAATTTGGCTTAAAAAGTCTGTCAATCGCGATCGACAGGTCTGTCAATCGCGATTGACAGAGATGTCCGTCGGGCCTGTCGGTCGCGATCGACACGTCAGTCACGATTGACAGTGTCAATCGTGATCGACAGAGTCGATCGTGGGTCCTATCAATCGCGATCGATGGTGTCAATCGCGATCGACGCTTTTTCTGGGATTTTCACTGTAATTTCAGTCGATCGGGGATGTGTCCGTCGCGATGGACACGTGGCAACGTGAGAAATTCAGTCAATCGTCAAAATTTAGTCGGTCGCGATCGACGGTGTCAATCACGACTGACTGGGTCCTACATGGCAGTCGGTCGATCGTGGGGCCTGTCGATCACGATTGACAGGGCCTGTCGGTCGCGATTGACAGAGGTTGTCGATTGTGGCTGTCGATCGCGATCGATGGTGTCGGTCGTGATTGACAGAAAAACACAGAATTTTTTAATTTTTTCTAGTGATTTGGAATGTGCTCCTTGTGCACATCATTGTGGTGCACTTTGTTTTACCAAAAGATGAAATTTTCTGTCGATCGCGATCGACAGAGGTCTGCGACACAGAGACAGTTTCGAGTTCGTCCCTACCTGTTCAGCATGCTGGAGGGGATGATACAGCTGTACCTGCAAGATCACTCACAAAACAGACAGAAAAACAATGCACACAATTCGCTCTCTCGCTCTCTCTCACAAGTGGAATGAAGGAAATGGACGGGAGAAGGTGATATGATCAAAAAAACTGAAATTTTTCGCGAGGATGGAGATGGAGATCGGATATGGTGAGGATGATGATGCTGATGAGAAAAACAAAAGAAAATAGATAAAAGTGGAAAAAATACCTATGACTCCAACGCCTCAACTCTACGTCTTACCATCACACGCTCGTCCTCAAAGCTCGATCCCCGGCAACGGTGCCAAAATTTGGTGTAGCTCGGTGATGAGTAACACCTCCTTTAATGTCAATCCGGGAAGACGTGAGGATGGTATGATGACCTCGAGCAAGTGAAGGCACAAGTGCGTGAGTGAAAAGCACACTAGCATGCACACACATACACACACACGCGCACACAAGGGAAGACAAAGAGTAAGAAGCAATGGAGTTCTTTAGATTACTTCCAAAATGCTCATACAAGTTCAAATCAGTTACAAGCTAACCTCAAAAATGAGCTCTCTAGCTCCATTTATAGTTTTTGACTAGGTTTTGGCCCTGTCCAGACCTAGTGTCTTGCCTATTTAAAAATTAGGTTCTAGGGCTTGTTTGAAGGCTCAAACGGAGTCTAAAAAACATGAAAACTGGTGGGTAGCTACTTCTAATGCTCCTCAAGCTCAAGGACTCCTTGGCTTGCACAAAATGGAGCTACAAAAATATGAAATGGTATTTACAATGATTTTTAGTGATGAAAATCACTATTTTTGCAGGGATTTCTTCTAACAATTTGGCATACACTTCCTCGAGCTCCCTACTTGCTCCTTTTCCTTGTGTGTCCACCTCTTTGATATGCTTTAGCTTCATGAAAAAAATAATGGCCTACTTGCCAGATCTTTGTTGACTACTCTGTCTGCTTGTGCCTTCTCTTCGCTCCAACTCCCTTCGTTGGCTTCCTTGTCTTGTGAGTCCTTCAGTTCCTTGACTGCTGCCAACAAGCGGCGACCTTCTTTGATACCAATTGTTGGAGTTAGATGTCTACGGAAGCATGCAAACAGCTCAAGGAAGAAGAAGAAGCTTGGAGCACAACACACAATACTGAATGTATTACTAGAGAATGTACAAAGATAAGTAGCCCATTAGGGCTATAACCGTATATACAAGCGGGGGAAAAGAACCTCCTAAAGAGGGAAAAAAGTTCCCCGACAGTCCTAGAGTGTTCACACACATCACTACCTAAATATATCAACAAGAATTACAACTTTCTCAAATGCCAAGTCTAGAGAATCGCGAATTTCTCAAAATCTACACCTCCAAAGAATCGCGATTTTTTCAAACTTCAAAATGTAGAGAATCGTGAATTTCTCAATTTCCCAAGTCCACACAATTGCGATTTTCTCAAAATCTAAAAGCCAAAGAATCACGATTTTCTCCAAATTCTTAAGTCCAAGAAATCACGATTTTCTCAAGATCACTAAGTCCAAGAAATCACGATTTTCTCAAGATCACTAAGTCCAAGAAATCACGATTTTCTCAAATCCTTTCAATCTAGAGAATTGTGACTTTCTCAAATGCCAAGTCTAGAGAATTGCAAATTTCTCAAAATCTACACTTCCAAAGAATCACAATTTTCTCAAACTTTAAAATGCAAAGAATTGCAAATTTCTCAATTTCGTAAGTCTAGAGGATCACGATTTTCTCAAAATCTACAAGCCAGAGAATCGCGATTTTCTCAAACTTCAACATGCAGAGAATCGTGAATTTCCCAATTTCCCAAGTCTAGAGAATCGGGATTTTCTCAAACCTTTTTAGGGGGGAAATTTTTTGGAATTTTCTAGAGAATCATGATTTTCTGAGTTTTTAGGCAAGAATTTTGAATTGAGCCCCAAAGGTGCAAAAAAACATGAGAACACAAGCGCATGCACTCCCAAGCACTTCCTAGCTCTCTTTCTTGCACTTCCAAACATGAGAAATGATGTGAAAATTGTGAAAATGCACTCAAAAACAAAAAAATTCTATGAAGATGAAGATGGATGAATATGGTGTTGATGGTGATGATGAAGACGAAGAAGAGAAATCAGAAAATGAACAGAAAATGACTACTTTGTACCTTCCAACATTGGAAATCTACAATCTTACCGTCACAACGCTCATCCTCGAGCAACGTTCCCCAGCAATGGTGCCAAAATTTGGTGTAGTTGAAGCGTAAGCACCACCTCGTTTACTTGTCAATCTACGGAGATGTGAGGAGGATATGAAGATCGTGAGTGATTGTGGTGAGCAAATGTGAGTGACAAGCACATACATGCATGCAAACACACACACACACACACACACAAGGCAAGATCAAAGAGAGGAACAATGGAAAACTTCAATTGCACAAGAACTCTCTTACAAAAGCCTGAATCTCTCAAAAGCAAAGCTCAATGAACTACTAAAAAGCTAACCTCAAAAATGAGCTCTCTAGCTCTTTTTATAGTTTTTCACTAGTTTTTGACCTTGTCCAGACCTAGTGTCTGGCGTAGTTAAAAATTAGGTTCTCATGCTTATTTGAGGGCTCAAACAGAGTCTAAAAATTACAAAAATTGGTAAGATGATACTTCTAATACTCCTCAAGCTCAAGGACTCCTCATCCTGAACAAAATGGAGTGCAAAAATGTGAAATGGTATTTACAATGGTTTTTAGTGATAAAAATCATTATTTTTATAGGGATTTCTATGGAAAAATTGACATATACTTCTTGGAGCTCCCTACATGCTCCGTCTTCTTTTCTTTGATGCGCCTCCATGCTTTGTGCTTGTCCTTGAGTGTCAACACATACTAAGAGAATGCAAACAAGAAACTCATGGTGCAAAAGACAAGGTTGTGTGATTAGTACATGTGTTGTGCACATAGAGGCTTGCTGAGAGTCTAAGTCGCTTCAAGAAATTCTTCTAATTCATCCATGGATCTATCAAGGAAAACTAGAATCGCTCCTATTATGGGTGTATCCAAGGAATACGAATCATTTCTATGCGTTGGAATCCATTTGCAAGCTCTTCATTGTCTTAGGGGTTGAAGTATGCTTTTTAATACACTTATTTTTCATGATTGTGGGATTCTTTGATTTAGGATTTATCCAAACCCATTGGGTAGATGGGATTGCTGATTATTTTGATTTTTATATTCTCTTGGTCTTCGATTTGGCTTTCTGTGTGGGGGTAGGTTTTCTATGGAGTTGTTCTTAGAAGAGGAAATCACGTGCTCATTTGCACATGACTCATTCTTTGGAAGATATATTTGTGATTTTTCTAATTGGGCTTGAATGAGTTCCTTTGTGATCCAAATTTGCGTACTTTTTGTGGTTGGGCAACAATACCTTCTCTTGATCTTCATCGATTGTGATATCCAAACTTTCCCTTGAAGGTACTTGCACCTTAATTAACCTCTCATCTTAATGGGGTCAAAAAGCCCTTGCATCAATCTTTCGCATTGAACTTCAACTCTGATTCTAATTTCCCCAACCTTTCTATCTTTAGTTGTTTGGATTCTTGCCAATATTTCATCAATCAAAAGATCGAGATACCTCTTGACACAACATCCACTAATGTAGTTGGGAAAGATTTCTCCTTCCAAAGTTGCTAATTGGATAGGACCTCTTGTAGAGATTTGGTTATTATTAAATGGCCCATGGCCTCTTTTTTTAAGCTTTTTTACATTTCCTTTTGGTTTGTACACTAAAACAAAGTCTCCTTCTAATAAACCTATTATGCACATTCTAATAGACTTTCTACCTTCTTTTTGTAGCATAAATACCTCTTGCTCTGGTAAATCCACATGATTGCTCCTATAATTGCTCTAGTAAATCCACATGATTGGAAAACTCATGAACTTTCTGTTCATAGGTTTCTAACACTTTGAATATAGGAATGAGAAACTCAATCGATAAAATAGCATTCTTTCCATACACTAGATTGAATGGTGTCCTTCCTAGCCCTACTTTGTATGCAACTCTATAGGATCAAATTGCATGATTGAGTGTAGATAAGGATAGGAATGAGCTTTTCCAATGATTCGAGTGCCTAAAGGGTCTTCTTTTTAAAAAAGAATATATATGCAACATTAGTTTCAAGTTTCTATAATTGTATCCCCTTGACAAAAGAATCATGATTTTCCATAATTTCACACAGTCTTGAGAAAACATATTATACTTTGATTTCACAAGCATTGAAGATGAAGATAGACTAATGAAAGTATTACACACACATAAAACCACTAATCTCTAAGATAAATCCATGAAAAATAATCACAAAATCCATTTTCAATCAGCAAAATAGAAAGATGAAAATAAAGGAATTTGAAAAGATCTCTCTAGATTTCATTGATCTCGAAAAATGAATCTCCTTACAAAAGCGAATTCAGTTGTATTTTATATCAATTTAAGTGTCCAATTTCACACTTAAATTTGGTCCTTTTCTGATAGGATCCCATATAGAATCATTAGCATACATTTTTGTTAGGAACTCATTTTTTGGATTTAACTTAGGTGCAAGGAGCTATCAAAGGGTGTTGATGATGAATTCCTTGATGCTTGTTTTTCATATCGAATTTCATGTCCCACTACTTGGTATGATGAGATGGTAATTTTTTTCTCAAATGGAGTTAATCCTTCAAATATGTCAAAATCTACTCGAATTAAATTATCTCTTTGTAGTTGATGGTTTGCATTGATTCCTAATCAATTATACTATCATGATCTTATCAAAGTTTGACCTTGTTGTGTCCCTGATCATGAAGTATTGATAGACATTCACAAAGCACATGATTATTCATTTTGGGAAAAAACTCACTCTAAATAGGATTATTCATGTTGGTCTTTGGTGGCCTATTGATGTTTGGAATTTTATCAAGAATGTGATCCCTATCAGCGTACTAGAGAACCTTAGGCAATACATCGATTTCCTATATAACTAATCTTAACTCTTTAACCATTTCAAAAATGGGGCCTCAACTTTATTGGTCTAATCTTCCCACCATAAAAACTTTATAGCAAAAATTTTATACTCACTTGTATGGAAGGTGCCACTTAATGGGTAGAAGCAGACGCTTTATGGAATTCGAATTATGTGGTAGTAGCTCTCGAGTGTACTGGACTTCCTACGAGGTTGCACTAGGATTCACAAAGTTCAAATTGGTTCACACAATGGAAGCTATTTCTCCAATGGAGATTGTGTTCGTAGCTTTATCAGTGGCTATTCAAGATTGTTTGCTTCCCAATGAATATCTAGAGGACCGGATGATAGAACTCCAGATATTTGAGGAAGATCTCTTTCATGTTTGATTACAACATTGGCATGACTTCCACTTAAAATCTATCCTTATGGGTGGGCAATTTGGTTCTAATTTTCAATTCAAAGATGAAATGGAGGGGGGGGAGGGGGGGCGTGCTCAAAGACTAGTGGACTAGTCCTTCCCAAATATGGGCCATGTTGGGCCCCATAACATTTAAAATGGAAACCTTGGTGGGCGACCAACTATCTATGATGTTAAATAGCATCCACACTCCACACATATTGGACCTAACAATAAGAGATAGAAAAAAGAAATTAGAATAAAGAAATTCAAATTAAATTGAATTGAGATGAACTAGAAGAACTCGATAAAACCAACCATAGAAATGTAGAATGGACCAAGTATTACTAAATGAACTAGACACAATTGAAACAAATTGATCTATTGGGAATTGAACTCACAACCTCCCGGTTAGGAGTGCGATGGGCTAACCACTTGCCCCAAAAGCCACGGTGAAGGATTACTTCCTCATCCTCTCTCTTAAGGCATGGTTCAACCATCTCCTACTAGGATTATGTGACATTCCTTTCCCCTTAGACCGAGCATTTCCCTTAATACTCACCTATGGACCCTTTTGAATCTCTTGGACCCACTTTCCATGCATGAGCGCTTCCACCAACCTCAAACTGCAACATATGGACCAAATTTGGACCTATCCCACCCTCCCTGGGTGCCCAAATGCTCATGCGCATTCATTCAAGGCCAATTTCACACTCACCATGGATAAGCGCTTTTTCCAAGTGCCCACGAATGAGGCATGAACCTTCATCTCGCCCAATTTCTCAACTAGGCTCTGATACCAATGTTGGGAATTGAACTCACAACCTCCCGATTAGGAGTGCAATGGGCTAACTACTTGCCCCAAAAGCCATGGTTGAGGATTACTTCCTAATCCTCTCTCTTAAGGCATGCTTCAACCATCTCCTACTAGGATTATGTGACACAATCTAATTTAGAGGATAAATTAGAACCGAACTAAGAAGAACTAGACAAACCAATAGTTAAAGTAGATTCAAACATCGTTCTTGCACTAACTAGGAGCACTAATGTAGTGTGATGATTAAGACTACAACAAAGAATTCATAATGAGGATGGCTAGTGTAGATAGATAGGGTGGCATAAAAATTAGATAGAACAACACCATGATAATGGAATCTCACAGATTGCCTACCCATTATGTGATTAGACATGATTGCGGGACACAATATACTAGTGGATACATGCAAGAAACACACCATGTGGTCATCAAGTGGTCAGAATCAAGTCATGTAGAAGTGAAGGACAATTTAAAAATTTAGGAACACTTAAGAACATCATAATAGTCAAATGCAAACCAAGGATCACGTAACCACATAGATGGATATCACAATCCAAAATTCAAAAGCACTTAAGGGCATCATAACAATCGAATGTAGGGCAAGCAAAATCAAGCAGGATTTCAGAGGGCTATATAAACCTATAAAGCATAATGATGGATTTATTCGATATGCAAGCACACCAAGACTATGCTTCTTTATCCCCATAGATCCCTTGCTTAGAGCTTGTAGCTATGGAAGAAGCAAAGGTGATGCAACTCACAATAACGACACCTCCACCATAATTTTTCCCATAGATTATGATGGATTGGCTAGATAGTGGAGGGTTTTTCCTTTTTCCATGATAATTGGTGTAATATTTACCCATTTTCAGAGACAACAATAATCCTACAATAGTTGAATGCACTCTCCATTGATATCATGGACTGGAAGGTGTTTGTTGGTGGTCACCTATATAGGATTATCATAGTTTTGATGGAGCAAGTTGCATTGATTTCGGATGAAGGACTTCTAGAGGTGATAGTTCCGATGTCAGATGAAGTGTTGGAAGCCTTGTTTGGATTTGTTGTCAGACATGAATAGAAGATATCACAAATTGATCAAAATACCCCATTTTTATAGTGGAGAAACGCAATTTAAAAAACAAACATTTCATCATGTCATAGGAATTTTATTTGTATATTCAAGAATCTAAGTTGTAGGTAGTGAATTGAATGATTTACCTTTAAAAATTCTTAATGGTAGAAGCTAGGTAGGTGCCACCTAAGCTTAGGTAAGGGGAGTCCCAACAGTCTCATGCTGGTGTTATTTAACAATTTTTTTCCATGAGTTTGAACTGACCCTAGTAAGGAATTATGTTGAGGCACAAGTCAACAATGTAGAAGAAGTTCCTAGAATAAGATGTAAAAGATCAAAGATTCCTCATGTGTTGTGGCCTTGGAGGAAAGAAGCTAGCTTACCAATCAAGAGCAAGTTGATGGCATGGAGAGAGCAAGTTTTGTAAGACAATAGTTACGCAATATAACACAGGAACAGTAGTAGAGAAGATAACAGATACAGTAGAATCTCAACAATTTTCTATTAATAGCAAGTACAAAGATGATGGCATTGTCCACCTATACACTCTCAAGGTAGAGCTTAAATGGTGATCTAGACAACTCTAGATAGGGAGATAAAAGGTAGAGGTATGCTATCTCAATTTGATATCTGAGGTAGTGTAGAGGTCGTGTATATATAGGATAATGGGTGGCCTTCCGTGGATTGCTATACATGGGTGGTAGAGCTGGGTGGCCATCACCTGAGTAGTTGCCATACACGGCTTAGGTCGGTTCAACCAACCTAAAAAATCTAAATGATTTTTGAACCCCACAATTGGGGACCCTGGTAACTCCTTATCCTTACAATACCTTACATGGTCCAATTTGACCTTCATCCAACATGCAAGTTGGGATTCCCATCATTTGGCTAATGCACGATTGGCTTCTCCTCATAATGGGGGCCTTACAAAATGTGCATTAGTACATACAATCTTGAGGGGTAGACATTGATCATATACTAACACCCCCCCTCAATGTGTACCGAATGATAAATCAACTAGGTCTCGGTCCTATGCCCATCTGTTGAAGATTCTTTTTTAGCTACTTTCTTCCAAGTGCTTTAGTGAATATGTCAGCACAATTTGCCTTTCTTGGGCAATATTCTAGCTCCACAATTTCATTTTCAATTAGCTCACAAACATGATGGTACTATACTTCTATATGCTTGGTTCAAGCATGAAATATTATATTTTGTTTGACACAAAGCTATTCTGCCATCAACTTGCATAAATTGAATGCCCAAATAAAGATGCAAATGGCCCAAATCTACCATCTCAAATGAGGCATGCAAATCAGCCTTAAAATCAAGAATATGCTTCTCATGAGGACCAATGAGCAGCATGTCATCAACATAGACAACAATGATTAGAAGGACATCATTTGCACGCTTAACATGTAAGGTGCTCTGAGTTGGAGTGTTCTCAAAACCATGTGCAATCAAGTAGGCATGTATCTTTTCATACCAAGCATGTGGTGCTTGCTTCAAACTATATAATTCTTTTTTCAACTTGCAAACCTTGTTTTCATGCCCTTTCTACATAAAACCATGGCGTTGAAAAACATACACTTCTTCATGCAAGTCACCATTCAAAAATGCAGTTTTAATGTCCAATTGATGTACGTTCCAACCATGATGAGTTGCAAGTGCACAGATGCTATGAACAGTAGCCATTTGGCATGTATGAGCAAAGGTCTCATCAAAATCAATGCCTCTCTCTTGAGCATAACCCTTTGCAACAAGCCTAGCCTTGTACCTGTCAACTGTTCCATCAGGCTTATGCTTCAGATTGATACCCACTTATCGCAAATGGCCTACTTGCTAGGAGCCAAGTCACATAAAGACCAAGTACCATTTTTTATTATAGCATCATATTCTGATTGCATAACAGCCATCCAATTTTTAGAATTTTGTGTTTCATCAAACAAAACAGGCTCATTCTCATCATAGACTTGAGGAGCCATAACATAGCAATCGGAGGCAAAAGAAGCACTATTAGAGCCTGAAAAAGTATGATATGATAGAGGTACATCTAATTTTCTATCTCGCAAAGTCTACACCAGCCATTTAGGCATAGTTTCTGCATCTTCTATATCAGTTATCTCATCAATAAATGCATTATGTAGATCTGCATCACAAATGGAATGATTTGTGTCATCATTTGCAACCTATAAATGCTGCAAAATTTCCTCATTTGGACCGGCACTAGATTGTCCACCTATAAAGAGGTAGCAAAGTGTCATACACATCTGTGGAGCTAAGAGATGTCTCCGTAGTACATGAAAGTAATGGTTGAATAGCATCTTCCACAAAAACAACATCATGGCTAACCAAAATGTGTGTGCTTTCAAAACTGTACCCAACAAAAATACATTTCACTCCTTTATCATCCAATTTCTTGCGTTGTTGTTCAAGCACTAATGCATATGCTAGACAACCAAAGGCATCGAGGTTAGCAACAGATGGCTTGAAACCATGCCAAGTTTCATATGGAGTAATAGACTGCAATGCTTAAGTGAGACACTTGTTAAGTACATATGTTGCACACATAACAACCTCAAGCCAAAAACTATGTGGTAAAGCTTGACTCTCGACCATACACCTTGCCATCTCCATGAGTGAACTATTATTCCTTTCAGCAACTCCATTCTATTGAGGTGTATACAGCACTTTACACTGATGTATCCCACGTTCAGCAAAGAATGCATTAAAATTATAAGACATATATTCCATCCCTCGATCAGAATGGAGGGTGCCCATTTTACATACTAACATATTTTCAGCCAAAACCAAAAACTGTTTGAAGCACATAAACACTTCGGACTTTGCTTTCAATGGATATACCCATGCATGCCTGGAAAAATCAGCAATGAAAGTCATGAAGTAAAGATAATTTCCAAAAGAAGGTGGTTTCATAGGACCACAAACATCACTATGAACAAGCTTCAATTTCTGAGTAGCTCATACTAAACCATCTTTTGGGAAGGAGGAATGCTTCATTTTGCCTAAAATACAGCCTTCATAGAAATGTTTACCAGGTGCCTCAAGTTTGGATAGAGAGGACATCATTTTAGATTTCTACAGGTGTAGCAAAATATCAAAATTTAGATGACCAAAGCATGCATGCCAAAGCTTTGCATATGACATAGCCTAAGAATTTTGAGCTACGCATGCTAAATGATTCATAGATTTTGCATAATCTATGAGCTTATACAACCCACAACATAAAATTCAAGAAGCAATAATGATGTCATTTCCCACCACCACATTGATGGATTCTCATAGAGGCACTCGGGAACTATGCCAATCCTTTTTGCTCGTCATATGGTGAGAAGCTCCACTATCTAAAATCCATGCTTCATTAACACGAGCTTGAGCGGATGAGCATACCTCTTCAATAGCTACCCATAGCTCCAGCTTTGTGTTGTTTGCACACTCTTTGTTCTTCCAAGATGATTTTATAGTCCCATTTTGTTCATCAGCTTGCTTCTTTCTGCAATCCTTGAAGGCACGGCCTTTCTTTTCATAATAGAAGCAACTTTCTGTGAACTTTTTCTTCTTCGACTTCTTCTTTGATCCATCAAAAGATCCTTTTCCTTTTGCATTGGCTGAGAATGTAGCATCGCTTACACTTTGTCGATTCTTAAACTGCATCTTCTCTTCTAAAAGCATAGCACAAAACTTTTCAAATGTAAGAGGAGTTGGTGAAGGTAGTCTTCATTGATCACATACATCCATTTGGATTCCTTAAAGAGGAATTTTTTATTTCACTGTTTGTAATTACTCTTTCTACAAATCCATGGTGATCATTGAATTTCAATACTATCCATATTACACCATAACTTTGGCCATTTATCAATTGCTTTTAAATCCTCTCTTTTTCCCCGAGTATCTCTTTGACTTGTGATCATTCTCCAAAGAAACTTGCCTATATTTTTGAAAACATGCATGAGATTTATGGATTTTTTATCAATAGTTGATCCCAATGTGGAAGTGAAGACAAAATACATAGTCTGTTCATTCCCAAAATAGGTGAACCTTCACATCTATCCCACATACGATGACAATCATGTACATGCAGATAAACATTTCCCTTCTAACCCAACTATCCATCACATAAATGATGTCCATTTGGAAGATAATAAGTGGAAGCTTGATATGTAATCTTATTAAAATATTTAGACCATCAAATGTGTGCAAATGGAACCTACAACCTCCCAACTATGAGTATGATGGGCTAACTAGTTCACCCAAAAGCCATTGTTGAGGATTACTTCATAATCCTCTCTCTTAAGGTATGGTTCATTCACATCTTGCTAGGATTATTTGAGGTTCTTTCCCTCTTATATTGAGAAAATATCTCAATGCTCACTTGTGCACCCTCTATGTAACTTGATAGGCCCTTTCCCAAGGTTGGGAGCCTCTTTAGCTTCAAATTCAAGTGGCTGCACCTATTTTGGACCTATTCAAGGACCCCTTTGGTATCCAAATGCCCATGCACCTTCATTCTTTGCCAGTCTTAGAATCATCCATGATGGAGCGCTTCTAAGTGCCCATGATTGATGTTTCCTTCCTCCATGTTGTCTAAGATCCTCAACTAGGCTTTGGTACCAATGTTGGGAATTGAAATCAAAATGTGCTAGCTAGGACAATGATGGGCTAACCACTTTCCCCAAAAGCCATGTTTAAGGAATACTTCCTAATCCCCTCTCTTAAGGTATGGTTCATCCACCACTTGCTAGGATTATGTGATAGAGCATCTAATGAAGTACCATACATTGAACATGCATTATATCCAAAAATTTGTAATTCAAAACATTCTCCATATCTAGGAAAATCATGCATGGGCCACATCAAAATACCTTTTATTTTATTATCTTTTTGTGAAGGAACTTGTGGTGCATATACTACATCAATTCCTTGCCGAAATTCTTGAAGCTCTTCAATAAAAGGTGCTACGTAAACATCAATATTCTTCACTTTATATTTTCCTCATACAATCAATGACAACACCAAATGTCATCTCTTGATCACGAGCCCTAGTGGAATGTTAAAATTCACTAAGCACATAGACCATGTACTCCATGAGGAAATTTCTTATCCATAAGGATTCAACTCCAACCATAACTAAACCCAATCGTAAATGTCAAGGCTTGATTTGAAATTGATACTATTGTTGTTGAATATGTTTCCATGCCCTACAGTCTATAGAGACACAATAGATATCATCTATAGATCTATTTGATGGATATCATTGAATCAAATAGAGGGACATCAAAACATATGTGTTTATGCATGATTGTATAAATCCCCAAACCCTAACTCTTTGTGTTTAGGTGAATGTATCTATTTGCACTCCTAAAGCCTACCTTTTTATGTATTTAGGTATGCATGCTTGTGTAAATTGTTAAATCATAATTCTTTATGTGTTTAGAATGAATGCTTGTTTAGACCCATGAACTCTAATTTTTTGATGTGTTTATATATGTATGCTTGTATAAATCCCCTAATCCTTAACTCTTTATGTGTTTAAGTATATATGCTTGTTGAACCCCCTAAACCCTATTTTTTATGTGTTTAGGCATGTATGCTTGTATAAATCCCTAAGCCCTAAATGTGTTTAGATATATATGTTTACTTAAATGTCAAAACCATAATTTTTTATTTGTTTAAGTATATGTGTGTAGATTTGCATACTTTTATAAATCCCTAAATCCCAATGTTCTATGTGTTTGGGTATATATGTTTGTTTAGAACCCTAAACCCTAATCTTTTATGTGTCTAGGTATGCATGTTTGCATAAGTCCCTAAACAATAACTCCTTATGTGTTTTCGTATATATGTATGTATGTATGTATGTATGTATGTATGTATGTATGTATGTATGTATGTATGTATGTATGTATGTATGTATGTATGTATGTAGTATGTATGTATGTATGTATGTATGTATGTATGTATGTATGTATGTATGTATGTATGTATGTATGTATGTATGTATGTATGTATGTATGTATGTATGTATTTATTTGTGTATGTATGTATGTATGTATGTATGGATGTATTTATTTATGTATGTATCTATGCATGTATGTATGCATATATGTATGCACTTATGTATGTATGTATGTATTTATATAATGTGCCACATAATGCCATACAACAAGAAAAGTTTTGGACATGTGTGATGAAGCCCCACTATCAAAAATCCAATCTTTGATAGGAATGGATATGACAAGTGCCTTGTGTTTAGTTGTAAGAAAAAAATATTCACTTGTGTAGTGAGTTTGATGCTCTATCTTTGGAGTAGACTTGGACTTGTCCTTGTTTTTCTTCTTGAACTTGTGCTTAGAATCTTGAGTGCCTTTTTGACCTTTAGTCTTGTTGAAAGTAGCTTTGGCTTTCATAGTTATTTCTTGTGTAGCTTGAGTTTTTTGCCTAGATTCATGAAGAAGCAAAAGTCTTCTTACTTCTCCCCACGTGATTTCTTGACCTTGTTGTAAAGATTGGTCAGAAATGTTTCATAGGACCTACGAAGCTTGATAATGGCCATATCTTCACTTTAGAAATTTCATCCACAAAGTGATAACTTCCTTTGATAATCTTTGAACTCTGCTATCATCTTTGTGATGGTGTCTTGAAGATGAATGGAAATATTGTGGAATTGGGCCTCTAAAGTATAAATATTTGGAGTTGTATCTTCATATAGACTTGCTAGTGTGTCCCAAGATTCTTTGGAAGTCTTAGAGGCAGTGATGTGACCCTTTGTCACATTCCAGATATTCCAAGACTCTAAATCTTTGACCTTATCACGATCTACAACTTCATGGAGAATATTTGTGTATAAGTATGCATGCATGATATCTTTTGATAGCTATAATTCTAGCCATCTAAGCATTCTTCCTTAGGCATAAACATGGGTATAAAGGAAGGTAAATAACATGTCCTGGATGATGAACTTGCTTCTTTATTTGATGTTGTAAAACTTGGGGGGGTGGGAGGGCTTAAAGTAGGCCAATATCCCTACACTTGTTGAGTCATTGGAGGTGGGGGCTTAGAGTAGCCCAAAGTTGCAATGAGAGAGACACTCTTTGGGGGCTTAGAATAGCCCCCTAACGCACACACACATTTAAGTCTTCTTATATGCTTTGAGTTTACAAGAGAGGATGGCAGTTAGTTCCAAATGGAGTGCTAAAGTTTAGGGTAGGTACACTTGGAGAATACAATATAACCCTTTACAATTTGGGTTCTTGAGATTATGGAGTGACAAAAGATATGCGAAAAATTGTAAGGACTCATGAGAGATACTTTCATCAAGAAATTCGGGTACAATGGTGCTACTAGCTACACCACATATAAAGGTTGATGCGCTTCAAAAGTACAGAAGTATTTACCTTGTTGTGAAACAAGCTTGTCCTTTGCAAGGGTAAGGTGTCGCATAAGGTAAATGTGAAAGATTCGAGAGTATGTAGTCCACCAAATGATTCAAATATTTTACTTACACCTCCAAGAATATATGACATTATTTAAAAGCTTTTTATAAAGATTCCATTCATATATGCTGGAATCATTTAGTACTATAGACATGCTTCATTCATATATGCTAGAATCATTATTCATATAAAGTAGCAATCCTAAGGATAAGTGAAGCAAATTAAATACTATGACATCACTGATGATGAGACAACATTCCTAAGCTTTCTTTTGTGGGTTGTTCTTTTAAATAATAATTGGGAAGTTTAATTTTGATGCTTCAGGAGGAACTGTCAAGGGCTTGAGTTTTCAATGGTCACGTGGAATAGCAAGAAACTAACATAATCACTTATATTATCACTAAAAAACTTAAAAAAATGGTTCACTTTCAATCTCTCTCTCTCTCTCTCTCTCTCTCTCTCTCTGTATGTTTGTGAATTTGGGAGAAAAAACATGGCAAAAATTAGGAAGGCATAGCAACAGGTGCTTCAAAATTGATTGGTGTAGAACTATTTGTTGGAGTTTGATGCCTGCAAATTCACATAAACAAGACAAGGAAGAAGAAGACGCTTGGAGCACAACACAATAATGAATAAATTACCAAGTGAATGCACAAGAATTAGTGAGCCGTTAGGGTTATGGGCATATATACAAGAAAGTGGAAAAAAATCTCCTAACAAGGGGAAAAAGTGCCTCGCTGGTCCAAACTATGTTCACACACATCACTTCCAAAATAAAGCAAATGGCACTCATGTATAAGGAAGTGGCAAGCTATGTGGACAAAGATCAATCCACAAAAGGAACTAAGCCCAAAGCTTTGCAAAAAGCCTCAGAATTCTCCCAAGGCAAAGCCTTTGTGAAAAGATGTGCAATATTATCCTATGTGGGCAATGTAAGTGATGATCATGGTGGCAGAAGAGTGGCCAACACCGAAATTAACTAACCTATACTCAAGCTTACCACTAGAAGTGACCATTGTAGGCTGCTTCTTGCTCAACCAAGATATGCATGAGCTACCAAGAAAGATATGCATGAGCTACCAAACACACGAGTGTCATGAAAGCTAACCTACATTGGGATTTACCACTAGAAGTGACCATAGTAGGCCGCTTCTTGCTCAACCAAGATATGCATGAGCTACCAAGCAAAAACCACTAGTGGGCACACGAGTGTCATAGAAACTAGCCTAGTCTGAGTCAAAAAAGAGTGTAAATCTAGCATTCATGATCTCCCCTTGGGATAAAACAACCCAAGCAGTTGGGTACCACTTAAGTACCAAAAGATGCGCTTAATCCCCTGACAATTCATGACACTTAGGCAATGAATAAACTTGCTTATCTAAGAGGAAACAAACTCAATATTAGGCCGAGTTATGCATAAGCATCTAGCAACCTGCTCATAGAGAACAACATCAAATGCATCTCCAACATCATGAAGACTCAACTATAAATGTGTTCCCATAGGGGTGGCAATAGGTTTGCAATATATAAGGCCAAGACATTGCAATAATGTATCAACATATTTTGTTTGACACAAAGCTATTCCTCCATCAACTTGCATAAAGTGAATGCCCAAATAATGATGCAAATGCCTCAAGTGTGACATCTCAAAAGAGGCATGAAAATCAACCTTAAATTTAGCACTATGCTTCTCATTCGAATGAGTGAGCAACATGTCCTCAACATACACAATAATGATCAAAATTCCCTTTCTATAGAAAACCATGAGGCTGAAATACATACACTTCTTTCTATAAGTCACAATTCAAAAATGGAGTTCTAATGTCCAACTGATGTACATTCCAACCATGATGAGCTTCAAAAGCACATATGCTACGAATAGTGGCCATTTGGCAAGTGGGTGCAAAGGTCTCATTGAAATCAATGCCTCTCTCTTGAGCATAACCTTTTGCAACAAGCCTAGTCTTATACCTATCAACTGTTCCATAAGCTTATGTTTTAGCCTGTATACCCACTTAGTACTAGCTCTAGAATAAAAAATCCAAGGATTATCTGAGATCACATTTAACATTTCCTGATCAAAAGCTACCTCTTCAATAATAGCACATACATATGAATCTATCTTTGAAGATTTAGATTTTGGATCATCTTCATCACTATTACTTGATGCTTTCTTCTTCTCATTAAAAATCCTTGCTTTGGATTCTGCTATGTAATGACCTGGTTTCTTACATACTCCTTTCTTTGAATTAGATGTAGTCTAAGACTTTTATTTGGGTGTAGAGGAAGCATTAGGAAAAGGACTAGAAGACTTAGGCTTAAAAGACTTACTTTCCTTCTTGGATTGCTGACTCTTTTTCTCCTTCTTCTTCTTTCCCTTTGATGATGATAGCATGGCTTCATCATTCTCTTTCATACCCTTTTTTTTATCTTCATCTTGAAGTAAGAGGAATTGTAGCTCTTCAAATGAAAGTTCTCTATCTCTTGTAGAGAGAAATAAAGAAGTAACGAAAGTGCGATATGTACATGGAAGTGAGTTTAGAAGTGTTTTTACCATCTCTTCATGTGAAAATGTTGGCTCCAATATTGAGTAACTGATCTCGTAGATCTTTGAGCTTCAAAATATGTCACTGAACTCATTCACCCACTTTCATCCTTGTGTTGGCTAGCTATCTCCTTAGATGAGCTTTCCTAGTAGGGTTTTTGCCCTGATAGATATTCTTATTGCTATATTTAGGTAGTCATGTGTGTGAACACACTAGGACCGCCGACACACTTTTTTCCCTCTTTAGGAGGTTTTTTTCCCTCGGCTTGTATATACGCCTATAGCCCTAACAAATTACTTATCTTTGTACATTCTAGTGTTAATACACTCAGTATTGTGTGTGTGTTCCAAGCTTCTTCTTCTTCCTTGTGTTGTTTGTGTGCTTCCGCAGATGTTTAGCTCCAACAATTGGTATCAGAACAGGTTGCCACTTCATCTAGGGTGCCATCGACACCCCTCTGGTCATAGTCTCAAAATCACACGAAATCGTGATCTGAGCTCGTTTTGGCCTTTGAACGCACTATTGTAGTGCTTGTGCAGGCTATTTTGTCTTTTTGTGCCAAAGATATATACAAGTTTCGGTTTGCTAGTATAAGTGTCTCAAAGTCTGCTATAGGTCTAGCAAAATTCATCAGGGCAATTCTGCTCAACTTTTTTAGATACAATCATTTTTGTGCATTAGGGTATTTTAGTTAGTGGCCATGGCTGAAAGCAGTGATGTATTCTGTATGTTGGCTATTGAGGATAAATTGGACGACAGCAATTACCCATTGTGGGCTTATATGATGGGACATTTATTGGTTGCAAAAGGACTGTAATACATTGTGTAGGGTGTTGAAAAATGTCCTATTACACCTACAAATACAGGTATTGAAGTTGATGCAAATGGCATTGAAGATGCTGATATTCTTTAGATTCCTATTCATGCTACAGTTCCTATTGCACCTACTGTAGAACAAATTCATTGGGATGACAGAGATGCTTAGGCACATGCATTGATAGCTTTGTCTGTCAAACATGCCATTATTCCTCACATTGGCTCTTGCAGAACAGCTAAGGATGCTTGGGATACACTTACCACACTGTACTAGGCTAGGAATGAGGCTCGTGTTGCTTACCTCCGAAAACAATTGGAGAGTGAGTACATGAATGAAGGTGATTCTATGGACAATTTTTTGACAAAGGTCAAGGATTTGAAGGAACCGTTGATTTCTGCTGATGAAGTCCTTCTTGACAGTTCACTTTTGCAGACTCTTCTAAATGGTCTTCCCGACTCATATCAGAGTTTTGCTTCTACTCTTGGTTTGATGATGAAAGGTAATCCAAATTCCTTAACATTTGAAGAGTTAGTTTCTATTCTGTTGCAGGAAGATCAGTCTAGGCACAATAGGTCTATTATGCATGTTGTAGATCAAGCTTTCCTGGCTAGTCAGAAGGGTAGAGGAAAATGGAGCTCTTCTATTAGTAAGCAAAAATCTACTAATTCTCCATAATCAAAGAAGGAAGAAAAAGATGAGAAGAAATCAAAAAAATAGAAATTGTTTTGCAAATACTGTAAAGCAAATGATCATGTTATTAAGAACTATCCAAAATTGGCTGCCAAAGAGGAAAAGAAGAAAGAGATCGGAATGGTTGTTGCAGAGGCCTCTACACCGAAAATAGAGTCTACGAATCTTGTGCATGATGAAGAATGGGCATTTACTACTGTTTGTAGTTTTGAACCATCTTCTCATGAGGAGTGCATGTATGTAGTAGAATCACATGTTTGGTACTTTGATAGTGGGGCGACCAAACATATTACCTCGCAGCGCAGTTTCTTCTCTTCATTCGAGACTTCCCCTATAGAGAATACTATTACATGCGCCAACAACTCCTCTTATCATGTTATAGGAGTTGGTAAGATCGTTTTGACTACTACTGATGGTAGTTCTTTTACATTCTCAGATGCTTTATTTGTGCCAGGGATCAAGAAGAATCTGTTACCACTTTTGGCCTTAAGCAAGATTGGTTTGGTTGTGAAATTTATTGATGACAGATGTACAGTTCATGATCTATCAAATGGCGACATGATTATTGCTTCTGGCATTTTATCTCATGGGTTGTATAAGCTCATAGATTATGAGAAATTTGTGAATGATTCAACATGTGTAGTACATGATTCTTAGGCTATGTTAGATGCAAAGCTTTGGCATGCACGCTTTGGTCATCTGAATTTTGCTAGTTTTCTACTCCCGTAGAAATCTAAAATGGTGTCCTCTTTGCCCAAACTTGAGGAACCTGGTAAACATGTATCTGAAGGCTGTATTTTGGCCAAAATGCATTGTTCCTCATTCTTAAAAGATGGTTCTATTTGAGCTACACAAAAATTGCAGCTTGTTCATAGTGATGTATATGGTCCTATACAGACACCCTCTTTTGGAAATTATCTTTACTTTGTGATTGTCATTGATGGTTTTTCTAGGCATGCATGGGTAAATCCATTGAAAGCAAAGTCTAAAGTGTTTATATGCTTCAAGCAGTTTTTGGTTTTGGCTAAAAAATTTTCAGCATGTAAAATGGGAACCCTCCGTTTTGATCAAGGGGAGGAATATATGTCT
Organism: Ceratopteris richardii; assembly: GCA_020310875.1. Classification (NCBI taxonomy): domain Eukaryota; kingdom Viridiplantae; phylum Streptophyta; class Polypodiopsida; order Polypodiales; family Pteridaceae; genus Ceratopteris; species Ceratopteris richardii. Next base: position 121,331,535 of record CM035431.1, read on the forward strand.
TTTGACTTTAATGCATTTTTGGCTGAATGTGGGATAAAACATCAGTCTAGAGTGTTGTATACACCTCAACAAAATGGAGTTGATGGATGGAAGAATAGGTCACTCATGGAGATGGCGAGGTGTATGGTCAAGAGTCAGGCTTTACCACATAGTTTCTAGCTTGAGGTTGTTATGTGTGCAGCATATGTACTTAATAGGTATCCCACTAAAGTGCTACAGTCTATCACTCCATATGAGGCTTGGCATGGTCGCAAGCCATCTACTGCTCATCTATGTGTTTTTGGTTCTTTGACATATGCATTAGTGCCTGAACAACATCATAGAAAATTGGATGATAAAGCAGTAAAATGTATTTTTGTTGGGTATAGTTCTGAAAGTAAAGGCTATCATCTGTATCATCCATAATCTAAACATATTTTGGTTAGCCGTGATGTTGTTTTTATGGAAGATGCTATTGAGTTGTTACTTTCATGTACTAAGGAGACATTTGTTAGCTTCAAAGACATGTATGATACTTTGTTGCCTCTTTTTACAGGTGGATAGTCTAATGCTAGTCCTAATGAGACAACTTCTCAGCCTTTGCAAGTTTCATGTGATGATGCAGATCATTCCATTTCTGATGCAGATTTCCATGATGCACTTGTTGATGAGAGACCTGATATTGAGCAGGCAGAAACTATGCCAAAATGGTTGGTGCAGACTTTGAATGACAGCGAATTAGATGCACCTCTATCATTTTGTACTCGGTCAGGCTCTCATAGTTCCTCTTTTGCATCAGATTGCTATGCTATGGCTGCATCTAGTCTCTGTGATGACAATGAGCCTATTTCATTTGATGAAGCATAAAATTCAAAAAATTAAATGGCTGCTATGCAATCTGAATATGATGCTATAATGAAGAATGATATCTGGTTTTTTTGTGACTTGCCTCCAAGCAAGTGTTACACTTATGTGTTTCTCAAGTAGCTTTGATGTGAACCTTTTCCCTATACATGGGCACTTTTTACTCTAGTGCTAACTAGAGGTTTTTTCCCCCATGTTACCACATACTTAATACTCTCATATGTGGTGGTACTTTGTACTTAGGGATATTATTCAGCTCTTACTTTAGTTCAGTTCATCGTCAATAGAGAGAGCTATTCTAGCCATCATCTTCTTCATGTGTCCTGGTGCATTTGTGCTCCTTGTGTGTGCTTCTCCTGTGTCTCTTGCACTTCTACACACACCCAACACTAGTATCAGAGTAGGTTCAGCTCCTTCTCAAGTTTCGGTTTTTTGCGTCGTGGCACGGGCGCACTTTTAACAGTGCAGTCAGAATCACCATCAAAGTGACGGTTTGTGAGCTTAAATTTCAACACTTAATTCAGCTTTTGTCGAATTGAAGATTTTGTCACTTTCTTGTTCCTTAGTGAAATGGCAGGCAGCAATGACTTGTTTGGCATGCTTCAAGTTGAAGATAAGCTTGATGGGACCAACTATCCGATGTGAGCTTGCATGATGAAGCATGTTCTTGTTGCTAAACAACTTTGGAACATAGTGGCAGATGTAGATCGAAGACCTGCAGGTGCCTCTACTTCACAGTCTACTGTCATAGATGGAGCTTCTTCTTCAAGGATAGTGGTTTCTCCTTCTCCACCTACACAGGAGCAGCTTAGATGGGATGGAAAAGATGCTCAAGCTCATGCTTTGATTGCACTTTCACTGGTGTCATATAGTTCCACACATTCGGTCGTGTTCTACATCGAGACAGGCATGGGACACTCTTGCTTCTTTGTCTGATGTGTGTAATGAAGCACATGTTGCTTACTTGAGGAAGCAGCTTGAGGATGTATGTATGGTTGAAAATGAGTCAGCGGATGTGTATGTGGCACGCATCAAGGACTTGAAAAAGCAATTGGCAAACATAGATGAGATCATTCCGGATGCATCACTCATTTCTACATTGTTGAAAGGATTACCAGAATCTTTTTAAAGCTTTGCTACTACACTCTATTTGGTTGCAAAAGGAAATCCTAACATGTATGCATTTGATGAGGTTGTGTCTCTTCTTTTGCAAGAAGAACAATCTAGATTGAATAGGAGTGGTTTGATTGAGGGAACACAAGCACTTGCTATCTCACAAAAGGGGAAAAGCAAGTATGGTTCAGCTTTGGATTCATGAAAGCAAAGCCTCAACCTTCCTCTTCCACTCATTCCTCTAATGATGGTGATTTGCAAAAGAAGAAGAGATGCAAATATTGTCGGAAGGCTGGTCATACTATTGATGAGTGTAGAAAGCTTGCTAAACACATTGAAAAGAAGAAGGAATCTGACATGTCCATTGCTGAAAATTCAGCAAATGTAAAGAATGATGAAGCTAACATGGCTCAATATTTTTGGGCATGTGTTCTTACATGTCATTATGATGCTTCTTTGCATTCTAAATGTATGGTTGTGAGTGAGGCTGATTCGGATTGGTTCTTTGATAGTGGTGCTTCAAAGCACATAACATCATGCAAAAGTTTTTTTGCCTCTTTGAAAGATGCACCCAAAGGAGGACATGTGGTGTGTGCAAACAATGCCTCTTATCATATCATTGGAGTAGGAGAAATTGAGCTTACAGCTGCAAATGGAGGTGTAATTCTCTTGAAAAATGCATTGTATGTGCCCGGTACCAAGAAGAACTTCATTTTAGTTCCATTGATTGCCAAAGTTGGACTTCATGTACACTTTGTTGATGATAAGTGTATGGTTCATGATTTCAGCAATGGCGATGTTATCGTGATGTCCGGTACATTATGTAATGGTTTGTATCACATGGATACATATAAGAGGTCTGCCTCAAATGCCTTGGTTGCTCATACTTCTTCCATGGCTGAAATGGAGCTTTGGCATGCTCATTTTGGTCAGTTGAACTTCAATAGTTTGCTTTACTTGCAAAAGAAGAACATGGTTATTGGTTTTCGTACACTTGAGTCCATTGAAAAGCATGCATGTGAAGGTTGCATTCTTGGAAAAATGCATCGTGCTTCTTTTCCAAAAGATACTCACACACACACTACAAGAAAATTGCAACTTGTTCATAGTGATGTATGTGGTCCCATCAAGACTCCATCTTTTGGGAAGCATGTATATTTTGTTACCTTCATTGATGATGCTACTCACTATACATGGGTGTATCCTATGAAAGCAAAGAATGAGGTATTTTCTTGCTTCAAAGCATTTTTAGCTATGGCTGAAAATTTTTCTTCACAAAAGCTTTTGACTCTACGCATGGATCATGGTGGTGAATACATATTTAATGCTTTTCTTTGTGAAATAGGTATTTCACACCAATGTACGGTGCCATATACACCTCAACAAAATGGTGTTGCCGAGCGTAAAAATAGAACTCTACTTGAAATGGCACGATGTATGGTTAAAGGAAAGCATCTTCCTGATAAGTTTTGGATGGAAGCGGGCATGTGTGCAAATTATGTGTTGAATCGCTGCCCTACAAAAGCATTGAGAGTCATCACTCCTTATGAGGCTTGGAATGGTCATAAGCCTATGGTTAGTCATATGCGTGTGTTTGATTGTTTGGCATATGCTCTTGTGCCATCACAACAACGTCACAAACTTGATGATAAGGCAAAGAAATGTATATTTTTTGGTTATAGTGCTGAAAGTAAAGGATATCGGTTGTACCATCCATTGACGAACACAATTATTGTGAGTCGAGATGTGGTATTTGCTGAAAATTTGGTTTTTGCTCTACTTGAATGCAAAAAACAGCCAACAATTAGCTCACAAGATGTGTTCGATACACTCATGCCTTTGTTCCAAAATGGTGCGCATGACGGCCATGTAGACCAGCCAATTGAAGCTCAAAGGGCTGAAAAATTCTAGCCAAATAAGGCTAAAAATGCAGAGAATTTCCAGCCAAACATGGCTGAAAATTTTCAGCCAAAAATTGTTAAAACTGTTGGAAATTTCCAGCCACATATGGTTGAACATTTGCATCAAAATATGGCTGAAAATGAGCATGAAATTCAGCCCACGCATGATGTACATGTTGAAGATGTATTACATAATGAACGCATGTCTATCAAGAGTGCTCAATCTATGCCAAAGTGGCTGAAACAAACTTTGCAGGAAAGCAAATTGAGTGCACCTTTACTTGGTAGAACAAGATCAAGCTCTTACCATGCATCACGTAATTTTGTGGATTATTCTCTTATTGCTACAACATGTAATGAAGAGCCACTTTCTTTTGAAGATGCATGTGATGATCCACAATGGATGAGTGCTATGCAATCAGAAATGGATTCCATACATAGGAATGGTACTTGGGAGTTATGTGAATTGCCAAAAGGAAAGAATGCCATTGGTAGAAAGCGGGTTTATAAGATTAAGAGAAAATATGATGGTAACATTGATCGCTACAAAGCTAGATTGGTTGCCAAAGGATAAGCGCAACAATATGGCATTGCTTATGAGGAAACATTTGCACCTACTTCACGCATGACTACCATTCGTACCGTGGTTACATTCGCTGCCCATCGAGGTTGGAAAGTGCATCAGTTGGACATAAAAACAGCTTCTTGAATGGTGATTTGCAAGAAGAGGTTTATGTGAAGCAAGCTCCTGGATTTGCTATGAAAGGGAAAGAGCATATGGTTTGTCGCTTGCATAAAGACTTGTATGGTCTCAAACAAGCACTTGCATTGTATGACAAAATACATAAGCACTTGATTGCTCTTGACTTCACATGTAGTCCAATTGAAAGCACACTCTATGTACGCAAAAATGGGGTTGATCTTATAGTGCTTGTTCTTTATGTCGATGACATACTCTTGATTAGGTCATGTGATGCAAAACTTGATATTCTTATGGATTATTTGTAGCATACTTTTGATGTCACTTATCTTGGTCTTTTGAGCTACTATCTTGGCATCCAGTTTGTATCCGTTGAGGGGGGAATTGTTATGCATCAAGCAAAGTATGTTGAAAAACTATTTCAGCATTTTGACTTTGAGGATTGCAAGCCAATTTCCACACCAGTTGAGACACGATTCAGGTTCTCAGTTGAGGATTCCAGTGATGCATTTGACACCTCTCTTTATCAGCAAGTTGTGGGATGTCTTATATATGCATGCAACACAATGCCAAATATACAGTATGCAGTTTCCCAGTTGAGTCGATTCATGCATAACCCTGGTACTAAGAATTGGCAAGTGGTGAAACATGTGTTTAGATATCTCCGAGGCACTTTGAGCTTAGGTCTCTTTTATGGAAGAGATATTCAGCCATGCTTGCATGCTTTTACAAATAGTGATTGGGCTGGTTGTTATGATACTCGTGTATCCACTAGTGGTAATTGCTTTTTCCTTGGAGACTCATGCATATCTTGGTTGAGTAAGAAGCAACCTACAGTGGCGACATCGAGTTGTGAAGCTGAGTACAGGGCAGTTTTCACAACTACAGTGGAGTGTATATGGTTGAGATGCCTATTGATGGATCTTTGCATGGAGATTGATGTTGCTATGCATATTCTCACTGATAGTCAGAGTGCTTTGGCTATTGCACAAAACCCAATGTTTCATGCACGGACCAAACATATTGAGGTCCATTATCACTATGTGAGAGAGCACCTTCATGCAGGAGATATTGATTTGGTATATGTGCCTACACAAGATAATGTGGCAGACGTATTCACCAAAACTCTTCCACGGGAAAAGTTTGAAGCTTTTTGCAAAGCTTTAGGCTTGTTACCTTGTGGGGGTGATCTGTCACTCCCTGTATGTGTTCACATCATTTCCTCTACGGGGGTTTGTTACACTTATGTGTTCCTCAAGTAGCTTTGATGTGAACCTTTTCCCTATACATGGGCAGTTATTACTCTAGTAGTAGCTAGAGGTTTTTTCCCCATGTTACCACATACTTGATACTCTCATATGTGGTGTTACTTTGTACTTAGGGATATTATTCAGCTCTTCCTTCAGTTCAGCTCATCGTCAATAAAGAGAGCTATTCCAGCTAGCTTCTTCTTCGTGTGTCTTGCTGCGTTTGTGCTCCTTGTGTGTGCTTCTTGTGTGTCTCTCACACTTCTACACACACCCAATAGCAAGAAGGCCATTGGCACTAAGTGGGTATACAAGCTGAAGTGAAAGCCTAATGGAACAGTTGATAGGTGTAAGGCTAGGCTTGTTGGAAAGGGTTATACGTAGGAAAAAGGCATTGATTTTGATAAAACCTTTGCACCTACATGCCGAATGACTACTGCTCGAAGCATCTGTGCACTTGCAGCTCATTATGGTTGGAATGTACATCATCTAGACATTAAAACTACATTTTTTAATGGTGACTTGCATGAAGAAGTGTATGGTTTTTAGTCGCATGGCTTTGTGCAGAAAGGGTATGAAAACCAAGTGTGCAAGTTTAAAAAGGCTTTATATGGTTTGAAACAAGCAGCATGTGCTTGGTATGAAAAGATACATGCCTATCTGTTTGCACATGGTTTCGAGAACAGTCCAACTGAAATCACCTTATATGTTAAGCGTGCTAATGATGTGCTTATGATCATTGTTGTGTATGCTTGACATGTTGCTCATTGGTCCTCATGAGAAGCATATTGCTGATTTCCAGGATGATTTCAAGGCTGATTTGCATGCCTCATTTGAGATGTCTGATTTGGGGCATTTGCATCAGTATTTGGGCATTCAATTTATGCAAGTTGATGGTGGAATGGCATTTGTCAAAGGAAATATATTGACACATCATTGCAGTGTTTTGGCCTTGAAGATTCCAAACCTATTGCCACTCTTATGGAGATAGGTTTACGATTGAGTCTTCATGATGCTGGAGATGCATTTGATGTTGTTCCCTATCATCAGGTTGTTGGATGCTTGATTTACTTATGCATTACTCGACCAGATATTCAATTTGCTATCTCACGAATGAGCAAGTTTATGCATTGCCCAGGTGTCAAGCATTGGCAGATGGTTAAGCACATCTTTCGCTACTTGAGTGGTACCTGGCTACTTGGATTGTTTTATCCCAAGGGGGGATCACTACCACTAGATTTGCATGCTCTTTTTTACTCTGACTGGGCTCGTTTCTATGACACTCATGTGTCCACTAATGGCTTTTTCTTCATGCTTGGTAGCTCATGTATATCTTGGTTGAGCAAGAAGCAGCCTATTGTGGCCGCTTCCAATTGTGAGGCTGAGTATAGGGCAGCTTTCATAGTGACTGTTGAGTGTGTGTCACTCAGATGCCTTATGGCTGATTTGGGTGTTCGTCAGTCTTCTGCCACCACCATCTTCATTGATAGTTAGAGCGCATTGGCAATTCCGAGAAACCCTATGTTCCATGCTCGCACTAAGCACATTGATGTGCATTATCATTATGTCGGGGAGATGTTCTCTACTTGAGAGATCAACTTGGCATATGTGCCCACACAGGAGAATATTGCAGACCTTTTCATGAAGGCTCTGCCTAGGGAGAAGTTTGAAGCTTTCCCCAAAGCTTTGGGCTTACTTCCTTTTGTGGATTGATTCCACATATCTTGGCACTTCCTTATACATGAGTGCCAGGGGGGATTTGTTGATATATTTAGGTAGTGATGTGTGTGAACACACTAGGACTATCAGGGCACTTTTTTCCCTCGGCTTGTATATATGCCTATATCCCTAATGGGTTACTTATCTTTGTACATTCTAGTGGTAATACATTCAATATTATGTGTGTGCTCCAAGCTTCTTCTTCTTTCTTGTGATGTTCACATGATTGTGTAGACATTTAACTCCAACAATTCTCTAGCTCCAACCAAGCCTGTCGAGAAGTTCTACAAGACCTAATCTAGGGTATAATATGCCTCTTGACTCCCATAGCAAGATATGAAAGTGCTATTGCATCCCTTGAATCCCATCTGGATTGCTCTTCTGTAGGAAGTAATCTGGTAGTAGTATGGACTCCTAATGATGAAAGAGTTTCTTCTTCTTCACTAACCTCCTGTTGAGCAAAAATAAGAATAGTAGGTCTTCTAGAAGATGAAGCAGACTCTTCACCAACTTGTCTTGGCCTTGGATAAGTGTCATTGACAATCTTCCATAAGTCCTTTGATACTAATAGATTCATCATCATGAAACTCCACATTGGATAGTTAGACATGCCCTCAAGCTTGTCTTCATTCTCAAGTCGATAGTCACTCATCTTGTTAAGGGTGTATGTCAACTATGCTCTGATACCAAATGTTGGTATTCTAGGGTTTGAATACCATATGTTGGAAGTGGGAGTGGGCCACAATAAAAAATATATCATAGGTTTATAAAATCTATCAATAGATGAACCTTAACATACATACCTTAAGACTCAAAAATAGATGAGTGAGAGATAGAGAGAGAATAGATACAAGAGATTGTGTGCCTAAGAGGTATGAAGATGTGTGTGTGTGTGAGAATATGGAGAATACAAAAAATTTAGGATTTTTGTATAGCAAACCCAAATTTTAATCAACCTAAATAAAAAATGAGTGACCTAACAAGTAAGAACAGAAATAGACTTGCTACTCACAATAACAATGGATGTTGATGGTAAGTTGGCAGAATCTCCTCTAGATAATCACCAAAACGTAGACCACAACTCCTCCAAGAGAGTGAGAACACCTCCTCCCAGATGGTCTCCAAAGAACTTCTCCAAGATCTTGATCACCTCTTTCTCCTTAGTGTTAAACACTTGAGAGATCCTTGAGTGATTGAGTGATGATTAAACAATGAGCCTTGCCCCTCCTTATATAGTTTGTATGACTTCAAAAATGCACACTTCAAAAAATCTCTCACAATAAAAGCTACCTACAAAAATCATACGATTATCATTGCCAAACTTAGCGATTATCAAAACAGCAAATGTCAAAGTATTAAAAAATCAAACGGTTGCGCCAGTTGGGATCGCAGATCAAACTCGGGCCAACGCAAAGTGCTTTTCAGCATTTTCTTATAGACCAAGATGCCCACCATTTTTTGCCTGTGAACATATTGTAAAGATGATTATATATTTTGTTGTGCTCATGTGGGGCTTGAAGAGACAAGTAATAATATACTTTATATAGTTATTGTTGGACCATATGATATTGACTCCAACAAGTGTGTAGTTCCTAACATTGTTTAGAGAGAAACTCAATAGGTGCAAATAGCATGATGTAACTGTTTGTCTTAGTCCGAGAGCTTGTTGTCCACTATTTTGGTAATCAATGTGTAAAGGATTAGTTTGTGATTTTTGATTGGCCATTTACTTGATGATGATAATGAGCATGTTTCTTCTGCACTATTAGAAATATTTCTAATTGACATTCAATGACTTCATTAATGGAACAAGTACCCCTATAGCTAAAGATTTCAATAGATAGGCCATATCTAGTGGATATTTCTTCAAAAGAGAAACTTAATGTGGTTTGTGCATCACACCTTAGTGTTTCTCTTACCTCAATCCATTTAGACAAATAATCCATATTCACTATGATAAATTCAACATGCAAGCCTTTTTCTAGGGGGCTAATGGATTGGCCAAAATCAATTCCCCATAAAGGAAACACTCTTCCACCCATCTTCAATCTAAGTGGCTATTTATCTTTGCAAAAAGGATACTTTTTTCTTTGACAAATGCCACATCTTTCCATAGCTTCTTGCATTGATGTACAATGTTGGCCACCATAAGCTAGCTAAAAGTATATGCTTGGTGGTCCTTGCAAGGGAGAAACGCTCTCTTTGGAGCACTGAGCCATTTCTAGGATATGGAAATATTCACTCTCATGGATGTAAAATGCAAGAAATACTCCTTTACTCTCTTGTAGAATTGATGGAGAATAATCTTTAGGTTCCTCTTGAGGTAACTTCCTTGTAGAAGGATTAATGTCTTCTAGAAACATTACATCACAAAATTAATCTATTATTGGCTTGGATCTAGTGATATAATCATTCGATAAAGCATTGAATGTTCTATTGTGGCTCTATGAATGCAAAGCTAGTAATTGATGCAATACTCATGAACATCTTCAACCATCTATGGCCAATATATGCCTAATTGCTTCACTTTTTGCAAAGTTTTAGTTTGGGGAAAATGCCGTCCCAAACTAGCTATGTGGGCTTGCATCATGAGCCTCCATTTCTCTTTATCATTTACACAACAAAATAGAATTTTATGTTCATCTTTTCTATAGGTGCTTCCAACAATAATTTGCAAATATTTTGACTCTCTTATCTCGTTCTTTTGTGTAGGGAGATAGTGGCACAATGGACGATAGATACAAAAAGATACATAAGGTTCTCTTTGTTGATATATTTTGCTAGTGATGTGTGTGAACACACTTAGGACCATCAAGGCACCTTTTCCCTATTTAAGAGGCTTTTCCTCATGCCTTATATATATGCCTATAATTGTAACGGGTGAACTATTCTTGTACATTCACTTGGTAATTCATTAAGTATTGTGTTATGCTCCAAGTTTCTTCTTCTTGCTTGTGTTGTTTGTGTGCTTGTACAGACCTCAAACTCTTATGTTTGGTATCAGAGCAGATCATTTTTTCATCTAGGGTGTCCTCATCACCCCTCCAATCATAGTTTCAGAATCATACGAAAATTGGTGATCGTACTCAAGGTTATTAGGAGTTCAAAACCACTTCGTTATGTGGCATCAAAATTTCAATGTGAGCTCGTAGTGGTTTCCAAACGCACTATCATAGTGCCTACATAGAATTTTTTTTCCTTTTGTGCCAAACATATAGATAGGTTTCAATTCACCAATATAAGTGCCTCGAAGTCTGCTATCTGTGGTGCTTGAAACATGTGCCTAGAGGTGTTGTCTACCCCTTCCCCTACTGTTTTCATTGTGGTAGTGTGTGTGAAGCATGGTGAGTTGTGGAGCAAGAGTTGGTGTTTTCCACCAATCATTATTTTGATCATAACTCAAAATGCATTTGCCAGATTTGGCTAAAAATACTAGCATTGGATGCATCTCATCAAGAGCTTTGAAAGAAATTGCTATTGACCATATTTGGGTGTCAGAGTTGAGAGAAAAGGCCTAATTTGTGCTTATCATTGTAGCAAGTATCATGACATACATTTTCAGTGAGGTAGGTGATGTGAGAGGTAGATAGACCTAGTTTACATGCATTATTTGCACATTCACTTCGTTTGCATGTGATAAAACATGTCAAATACCAAATCAATTTCACACTTTATGTTCAAATGACTCTTCGAGGCAAAGAAGCAATGGGGTAACAAGAAGTTCCTAAATGGCAGTGTCGCTTTGACCGTATTGATATATCATGCACTCAACATCCGGGAACACCTCAAAAATGTGTTCTACAATAGAAATGGCTAAATATGTGAATCCAACCACTATCCCAAAGAAGAAAAAAGGTGTGATGATCATAGAAGAAGCTGGAACAAGCTCGAAATGATTGATGAGTGGTGGCAAGAGAATGAGAAAAGAATCTAAAATGGAGGTAACTCCAACTTCAAAAAGAACACATGTAATCCCTAAAACAACTTTGATGCCGACAAAAACCATTACAAAAATTGAATTACAAGCAGCACTACAAGCAATGCATGCATACAAAGAAGGCCACGTGAACCTTATAGTTCAAGGTCACCATTAGCGACATACGAGTGAAATAAAGAAAAAGACTCTGTCAAATGGACAAATATAAAGAGTTGGGTTTAAAGAATTCAAGTTCATCTTCACAATCTCAAGACAACAATGAACAATCCACTATGAATGTGGATATTCAAATTCAAATGAATGATGATGGAAAATGGGATGAACTTGACCAAGTGGTCAATCAAGCGGAGGGGGCAAGTAAAGAGAAAGACACTAGCAAAAAAAAAATCATTGAAGAACAATGAGAAGGAAGTCACCTAGGAGAAGATGTATATACAATCCAGGTAAATGAGACCACATGATTGCAATTCAAAGAGATTACTATGGAAGGGCCAAAAATTATGGTGCATCCCAAAGAAGAAGCACAAGAAGTGGAAATTGCAGATAAGGAAATCTTTGACCCTATAAGAGTAATAGAAGAGCCATCCTTGATGGATGTGACTTTTGAAGGAAGCAATTCCCAAAAGGACAAAGATAAAGAGGTTGAACCATAGGTTCACTTTCAAATTTGGCTGCCTTATAATGAGATTCTACATGTCAATAAAGGAAAAGATGTACGGACAAGAGAAGAACCAGTAATACCACAGACATGGCTAAATGTGGATGTGGCCGAGGAGATATAAGGCTTGGAGATACAAGTAGAGCAAAGGTACTATCTAATGCTCTTCATGTTCCTACAATTTCAAAGAACTTGATTTCAGTAGGACAAATGGTGGAGAAGGGTTATCATGTCCTATTCAATGAGAATGGGTGCTTCATAAAGAATCCAAAGGAAGGCTTCAAGGTTATTGCTCGAGGTAGAAGACAAGGAGGGATGTTCACTTTGGACATATAACATCCACATGGAAAGGTCGTGTACATTCAATGTGGGAACAAGAAGATTTCAGAGCTGGACTTATGGCACAAAAGAATAGGAGACATCAACATTCCAAAGCTGAAGGGCATGAGCAAACATGAAGTGGTAAGAGGTCTTCCAAAATTTAATAGTATTGGACTACATGAGTTATGTGAAGCTTGTCAACTAGGAAAGCAAACGAGGTATCCATTCAAGTGGAGCAATTATGTGGCCCCAGAAGTCTTGGACTTGACACATATGGATGTATGGGGACCAACCCAAGAGGCATCAATGGCTGGTAATAGATTTTTTGTCACCTTCATTGATGACTCCTCAAGAAAGGTATGGCTGTTTCGTATGAAGCAAAAATCAGAGGTGTTTTCTATATTCAAAAGATTCAAAGTTGAAGTTGAAAAAGAAACAGGAAGTTCTATCAAAACCTTAAGGTCTGATGGTGGAGGAGAATACTTCTCCAAATAATTTTTAGATTTTCTACAAGAGAATGGGATCAAAAGGCAGTTTACTTGTAGGTATACACCACAACAAAATGGAGTAGCTGAGAGGAAAAATAGGCAAATTGTTGAAATTGCAAGATGCATGCTCAACGAGATGAAGGTACCATTGTATTATTGGGTTGAAGCTACCACAACCACCATTTACGTGATGAATAGGTGCATAACATTGGGAATACATCAGTTGACTCCAGAGGAGGTATATTCCGGTAAGAAACTTGATCTTACACACCTCAAAGTGTTTGGATGTGTTTGCTTTGTTCACATTCCACAAGAAGTTAGAACAAAGATGGAACCACGTCAAAAAAATGCATTTTCATTGGCTACTCAATGGAGCAAAAAGGATACAAGTGTTATAAACCTAGAACAAAGGAATTAAGAGTCTCACGGGATGTGCTCTTTGATGAACTAAGACCATGGTATGAAGGTAAAGGAAAAGAAAAGATTCTTGAAGAATATTGTGATGATTATGCAGGAACAAATCAAAGGCAAGTTCAACGATCAAGCACAAAGGTTTCAGGTCCAAAGGCATCTACATCAAATGAAGAATGTTCAACATGGAGGGGGAGACATTCTTTGTCTCCAAATTCAGCTCATAGTAGAGCCAAAGAAGCAAGTGCTACTCCAAACAATGAGATAGATGGAAGTGAAGAAGAATATGAAGAGGTAATCACTCCGAAGTCAAAGCTGAATAGGTTAAAGAAGCAACTTTCTAAAGGCAATGAAAGAAGATCTTCAAGGACAAGGTATCCAACTCAAAGGCTGAGTTATGATAGTTTCATGGCAAAACATTTTGCATACATGATGCAGGTTATCAAAGATAAAGAGCCTGAGACATATGAAGAAGCTTGCACACAAAAGGAATGGAAGCAAGCTATGAAAGTGGAGATCAAAGCTCTCAAAGATAATCACACATGGGAGCTAGTGCCAAAGAAAGAAGGTATGAAGATTGTTCCAAACAAATGGGTGTTTATAGTAAAGAGGAATGATGATGGTTCACTAGCTAGATATAAAGCTAGATTAGTTGCCAAAGGATTTAAACAAACATAAGGCATAGATTATGATGAAGCTTTTAGCCCTATTGCAAAGATGGGAACAATCAGAATATTAATAGCAATTGGTGCTTCAAGGAGATGGCCATTATATCAACTCGACATAAAAAATTCCTTTCTCAATGGAGAACTACAAGAAGAGGTGTACATGAGTCAACCCATTGGATGTGAAGATGAAAACCATCCAAACTTTGTTTGCAAGTTGAAAAAGGCACTTTATGGCTTGAAGCAAGAACCAAGAGCATGGAATTAGAGATTGGTAGGATATCTAACTAAGTGTGGATACAACCCAAGTAGTGCAGATCCTTCATTGTACATGAAGAAGGAAGAAAATAGAGAGGTATATATTTGCATATACGTCGATGACCTCATCATAACAGGAAATGATGTTACATGGATTAAAGATATCAAAAGGAAGCTTGGTAAGGAGTTTAAAATTTCAGATCTTGGAGAGTTGAAATATTTTTTAGGAATTGAAGTTGTTTATGGAAAAAGTCGCATCTACTTGATGCAAAGGAAGTACTTGTTGGATGTTCTTTTTAGATTTGGAATGAGTGAATGCAAACCACTCACTCAACCCATGAACACAAATACAAAGATTTGCTCAAATGATGGAGAATTATTGGAAGATGTAATGACATACAGAAGCATTGTAGGGTCATTAATCTATGCAAACATTACAAGACCTAATTTATCTTATGTTGTTGGTGTACTTTCTCAATTTATGCAAGCCCCGATAAGTGAGCATTTGAATTCCACCAAGAGAGTGTTGAGATACATAAAGCATACAACTAATCATGCTTTGTTTTACAAGTTTGATGAAGAATTGCAGATCAAAGGCTTTAGCGATGCTAATTGGGCAGGTTCAAGAGCAGGTTGCAAATATGTTTACAAAGTTTTTGGATGATTCTAAACTCAAATATTTCAAGGATGTGATAAATTTGCAGGACATGGTTGAGGGTAACTCCCAAATGAGCTTGAGGGGGAGTGTTGAAGATAAATGTACAAGCTCATTTTCACATGAGCTATGCTTTGATAATTTTACCAAATATAAAGATAAAGGAAAAGAAGAGAAAAGAAAAAAAAGGAAAAAAATTATAGTCAAAATTCATGATGACTAAAAGATACAATATCTACCTTGTAGTAAGTGGCATGTAGTGGGCAATCAAATGAAAGTGGTGAGTTAAGAAGGAGGCAAAAACTTCTTCACATGCTCATTGGTTATAAAAGTGGAGTGGGAGCACATTCTAAACAAGGAGAGAAAGAGGAAAGAGCTCTCAATAGTCAGATCTCATCATTTTGTCATTTTGTCTTCCCATAGACTCCTTCCAGCCGCACGTCATTTTGTACACAGCTCTATTGTGAAGCTCATATCTCAATGTATATGTAACCATTTCTTGCATTTAAAAATTCATTGGAAAGATTATCTTGTGTACCTTCTTTTATCAAATATGTCCTTCAAAGATTATATACTCTGTGAGATATCAGTCAAAGAGTGAAGTCCAGTTTTTTAGCATACCTACGTAGACAGGTAGTCTATTTTGGTTGGTTAAATTTCCCAACCAAAACGTATCCAAATTGCTTGCTTTTAGCTTGTTGGAAAGCTCTTTTCATATACTCTCCGTTTCTCAAATATGTGATTCAAAGGATTTATATTCTATGAGATATCTATCAAAGAATGAAGTCCATTTTTTCAGTATACTTGTATGCATAGGTGGTCTATTTTGGTCATTTGAATTTTCTAACCAAAACTCATCCAAATTACTTGATTTTTAGCTTGTTGGAAAGCTATTTAAGTATACTTTCTCTATCTCAAATATCTTCCTCAAAGGATATAATTCAGGGAGTTATCAATTCGAGAGTGAATTTCAATTCTTTAGTATACTTTGTGGATAGGTAGTTCATTTTTGTTAGTTGCATTTCCTAATCAAAAATTGTCCAAATTAAGGTATTTATAGCTTGTTAGAAAGCTCTCTTTGTCTAATTTGATTGAATAAAGGCACAAGTCCATTTGAGTTTCGTATTGAGAGCAGTAAGCTATCTAATGTTTAGCTATTTGTCCAAGTGCTGGACATACAAGGGTTCACTACACGTTTTTGTTGCGCATAGGAGAACTCATTCTCCACAGTTGGATCTTTGGTTCTATGGGGGCTATTAGTGCTTTTGGCTTCCAAACCCATACCTTTGTTGCTTGTCTCCTTACTATTGTCGAAGAGGTGAGTTGATCTTCTTTGATCTTTGTGCTTGGTTCTTACCCTTGCCTCTCCTTGGCTTCTTTGTTGAGACTTTTCTCATGAGGGAGATGTTGTGTATGTAAGAGTTCCTTTGGTACCCACATGTGTACTTGCCCTTGTTGAGCTGTAACTAATTCGTTAGGCATCCAAATTTGTATGTTATTGTGGTCAGTCTTCATTGACCGCTTCAATACCCAAATTTGGAGTATGCTTTGGGATAGAGATATTTGTTGTTCTGTTACTTGTTGCTTTGGCTTTCTCTATTGCTTCTTTGATAATGAGTTTGACTGCAATGGTGTGACTGAGTGCTCTCCCTTTTGTACCCAAATCTGTTTCATGCCTAGAGTGATTGTCTTGTACTGTTTTGTTTGCCTCTATGGTTGATCTACTATAGTTGCATTATTCATTGAAAAAGAAGAGAGATCCACTCACCTCAAGCTTGTTCTTCCATGATTGAGTCCTTTTGCATCATAGAGCTTTTGACACATACAACATCTTCTTCTCTAAGATTAGTTTTAGAAGAACTAAGAGAATGTGTGATATCTAGATTTATGATCATGCAATTCTCTAATTCTAATGTAATGCATTGTTCATCTACCCAAACTTGAAGAAGTTGACTTCTTAGGTTTAATTTGACTGCATGGTCATAGATCCAATCTTGACCCAAGACAAGTGGTTCTGTAAGGTCTACATTTTGACAGACTAGCATTTTGACTATCATTGGGAAATCTTGAAGGTAGATGGGAAGCTCCAAATTGCCCAAACAAGGGGTTTCCACACCTCTCAATCCTATGAGATAGGCTTCTATGGAACTGATGTTCAATTCCAGATCTTGGCAGTATGAGAGTCCAACTGCACTACGTGTTGCACCTGAGTCAATCAAGGCTCTCATAGTCTTTACACTCTTTCCTTGTCCTACCTCTATGGTCACAAAGGGATGTCAGTCAATTATTTGAGGAGCAATTAAACTCAATGTTTGGCACATGGCCATGTGATATCTTGGGACACCTTAACTTATTTCACCTAATGTGCTCTCTGACCTCTCCTTGTGTTTATTCTCTAACCCTTAATTCTTCTTTTTGC
Source organism: Ceratopteris richardii (assembly GCA_020310875.1). Taxonomy (NCBI): domain Eukaryota; kingdom Viridiplantae; phylum Streptophyta; class Polypodiopsida; order Polypodiales; family Pteridaceae; genus Ceratopteris; species Ceratopteris richardii. Next base: position 121,348,870 of record CM035431.1, read on the forward strand.
TTCTTAGTAGTGTTGAGTTTCATGAGCATATCCTTTGTAAAAGGTTCTTGATATAGCTTGACTTGACATCCACTGATATATATTGGCAAGATGTCACCTTCTAGAGTGGCCAATTGAACTGGGCCGCCAGTGGAAATTCTATTAATGATGATGGGTCCATATCCTCATTTTTCTAGTTTACGAGCGTGCTGCTTTAGTGAATAAACCAACACTAGATCTCCCTCTTTCAATCCATTATCCTTGATGTGTGCATCAAAGTATGCCTTTTGTCTTTTCTTTGCATCATAGATGTCTGCTGCCGCTCGTAACCTCATCTCACCTAAGTGTTCTAGATCAAATATTATGGAGGACAAATCATGTCCATTCCGCTCGTGCTCTTGCGCTACTTTTAAAGTTGGGATTAGGAAGTCTAATGGTAACACAACATTCCATCCGAAGATCATCTGAAATGGGGTGGCAATGAGTATTGTTTTGTAGGCAACTTGATAAGCCCAAACAACATGATGAAGTTGTTTATCCCAATTAGAGCATTTATTATTTACCAATTTTGTCAATACATTACATAGGATCTTATTTGTACTTTTGGCTTTTCCGTTAGCTTGTGGATGATAGGGGCAGACTTCTTATGTATCACCAAGAATTTTTGGAGAAGGTTTTCAATGACTTCATTCAAGAAGTGTGTACCTCAATCACTTACTAACTCTATTGGTAACCCGTATCTGGTGAAAACGTTCTCAAATAAGAACTTAGCCGTCATTTGAGCATCGTTCTTTGTCATGGCTTTTACTTTTACCCACTTTCTAAGGTAATATGTGGAAATAATAATATATTCAATATGTGAACTCTTAGTTGGGGGATTAATAGGACCTACAAAGTTGCTTGCCTACTTAGAGAATGCATGTCCACCCATCATGGCTTTTAGTGGCATCTCATCTTTGCATATAGGGGACTGATTTCGTTGACAAATATCACACCTCTTCACATAGGTATGTGCATCCATGTGAAGAGTTGGCCACCAAAGACTTGGAAAAATTATTGCTTTGATCACCCTCTCTGGTCCAAAGCGTCCTCTTGCTACACCTTGGTGACTAGTCTCTAAGATCTTGAGGTATTCACTCTCACGAACACATTCTAAGATATTTATCACCTATGAGTGTGTAATATAGTGCTTCGTGCTCTAAGCTCTTTCTTCTAGGCAATGTCATCTCTTGAGGAGATGTTTTTGTCCTCAAGAAGTCTACCAAGGGTTCGCTCCAATCTAGCCCTAAAGACACTTGATATAGAGTGGCATGTTCTACTCATGGTATTATAGCATAGATTCGACATTCCTTGCACATCCTATGAATGTCTGCTTCCATTGTTGGCCAATGCACTCCTAGGATTCATAGTGTTTGTAGGGTTTAATTTTTGGAGTGATGTTGTTGCAGTGCACCTACATGTGCTATTTGCAACCACTTTGCATGCTCATCTTCATCTACACAACAAGCCAATATGCCTTGATCGGTGTGCTTATACATGATGCTTGCCAGTATGTGATATTTTTGAGAACTCACCACTTCTTTATCTTTGGCTCTCAGTATGGGATGCTTGGGTCCAAAGGTGAGAATAGGCACTATAAACTTGGCCCATTTAGGCACTACTTCTAGATTGAACAAGTAAGCATCAGTAAGGTCATTTGATACTTCTTGAGGGGACTCTCCTAAAGTTAGTGTAGAAAGGTGATCTGCCCTAAGGTGAGTACTACCTTTCCTAACCACAACTTCAAAGTCATATTCCATTAGTAAGAGGAACCATCTTGCTAATTAGGCTATATTGCAAGGTTTATTCACTAGATAAAGTAATGCTTGATGGTCTATAAAAAATTTTAACTTATTTGCCAGTAACTAATGTCTAAACTTCTTAACCGCATACACCATGCTTAATCCTTTTCTTTTAGTAGTGGTATAATTTCCTTCAGTCGCATTGAATTGTTTACTCGCATAAGCAATGGAAACCAGGGATCAACAAAAATCTCTTATCAATTTTAACACTAGCTAAGATTGGCTTGATTGTCAAATTTATTGATGACACATGTATAGTTCATGATCTCTCAAATGGTGATATTATTATTACTTCTGACATTTTTATGTCATGGGCTATATAAGCTCATAGAATAGACAAAATCCGTGAATGATTAAGCATTTGTAGTCTAAGATTCTCAAGCTATCTTAGATGCAAAGCTTTGGCGTGCACACTTTGGTCATCTAAATTTTGCATGTAGAAATCTAAAATGATATATTCTTTCCCCAAACTTATGGCACCTTCTAAACATGTTTCTAAAGGCTATATTCTGGGCAAAATGCAACATTCATCCTTCCCAAAAGATGCTTCACTTTGAGCTACTCCTAAATCGCAGCTTGTTCACAGTGATATTTGTGGTTATATGCAAATAACATCTTTTGGGAACTACCTTTACTTCATGAATTTTATTGATGATCTCTCCAGGCATGCATGGGTGTACCCATTGAAATCAAAGTCCAAATTATTCATGTACTTTAAACTGTTTTTGGTTTTGGCTGAAAATATGTCAACGTGTAAATTTGGCACCCTCCATTCAGATTGAGGGGAGGAACAAATGTCTTGTGAGTTTGATGCTTTTTTGGCTAAGTGCGGGATAAAACATTAGGGTACACTACCAGTTCCAATTTGGTGTGGTCAAGATTGGCGCTGAACATAATCATCTCTTAAGCTCATTAACAGAGTTTTCACATTCTTCTGTCCATTAAAAGTTAGTCAAAAGAGAGTACAGAGGCCTTACCATGATTGCATACATGTGAATTAAACGTCAATAATTGCCGCAATGCCCCATGAAAGCTTGTATTTCCCTGACATTCTTTCGCCTAGCTAGCTCTGCAATTGCTCTAACTTTCTCCTCATCCGTGGTTATGCCATTCTTTGACACCTTTTTTGGGTTCAGATAGACCTTATATTCTCTATAGCTGTCAAAGATTTGTCTTAGCTCAGGTATATGTATTTGTCTAATGTTGGAATGAGCACATAGATCTTCAACGTATAATTCAAAGTTTTTATGTGGGAACTCTTTAAAGACATGACACATCAGCCTTTGGAAGGTAGTTGGTGCATTGGTAAGACCAAATGGCATTACCCGAAATGTGAATATGCCCCATTCTGTGGCAAAAGCTATCTTATGCTGGTCTTTTGGGGCAATGTCCACTTGATTGTAGCCAGAGAATCAATCAAGAAAGTTGTATACTTCCTTGCCCGCCACTCTTTCTAATGGATGCTCAGTGATAGGAAGCGGAAAACTATCTCTAATAGTGGTTGCATTAACCTTCTTCAAGTTAATGCATACATGTAACTTTTCATTCTTTTTGGGTACCACTACAATGCGGGAAACCCACTCAATATGCTCAATTTCATAGATAAATCCAGCTTCTACCAACCAATCTATCTCTTCCTTAATCTTAGCGGCATAATTTTCATTAAGCCCTTACAACTCCATACAAAAACGTCTCTAGATTCTCTTAGCAAGGCTATCTACTCTTTCTCCTCGTCCTCTGTCAAATCATGTCCTATGCATGTACATCGTTCTTCACCTTCGTCTATGGTCGTGATAATTGTCTTACTCATCTCTTTGTTATCATAGGCCACTCCTATGAGTGCTTCTCATTTAGGCATTCTGATCATGACTTTCCTATCCTCGATCTCATACTTCTTAAAGTTTCCAGGGACCTCAAATAAAGATTCTTCCTCTTCTGCTGGGAGTTCTCTCTTCATTATTTTCTTGCCTTCACTCTTGGTGGTTACCTGTGTGGTTAGTCTCACATCATTTGTAAGCTCTTCTTGTCATTGAGGGTGAGCTTCTACTACATATAGGTATTCCTCTTCTAACGACCAAAAAGGGTCCATAATAATTGACTCTAAATCCGAGTCACTTGTTTGTTCAGGTTCTTCCATTCTAGGCTTGCATTCTTAAATAACCGAATCACACATGATTGGTTATATAGTAAAAACTGAAATGTCATAGCCATCTTCATCGGAGTGTGGTGTCCATTGTTCTTCAATGATGGCTACATCCATTATTGCTAGGATTTCTGCCCAATCATGAGGTTCAAATTCTTTGTCTGGAAATACTATAGGAGCATAGGCTAGGTGTCGAGTTGATCTAAGGGTTTCCTTCACACCTATCTCTCTGGCGTTTTCTCTTTTCTCTTCCTCTACTACAACTTTACACATCCATAAGTGAGTGTCTGCATGCATCCATGAGGATCTTGATCCTATGGAATGCACCAACTCCGTGTCGTCTATGGCTCTATGGACGGGATTCCATTGTATAGTGGGCATGTCTCTATGTGAGTAGTCTTTGAGATTGACTTTAGTTGTAACACCTAAGTGTTGCAAATATAAGGAATTGGTTCCCCAATCCTGCAATACTTGTAATTACCTCATGAATGGTCTTCCCAAAATCATTCATAGGCTTGGTTTTTGCTAAAGTCACATATGGCAAAAGTATGCTCAAACTCTACACCAAAACTAGTAAGAGTTATCCCTTCTAGCAATCCTAAAGGTCTCTCTATGTGACCGTCGGCCATCTGTAATTTCATTCTCGTTGGCTTGAGTGCCAGTTTGCCCCAGCAAGTGGTAGCAATTGCAACTCCTATGAATAAGTCCAAAATAGCCTTGGTTGTGTAACCCTGATGAGTGGTAGGGAGATAGGTTTTTCCTTCTTCTCCTTTGCTCATGTCTCCTCTCTTATCTAGGGTCATTTTTGGCACTGTTCTATGTGATCCTGCCTAGGAATGAGATTTGGCTACTTCTGGAACTTGGTTGGCTATGAGTGTAAGAAAGACTTGTGAATGATGTGTGTGCAACTCTCCTCCCATCCATTTATATCCTCTTGTATTTGAAAAATAGTGATGATATAGAATGGTTTAGTTCTACCATGTGGCCATCATGCAACACTCTTCTTATTCCTCAATAGCAGCACCTATGACAAAATTGCTTCAAGGCAAAGTTTTATTTGCACGGAAGCAAGAGCAGAAAGAGAGTTTTGATACTCTAAAAAAAGTTGTTTCAGAGGCTCCTATACTTAAACTAGTAGATCCATAGAAACCCTTTGACTTAGAGACGGATGCTAGTGGCATAGCCATAGGGGTAGTTTTGAGCCAAGATGGAAGGCCAATAGCTTCTAAAAGCAAGAAATTGAGTAGTGCACAACACAACTGGCTAGCATGAACTAGAGTTGTATGCAGTGGTGCATGCACTTAAAGTTTGGAGACATTATCTTTATGGTGCATATTTTAAAGTATACACATGGAAATCCTGTATAGAAGAGGCAAAGAGAATATAATAGCTGATGCATTATCACAGATAATGTATCAAATGAGCTTTATAGTTCTAGAAAGCTCATTGCTTCAAGAGATAAAGGAAGCACAGGTGAAAGATCCACATTTGTTATAGATTTTTAGAGCCATCAGTGATGACTCTATCATAGGAGACGAGGCAGTTTCAGTTGTTTCTTCACCTAGTAGAGCAAACAAATCTAGTCTGTATTCCAATTTCTCACAGGAGAATGGAATACTCAAACAGAAAGGAAAGGTTTGCATACGAGATTCCCATGATTTGGGAAGAAAATTCATGCATGATAACCATGATGTTCCTTGCGCAAGGCATCCTGGTGTTGACAAGACAATACAGCTTGTTAGAAGAGCATTTTGGTGGCCTGGATTAGCCAGAGATGTCCACACTTATGTTCAACAATGCTTTATGTGGCAATTCAACAAGCCAGAAAGGGTAAAGACACCAAGTCTTTTTCATCCTTTATAGATTGCTAGTGCAATGAGAGGATACAACAAATTACATTTGGATGTAGCAAAAGAAAGGAGTGAATGGCATTTGGATATAGAAAAAGAAAGAAGTGAATGGAAATCAGAGAAAGAGTTGTTGATATCCCAGAATCAAGGATTAATGTTGATGGTGGAGAAGCTATAGAAAAACTTGGAAGATTCACAAAAATAGGTTGAAGAACAGGTAGTGACCACACAAGCAGAGGAACATGAAGGAGGAGAAGATAACATAATTCAAAATTTTGATGAACAAGAAGAAAAAGCTGTTGAAGAATATTCAGATGAATTTGTTCAAAGGCTTTTAATAGACAGGGAATCAAGAATGGAATTCATAAGGAAAATGCATAATGAGTATGAAGAACAGATTGTAAATTTTGCTCTCAATAAAGGAGTAAACCCAGATCAACATCATTGGGCAGCTGATGGGTTAGGAATACCTTTTTGTATGATTATGGAGAGTATTAAAAATTATCAGATTGTAAGGGTAGGAACACCACCAAATAGATATTTGGAATATGAAGAAGACATTAATGTCACTAAGGAGTTGTTTGAAAAAGCTAATCCTAAATGGAGGAACAGATGGTTGGATGCTAACAAGGAATGCAGGAAGATCTGGAAAGAGGCACCTTTACAGTTAACGATAAATCCAGCTTATTGTCCAGTAGCAAGAAGAAGAGAATGGTCAGTGTTTTGGGAAAGAAGAAATGCAAGACAGATTCCAGCAAAATGGTTGAATTCCCCAAAAATAGCAGGACCAAAAGCAGGAACATGGCCAACATCTGTTATATCTACATACAAAGATGTAAATGATCCATCTTGTATATTATTGGTAAGAGTGATGCAACTTGTGGTAGCATGCATAGAAACCTTCACAGATACAGATGTCATGACTCTCAACTATATTGGATTCAACTCACCCATAGATGCTCTACTTTTTTACCTAGTGAAACACCAGATCGAATTTGTTTAATGGCATATTGCAGTAGAATAGTATTTTTGGGAAGCCATTATCTTCAAATCTTCGAAGATGCCTTTGACTATGGGTTTTTTGAAAGAGAATAAGAAAATTTTGGGAATTTATCAGTAATCACTAAATCAAGACTCACTGCATATGAAGCCGCTTATACAGAATACTTGAAGAAAGATGTGATAGACAGACCAGAGGCAGCAAGACAATGGAGGAAAGCTTTATTTGAAATGTTCAACAATTTGAATATTATAGAAAGAAAGAGTCATGACTTGTTGTCTCAAGTTTATCAAAGAAAGAAGAAATGAAGGAAACTCTCATTATTTTTCTTGTCAGGATATTTTTGTCAGGAGCCAAAAAGTCTAGGAGGGGAAGGATGTTAGAAGCAATTTTTGAAGGAAAATTATTTGTAAAATGTCAAAAATTGGTAGACATATTTATACAAATGTTGTGAAAATTGAGGAAGACTCTTCCTCATGTAAAATAGGATCATATGTATTTTTCCTAGAATTTTTGGAAGCTCTTAGATAGCATATTTTTAAAATAGAAGGAGAAAAGGACTAAAATTCAAGTGTGAAAAGGGACACTTGAAAAAGTATAAAAGATAATTTCTTCTATTCTGAAGAGGTTGCTTGTATTATTATGATGTTACGCAAGTAATGAGAAGAGCTTTCCTGCAGAAAATCGTGTTTTCTCCTTTCATGTTCTTTCTCTTGATTTGTTGAGTCTTATCATTGTGTAATCCATGGAATTTGTGAACTTATCTTGTGTATTTCTGAGTGAGATGAGTGATGATGGATGATTCTCAAAGTATTGAGTAAGAAAGTGTAGAAGAACAAAGCTAGAATTGGAAATTCTTAGTTTTCACGGAATCGTGATTGTCTTGTCTATGTGATACAGTACTGTTTTTGAAATTTAACTTCATATTTATATTCTACTGTGGAAATGGTACACTTTAGGCACAAAGATCATTGAAAATGTTGTTGTAGAACTCAAGATAATCAAAACCCTAGATATTTCTCTCCTTCTTTATAAATTTCTCAGAAAAATAGTTATCTCAACTCTTATTCTTGGATTCCATTAACTAGAAGGCTGTGGTCTTTGCATACTTCCCGGATTGACAATTTAAAGATGTGTAGTTGATCTTTTGTGCTATAATGATTGGAGAGGACAACTCCAAAGGTTAACAACAAACACCTTTGCAATAATCCTCGTGCCTGTGGACAATATAACAATAAGAATGTTGCTACTTCTTATAGGTTCCTTGCTGCACCTACAAAACCAAGTGCTAGATGTACCTGCAACACTACTTTCACACAAAGTACATAGTTGAACAAGCTTCTAACTAATATACCATGTATGCAATGCAAAATTCTTGTCCTATGTAGACCATGATGCATGAAGAGAGCAAAAATGCATCAAAATTGACCAAAAAACTTATCTTAAGGTCCAAAAGCATGATGTGCATGTGCTAAGATGATCCCCACACACTCTTCTTGCTTCTCCAAGAGTCTCCCAATGATAATTGCATCAAAGAAGTGCTTGAATGAGGGTCCTCAATGTCTAGTAGCCCAGTTTGAAGCTTTGTACATGTTTGAAGCTCAATTTGAAGTTTATATGACCAAGATATGGCCAAATGAGTGGAGCTAGGTGGTTCAAATAAGCTAGATAAGAAGCTTTGGCAATGGCTTTAAAAAGAAAACTCAAATTTCTTCTCCTTAAAACTCTATTCAGCAAGAAGCACATGCGAACTTGGCGATCATCCCATATTCAATGGCATACTAAACCTCGACATGTTCATATAGGAGACGAGTTGCTCATTTCCTTCAGTTCAAGAGAGGAAGGCAATGAACTTTTCTCTCTCTCTCTCTCTCTCTCTCTCTCTCTCTCTCTCCCCTCTTCGGGTAGGCACCGACATGCATGGGCATGCATCGGCATGATCTGTGCTTACCTGGGTAGCTACTCAAGAGCACAGGTAGCTATGTCGGTAGTTGGCCCTCTTGAGGAGAGGGTTAAAGCTCTTTTTGCTCCCACCAAGATCTAGCTCATCGATGGCAACCTCTCATGTGATAGCCACACATAGACGGTTAAGATGATGACTTGGCACACATCTCAAGGTGGAAAAGAAGAATTTCCACACAAAAAGATCCCAAGAAAATGCTCTAGATACCAAATGTAAAGCCTAAAACTTCTCTCTAAGCATGAAAATCAAAGACTAGTGAATGATGTGTGCCACTCTCTTCCCATCAAATATATCTCCTTGCATTCAAAATAGTAATGATCAGGAATGGTCTAGTGCTGCCATGCGGCCATCATGCAACACTCATCCCCATTACCATTGAATACCTTAGGATATCCCCCGGGCTTGGGACCTTGACTATGGCTTGCCCTTGTCCCACACACACATGGTGGTCTCTGTGGACGAATGTCTCACACACTCACACACACACACACACACACACACACACATATATATATATATATATATATATATATATATATATATATATATATATATATATATATATATATATATATATATATATATATATATATATATATATATTGTTTGAGTTAGACGTCTGCGAAAGCACGCGAACAACACAAGGAAGAAGAAGAAGCTTGGATCAAAACACACAATACTGAATGTATTACTAGAGAATGTACAAAGATAAGTAGCCCTTTAGGGCAATAGGCATATATACAAGACGGGGGAAAAAAGCCTCCTAAAGAGGGAAAAAAGTACCCCGGTGATCCTAGAGTGTTCACACACATCACTACCTAATTATATCAACAAATCCCCCCTGGGAGTGATGCGGTGAACAAGGAGCTGGCACTCATGTATAAGGAAGTGCCAAGCTATGTGGAAATCACTCCACAAAAGGAAGTAAGCCCAAAGCTTTGCGGAAAGCTTCAAACTTCTCCCTAGGCAGAGCCTTTGTGAAAAGGTCTGCAATGTTCTCCTACGTTGGCACATATACCAAGTTGATCTCCCAGCAGAGAACCTCTCCCTGACATAATGATAATGCACCTCAATGTGCTTAGTGCGAGCATGGAACATAGGGTTCCTCGCAACTTCCAATGCGCTCTGACTATCAGTGAAGATGGTGGTGGCGGAAGACTGACCAACACCCAAATCAGCCATAAGGCATCTAAGCCACACACACTCAACAGTAGCTGTGAAAGCTGCCCTATACTCAGCCTCACAACTAGAAGTGGCCACGGTAGGCTGATTCTTGCTCAACCAAGATATACATGAGCTACCAAGCATGAAGCAAAAGCCACTAGTGGACACACGAGTGTCATAGCAACCAGCCCAGTCTGAGTCAGAAAAAGCATGCAAATATGGCGGTAGTGATCCCCCCTTGGGATAAAACAACCCAAGTAGCCGAGTACCACTCAAGTAGCGAAAGATGTGCTTAACCGCCTGCCAATGCTTGACACCTGGGCAATGCATAAACCTGCTCATCTGTGAGACAGCAAACTGAATATCTGGCTGAGTAATGTATAAGTAAATCAAGCACCCAACATCCTGCTGATAAAGAACAACATCAAATGCATCTCGAGCATCATGAAGACTCAATCGTAAACCTGTCTCCATAGGAGTGGCAATAGGTTTACAGTCTTCAAGGCCAAAATGGTGCAATAATGTGTCAATATATTTCGTTTGACACAAAGCCATTCCACTATCAACATGCATAAACTGAATGCCCAAATAATGATGCAAATGCCCCAAATTAGACATCTCAAATGAGGCATGCAGATCAACCTTAAAATCAGCAATATGCCTCTCATGAGGACCAGTGAGTAGCATATCATCAACATAAACCACAATGATCAGAAGTGCATTATTAGCACACTTAACATATAAGGTGCTTTCAGTTGGACTGTTCTCGAAACCACGTGCAATCAGATAGGCATGTATCTTCTCATACCAGGCATGTGGTGCTTGCTTTAAACCATATAATGCCTTCTTTAAACTGCACACCTGGTTTTCATGCCCTTTCTGCACAAAGCCACAGGGCTGAAAAACATACACTTCTTCATGCAAGTCACCATTCAGAAATGTAGTTTTAATGTCCAACTGATGTACATTCCAACCATGATGGGCTGCAAGTGCACAAATGCTCCGAACAGTAGTCATACGGCATGTAGGTGCAAAGGTCTCATCAAAATCAATGCCTCTTTCCTGCGCATAACCCTTTGCAACAAGCCTAGCCTTATACGTGTCAACTGTACCATCAGGTTTACGCTTCAACTTGTATACCCACTTAGTGCCAATGGCCTTCTTGCCAGGAGGCAAGTCACATAAAGACCAAGTACCATTCTTGATTATTGCATCATATTCAGATTGTATAGCAGCCATCCAATTTTTTGAATTTTGTGCTTCATCAAATGAAACAGGCTCATTCATCACAGAGACTAGATGCAGCCATAGCATAGCAATTTGATGCAAAAGAGGCACTATGAGAGCCTGATCGAGTACGATATGATAGAGGTGCATCTAATTTGCTATCATGCAAGGTCTGTACCAACCATTTTGGCATAATTCTTGCATGCTCAATATCAACTCTCTCATCAATAAGTGCATCATGTAAATCTGCATCAGAAATGGAATGATCTGCATCATCATATGAAACCTGCAAAGGTTGAGAAGTTGCGTCATTAGGACCAGCACTAGACTGTCCACCTGTAAAAAGAGGCAACAAAGTGTCGTATATGTCTTTGGAGCTAACATATGTCTCCTTAGTACATGAAAGCAATGGATGAATTGAATCTTCCACCAAAACAACATCACGGCTAACTAGAATGCGTTTAGTATGTGGATGATATAGATGATAGCCTGTACTTTGAGAACTGTACACAACAAAAATACATTTTACTGCTTTATCACCTAGTTTTTTGCGATGTTGTTCAGGCACTAATGCATATGCCAAACAACCAAAAACATGCAGATGAGCAACAGATGGCTTGCGGTCATGCCAAGCCTCATATGGAGTGATAGACTGCAACGCTTTAGTGGGACACCTGTTCAGTACATATACTGCACACATGACAGCCTCAAGCCAGAAACTATGTGGTAAAGCCTGACTCTTGACCATACGCCTCTCCATCTCCATGAGTGACCTGTTCTTTCGTTCAGCAACTCCATTCTGTTGAGGTGTATATGGCATTATACACCGGTGTTTTATCCCACGTTCAACCAGAAATGCATTAAAATCAGAAGACATATATTCCCCCCCTCGATCAGAACGGAGGGTGCCCATTTTACATGCTGACAGATTTTCAGCCAAAACCAAAAACTATTTGAAGCACATGAACACTTCGGACTTTGGCTTCAATGGATATACCCATGCATGCCTGGAAAAATCATCGATGAAAGTCACGAAGTAAAGATAATTCCCAAAAGAAGGTGTCTGCATAGGACCACAGGCATCACTGTGTACAAGCTGTAATTTCTGAGTAGCCCGAACTGAACCATCTTTTGGAAAGGAAGAACGCTACATTTAGCCCAAAATACAGCGTTCACAAACATGTTTTCTAGGTGCCTCAAGTTTGGGCAAAGAGGACACCATTTTAGATTTCTGCAGGCATAGCAAACTAGCAAAATTCAGATGACCAAAGCGTGCATGCCAAAGCTTTGCATCTGACATAGCCTGAGAATCATTTACTGCACATGCCAAATCATTTACAGATCTTTCATAGTCTATGAGCTTATACAGCCCACAACATAAAATGCCAGAAGCAATAATCACATCGCCATTTGACAGATCATGAACTGTGCACCTGTCATCAACAAATTTCACAACCAAGCCAATCTTGGCTAATGCAGAAACTAATAACAGGTTCTTCTTGATCCCTGGCACAAATAAAGCATCTGACAAAGTGAAAGAACTACCATCAACAGTAGTCAAAATGATCTTACCAACTCCCATAATAGGATAGGAGGAGTTGTTGGCGTATGTAACAGTATTCCCTGTAGGGGAAGGCTCGAGTGAAGAGAAGAAACTACGCTGCGAGGTAATATGTTTGGTCGCCCCATTGTCAAAATGCCAAACATCTGAGTCTATTGCAGATATGCACTGCTCATGAGAAGATGGGTCCAAACTGCGGACAGTAGTAAACACCCATTCTTCTTCCTGCACAAGATTAGCAGACTCTATTTTTGGTGTAGAGGCCTCTACAACAACCATTCCAACCTCTTTCTTCTTTACCTCTTTAGCAGCTAGTTTTGGACAGTTCTTTATGATATGATCAGTCCCTTTACAATACTTACAAAACAATTTCTGATTTTCTGATTTTTTCTCATCTTTGTCTTGGTTCTTCGAATGTGCAGCATTTGTAGATTTCTGCTTATTAGTAGAAGAGCTCCATTTTCCTTTGCTCTTTTGACTAGCCAGGAAAGCTTGATCTGCAACATGCATAATAAACCTGTTCTGCCTGGACTGATCTTCTTGCAACAGAACAGAGACTAACTCCTCAAATGACAAGGCATTTGGATTGCCTTTCATCATCAACCGAAGAGTAGAAGCAAAACTCTGATATGAATCAGGAAGACCATTCAGAACCGTCTGCACAAGTGAGCTATCTGGTATAACCTCATCAACAAAAATCAATTGTTCCTTCAAGTCTTTGATCTTTGTTAGGAAACTATCCATAGAATCACCTTCATTCATGTGCTCACTCTCCAATTGTTTTCGGAGGTAAGCAACACGAGCCTCATTCCTAGCTTGGTACAATGTGGTAAGTGTATCCCAAGCATCCTTAGCTGTTCTATAAGAGTGAATGTGAGGAATAATGGCACGTTTGACAAACAAAGCTATCAATGCATGTGCCTGGGCATCTCTGCCATCCCAACGAATCTGCTCTGCAGTAGATGCAACAGAAACTGTAGCACGAACAAGAATATGCAGAATATCATCATCTTCGACACCTTCTGCATCAGCTTTAGTACCTGCAGCTGTAACAGTTGCAGGTGTGATAGGACGTTTTTCAACAGCCTGCACAATGTTCCACAGTCCTTTTGCAACCAATACATGTCGCATCATATAAGCCCACAATGGGTAGTTGGTACCATCCAACTTATCCTCAACAGCCAACATACGAAATACATCACTGCTTTCAGCCATGGCCGATGACTAAAATACCTTGATGCAGAAAATTGATTGTATCTCAAAAAGTTGAATGAAACTGTCCAGATGAGTTCTGCTAAACCTGTAGCAGACTTTGAGACGCTTATACTGGCGAATAGAAACTGGTATATACCTTTGGCACAAAAAGATGAAATAACCTGCACAAGCGCTGCGATAGTGCGTTCGGAGGCCGAAACGAGCTCAGATCGCGATTTTGGCACCACAAAACAAAGCTGTTTTGATCTCTGAAACACCTTGAGTATGCTCACCAAATTTCGTGCGAATGTGAGACTGCAAACAGAGGAGTGTCGACGGCGCCCTAAATGAAGCGACGACCTGCTCTGATACCAATTGTTGGAGTTAGACGTCTGCGGAAGCACGTGAACAACACAAGGAAGAAGAAGAAGCTTGGATCAACACACAATATTGAATGTATTACTAGAGAATGTACAAAGATAAGTAGCCCTTTAGAGCAATAGGCGTATATACAAGCCCGAAAAAAAAAAACCTTTTAAAGAGGGAAAAAAGTGCCTCGGCAGTCCTAGAGTGTTCACACACATCACTACCTAAATATATCAACACACACACACACACACATATATATATATATATATATATATATATATATATATATATATATATATATATATATATATATATATATATATATATATATATCACTTCGTACCCAAGGAACTCATCTTAAAACAATGGTTTTCAAAATTGTCTTGAAATGCTCTTTATCATTTGGTCTACTTTTTATCGCCCAATCTACTTTTTGTTTTTCTTGCGTTATCTATTTTTTTTATAGCTCAATATACATTTTCTTATTCAATCCATCTTTCTTCAATTGATCCATCTTTCCTTGTCTAATCTTCTCGTTTTTTTTTTTTAAATTTAGCTCCTCTTCATTGGATCTGTTCTCTTTGATTGGCCTATACCCTCTTCGCCTTATGTATCCTCCCACATGCAATCTACCCCCTTGAGGTCAATCTTGAAATGAGTGACCTGTCAAGAAGAATATTACTTGAGAAGTCTTGATCATGATAAAAAAATAACAATATTGAGATGGATGATGTGGTATTAAGCTTGTTGAACAAATAACATTACTAAGATGGATGATCTCTCCATCATTTTAGAGCGTGTTTAGGGAAGAAAGATGCCTTTATATGCGAACTCTCAAAAGTACTACTATTCCATCATTTTCTAGGCTAGTCAATCAAGTAATTAAACTCTATTTTTCCCTCTATCCAACTCTATCTAAATGAATCCAAAGTGAGTAAATAGACATCATTGCAAGGGTTGAACCACCCTCTCCAAAGATAATCGCCTTAGAGAATATCTTATGAGAAAGCTGTTTCAGGGGCAAGTGAAATAGGTAATATTATCCCTTGGCATACATGAACCTTGGTAGTGGAAGGGATACACGAAATATTAGCAAGATGAAGGTGGCACTTCCAACACTCCAACTCCATCTACAACATTCATCTATGATATTCCTCTGCACCCCCAGGAGCTAAGTTGTCTTCCATGTCCTGGATCTCTTTGTTTTCATGTTGATTTATGGTGCACCTTCTCTTCATATTGACAACATGGTCTCTCTCCTCTTAGAAAATTGATTTTGCACTCTCTTAAGTGCTCACTATCTTCTCGCCGAGTTGAAAGAGTCAAATTCCATCTCAAATTCTTTTATTTCACCTCAACCCTTGTTGTTTTCTCAACCCTTGTTGTTTTGTCCATCTTCACCTCAACCCTTGTTGTTTTGTCCATCTTCACCTCAACCCTTGTTGTTTTCTCATCTCTACAATTAAGACCTTGTCTTACTTATTTTTTTCTTAAATGCTTTTAGAATGTTTGTCTTTCAATGGGAAGGTACCACAACTTTTCTCGTATGTCCCCCCCCCCCCCCCCCTTTTTTTTTGGCAATCTAGTACATAATCTACCTTAATCTGTCTTTACTCTTATGCTTTCTTTATGGAGTTCAAGGATCATAATAAGTTGAAATGACTACTATATATATTGGCCTTCATACAACAAACCCCTTACCTCCTTTTCTACATTTTAATCGATTTTTTTACTTGTCTGTATGTCTATTTTTTTGTGTGTCACTATTCATAATGTATATGTGTGTATGTGCATATGCATAAATGCATACTTGCATGCATATATGTATGTTATATATACGTGTGTATGTATATGTATGTAAGTAAAAAAGGAAGTAATTAAGCATGCATATATCCATGCAAAAGTGGATATATATATATATATATATATATATATATATATATATATATATATATATATATATATATATATGTGTGTGTGTGTGTATGTAAGTAAACAAGCAAGTAATTAACTATGCATGCAAAAGTGTATGTATATATGTATGTAAGTAAATAAGCAAGCAAGTAAGTATGCATGCATGTATGTACGTGTGCATGTGTGCATGTATTTATACATCATACATGATCCATGCATATATCTACATGTACGTACAATCCATTTATTCAATCCATCAATCATCTATCAAATGTAAAAATCTTTAAAATAATGTAAAAATCTTTAAATACCTCCAAGAAAAAAAAGTAGTGCTTTTATCCCACCCACATGCTTAAATCAACATGAAAAAGCTCAAATGTATCAATATTATATGTATAAATATACATACATATCTAATACAACTTTTATAAAAGTTGATAAGAACGAACTTTATTTTGTTTCAAGTTTACAATGATCAAGATTGATGCAATACTTTTAACCATGTCATTAAAAGGGAATAAAAAAAATATGTTTCCGTTTTGAGGTTGTCACATATTCTATCACTATGTAGAGACATAATTGGAATCTTGATGGTAATCCACTCCTTGATATACTTAGATATGGCTAATATCACCATTTTAAACACATCACCTTACACCCTATCGCTTTTTTATATATTCAAAACCTTGATGCACATCCAATTGTTCATATAATTCATATAAAAGAAAACTAGGGTTTAGATTCACTTCACATGAAATGCTTTATATTACGGAGCTTTTAAGGCAATTTTGAGGACTTTTGCTATGAAGCAAGGTTCTTACATGAGTGTCCATTTGGCACAAATGGATTTGAAATCGGACATCAATTGGTCTGTAGGCCCAAAGGCTTCAAGGTAGATTTAAATTCATGTGATCTCTAAGTCAAGTAAAGTTATGTAGCCTAATGGTTAAGGTGTTCACACCTCTAGTGGGAGGTTTTGGGTTCAAACCTTGCAAGGAGCAAAAAGAGTAGAGTATATATTTCACTCAAACTCAAGCCCAAACTTCTAGAAAAGTCGAACGCCAATTAATTAGGACACTTGGAGCACATGTAGTTACATGGGTGACATTTGGTGATGCATGCTTACCCTGCTCTGCCCCGCCACATGAGGGCATAGTATTGACCTACCTAATTAAGAAGACCCTTGGAGAGAGCTATATAAAGAGGCATTAAGTTGGGGGGAGAGTCATTTCTATAGTTGGTGGTGGTCAGAATTCTTCACTTCATCACAAGTTTCAACCATAGTTACCTATAAATGATATACAAATTGAATGCTCACCATCAAATCTACTTGAAAGGTTGTTGTTTTCAGGCACATACTTCGCCTTGTGGATATCAAATACAATTTTAAAGTTGACTAGAGATTCTATCAAACATGTTTCCATTTATAGACATAAAGCTAACATGTTTCCATTTATAGACATAAAGCTTTACAGGCATAAAATCTACCATGGTTGCCTCCACTTCTAAACATATTTAGATCCTTCTTGCACATTTTCTTCTTGATATAAATATCTTTGGCATATATCCCTCTTCTATTAATTTGTCTTAGGGTTCAAAATGATCTTTCGAATGGAACATTTTTGACCATAGGATTAGCAACTAAGGATGCTCATTTGGAGATGTGATGTCACCTGGAGATGAAATAAAACATTAACCTCGATCAAAATCTCTACTATATTTTCTATCCCTACTAAATCTATGAATGCCACTTAAAGATGAAATGAAACTTGAATTTTGAGCAACAATTGCACCATATATGATCCTAATTGATATGCTCCCATTTATGCTCATATATTTTTTTAATTCATTAAATGGAGGTTCGACAAACGCTTAACTTTAAATTTTGAAAGTACAACTGTATAGGTGAATGGACATATTACCTGCGAGATCCCTTGTATCTCACGAAATAGAGGTTAGACAAAGTTACAACTGGTTACAAATGGCTTTCACTTTGATAGTACAGCTGCATAGATGAACGGGCAGATTACTTGCGAGACCCCACATATCCACAAAGTAGAGGTTAAACAAAGTTACAACTGGTTACACCTGATTTAAACTGACAAAAACCATTAATGTCTAACCTAGAGGTTGAAGTTTGAACACATGACCTCCACTTCAAAACGCCAGTGTCAAATCAACCCACCTAAGAAACGTGGACTTCTTCACATATTTTGATCGATGATGTGCATCCACTTTTTATACATTTGATCTCTTCCACTAAGCAAGATGAAAAACCACATGGGGCCTAAAAATGCACATATTGTTAGTAGTTTTTTGACCGTGGAGTTTTATTCATTGGAGAGGACGTACGTGTGGAGTGTCGACCATGTCATGTCGAGATGAAAATACAGCTTGAATCTTGCCCTCCATGTTGCTGTACGCGAACTGCCTGTCTCTTAATAGATGCGTCGTAATGCCATTGTGCTAACCAGCACTCTACACGGTGCTGCTCCGATGGCGAGCTTGGAGTACGAGCCCGATCCGCTTTTCACATACATTATCAAAACGCATCTTCGCGGCTACCTCATGCCAGCTCGCGGATCTGCAGCGCTCACCAGCTTGACATTTTAGCGATTATTCTCTATCCTGGGGAGAATCCGTGAGGTCGATTCGCTTGTTCCCACTCGATTTCTTACTTCCTTCCTTAGCTCGTCATATTCCTTTGCTCTGCTGTATCTTCCTGCTCCTTTGATATTGCAGATCCATGCTGATGGAATTTCTATTTCCCTCTTGTCGTTCGAAATACCAGCATGTGGATCGATCGTTCTGAGGTTCTGAGCTGAGGGTCTATTTCTGACAGTTTAACTACCTATACCTCAGTAAAATCTTCAGCTGAGCAGATACAATGTTGACCAAGTTTGAGACAAAGAGCAACAGGGTGAAGGGTTTGAGTTTTCATACTCGCAGGCCATGGATCTTGGCGAGTCTTCATAGTGGCGTAATTCAGCTATGGGATTATCGAATGGGAACATTGATCGACAGGTTTGATGAACATGAAGGGCCCGTCAGAGGAGTACATTTTCATAATTCGCAGCCACTTTTTGTTTCTGGAGGTAATGTTGTATTATTAGTAAACAGATCTAATAGTGAAAGTTGTTGTTTCAAGCCACCTGTCCACATCTTGCCAGCATCAATGTACTTTGATTCAGGTTTTGATTCAGTCCATTGTTGCCAGAATGGTTAGGTTGCCTGAGTTATATTGTGCTTCGTTACGATTCTGCAAATATTTTGCAGAAATTCTATATCTAGAATACCTCTGTTTGATTATATGGAAGAACTGAGCCTAACGTCGTATATGCAATGATTCAGGTGATGATTACAAGATTAAGGTCTGGAATTATAAGGCCAGAAGATGCTTATTCACATTGCTTGGCCATCTTGATTACATTCGCACTGTCCAATTTCATCAAGAATATCCATGGATTGTTAGTGCAAGTGATGATCAGACTATTCGGATCTGGAATTGGCAGTCACGAACTTGTATTTCTGTCCTTACTGGTCACAATCATTACGTGATGTGTGCTGCATTCCATGTGAAAGAAGATTATGTTGTGTCTGCTTCGCTTGATCAAACTGTTAGAATTTGGGATATCGGTGCGCTAAGAAAGAAAACAGTGGCTCCGGCAGAGGATATAATGAGGCTGACACCGATGAACACAGACCTCTTTGGTGGAGGAGATGCTGTTGTTAAGTACGTGCTGGAAGGTCATGACAGAGGTGTGAACTGGGCTGCATTTCATCCAACTTTGCCACTTATTGTCTCAGGTGCAGATGATCGGCAGGTGAAGCTTTGGAGAATGAATGGTAAGGTTTTTACTATTTCAAACTTTGGAAGGTTGTGATGCAAGGGTTTGAATAATGCCACATTTGACATCTCTTTCTGGTGGTTTGCAGTCACATTCAGGGGTTCTGTAGTTGTATTGTTTTTTCCCCTTGCGTGTTTGTTAGTTCAATTGATTTGTAAGCTGTTTCTCTCTAGATTTTGCCACCTGTTTTTGCTTCTTTTGTCCTTTTCATCAATGAATTGGAAATGCAAGGCGAGAGATGAGTGGATAAATAGATATAATCTTTAAATGTTGTGTTATATATTGTGGGTGAGATTCTATTTGTTCTTGTCGATAGCCAATTTATGAATTGGAAAGATTTAGATCTAAACATGAGACAGTTCGAGGTGATGGTTGAAGATGAATGTCTATGATGATTCTATGCACTCTTCTAATTCGTTGACAAAACTTTATTGGTCGAATAAATATACTAGCATGAAAATATGATATGGATTGGGACACATTCTTATTTTTGTCAGGTTCTATCCTCCAAGCATTTGTTCTCTCCAACAATATTTTGTATGAAGATTCAAATGCTCTTCACACCCGACAATTTTATGTCATCATTGGATGCATACAAAAGCCTAATAGAAATGTGCAAACATCTCGATATGTTTTTCTACTTTGCCCAACTATCTATCTAGTTCCAATAGGGTTCCATGTATTCCCCTCCACTGAGTAGGAAAGAGATCCCACATAAGGGAAAGACCATAATTAATTCCCTCTTGACAAGATTTCTTTCTTCGGTCTTACAAGTGGGGAAAACTGGACTCATAGAGATGCAAAGACATGAGGAATAACAAGAAATGGAAGAGCTTATATATCACAAGTGGAAGCAAAGCTGGTAAGTTCTTTAAGGTAAGTGTTGAAGTTGGTTCATTAAATTCTAAGCAGGCAGAGAGAAGAAGAGATGTGGACATGTTAAAATATATATATATATATATATATATATATATATATATATATATATATATATATATATATATGTGTATATATATGTATATATATATATATATATATATATATATATATATATATATATATATATATATATATGTGTGTGTGTGTGTGTATGTGTATGTATGTATGTGTGTGTGTATGTATGTATGTATGTATGTATGTATGTATGCATGTATGTATGTATGTATGTATGTGTGTGTGTATGTATGTATGTATGCATGCATATATGCTAAAATGCTTGTGTGTGTATGTGTGTGCACATGTATGCACAAATCAATGTAATTCTGTACGCTTGTGTATGTATCTGTGTGCTCATGTATGCAGAGATGTGGGGTGTGTTGAAAATTGAAGGATATTATACATATTGTATTTTTGTATGCATTTTTACTTGTATGTATGTGTATGTAATATGTACGCATGTGTTGTACACATTTGTGTATGCAAACATGCATGTGTATGTATCCATGCATGCATGTGTATGTATGTGTGCATGTATACATGCAATGTATGTAAATATACATACAGATTAAGTTATGTATGTAAATATAGATGCATATATGAAAGTATGTATGAAGTATAGGTGCGATGCAATATGTCGCAAAAAATGAACAACTTTACAGCTGCAAGTTCACAACACTATATGCTTGCATGTGTTGCTGTCTATGCAATGTTCTATGCGAAAAATTCAAAAACTATATGGAGAAAGTATATTTTCCTTGAGGATAAAGGAATTGTCACATTAATATATAGTAGAGAGGGTAGATGTCTAAGAAATTAGGACATTTGAGATATGAAATAGGTAAAGATTGTTTGTAAGGCATAAAAAAGGTTAGAGAAGAAGGAATGACCATCTTTATGATGACTCATAGGAGGAACTCATCATCTTTAGATAGATTAATATGCCCACCTCTTTGTTCTTATTTGATTTAACATCTTCTAGTCGAACAAAAACCGTTGTTATCCAAATTGGTTTCATTTTTGTATGGTCATTTCTCCAATTATTATCCCCTCAATAATATCTTGGTCCTTGCATACAAGAAGGTGATTAAGATATTGGCATTGCCTATTTTCAGATGTATCTACATTTTTCTGACATATGTAGTTTATTCTTCTCTCATGCTTACGATAGAAACCTTTATTGACTCTTCATGACCTTTCAAGTAATTGATAATGGAATGCTGAATGTTCTTTAGTGTTCACTATTGTTCCTCTATCTATGAGAACATTAAATGCTTAGTAATCTTTCCATACAATGCCAACTTGAACCTATGGCCATCAATACGTGATCTTTTAATTCTTTTGCATTTCCAATCAACAAGTAGCTATTGGTATACACGTGAAAAAATTAAAAATCTCTTATGGGTGGATAAAACCCTCGATTTGTATTTTGACAATGAGTCTTATTGACTTAGGTTTTAAAGTGGACATTACTACATTTAAGTTCTTAACATAAGTGTTTTGGGCCTTTAAAGTAACTTTAGACTTTATGTAGGTGTATGTGCATGATTTGTCTTTTAATTTTAAGTACTTGAAGAAGTTAGGTTTGCAACTTCAGTTTATTGCTAATGTGGTGGAAGCCAATCTTGTGGTGATATTATATATGGTTGGATAGCTCTGTTTGAGCACTACAAGAATATGTAAAAATCTTTACATCCAAATTTTGATCATTTTTGATCATGTTTGACTAGCATGTTGACTTGCAAGTGGACCATTAGTTTGGGCTTCACCTAGCGGAAGGTTGACCCATTGACCGTTTTTTCTATGATTTGGACCATTTTGCTAACATGTTCAAGTGCATCTGGATTTGATACATGGAAATGGACATTGCAAATAGTTTTTCACTACCAACAAGACTCATAACTTATAAGATATGTATCCAATGTAGGAGGCAGTGGGATATCTCCATGTGACGTTCCTATAGAGATTGCGAAGGCTATACAACGTGAGCATCAACTTGCCCAACAAGGGAAGGAAGCTTGTTGCAAGATGGAATCTACCTATGTTGGGTGAATGGATGAAGTTGATCCTTTTCCTAATCAAAGCACAAAGAGGGCTCACACGGTCTCTAAATGTGTTATGCGATGCTTTTAAATAAACCTAAGCAAGGGAACTTACACTCCTCTTTTTTGTCCGTGGCTATGGAGAGCCAACGACAAAAAAGTTGCAGATATTGAAATCGAGTGATGCATTTTTCAATGCAACTTGTTTCATTCAATGTGATGAGGGACTCTCTTGGAAGATAATGGTTAAGGCTATAGGCATGACTGGTCCTTATGATGATTGGCTTGGAGTGGAGCATAACAGACTTTCTGGACCCGTGTTAGATGCATTAAAGGATAGGATTGAAGTAAAACTAGAGTCCGTTGAGTTGGCATGGAAGACATGTTTGCTCTATCATTTTTGATAGATCAAATGATGTGAGGAGATGTCATATCATCAATGTATTAGTTTCTAGTTGTCTTGACACATACTTCTTATGGGCCATTGATGCTAGTAGTGCATGGATTCACATCGTTGGGGACTTCATATTTGAGCACATAAAGACCTCTATCCTTGAGATTGGGGCTCAACGTGTGGTACAAGTTATTAGAGACAATGCTTCATTGCAAAAGGATGGGGGAATTATTAGAGATAGAGTTTCCTAGCATTGTTGGACTCTTTGTGCCACACATTGCCTTGACCACCTTTTTGAAGACATAGCTAAATTGGCTTGGCTAAATGATGTGAAAAGAAGTGTTACTTTCACTTAGAAGGAAGAATTTCCTAAGGGTATCCACTATAAATAGAGAAAGTTGCTAAATGAAACATCTTGGTGTTATTTATATACACATTGATTCGGAAATAAAAATCTGAAAGTAGGGCAAGAAGCTGATTTTTAAGGCCTATAAAGTTAATATATTACTTCAAATTTGGCAAATAATTAATTTTGGCAAAGATCTCCCCTAAGAGAAGCTGAATCTTAAAAAAATATTTAGAAAAAATATAACAAACTATTAATTTATTATTAAAATATTGCTTTCAAAAAGGGGTGCACTAAAATAAAGAACAAGACCTAAAGTTTTCAAGTTACTTCTTCTTGAAAGTCTCAATAAAAATTCCTCAAAGTACATGCATAGGACCACCTTAAGATAATGTGTTGGCTTGTATGCAGAAATGCTTTGATGCTTGACTCCAAGCTTTGACTCTATGAAATCGTAACTTTAGGATTGGTCTCAAAGATGATCCAAGATTGACATTTTGTATGCACCAAAATTTTGAAACGTCATTATTGGTGCTTTACAAAAAGGTAGGTAAACAATGTTTAAGAAGTTATGGTTTCCAAGATACTCTATAAGAACCTAATGTTTGTCCCTCCAGGAAAGCCCAAGATCCAAGTACTTCAACAACGTCATGACAACCTTGCAGCAGGCCATTTTGGAGTGAATAAAACAATAGAACTCATATCAAGAGATTTTTGGTGGCCTCAAATGTGGAAGGAAGTCAAAGAATATATCCGAACCTGTAATACTTGCAATAGATCTAAGGTACCCCGACATAAACCTCATGGCCTCTTGCAACCTTTACCTATTCCAGAAAGGCCATGGGCTTCATTGTCTATGGATTTCATCACAGATCTATCAAAGTCGGATAAGTATGCTTCCATTCTTGTTATTGTGGATAGATTTACAAAGATGGCACACTTCATTCCAACTACCAAGGCAATCACAAGTGCAACCATTGCTAGACTTTTTCTTAGATACATCTTTAGGCTTCATGGATTGCTTGATGATATTGTCAGTGATCGAGGTCCACAGTTCATATCCAGCTTTTGGAATAGCCTTTGCAAGCTCCTTGGTATTCAAGTTAAACTATCTACAACAAATCATCCATAGACTCATGGACAAACAGAACGGGGGAATCAAGTCCTAGAGCAATATCTCCGTTGCACCAGCAACTATCACCAAAATGATTGGTTTGAGTTGTTACCCTTTGCAGAGTTTGCTCATAACAATAGTGTTCATGCATCTACTAAGCAAACTCCCTTCTTTGCAAATTATGGACAACATCCAAGGATGGATATACAACTCTCAAATCATATGAAGAACCCAGCGGCCGGAGATAAGGCCCAGTACCTCACGGAAATTCATAAAGAACTCAAGGAAGAGATCCATAAAGCTCAAGAACATTATAAGTACTATGCATATCAACATCGTGTTCAAAATCCATTGTATCAAATTGGGGATAAACTATGGTTACTTAGAAACAATTTGCAAACTTCAAGGCCTTGTGCAAAGTTAGATCATCAAAGATTTGGTCCATTCACCATCTTGGCCAAGATTAATCCAGTCACCTTCAAGCTCCAGCGACCAAGTACCATGAGAATACATCCAGTTTTCCATGTGTCCATGTTGGAACCATATCAAATTTCACCATTTAGGGGGTAGAGACCAAGTCCTTCACCACCTATCGAGATTGATGATCATGAAGAATTTGAGGTCGAGCATGTCCTAGATTCAAGAATATCCCGAGGAAGATTTGAGTATCTTGTTCATTGGAAAGGGTATGACATCAGTGATTGCACTTGGGAACCTACAAAGAACCTTCACAAAGCACCAATCAAGGTTGGAGAATTTCATAAGAAAAATCCAATGAAACTGAGACTAGAGATCATGACCGCTCCTCGTGGAACTCATCGCTTGAGGGGGAGGTGATGTCATGGACAAGGAAACCATTTTGGACCTTAGATTTCATGTGACTTCTATATCTCATGATTGGCTCAGAATTTGGGGAAAGCAATGTCCATTGCGTCCGGAGCATGCCAAAACCCTAAGATCGACTGTCTACTTGCCTCATTCGGATATCCAGAGCTCATGTTTTGAATACATCATCGATGACATCATCAATTCGTAATTTCCTTTCATGAACCTCCCTTGAAAACCTATATAAGGAGGGGTTGGCCACATTCATAATCAGTCTTGCCAATACCAGTCTTGGGAGCTCAAGGAGTCATGACTGCAAAGTAAGTTCTCTCCAAGTTCCAGTTCAAGTTCTTGTCTTGTTCCTTGTTCCAGTCTTATCTAGTCTAGTTCTTGGATATCTTGTCTTGTCCTCTTGTAATCTCGTAGTACGAGATCTTGTCGAGTTCTTTCTTGTATCTAGTTCATCTCCCAAAAGGGAGTTCTTGTAATCCAGATATCTTGTTTCATACTTACGATCTCGGGTTGTGGGATCTCTTGTATCATCTCTAGTCGAGTTATTCATACCTATCAGTCCCGGGCTGTGGGACATCCTGTATTAGTCATGTATTCTTGTATCGTTTTCCTTTTGTGGGTGTACTTGTAATTAGAAGTATATTTCCGAAATCTTGTCTACTTTAGTCAGAGAGCACAATCTAGTGCTCCCCTGACAGTAGATAGTTTAACTTGAACACCAAGGAGCTTGCAAAGACTGTTCCAAAAACTGGATATGAATTGCGGACCATGAAGGAGCTTGCAAAGACTGTTCCAAAAGCTGGATATGAACACCAAGGAGCTTGCAAAGATTGTTCCAAAAGCTGGATCACTGACAATATCATTAGGTAATCCATGAAGCCTAAAGGTGTATCTGAGAAAAAGTCTATGAGTGGGTGCACCTGTGATTGCCTTGGTAGCTGGAATGAAGCGTTCCATCTTTGTAAATCTATCCACTATAACAAGAATGGCATCATACTTATCTGACTTTGGTAGATTTGTGATGAAATCCATAGATAATGAAGCCCATGACCTATTGGAATAGGTAAAGGTTGCAAGAGGCCATGAGGTTTATGTCATGGTATCTTAGATCTATTGCAAGTGTCAAAGGTTCAGATATATCCTTTGACTTCCTTCCACATTTGAGGCCACCAAAAATCCCTTGATTTGCTTGAAGATTCCCAATGCGTTCTTGTAGTTCTTGGAGGAGTGCGCCTATATGCATTGGATGTCCCATCTCGACTTGTGTCTGTCGATGAGTTAGGTCCTCGAGTTGTTATTGGAGACTCCGAAGTGATGCTACAATCTGTTCATAAGCGTTTTCCATGATGCGTGGTCTTGGATAGAAGCTAATCTTGCCAAAATGTTAGGGTTGTGCTATCTGGTTACAGTATACAAGATTTTGGAAATACACTTCTGATTACAAGAACACCCACGTAGGGAAAATGATACAAGAATATGTAACTGACATAAGACGTCCCACAACCCGGGGCTGATAGGTATGAATAACTGGACTAGAGATGATACAAGACGTCCCACAACCCGGAACTTATAGGTTGAAGCAAGATCTCTGGGGTATAAGAACTCCCTCCAGGGAGATGATCTAGATATAAGAAATAACTAGACAAGATCTCATATTACAAGATTACAAGAGGACAAGGTTAGATGTTCAAGAACTAGACTAGACAAGACTAGAACAAGAAACAAGACAAGCACTGGAACTGGAACTTGGAGAGTACTTACTTGGCGGTCATTACTCCTTGAGCTCCTAAGACTGGTATTGGCAAGATTGAGTATGTATGTGGTCAACCCCTCCTTATATAGGTTTTCAAGGGCAGTTCATGAAAGGCAGTTACAAACTGATGATATCATCGATGATGTCATCAATTCGAAACATGATATCTGGATGTCAGAATCAAGCAAGAAGATAGTCGATCTTAGGGTTTTGACATATTCCGGTCGCAATGAAGCATTGGTTTCTCCAAATTTTGAACCAATCATGAGATCAAGGCAGTTATGAGCGTTCGGTGCGTTCAGTTCGGTGCGCGTAAGGTGCAAGGACCGAATGGCATCCGAAGGTAAGGTGCCTTACCACAATCTCTTGTGGGACTTGTGTTCACCGAACTATGTCCAAACCTTCCTAATCTTGATACATATGGGACAAAACGTGTAGTTGTGGTGCAAACGGACTTTCCACAATACTTACATGTCCATCTTCTCGTTCAAGATCCATATCCAAAATTATTCATCAAACTCGTTATTGGTGGTGTGGATACTCCATGGTGGTGAAATACCACAAGGCATGCTGATATGTGTGCTTATCTAGTATTAACCAATAAGCGAGCGTTGAATGCATGTGTTCAATGTTTACTATTAGGCTTTAGCTAATAAGCTCTCTCTATCTCTCAAGTCTCAATGTATCTCTCTCTCTCTCTATGCATGTGCATGTGTGTCCATTAGCTAGTGGCTCTATCTCCCTCTCTCTCTCTCTCAATGCATGTGCATGTGTGTCCACTAGCTATTAACTCTTTGGATTTTGAAATCTAGTCGACAACAAAGTGCCAAAGGCAAATGCTCATAGAATCAAAGTTTGAGGCTCATGAGGTAGGATGAAGGTTCACCTTCAAGGTTGAAGGCTATGCTCATTGCTCAACTTCTCACGCATGTTGAAATCGCTCAACCATGAAATTGGGGGGAGGAAACATCCTTTGGGAGTATATCTAAGTGTTTTATCACTTATTAATTTTGAAAGAATGTAACCGCAAATTTTACGAACCGAATGGAACCGGAAGCACCGGACCGAATGAATCCAAAAAACGTAAGGTGCGTAGCACCGAATCTGCTATGCATGAGATATAGAAGTCACATGGAATTTGAGGTTCAGGATGGTTTCCTTTGTCCATGATAGCTAGGAAAGCTCATCTCAAGAGAGAGTTAGCCAATACAAAGATGAAAGTTGGTGAGTCTCTTCAACCACACATTTTGAAACTCAAAGACTTACGAGATCAATTACTTAATGTTGGAGTTACTATACATGATGATGAGATGGTGAATACTCACTTCCATTTATACATCGTTCATTTGTTACTTCTCTTTCTCTCTCTACAAGAGATAAAGAAATATCATTTGAAGAGTTGTCGTTCTTGTTACTTCAAGATGAAGACCAACAAAAGAGTACGGAAGAGAAGGATGAAGCCATGGTGTCATCATCCAAAGGGAAGAAGAAGGAGACAAAGGAGGAGAAAAGAGTCAGCAGAGCATAAAGGAAAGTAAGTCTTCAACTTGTAAGTCATCAACCACTTTTCTGCCATGTCTAGTTCCAATACTTCTACCACTCCTAAAGAGAAGTCTACTTCCACTTCATCCATCTCAAAGAAAGGCATATGCCATTATTGCATGAAACGTGGACACTACATAGCAGAATGAAGAAAGATGATTTTTAATGAGAAAAAGAAATCGTTAGGCAATAATGTTGAAGGAGGTTCAAACCTAAGTCTTCAAAATGAAGCATCATATGCATGTGTCAATATTTTAGTAGCAACTTTTGATCAAGCTTCTACTTCAATCTTAGAAAATCCTTGTATTTGCAATATCTCTTCTTTTAAAGTTATTTCAAATCATTATGATTTTTGTAGATCTTATGGTTTCAAGCTCAGTCCCAACTCAACATTTTTATACATTGTTTGGAAATTGCATAGAGATCCCATCAGACCTAATTTATCTATCCCCTTATTTTTTCATTGTTATTATTTATTCGTTATTCTTTTTAAAGTTTCTTTCCTTTATGCATTGTTTTTATTTCATTTATATGTATATTTGTTTACACATTCACGTATTTTTTGTTGCTTTTATGCTTTTTGGATCACTATTTATTCGCGTTTTTAGTTATTTGTTTGTAAATCTATTCTTTTCCATTTTTGAATTTGTCTTCGAATTTGCTCGTATTTTTTCATGACTTATACTGATCTTATTTTTTGTATAAGCTTTTGTCTTTGGTGTTTTTTCTTATGTTTTTTGTTTGTGTTCATTATCGTGAGTTTGTAGGTTTGGCTTTTGTTGTTCTTAGAATTCAATTTTGAACTAGTGCAATGATCTAGCAAGTAGCATGTCATGGTTGGCCACCTATCAAGAGTTTGGGGTCAGCAATATGATGAATTAGTTGCAGATGAAGTATGAGATCATTAATTCTTCTACGTAGAAACATACCCATCTTTGTATAGAGATGCTTACCATGACCCTTCTATGGATACATTTCCTCCTAATCTCTCTCCTCTAGAGTGATGATGTGTTTTATTTGAACAAGAATTTTGCCATTCTTAGAGGGGTTTTGTATTGGGTGCGTACTTCCACATGAGGTTGCACCAATATTGGAAGAGGCACATGAGAAGCCAACTACTTGCCATTAGCCAGGGCATAATGCAGTTTAGGGTAGCTGTATCTTTTTAGAGATGCTATTCACCACACAAAGGTATGTTATATGTAACAAAGATGTGCACCTAGCTAAAGAAAACTTAGTGATAGACCTCTTCATATTTTGACATCATACCAATCAATTGAAGGGTGAGTGTTGAATTTCAAAAAGATAGGGTTGGATTTCATAGGCTCTATCTACTCCTCATTTCACCCCCGTCAAAGCAAGGCATCTATTGTTAGCTATGAGCTAAACCACCAAGTGGGTAGAAGTGTTGGCCACCGTTATTTGTACTTTTGATATAATAACATCATTTTTGTAAGTTTAGGTTCCTCTTGGAGCTCGTCAATGACTATCGAACCTATTTTTCGAATTACATCCTTACCAAGGTTTTCATGAAGTTTATGTTTTCTAATAAAAAGTTTTGCACATATTATTCAATGGCTAATAATGAAGGATCAAGCTGAAAGTGCTAATAAGCTTTTGCTGACTCAATTGAGAAAGATGTGCCATCTTCATCTTGTTCCATATCATGGTAGAATTGTGTGGTAGTGTTAATTTCTTGGGGATTTGCGAATCTCGTCACCACTATGGATGACATAAACACTCTTACCCTCTTTTTGGTATTGGAGCAAATGTTGCACTCTTTGCCCGACTTGTGAAGAAATCATCATTTGAAAAGTAATTCAGATATGGAGGTCGATGGAGAAGATTTATCTTGGGAAGCATGATGATCTTTGTTGTTATTGGGACTTGTGATTTGTGGGAAAACAAGTTTGCATTAAGTGGTCCCTTGTTGCTGAGAGGAATAGCAACACTTTTTTTAA
>CM035431.1:121387347-121747334 GCA_020310875.1 Ceratopteris richardii
CATGTATCCACTTTGAGTTCTATACCCACTATTGGGCACTGATGACATTAGTGGGGATGTCATAGTATTGAGTCGATACTGTGCATGATGGAGCTGATATGCTATATAGTCTTGTGGTTGACTAGAGCTTATAGTTGCACTTTCATTTGAGAGTGAATTTGGGGTTCGCCTGGATTCATTCTGGTATACATAAACAAATGTTGAATAGTAATTATTCAATTAGCTAAATATATATATATATATATATATATATATATATATATATATATATATATATATATATATATATATATATATATATATATATTATACCTGAGACAAAACTCGCAAAGCATGCCGTGATATATGTGGATGAACATATCCATAGTGGTTCCACCATTCCAATGGTCGAGATGTCACCTCTGGTCGTACGGAGGTTGTACGAGCATATGCGATGCCTATATTTCCCATATAGGCAGAGAAATCAATATCAAATGCAATCTGATTATCGGGAGACAAAATCCTCTCCATATACAAGTCCTTAATATGACGAAGTGTACCATTACTCCACAAGTTTGGACTTTTAAAATATGCATGTAAAAGACTTGCGAATCCATGAATGGTGCGTGATAGATAGTCCCATCGTGAATCAACAAGCCGCAATACATCATTTTTTCTAAAAAAAGATCACACATAAAAAATCAAAACAATCGATATGAAAAACAAAATTGACATGTGGAATTATAATTGAAATTTAAAATTGTGCAAATAAGATACCTGGAGATCGATAATGACGATGATAACTCTATGGCATGTCGCATCTGCTCGTATAAATGGTAAACAAGTCCAATAGTGGACCCCTCCATATCGACAACTCAAAGTGCAACATGTATGAACTTGAGAATGGGGATAATACTTTGAATCTCCATCCAAAAGTCCACATCCAAAATCTTCCTTTGCACATAACGTGCAACCTGTGTCTGTCCCTGCGCCATAGCTATCCATCGCATGTCTGTAGCAGTCATGCATAGAGGATCCACACAATCATGTAGACGACTCAAAACATGATAGATGTATGCAAATCAGATACTAGATAGACAAACCAACTCTTTCTGACTATAGCTTCTAAATATGCTCAAAGATTGATGGTTTTTGCGTATGAAAGTTGTGATGCGCTTAGCATCACGAACAATAGGCTCTGACCATGACAACTTTTCGATATTTTCGAAAAGTAAATCAAGACAATGAGCAGTGCAAGGAGTCCAAACAATTGTGAGAAACTCTCTCAAGCAACTCCTCCATCCTTTTACAATTAGAGGCATTATGTGTGACAAATTGTACCACGTTCTCTACCCCCACCTCTTGTATGGCCCCTTTAATATGCTCGAAGATAAATTCCCCAGTTATCCTTGTACCTACCTTGCTACAATCTATGGCTCTCAAGAAATATGTGCCTAAGCAAGATGAAACCATAATGTTGATGATATGGCGACGCCTCATGTTACTCCAACCATCAGACAAAATAGAACATCCATATACTTGCCAACCCAATTTTATGGAACTTAAGAGGACTTCTATTCTCTCTTTCTCTTCGACAAGCATAGGCCCACGTAATCTATTGTAGTCAACTCCATGCCAATTATCACATGGACCTACTTGAGCAAATGCTTTGACCATTTTCTTCCATGCATCCGTACGGACTACATTGAAAGAGAGGTTGCACTTTAAGATTCAACGTTCAATCTAAATTTCGGTAACTTTTTGTCGTTGCTTTTGTAAGCCAATAGATAAGAAAGATGAATGAAGTTCTCTTTGCTTAGGTCTTTGGGAGGACTCGTTTATAGGATCATCACTATCATGTTCCTCACATTGGGAAGGTGTTCTACTTCTCGCCTTGCTACAAGTAGGCCCTACCCCTCCCATGGCTACTTCAGCCTCTTCCAATAAATCTATAGAAGTGGCCGCTGACTCACGTCGACGAGCTGATGTAGCTTCTTGTGCAAGATTGTTCTCTTTTTGCACTGCCTCCGCAATCTCCGAAGGGACAGCCGTACATGCCCCGATTTCCATCCCTCCCAATCCGGACACATGACGGATGAGATGTGTCGTGGTGGTGCAATATGTTTTCCCACAATATTTGCACACCCATCTACATGTGCCGGACTCGGAACCTACCTCACTTGCAAGTGAGTGACTCAAGGGATGATCTTCCAAACACTTGAAATTGTACGAGGCATAGTGATGATAAAAAAAGCACAATAAGTACTAAGTACTAAGTACTTAAAAATTAGAAGAGACCACTATTAGTCTCGACTCTCTTCTCTCACTCTTTGAGTCTTGAGAGTGTAAGTTCTTTAGCAAGTAGCCTCTCTCTCTCTCTCTTTGGGTCTCTCTCTCTCTCTCTCTCGTTGGCTCGGGAGTCCAGAGTGAGTGTGGGATGAGGGCTCGTCCGTCAATGTGAAGGCTTGCAAGTTGCTCTCGGGAACAAAAACCTAAGCGGAAAAAGCAGCGAAAAAGTCCGATTTCAGGTACTTTAGGGCTCGAGACCCAACGCAAAAAACCCATTTTTTAACGAATCGGAACTGTACAGTTTGTTCGGTTCGAACCGAACCGGATGACCAAATATATATATGCGGTACGCGAACCGCATTTGCTTTGATAGCCACCAAGTTTGTCTTTATATAGCAATGACTTGAAAAGCTAGCCAAAAAGCACCCAAAAAAGCTAATTAAGGAAATCGTGGCGTGAATTTCGGGATTTTTTTTTTCTCAATATTTTTCTAATTTTTTTATTGGCAATTCATGATTTATGATATTTTAACATATTTCCTATAAAAATCTGCTACTTGTTCTTGATCTTGACAAGATTTTGACTTTCCACCACAAATTAGGGTTAGGGTTTTGAGCCTCTAAATGTGTTCCAAATTTAGAGTGGTATATATCAATTGATAGCTCTTGACTTGTACTCTCCAATGTGCAATTTTTGACCATTTCGACTATCTTTGATCAGCCTTTGACCATGTGTTGACTGCTCCAAATTTTGTTTTGATGAACCTCTTTGTGGAACGTTGTTTATTTTTCCAATAATCCTCTCTTAACTTGACACAAGGGGTATATGTGAAGATAGATATATTTGTATCTCTACATTCTTGAAATTATATGCCATGTGTCATGCAAGTGTCCACCTGCACACACAAGGACTTTGACATGACGAGTCCTTCCCCAACCCACATCATAAAGAGAACTCGCTCATCCTACTCTTTTCAACCAAGTACTACTCGAAAGGATAGTGACAAATATATGGGATGCCATATGTAACATGGTGATTATGTTGATTCTTATGCCTAGCTTCGCAGCTCGTCGCCATCCGTGAGAAGCACACACAACTTTTCCTTTTGTTCGCCACCCAGCCACGCCCGAGCTCTCTTCATACTCAATTCCATTCTCTTCTTTTTATCATAAGAGATGCTATTCTCACTTAGAGACTCTCATATATATGAGACCTCCTCATGTCTCTTCTACCAAGTGGTATAAAATACCCATGTGATGCCATGTGGTGGCATCCTTCTCCAAAAGGAGATCCACACCCAATGAATATCATATGGCATTTCCTTCCCCTTGAAAACATTTTCGTCCTCGAAAATGTAGATAAAATGTCCATAATGGTAGAAGAAAGTGCTTGGACTCCCCTGAGCCCCACGTACTCTATGTACATGGTCATCTTTGTGTGTTGTCTCCCCGTATCCTTCCCCTTAAGAAGTCTCATATGAGATTATCTCAAAGGTGGGAAACCGTCAGAGTGGTGCCTACTATCTCCCATGTACACTCCACTTCCAAATTATCACTCCCATGACATGTAACATCATCAAAATGACCTAAGTCCATATGATATATCCTTTATGGAGTAATAATATAAAAAGCAAGTGTAAATTGCTAAGCTCATAAGCTTGACCATATCGTGAT
The DNA here is from genome assembly GCA_020310875.1 of Ceratopteris richardii. Classification (NCBI taxonomy): domain Eukaryota; kingdom Viridiplantae; phylum Streptophyta; class Polypodiopsida; order Polypodiales; family Pteridaceae; genus Ceratopteris; species Ceratopteris richardii. The sequence goes on from CM035431.1 coordinate 121,391,289, forward strand.
GGAGATAATAAACCATAGAATCCTATGAAGTATAGAACAAAGTCCCATAAAAAGTGACTTCAAACCCATCTAGGAGTAAATGATAGATTGCTCTCATACCACTCTAGGTCTTGCTAACCTTGAGTGTAATCACAAATAATAGTTTAATCTAAGCTACCTTGTGAACTATGCAATTCCATCATTTAGCTCATATATAAGAATTTCTTGGTAGTAAAATGCAATCTCTACATTTCACCAACCAAGAAGTCAGTGGTTTTTCATCCATTACCTTTGGACTAAGTTCTATTGGAAGAGCATCTATTGGAACTTGTGCAAACTCTAAAATATTCTCTTCCTCATAGTTTGCCGTATGAATGCAAAAAGCATTCGCTTTGAGATTCAGATAATCCCTAAGTACTTACTCTCCTAACTGATGCTCATAGATCATCCTCATGATGAAACATCAACGAAGAGTTTGGTACTCCAATAGGTTAGATATATCCCTATCTCCTAGAAACCCTAAAGAGAGAAGTCATAACTCTATTCTCAGTCTCACTAATGTCAATAACTAGATCATCTCATCTAGTCAAGGACCATCACTAGAAATAAACATAACCGCTTCTCTTTGGGGTCTACAGGAGATAGGGATATATCTAACCTATTGGGGTACCAAACTCTTTGTTGATGTTTCATCATGAGGATGATCTATGAGCATTAGTTAGGAGAATAGGTACTTAGGGATTATCTGAATCTCAAAGGGAATGCTTTTGTATTCATATGGCAAACTACAGGGAAGAGAATATTTTAGAATTTGCACAAGTGCCAATAGATGCTCTTCCAATAGAACTTAGTCCAAAGGTAATGGATGAAAAACCAGAGACTGCTTGGTTGGTGAAATGTAGAGATTGCATTTTGCTACCATGAGCTAGATGATGGATTTGCATAGTTCATAAGGTAGTTAGGTTAAACTATTACTTGAGAGTACACTCAAGGTTAGGAAGACCTAGAGTGGTATGAGGGCAATCTATCATTTAGTCTTAGATGGGTTTGAAGTCACTTGTTATGGGACTTTGTTCTATATTCTAGAGGATTATATGGTTTATTATCTCCATTATGATATGAACAAGCCTATAAGCTTGGCACTTTTACACTTGCTTTACGTATTATTGCTCCGAGGAGGATGCATCATATGGACTCAGGTCATTCTGATGATATTACATGTTATGGGAGTGATAGTTTGGAAGTGGAGTGTACATGGGAGATAGTACGCACCACTCTGACGGTTTCCCACCTTTGAGATAATCTCATATGAGACTTCTTAAGGGGAAAGATACGGGGAGACAACACACAGAGATGACCATGTACATAGAGTACATGGGGTTCAAGGGAGTCCGAGCACTTTCTTCTACCATTATGGACATTTCATCTACATTTTCGAGGATGAAAATGTTTTCAAGGGGAAGGAAATGCCATATGATATTCATTGGGTGTGGATCACCTTTTGGAGAAGGATGCCACATGGCATCACATGGGTATTTTATACCACTTGGTAGAAGAGACATGAGGAGGTCTCATATATATGAGAGTCTCTAATGCCATATGATATTCATTGGGTGTGGATCACCTTTTGGAGAAGGATTCCACATGGCATCACATGGGTATTTTATACCACTTGGTAGAAGAGACATGAGGAGATCTCATATATATGAGTCTCTAAGTGAGAATAGCATCTCTTATGATAAAAAGAAGAGAATGGAACTCAGTATGAAGAGAGCTCGGGCGTGGCTGGGTGGCGAACAAAAGGAAAAGCTCTGTGTGTGCTTCTCACGGATGGCGACGAGCTGCGAAGCTAGGCAAAAGAATCAACATAATCACCATGTTACACTGGTATCAAAGCCTAGTTGAGAAATTGGGCTTGGTAGATGGCGGCACGACGTGACGCGTCTCAGGGTACATCCTGTATAGGGTACACTTATTAGGGTACATCCTGCCAGGGTACATCTAGATAGGGCACTTGGAAGAAGCGCTTATTTGTGGTGAGTGTGAAACTAGTCTTAAATGAAGGTGTGGGCATTTGGGCACCAAAGAGAGGTGGGCTGGATAGGTCCAAAATAGGTCCATGTGTTGGAGTTTGAGGTTGGTGGAAGCACTCATGCATGGAAAGTGGGTCCAAGAGATTCAGAAGGGTCCACAGGTGAGCATTGAGGGCAATGCTCAGTCTAAGGGCGGAGGAATGTAACATAATCCTAGTAGGAGATGGTTGAGCCACGCCTTAAGAGAGAGGATTAGGAAGTAATCCTCAACCATGGCTTTTGGGGCAAGTGGCTAGCCCATCACACTCCTAACCGGGAGGTTGTGAGTTCGATTCCTGACACCATACATAGGATAGTGTATAGACTCAAACTTACTTCCACAACTCTCAAGGTTGGCCAAGCCTATCAAAGTTCCAGTCATGTCTTTACACACAAATACAAGAAGGTGAAAACCTAATGTAGATCTGTTTCCCCTCCTTGCTCACATAAACATATATCCTAATAATCTTGCAAATCTTCAAACATCTGATATAAAACCTAAATATGACCTGTTAAGAACTTAGAACATTTGCAAAATATGTGTTGCTTGTGCAATCAAGTAAGATAGATGTGACCCCTCTTGGAGCTAGCTTCCTTTGGTTCTTACATCCAGCAAGTTTCTGACAACTTAATTTATGGATGTGCTGCCACTAGCTAAATAATGAACGGAGCTTGACTTGTGTATATGCCATAATGCTCTTATCTTTCTATATATTGCACTATTCTCAACATGCTCTGTGTGCACTATTTCCACCCGCCTGATACTAATTGTTGGTTTTCAAGGAACACAACCAATATAGAGACAAAAATGAAATAGAGACATGAGAGAGAATAGATAAAATAGTAGAGAGACAAGGGGCAAAGCTCTACATATACGCTATGCATTCCAAAATATGAAGTACATGAATGTTACAAAGAATCATAAAGTTTGCATATAAATGCACAAATCTATAGCATAGTTTCATAACTTCACAATCTCCATAAAGTGATACCAATTGTTGGTTTTTAAGGAGCACAATCAATATAGAGACAAAAATGACATAGAGACATGAGAGAGAATAGACAAAATAATAGAGAGATGGAGCAAAGCTCCACATATACGCCATGCATTCCAAAATATGAAGTACATGAATGTTACAAAGAATCATAAAGCTTGCATATAAATGCACAAATCTGTAGCGTGTTTTCTTAACTTCAGAATCTCCATAAAGTGAAGATGATCTCCTCCAAGTATAGATAAGCGCCAAGCTCATATCCTTCTTGATGTTGAAGGAAAAGCACGAACCCTAGCTGCTGCCCTCCTTGTTGAAATGATCTCCATATTGCCAAGGTTGAAGAAGACCTCCTCTGCCAAGCTCTAAGAGCTCTCTTTTCCAAGAGATGATGATTAGAATAGCCACCGAGCTTGTGTTTATATGGCAATTGTTCAAACTTGAAAAGCTAGCGAAAAAGCACCCAAAAAAGTTATCTCCAAAATTTGCGACGTGAATTTTGGAATTGAATTGAATTTTTTTTTTTAAAATTTTTATTGGCAATTGATGATTTATGATATTTTAATATATGTCCAATAAAAGTCTGCCACTTGTCCTTGATTTTGATCAGTTTTTGACTTGATTTGATTTTCCACTAAAAATTAGGGTTAAAGTTTTGGTCCTCTAAATCTGTTCCAAATTCAGAGTGCTATATATCAATAGATAGCTGTTGACCTGTACTTGCCAAATATGCAGTAAAAAATTTCTGCAAATTTGGCCCAGTTTGACAAACTTTGACCAGCCTTTTCATGCCCCAATTTCTGTTTTTATGAACCTCCTTGTGGAAGATTGCCTATTTTCCAACATCTTTTTGGCTTATGAAAGGATTTACTCTTGAAAAGGGAAATGTAATCATGTTAGTCAGATATGGAGCAGGAAGCTCCTGGACAAATAACAGTAGGCTTGCACAGTGGTGGACTTGACAACAAGCCGACTTCGACAACTTTTGGACTAGGACAAGTTTCTGACTTTGGTGAGCGGTGGACCTGGATAACTACTGGACCAGGACAAGTGGTGGACCTAGATAGATTAGGACAACTCTAGTGGAACAAGGTGGTGGCCATAGTGGGCTGACACTATTGGAGAATTTCAGATCAAAACTCAGCCTCACCCACTTGTAAAGGAGATATCTCAGATAATTTGGGGACCGTTGTATTCAGGATGCCTATAAAAGCCTTCTAAGCAAATGAAGATGGCTTTTATAGTAAGAGAAAACTGAAGTTCTTAGAGCTAAAGACTGTTTCTTCTATCTAGTGCCCCTGCATCAAGGAGGGTTTTATGTAGTATGGGAGAAGTGCTGGCTGTGTCATTGGTGAATGGAGAGAAATGGGCTAGCAGTGATGGGTGACCTGGAGGCTCCTTGAGTGGTCTCTGGAGTTGTATGGGAAGACCTTAGCTCCTCTGCTACATCTATCTCTCTCTTAGCAGTTGTACCATTTGATGTTCTGCAGTTTATGTCCAAACATTACCTTGGGTCTCGTTTGAACTTCTCAACTGGGACTCGGGAGTATAGTGCATATTGCACTGTGAACATATCCAGACTGGAGCACAAAAACACCACCTGCAATGTATGCTTATAGAGCCATTATGCATAGGGTTGGACAGTCTTAGCAGGATGTTTGTTATTAAGGACTCCATCATTCTGAATGATCAGATTCATTTGTTCTCAGCCATGAAGTTACTTCATCCATGTGAAAGCCACTGGATTTTGCTTCGTAGGCCAATTCGTGATTCTGATTTGTAGAAGTTGCAAAACTTGTGTGCAAGTTGACGGCTATGATGAAATCTAGTGCATAAATTATCATGTTTAGTTTTTGTCATCCATATTTTTTTAATTTTCTCTGTGAGTGATGGAGAAGAAGCTCACTGGGATTCATAACTATTTGCTCAATGTCTGGTTTCAGATACTAAAGCTTGGGAAGTAGATACTCTTCGGGGGCATGTTAATAATGTATCTTGTGTCATGTTTCATGCTCGGCAAGACATTATTGTGTCGAATTCTGAGGATAAGAGCATTCGAGTTTGGGATATGTCCAAACGCACTGGTGTTCAGACATTTCGCAGGGAGCATGACCGATTTTGGATTCTTGCAGCTCATCCTGATATGAATCTTTTAGCTGCTGGGCATGACAGTGGGATGATTGTATTCAAGCTTGAGCGGGAGAGGCCAGCATATACAGTGTATGGAGGAACTCTGTATTACATAAAGGAACGGAATCTCCGCAGTGTTGACCTTAGTTCATCAAAGGAGATCTCTTCAGTTCCCATAAAGAAGCCTGGAGCAACAGGCATGAATCAAGGTCCTAGATCAATGAGCTATAATCCTGCAGAAAATGCTGTTCTTATATCTTCTGATGTTGATGGTGGCTCATATGAATTGTACATGCTGCCAAAGGATGCTGGTGGCAGAGATGTGCAGGAACCCAGAAGAGGGCAAGGGAGCTCAGCTGTCTTTGTAGCTCGGAATCGTTTTGCTCTAATTGATAAGGCATCCAATCAGATAGTGCTCAAGAATCTAAAGGACGAAGTGACGAAGAAATGCCCCTTACCTCTAGCTACAGTTGATGGCCTTTTCTATGCTGGCACAGGTAATCTTTTATGCCGATCAGAAGATAAGGTTTTGCTGTTTGATGTGCAGCAGAGAACCATTCTCAGTGAGATCCAAACCCCGTTTGTGAAATATGTGGTGTGGTCTCCAGACATGGAAAATGTGGCCTTTCTGAGTAAACATGCCATTATAATTTCCTCCAAGAAGCTTGAGCACAGATGTACTTTGCATGAAACTATTCGTGTCAAAAGTGGTGCTTGGGATGAGTCCAATGTCGGCGTCTTCATTTATGCAACCCTGAATCACATTAAATATTGTCTGCCAAATGGAGACCATGGCATTATAAAGACTTTAGATGTACCAGTGTATTTGGTGAAGGTTTCTGGGAATACTCTTTACTGCCTCGATCGTGATGGAAAGATCTGCACATTGCAGATTAACTCAACAGAGTACATGTTCAAACTTGCACTCATCAAGAAAAAGTTTGATGAAGTCATTCGGATGATCAAAAGCTCTCAGTTATGTGGTCAAGCTATTATTGCATATCTGCAGGAAAAGGGCTATCCAGATATAGCTTTGCATTTCGTCGAAGATGAGAGGACTCGCTTTAACCTTGCGATTGAATCTGGCAATATAGCAGTTGCACTTGCTTCTGCTAAAGAAATAAACGAAAAAGATCATTGGTATAGATTGGGCATAGAAGCTCTGAGGCAGGGAAATCATGAGATTGTGGAATATTGCTACCAGAAAACAAAAAATTTTGAGAGGCTTTCATTCCTTTATTTGATAACTGGCAACTTAGAGAAATTGAAGAAAATGCTAAGGATTGCGGAGATGAGGAATGACATTATGGGTCGTTATCACAATTGTCTCTATCTAGGAGATGTTGAGGAACGTATAAAAATGCTGGAAGAATCAGGGCATTTAGCTCTTGCATATGCCACTGCAGCAATTCATGGATTTGCAGACACAGCAAATCGCCTTGCTGATGAGCTTGGTAGTAGTGTTCCAATATTACCCGAGAAATCTGAACTACTACTACCACCTTCACCTGTGTTATATGATGGAAACTGGCCTTTGCTCCTAGTCAGTAAGGGTCTTTTTGAAGGTGCGTTTGGTGATGGTGGAACAGTAGATGAGGAAGAAGATGTTGATGCACAAGCCTGGGGTGAGGAGGTAGAGATTTCAGATGCTGTGGAAGGTCCTAGAACTGATGATGTTCATGATTTTGAAAATGCCAGACAAGATAATGATGAAGAGGGAGGCTGGGAAATGGAGGATTTGGAGCTACCAACTGATGTAGGTGTGAGTGAAAATTCAGTAACCACAACCAATGTCTCATTTATTGCTCCTTCTCCTGGTGTGCCAGTGCATCAAGTATGGACACACAGATCATCTTTAGCAGGAGAGCATGTGGCTGCAGGGGCATTTGACACTGCAATGCGCTTGCTGAGCAGACAATTAGGCATTCAGAATTTCTCTCCTTTGAAGCCTCTATTTGAAGATCTTCACATTGCAAGTCATGCTTATCTGCCTGCTTTTGCTTCAGTTCCTGTTGTTCCATTGGCCTTGGAAAAGGGATGGACAGAGTCTTCAGGTTTAAACTCACGCAATCCTCCAGCCTTGCTTTATAAACTCTCTTTCTTGGAGGAGAAGCTTAAACTTGCATATAAGCTTACAACAGAGGGCAAATTTACAGAGGCATTGAAGCATTTTCTAGGCATATTGCATATGATCCCACTTCTGGTGGTTGATACTAGGAAGGAAGTTGATGAGGCTAAAGAGCTAATAGGGATATGCAAGGAATATGTTCTTGCAATACGTATAGAATTGAAAAGGAAGGAGACAAAAGATGATTCTGTTCGGCAGCAGGAGCTTGCTGCATACTTCACACATTGCAATATCCAGAGTGTGCATGTAAAGCTTAGTCTTCAATCAGCTATGGCCCTTGCATACAAAGGAAGGAATTTTAATACAGCAAGTACATTCTGTCGTCGTCTTTTGGAATTGAATCCTAATCCGCAGACTGCGGCAAAGGCACGCCAAGTACTGGCTGCTTGTGAGAAGAATCCTTCAGATGAGAATCGTCTGAATTATGACCCAAGAAATCCCTTTACAGTATGCGGAGCTACTTTCACACCAATTTACAAAGGAAGCAAGGATATTTCTTGTCCATATTGCTCTGCACGGTTTGTGCCAGAAATTGCAGGCCGCATTTGCTCGGTGTGTGACCTGGCTGTGGTTGGTGCAGATGCCTCAGGGTTTTTGTGTTCATCCACACAAGTGCGATACTGATGATAGGTTACTTGAGTATAGCTTCAGAGTTCACTGGTCATGTTTTGGATGGACTAAACACTAAAGATTGAAAGCTTGTTTTGTTGAATTCATTCTATCACAAGAACATTTTCCCCCCTTGAGTTGGAAATGATTAAGAGGGTGCAGAAGCCATGAATTTATTATGCAGTTCTTGGTTTTGAAATGCAGATTTAGTCTCTTGATACTATTCTTTTTTGATCATGGCAGGTAAAATTTACTTGTGAAAGATAGATTATTTGTTTTATTTGCCAAGGTTTCATTAACTTGCCTCTTCATAAGGATAAGGTGCATGACTAGGCCACGCGGTGTAAGTTGGACTCCATTTATTCCTGGGAAAAGAAGGGTAGGAATTGTTCTCCTTCAAAAATTTGTGTATCTAGCAGTGATGCTAATCAGATGACTTGATTCCTGGGTTCCTGGAACGATTGACCCATGACTATTGCTGTTGAGGTGGCATACTTAAGTGCTGTCCTCTATAGGTTTTCCAGAAGATAACACATTTTATTTAATATTGTGATTGCCAAAAATGAGAAATCATGCGCTCATGTACTAATACATGAAGAAAGATGCACACTCAAAAAATGTGCATCCAAGTTAATTTTTGCAGTCATGTACACAAGAATATGTATGAACTCAAAGGAAGATCACTGCAGATTGGGATGTGGTAAGGCATATCTGCATGGATTGCTCATAGCCATGTGTTTTGTGCACACACGTGCAGGCGTGCAAACTGTGTATGCACGGTCACACACACGTGCGTGGGCGCGCGCGCGCACACACACACACACACACACACACACACACACACACACACACGTGTGTGTGCCCATGCGCGCGGGCGTGCACACACACACACGTGCACACACACACAGAGACACACACACACACACACACACACACACACACACACACACAGACACACACACACACACACACACAGACACACACACCACACACACACACACACACACACACAGCCACGGTCCATGTCCATGCCGACTTTCATGCTTTTCTTTTGACCTAAAGAGGACATTTTTCGAGTCTTTATATTTGCTGTTTTTCTATCTGTTGTCTTACATGCATGGACATGTAATCAATTTCACATCTTTGCATATGTGTTTTGAAGCTACATCTGTATGTATGTACATATCTAGTGTTGGTACACCTCCATGGGCAGGGCTTTGGACTTCTCCACTAGTACAATTTGAGGAATTCTCATATATAAATTTAAGAAGAAAAGAAACCATGTATGTATGTATGTATGTATGTATGCATGCATTCATGCAGGCATGTATGTATGTATGTATGTATGTATGTATGTATGTATGTATGTATGTATGTATGTATGTATGTATGTACGTACGTACGTACGTACGTACGTATGCATGCATGCATGCATGCATGTATGTATGTATGTATGCATGTATGTATGTATGCATGCGTGCATGCATACATGTATGTACTTATGCATGTATGTATGTATGTATGCACGCACGCATGCACGCATGCATGTATGTTTTTGTATGTATGCATGCATATATGTAGGCATGTGTGTGTGTACGTATGTATGTATGTGTGTATATATGCATGCATGTATGCATACATGCATGTATGTGTGTATGCATGTATGTATGCATTCGTGCATATATGTATGTAGGTATACATATTTAGCATTCATGCATGTATGTATGTATGTATTACATACACACGTACGTATGTACGTACATACGATGTATGTATGTATTTATATATGTACATGTGTATGCATGCATGTGTGTGTGTGTGTATCCGTATGTATGTATGAATGTGTGCATGCATGTGTGTGCACCTCTGGGTGCTAGTGTGTGCACATGTGAGTGTGTGTGTGTGTGTGTGTGTGTGTGTGTGTGTGTGTGCGCGAGTGTGTGTGGATATGTATGCGCGTGCGTGCATGCAATGCGCATGGATGCATGTATGTATGTTTGTTTGTTTGTTTGTTTATATGTATGTTTGTTTGTTTGTATGCATGTATGTTTCCCTGTTTATTTGTATGTATTATCTATGTTTGCGTATGTATGTATGTATGTATGGGGTTGGAACCGAGTTCTTTTGGAGAGCAGATGCTTTGAGAGGAGGGATTCTGCTGCCCCACCACCACTAAGGTTTTGCCATCCTTATCCTGTTCCATTTTGTCTCGTTGCCTTTGTATTAAATTGCACCCAGTAATCTAGGGTTATCTCACCTTTATTCAGTTCAATTTTATCCTGTTGCCTTTCTCTTTAAGAGCACCTTTTGAATTAGGGGGCCTTTACTGAGGTTCGGATTCTCACATGTGCCCTCGCTTGTTTACATTCTTTCTCTGTCATCCAGTTGTTTCTGCTGACTGCGACTTTATATTTTATTTCAGTTTTCTCACTTAGTGACCTGTTTGCGTTCTTGTTTCTTGTCTAAAATACTCCTTCGGCACTCAGCCAGACACCCGCTTTTTCCCAAAACATGACAACTTCGGTACCTGCAGCTCAGTCATCGCCAGCCATACATTTTCAAACAGACATGGCGACTACTGTGCACCAACCTCAAGTCCAGGAAAACATGCCGTCTGTTACATCTCAAGCTGCAGCAATGGTCAATAATGATCTGGGTCTTCAAAGACAGACTCCTATGGTACCATTCACATCTCACATGCCTGTAAACGAATATTGCCTTGATGATAAACAATCTATGGTCTAAATCTATGAGGGGTATTTTCAAAGATGGTCTAAATCGGGGTCCTTTGGAGGTTGAAGAAGTGAAAGTATTAAGTCAACCAGAAAAGATCGCATCCAAGGGGCTTGCATTTCATTACGGGGGCTTGGTTCTCTATATTCAAGGTAAACCGCATTCTGTGGTTGAGATCATACAACAGATTGACTCATGTTTCCAAAAAGATGTAGTAGAACGTATTTACTATGTTGGTCAGAGTCTTAAGAGACCATGTTGACATCACAAGAAGATCAGGACATGTTTGTTTATCATTGTCTATTCATTTATTTAATGGGCTCACATCTTCCCTTGGAAACCAATAAGATATGTGTGGACTACTTAAAACTTGTGTCATATGGGTTGACCTCCTGGACCTCCTTTGCTATTTATAGGACAATGTGGAAGATGGTTGGCCAAGTGCTAGGAATAGTGTTATATGTACCATTGTTTCCCGTACCAAGTAGACACCGCATGTGTTGTGTAGAATGTGGATGTTCCATTCCTACGGCATGCATGATTGGCTCAAAGATGTTGGTGAAATGCTTGTGCACCTCAAGTGGTGAAATTTGATGGGCGCATGTTTTCATGGCAGGAAAGTTGGTCATTTTGCTAGATCTTGCCATATTCCCCATGGAATGTTCCCATGATTCCTATGTATTTCGATAACTTGATTCAGGTTCCTTGGGAGCAAGTGTTTGGAAAAATGAGAACTATGGTACCTATCTCATCCATAAAAGTCACAACAGAAACCTCTCCCTAAAACACGGTCGGGAACAGACAAAGGAAATTCAATACTTGAGAAAGGGAAAAGTTCGGCTAATCATGTATGTCATGAGACTTCTTCCTATCCTAATGCACTACAAATAGGATCATGTAGTCCCAAACCCTTGGTGGCTCGTGGACTATCACAGATAATACTGTAATCAGACAAGGAGGGGTTCACTCTAGTCTCCTATACTTGTAAGTGGGGGGAAATTTGTCTCCAAACTATCATTCACTTTGATGAGAATGCCTGCATCAAAGCATGCGTCAATGTTGGAATCTCATTTTCAAGTAGAGGGTCTTGATATTTATGTTGCTGCTATCTTAACGGAGAAAGAAGCCCCCCCACATGCCATTTTCTACAACATAAAGTTTGTTACCTAAAATGTATAAGGATTATGCACTTCTACAAGTGGAACATACTAGGGGAATGGATTATTAGAAATAATATTGACATCCTTGTATCCAAGAGCATAAACTCCATGGGAAGCAGAATCACGTGGAACTTGTTGCAGATTTCAGGGTTGCATATGCCGGTACTATGACGTTCACATACTTTGGATGTCTATGTGTCATTCGATGGACCTTTAACCCTCAAGAAATGTACAATGACCCCATAGGTCGTCTGTTAATTTGTGAAATGGGTTTAGAGTGGTGTGGGTTATCCTCTTGCTAATGTATATGGCCATAATTTTTTCTTTAGATGCACCTACTATGAGATGCTTTTGCCATTTTGATATGTGCATGTTTGGAAGTCAGCCCATACCAACCAGAGCGGGAAAAATATATCCCTCAAACCACCTGGAGGGAGGCAATCGTCAGCCCTTCACATGTGTGTATTCAGCCCAGGCAGCCAACTGTTAGCTGCTGGAAATTTTACAGCCCTCACAATCAGTCCAGCAGGACTTTTTTATCCCCCTCAACAGATATCATACACCTAAGGTAATTCATGTGCCTTCATTTTTAGCCTTCTTTTTGTTTGATAGGGTAAACAAACTGTGTTTGGAGTCCATACTCTCTTGTATAGAAAGACTATGTGCTGCTGGAATCTTAGGGTTGACCTGAAATTCAGATGTTAGGTAAATTTTAGGCAAGTCCTATAATGCAGTAGAAGTTCCTAAAATAAAGGAAGTGGAAACTTACTATTCCTAGGCAAAACTTGATATTTGGAAAATTATAAATACCTTGTTTGCTTCCTTTTGAGAGCATTGCACATCATTTCCAACTACTAGATTTTACGAGCAGCTCAAGAGGAGTCTCTTATCTTTGTCTATTCTCACACACGAGTGTCTTCCCTACTGAATCTCTCGCTTAAGCTATGGATCTGGCAGTCCAACAGAGTTCTTCTCAGTCCAGCCCTGCTCAACAGCCTGCATCAGCCCCAGATGCATGGGCTACATTGTGGAGCAGCCGTATCATCTTCAAGCATGGATCCACCTTGCATGGTGATGTTGCAGCAGAAACTCGTAAAGATGTAAAGAGAGATTGCAGAGTTGAGGACTACTCATGTCCCGATTTGGCCAGTAGCCATGGATATGCTGCCTCTCCAATGTCTTTCCAAATCCTTCCAAGGGGTGGTGAAGGAGTGTGATGAGAGTCTGTTGACTCTTGTTTAGTAAAATGAAGAGCCTTTTCAGCACATACTAGACAATTGATGCCTAGTGGATTGATAATCTCAAGTCCATGTTGAAGGGAAGGCCTTTCTTGGTGGTTTGATTTTTGACTGCATGCGTCCTCTTGGATAGAGCTTCAGCTAATCTTCTGACTTTGCTTCGTGCAAGTCGATAAGGTCAAGGGTTACAAGTTGTTGAGGTCAGAGATGAATAAAGATTCCTTGAATGCCGATTCACAAGAGTTCGAGGAACCAAAAGATGAAGGTCCTTGACGAGCTGCAAGTGATCCCACAAATGCTCTACCTATTTTGGTTACTGATCGAGAACAAGGTACTAAGGAAAATTGTTTCTTTACTATAGGACATTTACAAGTATATCAAGAACTATGTTAATACCTTGGTAATTTTGTGAGGAGCCTAGGTGGGTGCTAGGTAGCGAGTGTCCTTTCATGGTGCCACATGAAACTTCAAGTGTAGGAGCACTTTGATTGTAGCTTCTCAATCACAGGGACCTCCATGGAGGGTTCAAAGATTTGATAGCAGAGAGAGGTTGTCTCGAGCAGACCAATAGAAGGGAAGGTGATTTGAGTCCCACAAGATTGACCACTTCCATGGTGGTGGGTCTTATTTAAAGAGGAAGAAGAGGAAGCCATCAGCCTCAAATACTCCTATGGTGGACATTATAGTGAACATCATTGTTGATATAGGTATCTTAAGTTTTTGACTCAAAGATATTTCATGTGTATATGAGTGACATTGTGATGTACTTAGAAGTATGTTTGACTTGCATGATCTCCGTGTTCAAGGAGAGATTCATAGCTAGACTGTTGCAAATCTTATTTGGCTTCACACAAGTTTATTTCTTTTTGTGTAGTGTAGATGCTTAGGCTAGGCAGAAAATCCATGAACTACCCATACATGATCAGATATGCAAATAGTGGAGGGAGTGACGATAGATCAAGATCATGCCGCATGTGGATCTCAGGATACAGCAATGAGTCATTAGATTTTAGGATGATGAGTCTCGATCGTGTAGATGCCATTTTAGGCATGCCATGGCTCTACCATAAGACATACTATCTGTCTATGGACTCTGTTTTTCATACAATATCTTCTATATTTGGTGGGATACATTATGTAGTTGAGGGGTATGTTCCCTTTGAGATAATGGATTTATGATGTCAATTTATTAGATAATTAGTGAATTTAAAACCTTTTCTTGTGATCAAGATGTCTATTATGCATTGCTTTATTTAATGCTATCGATGTGATTTCTCATATTCCTATCGTTTTATGATTGTCTTTGGTGAGCATGATCTATTCAATATGCCTGCTACGTCTAGTCTACCTAGTATGCATGCGATGGATCATGAGTTAATTCATTGTTAACAAAGTTTGTGGATGTATATTGGATCTACTAGATGGATCTTGTGGATCGACATTAGACAAAGATAGAGCTTGTACTTACTAGTGCACATATCTCTTGCCAATGTATATAAAAAAAGAGGATGAGATTGTTACATATAACTATCCTATCTCGATAAGGGGTTTATTGAGCCTACTAATACCTATTGGGCACTCACATTCTTCTGTTGAAGTATCACTTTTGCATGGGTGACATAGGTCTCAACAATCACCATCAAGAACAAGTATTTTTACCTAGGATGGATACCCGTATAGAACTCTAGTGCAATTTATTTCACCAACATTGATATGAGGTCAAGTTACCACTAAATGTAGTTATTTCCTAAGGATGTCTCAAAGATTCGGTTTTGCACACATTATGAACAATCTAAGTTTTTGTTCTTGCCTTTTGGTTTGATCAATGCATCTGCAATTTCAAGCAAAACATAAAATTTTTCTTTTGGTACATATTTGGGAAAGTGGATGGTCGTGTTTCTCAACATCTTGGTTTATAGGATTCTAGAGTACCATGCTCAACATGTTTGGCTTGTCTTACACAACAATGCATATGTGTGTGTGTGTGTGTTTCCCCCCCCCCCCCCCCCTTTTTTTGCATTGAGTTACTTTATTATGAATCCTTCCAATAAGGGAGGCATTTCTATCAAGGAAAGGAGGTGCCTCATGTAGCCGTAACCACACAAAAGCACCTCAATCTCCATCTCTTGCTCCATGGGATCCCATTATGCATGCATCTATTATATGGGATGAGATCTTGGCTTTAAAAAAAGGAAAAAAGCCACACCTCCCGTAAGGAGGATTATCAAGCAAGAAAAGGAAAGCTAGAGAGAAATTATTATCCCATCTCAAGGTACTTTTGTTTGGAGAAATTCAAATTTTACTTGCATGGTGCTCAAGTCATGTGGCCAGTCTTTGCATTTAGGAAATTTGAAGAATTGCTTTTTCTATCAAGCTTGGGACTTCTCCAAAGTTGCCTCTTCCACACTTTCTCTTGATTGGTGTCTAACCACTACATCATATTCTATCTACGTGCATCACTTCTCGCTCATCAAGGGGTACTCTAAGCCCCTTTCTCCTCCAATCCCCTCAATTTTTGGTGCCGACTTTGTCTATTGTTCCAAGTGTGGTGATTCATTTTGAAGATCTATGTTCTTCAAGGTCTACATTGTCTACCATTCTTAGTGCAACTTCATGGAATATGTTGTACTTGCGATCATTCAATCCTAT
The DNA here is from genome assembly GCA_020310875.1 of Ceratopteris richardii. NCBI lineage: Eukaryota > Viridiplantae > Streptophyta > Polypodiopsida > Polypodiales > Pteridaceae > Ceratopteris > Ceratopteris richardii. Next base: position 121,406,979 of record CM035431.1, read on the forward strand.
GTTCATGCACAAGGCTGAAAGGTTGAATGGCACAAATTATAATTTCTGGAGCTACACTATTAAGGTTTACTTATACACAAACTTGTTGTATGAAGTTGTAGATGCTACAAAACTTGATCGCGATAAGGGTAGTGACCTAGATGCATAGAACGTTTGGAATGTAAAAGGTAGGCGAGCCCTAGGGCAACTATTGGTAGCTTGCGATGAGATCTCTTTGACAACACATTATTGAAGGTGATTGATCCTAGCACTTGGGACATGATAGACCAAGGCATCGAGGATAAAAGCTTATACAAGCTTTCTTGCTTCCTCACTAAGGAATCAATATTCACCTTTTGGCACCAGAGATATGGCCATGCATCTTACTTAACTAAGATCTCAACATGTTAATGGTTTAAATAATTTCCAAAATCCTTCCAAGTGCAAGATGTATGTCAAGATTGCACTCAAGGAAACCAACATAGGGCTCCTAATCCAAAAGAGGCTTCCACCCAAGCAAGGAATTCTCTAGCTCTTGTCCACATGGGTCTCTATGGACCAATGACTAACCCATTGCTAAGTGGGTCACTCTACCTCTTTCTCTTAGTAAATGATCATACTAGATACATATAGGAGCCGACTTTGGAAGAAAGCCTAATGTCGACTACTTTAGAGTTTTTGGAAGTAAAGAATTTGTACATGTGCCTAGAGAAGGTCAATACAAGTTGACATCAAAATACAAGAAGCATCTATTCATTGGATATCATGAATAATCTAAGGCAGACATACTAAATGATCCACTCCATCACCATTTCAAAAGATGTAATCTTTGATGAAGCTTCAAATTAATCAATTAAAGGTCCAAGTTCAAGATTGATTGTACCCATCTACTCTTAAGGGAGACACAATCATTTGTAAGAAAAGTTCATAAGCAAGTACTTCCCAACAACCTAGGAGATCTAAAGGGTTCATCGAGAAGCAACAACGAGAACAAATCCACTTTGTTAATTATGCACTTATGCACTAACTTCAATGAATTCCAGAGCCTTCCAACTTTAGGCCAACTAGAGTGGGAAGAAGCTATGCAGCCAAAGATGTCATGGACAAAGGAAACCATCTTGAATCTCAGACTCCATGTGAATCCTTTATCTCAAGATTGGTTCAGAATTAGGAGAAACCAATGCTTCCATTGTGTCCGGAACATGCAAAACCCTAAGATTGACTGTCTTCTTGCATGATTCTGACATCCAGAGATCATGCTTCGAATTGATGACATCATCGATAACATCATCAATTCGTAACCGCCCTTGAATTGCCCTTGGAAAAACTATATAAGGAGGGGTTGGCCACATTCATTCTTAGTCTTGCCAATACTAGTCTTGGGAGCTCAAGGAGTCATGACTGCCAAGTAAGTACTCTCCAAGTTCTAGTTCCAGTTCTTGTCTTGTTCCTTGTTCCAATCTTGTCTACTCTAGTTCTTGGACATCCTGTATTGTCCTCTTGTAATGTCTTAGTACAAGATCTTGTCGAGTTCTTTCTTATATCTAGTTCATCTCCGAGAAGGGAGTTCTTGTAATCCAGATATCTTGTCTCATACTTACAATCCCGGGTTGTGGGATCTCCTGTATCATCTCTAGTCTAGTTTTCCATACCTATTGGTCCCGGGTTGTGGGACGTCTTATATCGGCTACGTCTTCATGTATTATTTCCCTACGTGGATGTTCTTGTAATCATAAGTGTATTTGTGAAATCTTGTCTAGTGAAGTCAGAGAGCACAATCTAGTGCTCCCCTGACATTTTGGCAAGACTAGCTTCTATCCAAGACCAAGCATCATGGAGAACGCTTATGAACAGATTGTAGCATCAGTTCAGAGTCTCCAACAACAAGTCGAGGACCTAACTCATCGACAGATATAAGTTGAGATGGGACATCTAGTGCATGTAGGTGCACTCCTCCAGGAATTACAAGAACGAATCGGGAGTCTTCAAGAAAATCAAGGAAGTATTTAAGTGAATCAACGGCCTAGTACGTCATTTATGAAGGAACCCAAGATTTGCATGCCAAAAAAGTTTGATGGGGATCACACAAAGTTTCATGGATTTCTCCAACAAGTTAAATTGTACAATCGTATGCAACCTGATAGATACCCTGAGGAGACATCAAGGTCGGGTTTATTGGAACCTTGCTCTGTGGCCAAGCATTATCATGGTTTGCCCCAATCTTGGAGAAGAATATGGCAATATTTCAGGACTATGAGGGGTTTCTTCGAGAACTCATCACCACATTTGGAGATGCAGACACAAGTCGAGTAGCAGAAACAAAACTTCGGAAGTTACGTCAAGGTAATCGCCCTGCCTCTACCTATGCATCTGAATTTAGGCAGTTGATATATGATCTCACTTGGCATGAATATTATTTCATAAGCCAATTTAGATGGGATTTAAGAGATGATGTGAAGGACCTTTTGCTCACGATGCCAGAGCTTAAAACATTGAATGAATATATCATGCAAGCTATTCAATGTGATAACCGACTTTTTGAAAGGAAACAAGAAAAACAAGTAGAAGGCAGACCTCGCCAGTGGAAACCCTTCCAACCCACTCCTAAAGATGAGTCTATGCCTGAACCTATGCAAATAGATGTAACTAAGTTTCAGCCTCTAACACCACAAGAGAAACAAAGAAGGAGAGTTAATAAGTTATGTCTCTATTGTGGAAACCCTAGACATATTGCAATTAATTGTCTGAACAAGAGAACTAACTCCAGAGTCGCAGCCACCCTTGTAGAGCAGGGAAATGAGGAAGTCTAGTTGTAAAAGAGACCGTGCAACCGGACCATGATATAAGAAAAGGTCTCATAATTCTAGCTACACCCATAGAAACATGTCTTGCACCTGTCAAGTTAATCATGCCCAAGAAGATCCTTTCCCTTACAACCTTAGTAGATTCAAGAGCCTCCTAATGTTTCATCGATGAAGGATTGGTTAAGAACATGGAATTCTTGTACTTCGAAAGAACAAACCAGTAGTAGTTGAAGTAGTAGATGGACGACCTCTAGCATCTAGGAATATAGCCATGGAAACCACACCATTAAGAGTATACGTTGGTGACCATGACTCCCACATATGTTTCAATGTAATATCGAGCCCAATACATCTAGTTATCATTGGAATGCCCTGGTTAAAGAAGCATAATCCATACATTAATTGGGAAAAGAATAAAATCACCTGTGGAGATATCCAGAAGAACCCAACATATGTCCTAGCCAAAGCCTTCATACGTGTAGTAACAAAGGAACCTACATATATGATCTATGCCATACCAACTCAAGAATCCAAGAAAGATGATCCAGTGCAGCTACCCAATTAGTACAAATGCTTTGAAAATGTTTTTGAAAAGAAGAATGCAGATATCCTTCCAGAGCATAAACCTTATGATTGTGCCATAGAACTTCAAGAGGGAGCGCAACCGCCCTTTGGAACAATCTACAGACCATCCCTAGAGGAACTTAGAGGACTACACAAGAACATTGATGAGAATCTAGCAAAGGGGTTTATCAAGCACTCAAAGTCTCCAACAGGAGCTCCTATTTTATTTGTAAAGAAGAAGGATGGGACTCTCCGGATGTGTGCAAACTATCTTGGATTGAATAAAGTCACTATAAAGAACAGATACCCTCTACCACTCATATCATAGCTCTTGGAACGCCTTGGAAAAGCAAAATTATTCACGAAGATTGACCGTCAAGGAGCTTACAACCTTGTTAGGATCAGAGAAGGAGACGAATGAAAGACAACATTTTGAACAAGGTATGGCCATTTTGAATATGTACTTATGCCATTCGGTCTCACAAACGCTCCAACTATCTTCCAACAAATGATGAATGATATCTTTCAAGAATATTTAGATGATTTTGTTTTAATATACCTTGATGATATCTTGATATTCTCCAAAAATCTAGAGGATCATGAATGTCATGTAAAGATAGTCCTACAGAAACTAAGAGAAAAAGGATTATATGCAAAATCGGAGAAGTGCTCTTTCCATAAGACATAATTGGAATTTTTAGGGTACATTGTATCAGATAAAGAAATTTTTATGGACCCTAAGAAGATTGAGATAATCCTTGATTGGCAACTAGAACAACACAAGAATACTAGCTAATGGATATAAACACAAGCACACCATTGACTATGAAGAAACCTTTGTTCCCAGTGCAAAATTTACAAATAGAAACCAAATATTTCCTATGAAGTTGGTATACTTAGTCAGTTTGCACATCAACCTCGTCAGACACATTGAAAAACTTCTCAAAGATTACTTAGATACCTTGTCATCACCCAACATCATGGTCTTTGATACAAAGGGGGCATTGATCTTGCAGGATATTTTGATTCAAATTGGACCAGTGATCTTGATTTGTGACTGTCTACTTCTAGATATATATTTTGCTTGGATCATGTCCTATATCTTCGGCAAGTAAGAAGAACCTATAGCAACCTATAGTTGCTGTATCATCCACTGATGCAAAGTATCAAACATCCCCCTTTGGAGCATGCAAGGCCATATGGCTTTGATGTTTATTATGTGATATTGGTATTTTGTAGGACATGCCTACATGCATCCACACTGACGGCTAGTTAGCCTTGGTCATTGCCGAGAATCGAGTGTTCCATGCTCACACCAAGTACATCGAGATCTAGTACCATGTCATCAGTGACAAGCTCATATCATAAGAAATTACTGTAGAGTAGTGTATCTCTCAAGTGAACGTGGCTGTGAGTTTACCCATTTCTTGGTATACTCACTTTAAGTCTTTGACACACTTTCATTTTGTGAGTGCACTCTTTTCATTTTGCTTCCCGATGTGTACTCTCTCCATAAAGGTCATTGTCAGCATAACTTAATTGATTTTTATTTTTTGTGCAAAAAATGTACTCAACAATGACTTCACTAGTATTGTTGGAAGGTCTTTTCGTGGTTGTTCATGATTCAAAGGATGTCCTTTTGCTTTGAGGCACTTATGGAAGTTATATGGAGCTGGTGGTCACATTATCTCTCTAGAATCCTTTGGTGAGGGCTCCAAAATCTTGGTGACCTCAGTTTAGGCTTAGAAATCATAATAAGGAAGTTAGCATTGCAATCATTGATGCACTTTGTTTGTTGCATTGTGCCATTTCTTACAAGGGTTTGCTTTGCTTTACTTTTCATCAATACCTAACTTTCTCTCTAAAGCATATCCATGCCCATTAGCATAGTGGGTTTGCGTGACAAAAGGGGTTTGCATTGTAGTATTCTTGGGCTTGTTATGTGCTCATGCCACTTTCTCACACTCCAACTTTGTTATCCTGATGGTATAATTAGGTAATGAACCATCTTTGCAATACATTCCATAACAAGACCATATCATTGAGAGTAATGATGATATATAGATTCGAGAAGAAGAACAAGACATCGATATGTATGATGAGTTTGTAACTCACAAACAAAATGCTATACTCATTGAAAGAACACAAACATTTGAAACACTCATGCATAGTTTAGTCAGTCCTTTACATGACCTCACAACCCAATCGACATGTTTCCCGATTGCAATATATGGATAAAACACATTTAGAAAGCCATCTATTTCATGAATATCAATTGCTTGAAAGATAAACCCATGGAATATAGGGGTTAATGTTTGAGAAGATTCCTTAATTAAGGATCTTAAGCCATCTTAGTTTATGGGAGATGATATGGATCATGATAAAGACATGGTGTAAGTTTCTCTTAAAAAATGGAATGACTAGACCAACTTAACATAACCCCATTGGAATACCAAGTCTAGAAAGCCAATGTTATTGGCTCAAAAGCATATAAGTGGCTCCTAGATCTATGAAATGCAAGAACTCTTCCTTGTGATTGGTTACAATTTGAGAGTATCTTTCTTAACTGTTTTTTTGTAAAAAATGAAGAGGAATGCAATTGGGACAAGTGGGATAGGTTCATGCAACAAGGTTTACCCCTCTTGAAGATCTGGATATTTTTCAGAGTTTGCATGTTTATGAGGGGATTAGATAAGCCATTAAGATGGAGGTCAACTGGAATATACTTAAAAATATAGATGAAGCCATTAAGTTTCTCTAGATATATGAAGAAGCTACACTTCTATCTTGCTCGTTTCAAAATTCTTCTACTTTTTTGGACTTGCGAGGTAAATAAAATCTAGGAAAAATCCTATTTAGAAGAAGGTAGAAAAATATATAAGAAGCCAAATTTAAATGATGAATTTGAAAAAGCCAAAAAGGGAAATATCTACTTAGATATCTCTTTCCCAATAATACACAATGGAATTAACCAATGAAGAAGGGCAAAGACCATAAACTATTAAGCACAAGTGACTTATAGGGTAAAGAGAAAATAAGCATCCACATGGTGCAAATTCTACCTGTTATTGATACCAATCATTACACATCTGCATGAAGATACTACATACTTGTCACTTATCTAAGTCTATGTTGACACACACTTTCAGACCGCATGATTTAGTGAAGTTACATAGGTCTATTAAGATGATATGTTTCCAAGTGATGATTGATGAATCGACCAGTGATTATGCGATAGTCAAGAAATTGAAAGTTCCCAAAGTTCAAGTGCTCATTGTTATGTGTATCCATGATTGACGGAGAAAAGAAGAAAGTATGAGATACAATTGCGTTAAACATGGAAGTAGAGCTTCAAGGATATTGCAAGATGCTCAACTTACAAATCATGAATATGAATCAAATGGACTTGTTTTAGGGTATGAATGGTTATGAGGCTTAGGAGTACATGCTAAATCAGAGTTACTACAAAAAAACTCTAGAATACAAAAAATATGGGAGCACATACATGATCAAGAGTGTACACGATGTGGTCAATATACCATTAATATTGTCTTTGGAACTTGAGAATAAAAATTCTACTAATACAAATATTCTCGCAATATAAATGCTCTTCAAAGCTCATTATTATTATTTTTTTAAAAGACTTCATTTTGGTTCAACTTAAAAGTTTTATGTTTGACTTAAAAGATGTATTTCCAAAGGATTTATCGAGTATCTTACCTTTGGTATGAAGAGACATTGAATTGGTGTTTGATACAAAGCACATTGATAAGCCACCCTACATGTAAACTCAAGGCCATCTAAAGGGGTCAAATAGAAATCCAAGAAGACCTCAAAAAAGGATTCATATAGCGTAGAAAATCACCATGACCAGCATGATAAAATAAAAAGATGTTTCGATGCAATTATGCATTGATTATAAATTGCTAAACAAGGTAACAATAAAGAACAATGTTTCTATGCCAAGGATGAAGGATTTATTTGATAAGAGGTTATATTAGTGTAGAATTGAGATACAAGATGTTCTTAAGAATGCCTTTAGAACTAGATCTTGGCATTATGAGTTTCTAATGATATCATTTAGTGTCACTAATTCTCTAGCTACATTCATGAAACTTATGAATGAAGATTTATGGCCTTACCTAGGACATTTTGAAAAATAATTCTTGGATGATGTCCTTGTTTATTGTGCAACAATTGAAGAATATTTGGATTACTTACACGAGGTTTGATAAGTATTAAGAGGGAAGTTACATTTTGGTCAAATGTCAATTCTTCACTCAAAAAGACTCAAGTGGAAGACTTATAGTATCCATGATATATATCTATTACATAAAAGAAATGTGCATGAATTGAGAGATTTAAAGATGACATAAAGACCTCTTTTGAGTGTTTTGAGTCAGCTAGGAATTAAGAAGGCTTATAATCTTGTTAAAGTTTACTTTTAATGGCATAGAATTCATGAGGATGTCCAAGAACATGCACTTATGTGCACAAAGTTCTAGGTCGATAAATTTGAAAGGTTGAGGATAGAATGAATTCTCCACCCATTAGCAGATCCTTAATGGGAAATGGGGAAATTTTTTTATGGATTATATTGTGAGGCTATCCAAAACCCAGAAGAGCATGATTTAGTTTGGGTGGTTGTGTATAGGTTAAACAAAATAGATAGGTTTAAGGAGATACCATAGACTTGACCCTGTGTGAGGTAGCGGTGCACAACAAGTTTGGAACAAAGAAGCAACCCCATGTTTATACATATAGTTCTACAAAAGAGTCGCCCACCCCCTAGACACTAATGGCTCCAAATAGCCCTTCCCACATGATCTCTGAGATGACCCATCTTGACAATTATTATTGAATGACCCTTGTGATAGTAGGTTCACGGACTTTGCTTCCTTATATTTATGCATCCAATAGCTTCCTTCAAGTCATCATTTCATCTTTCAAGATAGCACCTGTCATAGCCCAAAAAGCAATCTCATGAAGCAACGTGGATGGATTAGGTCACAAGAGGAGGATCGAATGGAGTAGCCCTGAAAAAAATGACCCCAGGAAAAAGACCTTCATCCACAAACTTTTGTTGACCATCTATGTGGAGGAGGCACAAGGAGAATTTTCATTGCCAAGGATCGAGTTCACCAAAAAATGACCCCAGGAAAAAGACCTTCATCCACAAACTTTTGTTGACCATCTATGTGGAGGAGGCACAAGGAGAATTTTCATTGCCAAGGATCGAGTGTGGAGAGCCGCATAAGATGAGGCCGAGTAGAGGGATGAGGTGCAACTCACCCTTGAGTTTGAAATAGGTAGAGAGAAATGTCAATGAAGCCAAAGTTGAACTTGGTCACACATACAAAGGAAAAAAGGCACATGTTTGCACATAAGGAAAATATCTCCATTTGCATGGAGCAATCAAGAGAGGGGAGCTAATGAATTCTTAGCCCCTGTACCAAAGAAATCTTCATGGACGTAGGGGAAGCATAGAATCTCATCCATCAAAGATGGGAGACACGTGTTGGGGGAGCTCTGCAGAGCTCAATGCCGCCCTAGCCTTGTGAAAGGGATGGAGCCAAGTGCATGATGTCACACAATGGAGAAGCCATAGAAGAATCTGAGCTTAACCACAATGGTGGGGGAGCATATGCTAAATCCCTGAGCATTGTTGCACACCTGATAGGGATGGGGAGTCAAGCACCACCCCATGAGCAAAGAATCTCCGCACAATCAAGGAGCAAAGCTTAACATGATGCACATCACACTCGACATGCAGAGATTAATAGTAGAGAAAAGGATTTGAGAAAGGAATGTAGCCCAAGCTAGCACAACACAAGAAGACATAGGGCATCAAGCTCTTAACCTTAGTAGAAGAGGGCAAGGAGCAAAGCTCCACCCTTGTGAAGAGGATTAGGGCAACATACAACACAACCCACCCTCAACAACACAGGGGTATCCTATGAAGGCTCAGCCCTGAATGCATGAGAGAAGAAGAACGAAAGGGAGAAGGTTCTCCCCCCACCAAACCCTATGTGCCTGCATCGGAGTAAATAAAGAGAGAGAGTAAGAGGAGAGTTAATTTGTTCCCCTTCATCATGCTTAGCCATTGGCCAACTACTCCTAGAAATTCCACAAACCCTTGAGAACATGGAGAGGAGGATCATCAATGATCCTAGTCCACAAATGGAAAATACAAGAAATGCAATGCATTCTACTCACACACAAGGAGAGACAAGCATGCACACACACCACACTCTCACTCACAAAGACAAATATACACAAGTGCACACAGTCTTAAAAAGTAGAGAGTTCTTCCCTTCATTCCTAAAAGATATGTACATGGAGCTCATGTGAACCAAAAAGCTCTCTTTTCCAAAAATGAGCTTCTCTACTTATTAGCTAAGCTCTTTTCCCCATGTGCTCTAAAGACTAGTCTAAAGGTGGACATGTGCCTAACTAACATATTCTAAGGAGATCTTCCCAAATATTCTCCTAACAAACATATATTCAAAAATACATGCGTGGGGTTTTTTCATATATCCTTAATTTTTCAAAAAAGGGATTTTTATTTACAAGCCTCCAACCCTTACTTTTGGAGAAATATTACAATGGTCCTAAGAGGGTGTTCTCATGTGCAAGCCTAAAGATGTGCACAAAGGGGCATTTCTATGAGCAAGAGAGGTTTCCCATGCACAAGATTATTTGTGCAAATATGTAGAACACCCTTCAACCTGACAGTTGGAATCATAGGTAATTGTTTTCTTTTATTCATTTTTTACCATCATCATCCCTACCATCCCTACTCACCCCCTACCTTCATCTCCATCATTGAAAAATTCTCACCTCCTTAGTCATATTCCCACCACCCCTCCATTTCCCTCATTTCATTTGTGAGTGAGAGAGAGAGAAATCTTGTGCATTGTGTTTTCTATGCTTTTGTGAGATTTCTAACAGGCACCAACAACAACAACAACAACAACAACAACAACAATGTCAACAAGTATGAAAAAACTCTACACCTCCTGGGACATCGATCTCTATCTATTGCAACAGAAAAAAACTTGGATATTTTGTTAATTCAATTAGAGCACTATAGGATACAGCATGTGCACATCATGAATCACTATTTTTTTTGCAAAAATAGGCATTATATCTGTCCATCGTGATAGACACAGTCTATCGATAATAGATGACAAAAAATGAATTATGAAAGATGATGTCCATCATGACTGACACCTTGTCCATCGTCATAGATGGTTTACTATCATGAAAGAAACATACACCGTGATGGTGATTCCTCTGCTTTGAAACCACTTATTGATGCCCGTCACGACAAAGGCCCGAACCTTGTCAAGCCTGCGGAATTCGCCGCGTCACCGAAAAGATGCTAAGCTAGAGCAATATTAGAACACCTCCATAATCAACAGTAGCTTAGCAAGGTTACTGCCGCTCAAACATATAAGACTCTATTTTGAATTTACTGAAATTCAACTGGAACTTCACCGGACTGTCACCAGACTGACACCGTAGTTATACCGGAATCTTACCGAAATCAACTCCTAGTTTGTTTGTAATTACGTCAAGTGAATATACGTGAAGTAAGGAAGTAATGCGTGAACTTCCTTCACTGAATGAACTCTTTCTGAAGTTTAAGGAAAAAACTTCACCAGTTCAGCATGCCTTTTTCCGGTTAAACTTTGTACTCTGTGTACATATCCATTTCACCAAAATCCTTGATGAATTGATAGTAGAGATGTCTAGCTATAAGGTGAGCTATCTCTCATACAAAACCTTAATTTATTCTGCGAGATATACTTCGTTGTTCTACCGGAAAATACGTTTACTGAGACAACTGTAATTGACTGAAACATTCGTTTACTGAGAAAATGAATGTTAACTAACTTTATACCGTAACACGAAAATACTCAGGTTTCTTCACATACGAACAGTGCGCGCAAACTTCCACATGAACATGTGTTTTCTATTAGAGAAGATGTGTACAATGCTAGCTTGGCCTCTTCTTGCTCAAGCTATAGAAACTCTCCTACACTGAGTAGTTTCTTCTTACCATCTCTCTCAGATGAATACCTGACATTTCAGGTTTCTGTTATTCATCTTTTCATACGCGATCTCTGGCGTCTTCTAAAACCTATTCTTGATCTCTATGTGCACTCTATTTCAAACTGCGCGCTCTTCTCACGCACGTTCTTGCTCGCACTCCCTCTTTTTTCTTATGCACGTTCTCTCTTTATATACAGTTTGATTCGGTGTAACGAACTCTAACAAACTCTGATTCTGGAAGATTCTGCGCTGTACATAACGGTCATGAATTTGTCCCTTCACTAAGGCTTTTGATTTTCTGAATATTTTGATTCCGCTTCTCTTTATCTTTCTTTTTCTTTATGTCTGTCTTTATGTCAAATTCGTGAGTGATTCTTCAACAGCTCCCCCTCAATCACTAATGTGACTCTTCCTGTCTTTCATATATTTTCCTTTCTTTTATACCTGCCATTTCTTTGAATCTACTTGTCTTCGTTCCATCCAAGCTCTTTGTCAGAATATCTGCAATCTGATCTTTTGTCGGAGTGTATACTATTTCTATCTCCTTGTCCATTACCTTTTCCCTCAGGAAATGATATTGAATTTCTATGTGCTTTGTTCTTGCATGAAATACTGGATTTGCTGCAAGATACATCGAGCTCATATTATCTCCATGTATGATAGGTATACCTTGATCAATACCCATGCTTTTGAACAAGGTCTGCATCCATATCACTTCTTTAGCTGCTTCTACAAGTCCTTTATATTCTGCTTCTGTTGATGATAAAGCCACTGTGTGTTGTTTCTTCGAACACCAGCTCACTAGCTTATCTCCTAGGTATATCATATACCCATGTGTTGATCTTCTGTCATCTTGACTTCCTGCCCAGTCTGAGTCACTGAATGCTCTCAGCTTTATATCTGACGTAAAAGGATAGTATAATCCTTCTTTTATAGTTCTTTTGATATATCTAAGAACCCTCTGTCCTGCAACCCAATGTTGATCCTTCAGACAATGCATGAACTGTGAGAGAACTCCTACTACATAGCTAAGATCCGGTCGTGTTAGTGTAGCGTAAATTAGACTTCCCACTAACGACTGATACTTTCTCATATCTTTAAACTCTACACCACTATGTTTGCTGAGTTTATGATTTGCTTCAAGCGGTGTTGAAGCTTCTCTGCAACTCTCCATATTAAACTTCTTCAGTAAGTTTAGGAGATACCTTTCTTGCGTAACATATACACCATGATCTGTGTATGTGATTTCCATTCCAAGAAAGTATGATAACTTTCCTAGATCACTGATATGAAACTCCTTTTCAAGTAATCTCTTTACTTCTTTAATTCCTTCATCTGAAGTACCTGTGATTATGATGTCATCTACATAAATGCAAATGTAGATCATACCTTCTTCTGTTCTCTTGATGAGTAGACTTGCATCTGCTTTCGAACTTTGGTATCCAAGTTCATTGAGATATTTCACAAGTCTGTAATTCCAAGCTCTCGGAGCTTGCTTCAGTCCATAAAGTGCTTTCCTTAATCTACAAACAAAGTTTGGGTATCTGGAACTTACAAACCCTTCCGGTTGTTCCATGTAGACTTCATCTGATATATGTCCATTCAGAAATGCATTCTTGATATCTAGCTGAGTTAGCTTCCATCCTTTTGATGCTGCTATAGCAATTACTGTCCTTATGGTTGACATCTTTGCCACCGGACTAAACGTCTCGTCATAATCTATGCCATGCGTCTGAGCATAGCCCTTGATAACCAGTCTAGCTTTGTATCTGGGTATCCTTCCATCTGCAAGTTTCTTAACTTTGAAAACCCATTTATTTCCAATCACTTTCTTATCACTTGGCTTCGGAACAAGTTCCCATGTCTTGTTCTCCTCCAGTGCGCTGAGCTCTTCTTCCATTGCTTCTTCCCATTGCTTCTTTCCTTTAGCTTCATCATAGTTTTGAGGTTCTTCATCATCTTTGACCATATATGCATAATTTTTCTGAGTTATATACGAAGTATCATAGGAATACCTTTCTGGTTGTCTTCTAGTCCTGCTTGACCTTCTTGGTTCAAACTCTTCATGTGTATCTGAATACACTTCTTCATCAAATCCCTGTTCATCTCCATTTCTCATACTTGATCCGAGCCTGAACGTACTTGCCTGCATATGATCTTCATCTCTATTCACCTGCACAATTGATTTCCCTTTCTCTCTTCTTCTTTCCTCTTCTTCAAATTCTTCCGTTGTATGACTTTGGCCTGCATACCAGCTTTTCTGTTCATCAAATGTAACATCTCTGGAAATAGTGAACTGTTTTGTTAGAGGACTCCATAACCTGTAACCCATCTGCTTTTCATCATATCCGACGAACACATATTTCTCTGCTTTTGGTTCAAGCTTATGTCTGAGTTGTGACGGTACATAAGCATAAGCTACTGATCCGAACACTTTGCAATGATCAAGTGTTGGCTTCTTTCCCCACCAAGCTTCATAAGGAGTCATTCCATCTAAAGCTGTACACAGTAATCTGTTTACCAAGTATGTAGCTGTATTTACAGCTTCAACCCAAAGATAATTTGGACAATCCTTTTCCTTTAGCATAGCTCGTGCAAACTCGACTAGAGTTCGGTTCCTTCTTTCTGCTACACCATTTTGTTGTGGTGTATACCTGCAGGTTATTTCTCTCTTAATACTTGCATTCCAAAGATAATCATTGAACTCTCGGGAGAAGTATTCTCCCCCTCCATCAGACCTCAGTCTCTTCAGTTTTTGACCTGTGAGTCTTTCAGCATATGCATGAAAATGCTTGAAGGTTTCAAATACTTCTGATCTTTCCTTCAAAACATATAACGTTATCCATCTTGTAGCATCATCAATGAATAAAACATAATACCTTGAACCACTGATTGATCCTTCTTTTGTTGGACCCCATACATCTGTATGAATGAGTTCAAGTACTCTGTCATGTTTGAATCCTTTCTTCTGGAACGGTAACCTGTGGGCTTTTCCCATCTGACATGCTTCGCACTTGTGAATCATGTGTTGGTTTTGTACATTCGGTAATCCCAGTACTGACTGATTCGAAATCATAGCTTTAATTCCTTTTTCATTAAAATGACCTAATCTCTTATGCCAGAGATCAAGTTCTGTAATCACCTTTTCACCATGTGTGAGCAACGCTTGACCAATGTTCCCTTGTACTCTTAAAGTAAAGATTCTACCTTCCTTCTTACCAGAGACGATCTGATGATATCCATTCTCGGGATCTTCTACAAATACTCCTTCATTTGTAAATCTGACCTGAAATCCTTTCTCAACTATCTGTCCCACACTAATCAAATTCTTAGGTATTGTCGGAACATATAAAACATTGGTTAGCAAATCGGCTCCACTCTTACATTTCACTTTTCCAATTGAGTGTACACTGTGTCTCGTGTTGTCACCTATTTGAACAGTATGATTGGAACTACCCCTTTCCAATTCTGACATCAGTTCTATATTTCCTAACAAATGGTTAGAACATCCAGAATCAATGTAAAATACCTTTAGATCTTCGTTATCTGATGTGCCGATTGAGTTCATCATCAATGACGTATGACTTTCATTCTGTGTATCATTTGCGTAGTTGTTGTAGGTGGTGTTGTAGGATTGATTCTGTCCCCAGCTTCTTGCTCCACCTCTACCATAACTTCTTCTTTGATTTTGTCTACCTCTTTGAAAGTTATTCTGATATCTTCCATTTCTACCTCTGCAGTTACTATTCTGATTTTGATTTGATCCTTGGGAATTACGCCAGCAATCATGAGCTAGATGATTACTTAGTCCACAAATCTAGCAAGCCTTCTTATTGTTATTCTGGCTACTTCTTCCTCTTCCAAAACCTCTTGCTCTTCCTCTATCGGTGCCTTTACTTCTTGCATAATAAGCCTGAGAACTCGACTCTTCTTCATCTTTTGACTTACCTTTGTCTGCTTTTTTCTTGTTCTTCATGTACATTGCAGAACTTTGTCCTTCATCTGCATCTCCTTTCAGGTCTTGCTCATATGTGAGCATCAAACCAAGCAGCTGATTTAAATCTGGTACAAAATGATTTAAAGAAAGTTTAGTTGAGAGTACGAAAGGTTTCCACCTTTCATCTCCTCTCAAACCTGTGAGCACTTGCGCTATCAATCTGTGATCTTCGACATCTTCATTTATGGATCCAAGACTATCTGCTAGATCCTTCATCTTAGTGACATAGTCACTAATGCTTTGACTCGCCTTCTTTTTGAACGTTGTGAATTCGGACCATAAGCTAGCCTTCCTAGCTTTCGTAGTATTTTGGAAATGATCTTCCAACGCACTCCATATGTCCTCCGCTTTCTCCAGACCTCTAATGTGCGGTAGTAGATGATCTGTAACGTTATTATAAATGTAAGCTCTTGCCGTTGCATCTTTCTTCTGCCACAGCTTCAAGGCTTCTAATTCTTCTTTTTCCGGTTGACTATCATCTTCAAAAGTCGGTTTCTTTTCTTCTCCAGTCACATACATCATTAAGTCCTTAGTCATAAGTAAGGCTTCCATGCGCATTACCCACGCAGGATAATTATCTCTGTCCAATTTATCAATTTGGACATGATCTGCCATGATCTTCTTGTTTCTGTTACTTCCGGTGAGTGTAATGTTAAAGGGTTTTACCTTTTGTAAACCTTTACCCTTGAGAATAACTTCGGAACGTTTCTTGACGCCGTTTGTTGTTGATTCTCTTTCCGTTCCTTCTTCTGATGCTTCAGTGAGAGTAGTTTGAAAACTTGTCTCACCGATACCTTATCAAAACATTTGAATTGCAATATATACCCCACTTCGACCTATTAGCTGATTATAACATAGAGATAAAGTGAGTGATAAGCAAAACACCAACTTTTTCCACTCAATTCCAACCTAATGATGTTCTAGAAAGAGCTCAATGGGGCACCATATTTCAACCAAATCGGCATCACAATTTTCTAGAAACTTGTCAAGAGATGATGCAAACATGGTCCATTGTACTACTGCATATCATGTACAATCCATGTTATGGACCAATACCTAGAAGACGACCATGGATAGCTTTTGCAATCAAAGTCATGAATATTCTTGAGTGTTTTGATTGCTTGAATTATCTATACTTTGCTCCACCCCACTGACCTCCTTCACTGGCCTAGATGGTGTCAACAATTCACCATTGTACTCCATGATTGGAGAATATACCCAATGTCACCGCCAAGATTTGTATGAAGATATCTGAATTGATGAGTGTGGTCTTCAAGAAATTCAAGAGATTCAAAGCTCTGAATATATCGGCACTTGGTTTCAACAAAGGGAATTTAGACTTAGTATGTGATATGAGCACCACACCCTCTGTAAATACTATATATGCTTGGTAGTATCATATAAATATTCATCATCTTATTATAAATAGACCTTTGAAGAAATGTTCTCCACTAGATTTTGGGAATATCATTAAGAGATATTCATATCAAGGCCCACTCATGTGCTACACCTCTTTGCTGTCAAGCAAGCCCTCTAGATCGAGAAGTTAGGAATGCTACATCTAGATGTCCTAGGTCTTGTAGATTGGGATCAACTCATGGCTGATCTAGCCAGAGGACTTATACTAAAAGAACATGAACTAGGCACTCACATGGTTCAATATTACATAGAACGCCCTCCACAACAAGGGTCTATCACGGATGACAGACCTGAGAGAGGGGGGAGTGTTAGCAACCAAGGCGGGTTAAGTTGCTAAGGGAGTATGACACAAGGAAGCTAGAGACATGAGAGCCAAAGAGTAGAGCAAGGAGGACCAAGTAGGCTCCTTCATTACAAAGATTTTTAGCTTGTTGGGCAGAAAAAGATTTTGGCCAAGAAATTAATATGGAGAATTTAAATGAAACCAATGAATCCTCTGAAACTGGTGATTATAGAAACATAGAAACATTCTCAAATACATGTACACAAATAGGTTTGGAACCTATGTATATCAGGATGGGATGCATAAGTTTCTCATTAGATTGAGAAACTTGGAATTTCCCCTGAATATAACACTAGTAGCACAGTTCAAGGATGGTAGATATGAGGATAGAC
Organism: Ceratopteris richardii; assembly: GCA_020310875.1. Taxonomy (NCBI): domain Eukaryota; kingdom Viridiplantae; phylum Streptophyta; class Polypodiopsida; order Polypodiales; family Pteridaceae; genus Ceratopteris; species Ceratopteris richardii. Next base: position 121,424,475 of record CM035431.1, read on the forward strand.
AAGGATGTGTATACATATTTTCACAAGACCCAGAAAATTCTAATGACCTAGGGCAATGTGCAGACAAGAGACCTTGGGAACAAAACCTAGGGCAACCAGACTTGCCAAGACAACATGAAACTCACAATAATAGTGAACAAAAAAAGGTAGGAGACTACATACTTCCCCAAACCCTTTTGAGAGAGAAGCAGAAGGACTTAATGATTTTCCATTGAGAAGAAGACATCAGTGGCAAAATCAGGGAAGAATGCTTAGGCCCTATCAAGTAGCCAAATGCATGAAGAATCAATATGAAGGATATTCTGATCCTCATGCTCATGCTGCAGAATTTAGACAATTAATTAGAGCAAAAGAAGTTAAGGATTACAAAGTCCAATTTGAAGCATTTGGTCTAACCTTAACTGGACCTGCACTATCTTGGTTCATTCCCTTGAGAAAGGAAATGTATCTGGATATTGAATCTTTCCTAGAAGCCTTCATCGGGGAATTCTCAAAAACTGGAATAAAACATAGCACAACTACCTTGATACATAGCTTTAAACAGCAAAAAGATGAAAATGTTAGAGAGGCAGCTAGGAGATTTAAGCAATATATTGGCAGATGTCCCAGAGAAGAAGTATCTTCCATGACAAGACAAGTATCCCTATTCATAGAAGGATTGAGAAGTGCCCAATTAAGAACCCTGGTGTATTATAGGAGGTGCCCTGATCTAGGAGCATGTGTGAAAGAGGCAATAGATTTGGAGGATAACAGAGGACAAGATCTGTTAGCATTTGATCAACCTAGAACAAATGAAGATAAAATCCCACTAGCAGAAGAATTGGCACAAGCCATTGCTAAAGCCCTAGAAGTTAGCACCAAAACAAATTTGATAAACACCAAGATAACAACAAATAAAAAATGCTATAATTGTGGAGAAAATCATTTGGTACAACAATGTCCATATAAAAAACCACAACATTTGCAAGATAAGAAAACACTCAAATATTGTACACTAGAAAGAAAATGGACAAATCATACCAGAGAAGAATGCTTTTACAATAAACAACCCATTAAGGAGAGAGAATATGCGAACCAAAGAGAATCTGGATTTATTGAGCAACCAAGACCGGTACTTGGGCAACAACCTCCATTACCAACAAATGTGGTACCAGTCAAATACACACCAATAGAAGAGGGAAAATCAAGAATAAGATCACCATACAAAGAAGATTATCATTGGAATGAAGGATATCAGGAAGAGTGGGAAGGATATGAACTGAGAGAACCAGAACTACAAGCCCTAGATTTGGGAAATGGGAGAATTGAAATGGACACAGCTACATTCATGTACATAATCAATAACTACATGTCTAATCAGAGACCTCAGTTCAAAGGGAGTCAAAAAATAACTTGTTATAGATGTGGAGGGGAACATTTCATTAGAGACTGTCCACAACCTCCCACACTAAGAGTAGAAGGAGCCTATTGCAAGGATTGTGGCAGGGAACATTTAATAAAGGATTGTCCAAGAAATCGAAGAAAAACAGACAAAAAGGGAGATGGGAGAGAGAAAAGAGAATGGGTAAAAGTCAAGAAGAAGAAAATATGGAACTGCCAAAACATATGAAGAAGGACAAAATCCCACAGACCATGTAATGGCTTATCCTACACCGGATATAGAGCATGAAAGAATGCAAAAATGTAAACAAATCATACAAGAAGCACAACTTAAACTGGGGGAACTAGATAATTCTCAAACAACAACTAGAGAAACAAGAACAAGAGAAATTATTGATCAAGAAGATAACTCACAAATAACATTCCAGGTAAATATAGACAAACAATGTACAATCTTATACCACACCACAATGGAGGAATTGGTAAAACAGAATCCTCACTTACAATACAAAATGGTAAAATGGGAAGCAATACCAGAGAATTTTGATCCACAACCACAAGAATTGGAAGAGTTGCTATACATTCCTATTGATAAAATAGGAGGATATTGTGAAGGAGAAGAAGGGAACTCAACTCTGAGAATACAATTTGGTACAAATCATGCCCAAGCTATATTGGATAGTGGATCAGGTGTGGCTATCATGACTAAACAAACTTGGGAAAGATGGGGAAAAAATGAATTAATACCCTCTAAAATGAGATTGCAACTTGCAGATGGACACATAGAAAAACCCCTAGGAATATGGGAAAAGGTGATTGTGGATATATGTGGAATAGAAATAGAGCATACTTTTGCCATAGTTGAATTTCCACAATCCACTTCATATGAAATCATCCTAGGAAGACCATTTATGAGACAAATGCAAATTGTGCAAGATTGGGGTAATGATTGCCTATATCTTCAGAGCAAAGGAAGGATAACCAGAGTGAATCTAAGAAATGGTCATTATTGTGTCATGTCCCCTCAGGAATGGTTCAAAATACATCAAAATCAGGAATTAAGTGAAGAATCAGAGTTGGAAGCTCAGAATGAAACAGAATCATCAATATGGAAGTGCAATGTGTTAAGAAATCTTACAAATAGAAAAAGAAGATTAAGAAAAGAAGATTGTGTAGAAGGGAGAAAATTACAAGATGAGAGCTATGTACCACAAAAATTCAAAGATGAAGAATTTGAGCCTTATGGTTGGAACCAGATTTTGGCTACCATGGATCTAGCCAATGATGAGTATGTGGGAGTGAATTTCCAAAATGAAGAAGGATATGATGTTTTTCACATAGGAATACAAATGATAAAGGTATCAAAAACAGAAGAGGACCAAGAAAAAGAAATGATATTGAAAAATGGAAAAACACAATATTTGGAAGAAGTAAAAGCTGCAGATGCAATAAAAGATAAAATCTCAGGCAAATATAGAAAAAATAAACATAAGGAAATAAAAAAAGATCAAGAGGATGAAAAAAATGAGAAAATGACAAACAAGGATCAACAGTTTGATGTACCTGCAAATTTCAAGACTTATGAAGTAGAAGATAGATTACTTCTAAAAATGAAACCAAAGAGAGAAAAGAAAAAAGGGGAGGCGTATGACAATGAAGAACAAACTAAGAAGTTAATGATCACCCAGGAAGAGGGGGAAGAAAGACATATTGTAATAGCTGATGACATGACAAATCAAGAGGAGGAAGCATTAAGAAAATTGGCCAGAAACTATAGGGATGTGTTTGCTTATAGCTACAAGGATTTGAAAGGTATTGATCCTAAAATCTGTGAGCATAAGATTCCTATTACACCTGATGCAAAGCCTAGCAAACAAAGACATTACACATTCAATGATAAATACTCTGCTAAAATAAAGGAAGAAATTGATAAGCTGCTGGCTGCCAATTTCATCTATGAGATTGAATACACAGAGTGGATATCTCCTATAGTTGTAGTACCAAAAACGAATGGGAAACTTAGGGTATGCATTAATTTGAAAAAAGTGAATGCTGCAACTATAAGGGATAGCTACCCATTGCCTATAGCAGACCATCTTCTAGAAAGAGTTGCAGGGAAGGAGGTTTATAGTTTTTTGGATGGCTTTTCAGGATACAATCAGGTACCCATAGCTTTCGAAGACCAACATAAAACTGCCTTTTCCACAGAATGGGGAATTTATGCTTTTAGGGTTATGCCCTTTGGGTTAACTAATGCCCCAACAACTTTTCAAAGATTGATGTGTCATATCTTCAAAGAATTCATGAGGAATGTAATGGAAATTTATGTGGATGATCTTTGTATTTTTTCATTAAAAAGACAGGATCATTTGGAAGATTTAGAAAACATATTCAGGAAATGCAGAACATACAGAGTATGTTTAAATCCAGAGAAGTGTGTGTTCTTTGTAAGACAAGGAAGAATGTTAGGTCACATAGTCTCCAAAAATGGAATTTCAACTGATGAGAGAAAAATTAAGTCCATAGTGGAAACCAACAAATGTAAAGGAACTTCAGACTTTCATGGGACATTGCGGGTATTATAGAAAATTTGTACACAAGTTTGCTGACATAGCTAAACCTTTGTATGCTTTGATCACAAAATTTGAGTGGACCAGAGAGTGTGACCAAGCTTTTGAGACTCTAAAAACTTGTTTGGAAACAACACCAATTCTGAAAACACCACAGTGGGATAAAATTTTCCATGTCCATGTGGATGCTTCAAATTATGCCTTGGGATGTGTGTTAGCACAACCAATAGAAGGAAGCAAATTGGATTTCCCAGTTGCTTATGCTAGTAGGCAGCTGAATTCAGCAGAGAAAAATTACACAACCACTGAAAGGGAAGGGTTGGGAATGATATTTGCTGTGAAAAAATATAGACATTATCTTTTGGCCAACAAGTTTAAATTCTTTGTGGATCACCAAGCTTTACTCTATCTAGTAAACAAACCTTGTTACACTGGTATGATAGTCAGATGGTTTCTTCTACTGATGGAGTTTGAGTTTGAGGTGGTGGTCAGACAGGAAAAAACACATTTGAGAGCAGATCATTTGTCCAGAATCCAGGCTAAAGAACCAATTTCACCTTTAGATGATGACCTGCCAGATACATATCTGTTCAAAGTAGAAAGTATTCCTGAATGTGCCATGACTTTAGTACCTTTGCTAACCATGGGACCTTGTAGAACATTTGGAAACAACACACATTTAGTATTACAAAGCAGAAATTTTATGCTGTTAGCTGGGCACTTGTATCACCTCAACCATACAGGCATATTGGAATATTGTACTCTAGAAGTGAGCAATAGGAATATCTGAAAAGAGCTCATTGTTGGAACCCTTGTACTCATGCTTCCATAATAGTCACCTTAAGTAATCTTAATAGGATGGGAGTACATTGGCCTAATAAAATTCAAGATGTAACAAAATATATTGCTAACTGTTGGGAATGCCAATCCTTGCAAAATTCAAAACTCGTAACTCTATATTGGTTTCAGAAAAACCTAGAATGGAGTGTGAACATAATTGAGGAATTGAAAAGAAACAAGAAAGGAAAACAAGAAAGAGTTAGTGCAAACTCAAAGAATCTACAAATGATTTTTGAAGAGTATCAACTAATATTAGAACAATTGTATAAGAGAGGGATGGATGGATATTTAAGAATTTGTGTTCTTGAAGATAAATATGTGGAAATGTTAGAAATGGCACATTCTGGAGTGGCAGGAGGACATTTCTCAAGTGAAAGGACTGCTAAACTCATATTATATTCTGGTTTTTGGTGGCCAACCCTATTCCCTTATGCAAGAACACATGTAAAAAGATGTGACATTTGTCAGAGGGTGAGTCAACCAAATAAAAGAGACAATATGCCATTAGTTCCATTGATTTCAACAAGAGCATTTAGTAAATGGGGGTTGGATTTCATTGGACCCATACATCCTCCAACAAAACAATCCCATGCTGAATATATACTGGTAGCCACAGATTACCTGACCAAATGGGCAGAGGCCAAGGCTACAAAAAGAAATGATGCTTAGACTACTGCAAGGTTTCTCTATGAAAATATCATTACCAGATTTGGACTACCAATTGAATTGGTAAGTGATAGGGGGACTCATTTTTTGAACCAAATAATAGAAAACATAACTGAATATTTCATGATTAGTCATAGAAAGTCAGCCCCATATCACCCACAAGCCAATGGGTTAGCAGAAAGTACTAATAAAGTACTTTGCACTGTATTGTCAAAATTGGTAAACACAAACATGAATGATTGGGATTTACAACTTAATCATGTCCTATGGGCCTATAGAGTGGCATACAAAACTGCATTAGGTACCACACCATGCAATCTGGTATATGGACAAAATGCAGTTCTGCCCATAGAATTCCTTATTCCAACACTAAAGGTGGGAAGTTGTTGGCAGCAGTCAGGGAACCGAAGGAGCCACAAGACGAAGAGAGTCAGAGCGAAGGGACAGCACAAGCAGACATGGCAGTCAAAGAAGATCTGGCAAGTAGGCCATCTAAATTTTTCAGACATCAAGGAGTTGAGCACACAAGAAGAAAGAGCAAGTAGGGAGCTCAAAGAGGTGTATGACAAATCAACAGAGAAAATCCCTACACAAATAGTGATTTTCATCACTAAAAACCATTGTAAATATCATTTCGTATTTTTGTAGCTCCATTTTGTGCAAGCCAAGGAGTCCTTGAGCTTGAGGAGCTTTAGAAGTATCTACCTGCCAATTTTCATATTTTTTTAGATCTCGTTTGAGCCCTCTAATAAGCCCTGGAACCTAATTTTTAACTAGGCCGGACACTAGGTCTGAACAGGGCCAAAGCTAGTCAAAAACTATAAAAGGAGCTAGAGAGCTCATTTTTGAGGTTGAATTGTAATTGAAATGAACTTGTAAGAGCTTTTTGAAAGTAATCTAAGAACTCCATTGCTTCTCACTCTTTGTCTTACCGTGTGTGCGCGCGTGTGTGTATGTGTGTGCATGCTTGTGTGCTTCTCACTCACGCACTTGTGCCTCCACTTGCTCGAGGTCTTCATACCATCCTCACGTCTTCCCGGATTGACATTAAAGGAGGTGCTACTCATCACTGAGCTACACCAAATTTTGGCGCCGTTGCCGGGGATCGAGCTTTGAGGACGAGCGTGTGATGGTAAGACGTAGATTGGAGACATTGGCGTTGTAGGTAATTTCTTTACTTTTCCTATTTTTCTCTTTCTTACCTTACCACCATCATCACCATCATCATCATCACCATCTTCCACCTCCATTTCCATCATCGTGAAAATTTCAGTTTTTTGATCATATCACCTTCTCCACCTCATTTCCCTCATTTCACTTGTGAGAGAGAGCGAGAGAGCGAAATTGTGTGTGCTGTTTTTGCATGTTTTTTGAGCTGTATTGCAGGTACAGGTCGCATCATCGTCCCTAGCACTCTGCGTAGGTACGGAATTCGCAGTAACTGTCTGTGTGTCGCCGATCTCTGTCAATCGCGACCGACAGAAAAAATGCTCAAATTGCCAAACAAAGTGCAAAACCAGGATCTACAGGCCTAGAGCTTCCCAAAAATGTGCTTAGAATTTTGAAACTCCTCAGATTCCTGTCAATCGCGACCGCTCTGTCAATCGCGATCGACAAACCACGACGGACAGACCTGTCAATCGCGATCGACAAGTCAATCGCGACTGACAGCCCACAACGGCTCTGTCAATCGCGACCGACAGAGTCAACGACCGATTGACCACGACTGACGGACCATACGCGTGACACGTGTCAATCGCGATCGAGTAATCAATCGCGATCGACTCATCAATCGCGACCGACAGCCCACGACGGCTCTGTCAATCGCGACCGACACAGTCAACGATTGTTTGACCACGACGGACAGACCCTCGCGACTGACCTGTCAATCGTGATCGACCCATCAATCGCGACCCACAGAGTCAACGATTGTTTGACCATGACGGACAGACCCTCGCGACCGACCTGTCAATCGCGATCGACCCATCAATCGCGATCGACAGAGTCAACGACCCTTTGACCACGATTGATTGAATTTTCGGCCACGTGTCAATCGCGATTGACCAGTCAATCGTGACTGACAGCCACGACGGACCTGTCAATCGCGATCGACACGTCGATCGCGACTGACCTGTCAATCGCGATCGACAGACTTTGCGAACACGTTAGAAGGGCAAATTAGGTCAAATTTTTAAGGCAAAAATAATGGTCTAAATTTTGGCCAAGTGTGGGACAAACACTAGGGTGTAGTATTGCATTACGAGGGCATGACCCAAGCAATCCGAGAATTCTTGTTTGCCTGTTAACCTAGTTTAATCCTGTTTTAGCCCCAAAACCCTGAACGGGCATAACTTTCTCATATGAAATCCGTTTGCCGTGATTTTTGTTTTGTTGGAAAGCTTGCAGGGAGTACAACAAAAACATCGACTGGGGGGAACAAAATTCAGGGATCTCTAGAGTTGTGTCCAAAAAGTCATAGTGCAAATTGGTGGTGTTACATGAAGGAAAGTGATTGGTTCTGTCTTTTGAATTCAAGTCTTGAGCTAACGGTGGGCCTTTTACAGGTCCTTGGAGAGTAGCGAAGGGTACGCAAAGCAAGAGTAAGTGCAGGCTTGGGAACACGCGTCCTGGGCACACCAGGGCAACAACACAAGTCCTTGAGCTCAAGGTTGGAAAACCCGCAACACCCTCTGTCAATTCTTAGTTTAGGCTAAGTGCGGGTAGTGTTAGAAGTAATTCCAGGCAACGATAGGCACGAGATAAATCAAAGACTATCTAAGAAATCAAGCTCAAGACAAGAGATAACCTGTGCGTGTGAACGACAACCTTAAAGGAAAAGAACCTAACGTGAAACGACCAAACTAAAGTGTGAAATTAAACTCAAGTATTCCTAACGACGTGATATCAGACAAGAGTATAAACACGATAATCAACATAAAAAGGGGATTAAGTAATTGATACAAAGGACTCAGAAATGTGGTTGTACCTGGGAAAAATTGGGTTAATCAGTTAGGCATATGAACCTTAGATCAGGACGACATCTAGTAAGAGATAGACAAAGCCTTAGGTCTTCAGAGGCTAGTGTCAATCATACTGCGAGGTCTTGGGCCCAACAGTTGAGTCACCACTCGCGTTACCCTAGCTCTGATACCAGTGAATCAGAGATGTCTCAAGGCATGGACAGACCTACGGGAAGTTCAGGAGTGCCATACTTGCACAGAGTAGAAGGCCCTTACAAAACACAATTGGAATACCTTAGGACCAACCGATTAGGTGCGAGCATCTATGAGGACGGCCTAGGAAGATCTGTGGTATAGATTAAGAATCCTGATCAATCCATTGGACTAGAGCGCCCAGCTGTCAAGTTTGAAAACGGAGCATACTTGGACAAAGAAGGAACCATATATGTAGTCACCAGTCACCCAGATAGGACGAACGAATTTGGAAATGTGATCCCAGAAGCGGACTTAGGTGACCTAGAGCAAGGAAACATGGGTACAGAACCTAGAACCCCTCGAGGCAAATCGGTTCTCACTAGGATTATCACACCAGAGTGGATTCCCCAGGATAATAAGAGCATAGATTTGCTCCTCAATCGAGAAACTGACGAAGCCTTTTGGAGGTATAAATCTGATCAGCCAATTGATATAGGAACAATCATGATCTATGAGTTTAAGGATCCTGATAGCCTAGGCAGAGTGACCTACTTAGATCACGCTTCGGAGAGGATCTTTGTGGTTACGGAAAATGATAGGCATGCTTACACTTGGAAGGGTGAATTTGTTTTTCCCCAACCAAGATCGAACGTGTCCTTTGGTCACCCAGGAGCTGGAACCTCTCACGCTCACGGAACTCAAAGAGACAGACATAGAGATAGGCCAAAAGTAAGCTTTGCCACCCCAGGGGGCAGAGAAAGAACGAGAATGGAAACGAATAGAGTAGAACCTGAGATGCTTAGAGCTCACAGGAATCAAAGAAATGCGAATGAATTCCCTCTACCACGACCTAGAGAGCACACAAGGACTTTGAGACCAACTCAGCTAGTTAAGTCCATGAAGAACTACTTCGATGGCACTGGAGATCCATATGATCATGTGGCTGAGTTTAGACAAGTCCTGAGAGCTGAACAAGTGGAGGATCTATTCACGCAGTACAATGCCTTTGGTCTAACCCTTAGGAACACTGCCCTGACATGGTTTCAGCCACTAAACAAGAGACAGTTCAGGAGCATAGACCAACTCCTAGAGGCTTTCATTATTGAATTCTCTAAGAGTGGCATAAGACATAATACCTCCTCGCTGATTCACAGCTTCAAGCAAACCCCTCAAGAGACCGTGAGACTTGCAGGAAGGAGATTTAGGCAATATCTTGAAAGATGCCCTGTCCCTGAGCTACCCACACCAGCTAAGCAAGTGGCTTTATTCTTGGATGGATTGCTAAGTACCAAATTAAGATCATATGTGTACTTAAAGGACCCTAGGACCATAGAAGAGTGTGTACGCATGTGTATTGACATTGAGGATAACCTAGGGGAGGAGTTAGAGCTTGCCAAGATATACAAAGATTCGGATAGTGCCTCTAGCCTCCCTTCCACGCAATCCACATCGATTGAGGAACTTGCAGAGAAAGTTGCTCAAAGACTAGGTGTCTCTAGCAAACAAATTCCGAGATTTGCCCCGGTGAAAAGATGCTATACTTGTGGGGGCGACCATATGGCAAATGTATGTCCCATTATGGCTCAACCCCAAGTAAATTCTAGTGGCCAGTACTGCACCATAGAACGGAGGTACACCAATCACACCGCGCAAGATTGCCCATACAACAAGCAGGTGGTTAGGCAACCCTACCCTCAGCAGGGAAGATACCAGAACCCGTACCCTCCACAGCCATATGGCAGGCCACAACAACCTTATCAGCAACCATACCAAAACCAACAAAGGCCTCAGCCTGTGTTAGCACAACAACCCCCTGCCACAGCTAATGTGATCCCAGTAAAATATGCAGCAGCAGAAGAAAACCTGAATAGAGCTATAGTCCCTGTAACACCATTGCTTTCTGAAAGTGACCCCAGTGACCATAGCTTTGATTCTACACATGTCGATAGTCCCCAGGCTTACTACATGCAATCTCCTGAACATGGTGAGTCCTACTACAGTGAGGAACTGAGTGAACCTAGTTGGGAGTCAGATTACACAAACGTCATGTATGCAAACCCCAACCCTAGGCCTCAACCTAGGCAGGTAAGACCCCCATTCCCTAGAGGACCATGCTACAGATGTCAGGGAGATCACCTCATTCGTGATTGTCCCCTACCTCCACTTACACAACCCCAGTCAGTAACAATTCAGGGCTTTTGCCAAGAATGTGGAAAGGAGCATCTCTTACGAGATTGCCCTAAGAATCCTAATAATATGCCAAAAATCACTCCTATCAACGTTGTTGGGTTGGTGGTAGACTCCACAGGAAGTGTGACATCCACCGCACCAGTACAGGTAGTGACTAGAGCTCAGGCATTGCAGCAGAACCAAGGGGTAAACCAGGATAAGAACCCAGAGGCTAGTGAAACCGAGAGCATGACAAAGAAAAGGACTAGAGCGTGGAAAGATAGTCGGGAAAGAATGAAAAGACAATGGGCTAAAAGATGAGTGAACTTGAGGAAAGCATAAGAGAAACCAAAGCCAGGATAACTGAACTCACATCTCAAACTCCCTCTCACACTACCCCACCACCACCATTCCCATCGCCATCCGACCCGCCACCTTCCAACCCACCTCATACGATTCCACCACCCCCTAGAGTAGGATCAATATTAGCTGATCCCACTCTTGAAGACATAGACATGATGCTTAAAGCATATCAGGCCAGAATCCAAGAAGGGCCAAATGTCACAGATCATGACAAGTGCTACCCTAGAGCTGACCTAGAGATAGAAAGAACCAAGCTTTGCGCGAAAATGGTCGCATTGGCTCAGACTATGTTTGAAGCCAGTCGCCTTTTCAATTACTCGGGCTCAGCCAAGACGCAATTACACTTGGATGGACTCCTAGAGAAGTTAGAGGGCATAATTGCAAGATCTGCCAAGGAAGAAAAAAATCAAGAAAGAGATAAAGCAAGAAAAAACATGACCCATCCCCCATCGGAAGTTTATGTGCCCAATTCCACTGAACCAGACAACCCCCCTTCCCTAGGAAGAATAGAGAATCTAATGGCACAATCACAAAAGGAACTCGCCCCTCAACACCATGACAAGGCTAGTGAAAGAGCAGGTCTTCCTACCCAGAAAGCCTATGTGCCTGAGGCCTACGTGCCTAACTCTACGGAGCCAGACACCTCTTCTTCTATGAATCAATTCACACCAGAATTCCTACGCGAGATTCAAGAAGACAAATGGGCTAAAGAAAGTGAAGTCCCTCCTCCCATTGAACTTGTGGATGATGCACATGACCAATTCCCACAAGACATCCCATCCATTTATGGGGAGCAGGAGAGCACCCAATCTCAAGAAAGATTAGACTTCGAGTCTAATTCTTTACAAGAACTACCCCATTTCAGAGGCCCATGGGAAGCAAAGTCCACCTGTATGAGAGCACCTACAGTCATGGTAAGAAACGAAGATTCAGTCATACCTAGGAACACAGAGGTAGTGAAGAACACCGAAGTGCAGTGCAATCTCACTTTGGAAGAGCTGCTTAGGGTTAGACCAGAAGTATGGAAACATGTAGCCAATCAAGTGCCCGAGATAGCAAAACCTCGTTCCCAGGTAGGATCACATAGGACAGTGCCAGAGATACCCTTGGATAAGATAGGAGATATGTGTGAAGGTGAAGAAGGGAACACCTATCTTCCCATTACCTACCAGGAGTACACCACCAAGGCAATTTTGGACTCAGGTGCAGGAGTTGCAATTGCCACTACTTCCCTATGGAAGCGTTGGGGCAAGCCAGCACTCAGGCCAACGAGAATGAAATTGCAGATGGCCGATGGTCATATTGAGAGGCCCTTAGGATTGCTAGAAGGAATAACTCTCACCACCTGTGGTGTCGAGTTCGAGCATACCTTTGCCATATGTGATTTTAGCAAGAACCATGCCTATGAAATGATCTTGGGACGACCCTTTATGCGATAGTTGCAAGTGGTACAGGATTGGGGAACCAATTCTTTGTACCTGCAGCACTTAGGTGTTACGACCAAAGTCAATCTCAAAGATTACTCTCATACAGATGTCCCTCCCATCCAATGGAACCCCATCCATAGAGCCAAAGATGACACGGAATCGGTGCATTCCATAGGATCAGGATCCTCATGGATGCATGAAGACACTCACTTATGGATGTGTAAGGTAGCAGCATAAGAAGAGAAGAGAGAGAAAGCCAGAGAGGTAGGTGCAAAAGAAAACCATAGATCAATTCAAGACCCAGCCTATGCACCTGTAGTCTTTCTTGATGAGGAATTTGAACCCCACGGCTGGGCAGAAATCCTAGCAACAATGGATGTAGCCATCAATGAGGAACAATGGACACCTCACTGTGATGAGGATGGCTATGACATTTCAGTCTTCTCCATAGAGCCAATCATGGGAGAGGCAGTTCTAGAAGAATGCGAACCTAGCCCTGATGCATTTGAGAATGCAAGTGACTCCGATCTAGAGTCAATCATTATGGACCCACCTTTTGCATCAGATGAAGAATACTTCCATGAAGTAGAATTTCAACCCCAGAGGCATGGAGAGCTTACAAATGATGTAAGATTAGCCACACATGTGACCCCGAAGGAAGAAGGAAAGAAACGAAAGAAGAGACAAGTCTCCCCAGAAGAGGAAGAATCTTTGTTTGAGGTCCCGGAAAATTTTAAGAAGTATGAGATAGACGACAGGAGAGTCATGATAAGAATGCCTAAACGAGAGGCACAATCAAGAGAGGCCTATGATAACAAAGAAACCACCAAGAAAATAGTAGTGGCCCTAGAAGAAGGAGAGGAGAGATGCACGTACATAGGCCATGACCTAACAGAGGAAGAAGAGCATGCATTAATAGCCTTGCTAAGAGAATACAGAGATGTATTCGCTTGGAGTTACAAGGATTTGAAAGGTGTTGACCCTGACATATGCTCACACACTATCCCCATGACCTCAGATGCTAAACCCTCTAAGCAAAAGCCCTATACATATAACGATAATTACGCTGCTAAGATCAAAGAGGAGATAGATAGACTGGTCGAAGCTGGATTTATCTATGAAATTGAGCACACTGAGTGGGTATCCCCCATCGTAGTGGTGCCCAAGAAGAATGGCAAGCTGCGTGTATGCATTAACTTGAAGAAGGTTAATGCAGCCACAATCCGAGATAACTATCCGCTTCCCATCACAGAACATCTCTTAGAAAGAGTGGCAGGCAAGGAAGTGTACAGCTTCCTTGATGGATTTTCGGGCTACAATCAAGTAGCCATAGCTCCAGAAGATCAGCATAAAACAGCTTTTGCCACAGAGTGGGGTATATTTGCCTTTCGTGTAATGCCATTTGGGCTTACCAATGCACCAGCTACCTTCCAGAGGCTGATGTGCCATGTATTTAAAGAGTTCCTGAGGAAGAACTTAGAAGTTTATGTTGATGATCTTTGTGCTCATTCCAACATTAGGCAAACCCATATTCCTGAACTCAGACAAATCTTTGACAAATGTAGAGAATATCAAGTCTGCCTGAACCCAGAAAAATGCGTTTTCATGGTCAGGCAAGGTAAGATTCTAGGGCACATAGTGTCAAAGAATGGCATATCTACTGACGAAGAGAAAGTGAGAGCCATAGCAGAGCTACCTAGGCCAAGGAATGTCAAGGAAGTACAAGCTTTCATGGGACATTGTGGTTACTACCGCCGGTTCATTCACATGTATGCTGTCATTGCAAAGCCCATGTACGGACTTCTGACAAACTTTGAGTGGACTGAGGAATGTGAGAATTCCTTCAATGAGCTTAAACGAAGATTATGTTCAGCACCAATCTTGACCACACCAGATTGGAATAAGCCATTCCATGTTCACGTGGATGCATCCAATTATGCCATTGGATGTGTGCTTGCACAACCTATTGGTGAAGGTAATATGGATCTCCCAATTGCCTATGCTAGTCGACAATTGAATGCAGCTGAACAAAATTATACCACTATTGAGAGAGAAGGCTTAGGCATGGTATATGCAATTAAAAAGTTTAGACATTATTTGCTTGCAAATAAGTTTAAATTTTTTACTGATCATCAGGCATTGCTATACCTAGTAAACAAGCCATGCAATACAGGAAGATTAGTAAGATGGTTTCTCTTACTAATGGAATATGATTTCGAGGTTGTGGTAAGGAAAGGGAAGACTCATTTGAGAGCAGATCATCTCTCTAGGCTCACATCTGGAGAAGCCCCACAAGGAGTGTCAGATGACCTTCCTGATGCTTACTTGTTTAATTTGGAAGTTGTACCTCAATGGGCTAAGCCATTAGTGCCAGTATTGACATACGGACCTAACCATCCAGTAATAAACACGCAGGATAGGGAGGTTGTGAAAGCCCAAAAGTACCACATCATGGCATGAAGTATGTACAAGCACACAGATCAAGGAATCTTGGCTTGTTGTGTGGAAGAGGACGAGTACAATAAATGGTTGCATTTAGCACATGTAGGTGCATTAGAGCAACACTACTCAAAGCAACGAACCTTACAGACCCTAAGGAGACTAGGAGTACATTGGCCAACTATGGAAGCTGATGTTCAAAAGTTGTGCAAGGAATGCCCAATCTGTTGCACTAAACCACCTGTGGAACATGCCACTCTTTATCAAGTGTCCATAGTGCCAGATTGGAGTGAACCACTAGTATCCTTTCTGAGGACGAAAACATTCCCTCCAGACATGACTCTCGCTAGGAAAAGGAGTTTAGAACAAGAAGCCCAGGAGTACTCACTTATTGGTGATAATCTATACAAACGTGGTAAAGACAGTTACCTGAGACTATGTGTCCATGAGAGTGAGTATCTCAAGATCTTGGACACTGCTCACCAAGGTGTAGCAGGAGGACACTTTGGACCAGATCGGGTGATCAAGGCAATACTATTTGCGGGCTTCTGGTGGCCGACCCTTCACATGGATGCACATACCTATGTGCAACGATGTGATGTCTGTCAGAGAACTCAGTATCCTATACGTAAAGATGAGATGCCACTGAAACCTATGATGGGTGGACGTGCATTCTCTAAGTGGGGAATAGACTTCGTAGGTCCTATTAATCCCCCAGCTAAGGGTTCCCATGCAGAATATATCATTGTTGCAACAGACTATCTAACCAAGTGGGTAGAGGTAAAAGCCACAACGAAGAACGATGCTCAAACAACAGCTAAGTTTTTGTTTGAGAATGTGTTCACCAGATACGGGCTACCTATAGAGCTAGTTAGTGATAGAGGCACTCACTTCTTGAATGAAGTTATTGAAAATCTGCTCCAAGAATTCTTGGTAGTACATAAGAAGTCTGCCCCCTATCACCCTCAAGCAAATGGCCAGGCTGAGAGCACCAACAAGATCTTATGCAATGTACTGACGAAATTAGTGAACAATAAACGCTCTGATTGGGACAAACAGCTACACCATGCTGTTTGGGCATACCGAGTTGCCTACAAAACGGTACTCCAAGCCACTCCCTTTCAAATGGTGTTTGGTCAAAATGCTATGCTACCTTTAGACTTTTTGATACCTACATTGAAAGTGGCACAAGAGCATGAATGGACGGGTCATGAACTCTCCTCTAGACTTTTTGACCTTGAACGATTAGGAGAAACAAGACTGAGAGCAGCTGCAGGGATATATGCAGCTAAGAAACGACAGAAGGCCTACTTTGATGCCCACGTTAAGGATAAAGGTTTAAAGGCAGGCGACTTAGTTTTAGTCTACACATTGAAGCAACATGCAAGGAAACTGGAGAAGAGAGGCTACGGACCCATGATCATTAACAGAATCTCAACAAGTGGAGCAGTGCAACTAGCCACATTAGAAGGCGATGTTCTCCCAAGTTATATCAGCGGATGCAGAGTCAAGTTGTATCAGGAACCTCTCACAGAGGAAATGCTAAGTCGACTCAATACTGCTAAGAAACGCAAAGAGGAAGAAAAGCGAATTCGAGAAGAAGCTCAAGCAGAAGCCCTAGAGCGCATACTGAGAATGAAATTAAGAAGACAAGGTAGAGAGCACCCTAGGCAAGATGCATATGCAGATCAAGGATATGACGTGGCTATGTGTGAAGTTTCAGGTATTAGCTCACATAGGATAACTGATCGACGTCCTTTCATAACCTTAGATATAGGACAAGGAAAGAGTGCAAGGACTGTAAGAGCCTTGATTGATTCAGGTGCAGCCACTAGTGCTGTTAAATTGTCTTACTGTCAAGAGTTGCAATTAACTGTCAATCCTGTGGAAGCATATCTCATAGGATTGGGAGGCGTGGAAACCCCTTGCATGGGCGAGGTGGAACTTCCCCTCTATATTCATGATGAGGCAATGACAGTTAAAGTACTAGTATGTCAAGATGAGGACCTCACTGAACCCCTTGTCTTGGGTCAAGATTGGATCTATGACCAAGCAATCAACTTAAACCTAAGAAGTGGACTTCTTCAGGTATGGGTGAATCAGACTAGAATTACAATTGAGTTAAATAATGGAGCACTCAAGGAACTAGAAAAGACATGGACTCCTGGTCCCTCCAGGGGTACACATGAAGTTGATCATGCTGTTCTTGTCCAAGGCTATGTGATGCAGAAGAACGAAGATCTCAAAGAAGGAGTCAGAACCACAATGGAACTCCCTTCTTTTCCAAAGGCCAGAAGGAGGCAGCAACTAAGGGCAGATCAATCACTAAAGACTCTCCAGGCGAGAGACCAAAAGAACGCGCGAAGCAGAACAACTCAGCCGATGAACCAAATGTGGGTGCGGAAAGACGAGCTGCCGACCACAACTAAGTCACAACAACGGTCTCAACTTCCTATTAGTAATCAACGACTTGATGCTAATAAGAGGACTCCTAAAACCTCTGTTGAGAAAGTGAAATCCATTTGGGTACCCAAGAAGTCGATGAAGGCTGACCCACAATCAAGACAAATTTGGGTGCCTAAGGCTTGCTTGCGGGCTCAACTAACCCCACACAATTCACATCATACACGACAGGGTTCACTCGCTCAAGCAGTCGCTACCCACTCTTGTCTGATACACTCGAACACACTGCCACCTAGAAGCACGCACGGACTCACTCGTAAATGGGTCCCGATGACACAACAACTCCCAGCAGAATTACCCATGCGACCCTCCCGAGTCTCCACAAAACCAAGACCAAAAGTCATCCATGGTGTTTGGCAACTTAAGACTTGTAATAAACCCCCCGACCCCAATCTGTGAATTCATCTCCACTTACTAACTGCATTAGTCAGACAGTGCATCTTTCCATCTAGCTCCTAGGACTATCCAGGCATTAACTACACACACTATCATCGTGCACTCACTGACCACTGACTCATCAGCTACCTCATGTTAATGTTGTAACGGAGACAACAACGGGTTTATTCTGTCCATTACAATGTTAACACATGGTTCTATATTCTCACAGAATCAGTAGCGAGCAATAACTATGGCAGAAGCTGGAGGTGCCAGTTCTCACGCCGGATCCAGCGCCCAGATTGTGGATATAGAAACACTCCTCCTCGAACCACATCTCACCGAAAGGCCGCAAGAACTTCAAGCTGTGCATGTACTCCCAGTTCAGGATCCTCCCCAGGGGCACACCTCTCAAGTGGGCAAACACGCTCATTGGTTCAGTGATGTTGCAGGACCATTGGGTGATGGAACCTATTTTTGGGAAGCTGAATTGGAGTTTAATGGTAAATGGGGATGCTACCATTTTTTCACGCGCAAATTTGAGAGCTATCAGAATGCCGAAGTAATGCGTGCAGTATGGACCAAAGCTGGCCTGGACAGTTATTTCAGGGCCCACTTACCGAAGCCAGATTTCTTACGTTGTTCTTATCTTATCAGTACCATCACTCCTAGCAGAGCCAAGGGAGGCGACAGCACTTTTGTGTTACCCTCACTATTGCCGAGCCACGAACTTAAAAGATTCAAACTGACCCTCAATCTGGTACGAGAAGCATTGGGCATGTATGGTATGCACATTCCTACTGAAAAGGAAACAATGGTTCCAGGCAGAATGAAACATAAAGATCTCAATAAGCTCAAGGATATGGTAGCAATGACACCGACCATCGCTCTTCACCTACGGACCGTCATGCAGCATTTTGCTTTCCCCGCCCAAGAAAGATTCACCATGCCCCCAAAGAAGATATGGTTTAGCTTGTATTTGGCAGAGACAGAAAACCTCCCTATCAATGTACCACATTGGATCATAGATCAGATTCACCTAGCCCATCAACGGTGGAACAAGAAGCAGAAAAATGTGCTCCACGGATGTTGTGCTCTGTCCAAGATAATCTATCGATGTCTAGCCTATGACGTGCCTATTCAGCGGGCACTCGTATGGTCCCGGGCCCAAGAATTCGAGAGAAGGCTATCGGCGGCAAGTCCACCATCAAAGAAGATGAGAGGGGGAGTCCAATTACCCTGCGCTCAACCAAGGGGAGCCACCACTACACCAGAAATTACCCCTCCCCAGACACGACGCATTAGACCATTCACCATTCGGCTACCAAGACCAAGTACAGAGGGACCCAATCTGGTGTTTCCACCCGTCCCATCGGACTTGGAATTTCCACAGGGCTTTACTCTCAATGATCTCACCGATGAAGAAGTGGCTAGACTAATCTACGACTCTAATCTCGAAATAGAAACAGAGCGAGCTCAGGAACCACAAACCCATACAACAACGTCAGCCCCCACCCGATCGCAAGTTGTAGAAGTCGACGTCGATGAACAAGAGACCGAACAAGAGGAAGAAGCCTACGAGGAACAAGAGTATGATGAACTTTCAGAGTTAGCAAGTGCCCCCGCGTATTCGGCACAAATAAAAAGACTATATCAAACCATGCAGCTAGTTCAAGAATAGCATAAAATGTCACTTGAAGCAGGCAAGAAACTCATGAACCAATTGCTGGCAGAGGAAGGTGTGGATGATATGTTCATTGAGTCCATCAACCTACATGCCGATGCAGTAGGATTGGATGAGGCCATTCATGAGGCAATGGCCTACATTCATCGATTTGAGAAAGGAGTTCCCGCCCGTCCCATGAGGTCTGGGAAACAAATTCATATCAACATATCAGCACCAGGAGATACAACGCAAGCAAACGAACATCAAGAAGCACCACTGTCACCACCCTCCCCACCTCTCACTACACAACTCACTCCACTACATGACACTATCACCACCACGTCCACTACCACCACAATTGTCATGGGAATTCCACTCTCTCCGGGAATCCAATTCTGGGGAGTCACCATGCCCACTTTCACCACTCTCTTCACTAACGTCACATCCACCCCACCCACGATCCCCATCTACACGGTCACTCAAACATTTGACACTATGGAAACATCTCCTGCCACTGCACCGCTCCCTCCCCCCATGCCACCTCCATCTCCCATACCCCCTCCACCCACATCTCCACTTGCATCCACATCATTCACAACTCCCTTTCCCGCCCCCATTCCCCCTGCATCTTCACCTCTCCCTGCATCATTTAATGTAAATAGTATATTTCTAGCATTAAATCAATGTGTATATCAGCTTCAGAATGAGTACAGAGCTCTTGACGACCGGTATCAACAACTGACAACAAATCACCAGAAGTTACAAAGGCAATTTACAATTCTTGAAGAGGAAAATGCAGATGTGAATCAACGTTATACAACGCTTGAGCAGGCTCACCAAACACTACTAGAGGCACCCCAACCATCGAAAGAATCAGGCGTCAAACAACTAGAAGCCTTTCTTGAAGTATACCAGGCCGATAACCTACGAGTCAGACGTAACTTGGCGCTACTCAGGAAACATATGGCCACAACACTTGAAGAGAACAAGAGACTGCAGAAACAAAATGAAGAGAATCTGGAAGTGGCAATGGAAGGCTCTCCCCACGAGATAGATCCTGAGCAGTTCAAAGCAGTTCCCTCGGAGATGATGAAAACCATTTTGGAAAGCTATGCAGATCTTCTGGAAGCCCATGATGACTTGGAAATAGAACATGACACACTACGGAGCAGACTTAAGGAACATGAAGAACAACCGAAGAGTGTCCCATCAACCCCTACCTCAGACGAGGTAAAGGCCTTAACTGAGCAGGTGGCAGAATTACAAAAGAGGTTACTGACATACGAGAGGCAGCCCTCTCCAGTAGTGGAACCAGAGCCAGAAGAGTTGGTCCCTATTGAGGTAGATGATTCGTACGAAGAACCGTATGTTCCTATGCCGATGCCAGGAGGGCAACGAAGCTCAGAGGGACTAGACACCTTGGAAGTGGAAGCACCCGAGTGGCTTAAGACACTGGAAAAGACAGCGAACACCCACGAAGAACGGGTGGCCATTCAGATCCAATCACTAGCGAACCTAGAAGAAACTGTCATAAAGTCAGAATATTTCAGAAGCATGTCTCATCATAGATGGATCGGCACCAATAATGACCAATATGTGCCATACTGCATACTTTTGGCCGATTACAACGCCGAGATTCAACGACAATGCGGCAAGCCTCCCACATTTGCTACACAATTTGGTCCAGATGATATACCAGAAAGTGCTAAGCGTGGGTCCATCCATCAACCCACCTGGAGGATCAGGCTTTTGGAAACATATCCTGAAATGGTCCGAACCTGGAATAATATGCCGTTGTTTATTAAATATAATCCTTGTTACGTTCCAGTTCTTCGAAGACGCACCTGGCCTGAATTCACTATTGCCGTCAGAGACATCAAAGTCTGCGCAAAATGGTTAAATTACGTTTATCTAGCACCTCCACGAGGACCCCCCACGGTGAACTACATGATTTCTACAATCCGTCACTGGAGCATTCGGCTACGCAATAATCCCGATGTGATGGCCCAGATGTGTACGAAAATATTTGAATTAATGCTGATCACTTTCAGGACGTTTAAGAATATTAAGGACCCCCACTTCTCAGGAGCAGGCTTCGTGACAGGAAACCAGGATCTGGTGTACGATATGAGTACCACCCCCTCAATTGAAGTAATATATGCTTGGCACACCAGAATCAAGTACCTCCCAGCCTGCTTTAAATAGACATTTGAGGAGATGTTCATCACAAGATTCTGGGAATATCACTCCAAAATCTTTATACCTAGACCATCACATCTCCTCCAATTATTTGGTGTGGAGAGAACTATTCACTCAGAACAATTGAGGGTGCCTCATCCAGATGTTCCCGGACCTGTGAATTGGGATGATTTGCTCACAGATCTAGCACGCGGCTTACGACTCGAAGAACACCACCTAGCCTCCGATGTCGTCCAATATTATGTTCAAAAACCCTCTAGACAAGGGTCTGTCAGGGGCGACAGACGCGAGAGTGGGGGGGGTGTTGGCAGCAGTCAGGGAACCGAAGGAGCCACAAGACGAAGAGAGTCAGAGCGAAGGGACAGCACAAGCAGACATGGCAGTCAAAGAAGATCTGGCAAGTAGGCCATCTAAATTTTTCAGACATCAAGGAGTTGAGCACACAAGAAGAAAGAGCAAGTAGGGAGCTCAAAGAGGTGTATGACAAATCAACAGAGGAAATCCCTACACAAATAGTGATTTTCATCACTAAAAACCATTGTAAATATCATTTCGTATTTTTGTAGCTCCATTTTGTGCAAGCCAAGGAGTTCTTGAGCTTGAGGAGCTTTAGAAGTATCTACCTGCCAATTTTCATATTTTTTAGATCTCGTTTGAGCCCTCTAATAAGCCCTGGAACCTAATTTTTAACTAGGCCGGACACTAGGTCTGAACAGGGCCAAAGCTAGTCAAAAACTATAAAAGGAGCTAGAGAGCTCATTTTTGAGGTTGAATTGTAATTGAAATGAACTTGTAAGAGCTTTTTGAAAGTAATCTAAGAACTCCATTGCTTCTCACTCTTTGTCTTACCGTGTGTGCGCGCGTGTGTGTATGTGTGTGCATGCTTGTGTGCTTCTCACTCACACACTTGTGCCTCCACTTTTTCGAGGTCTTCATACCATCCTCACGTCTTCCCGGATTGACATTAAAGGAGGTGCTACTCATCACTGAGCTACAGAAGTCAATACAAATGGACTGGACATGAATTATCTGAGAGAGTGATGGAATTGGAAAAACTGGGAGCTTCTAGACTCCAAGCAATTATGAGCATATATGCAGACAAGAAAAGACAAAAAGCTTATCATGATGTTCATATTAAAGAAAAAGATATTATCAAAACATAATTCCAGAACAAAATGGATATGGAAGCCAAAAAATTCCAAGAACAGCCTATCAAAAGGAGAAGGGTTTCTTCCTAGAACAGGATCAACAAGGGTTAAATATTATTGGGTAAAGAAATCAGATTTAATTCAATGGAAAAATAACATGAGAATCTGATATGCAGGTAGGATTTTTGATAAGAAAATCAGAGTGTTACAGAGAAGAAATTATGACATTTTGAAAATAATGGCAATTTGTTCAATTTGTTCTACCTTATCCTTTTTCTGAGAAAAGAAATAGGAGGGGAAGAAAGGAAGTGAAGGTAATTATTGAAGAAAAAAAGAATACATAAATAAAAAAAGAATATTCTTATTCAAAAAAAAAAAGAAAAGAGAGAAAAAATTATCCATTTTTCTTTTATAAAGTTATACAGCACAAAGCAAGATATAGATAGAAGTGTAGCAGGTTTCTATTTTTAATTTTTAATTTTTAATTTTTTAATTTTATTCAATTTTCTTCAACTATTTATAGTTTTCAAATCTTTCCTTTCTTTATAAGAGCTGTCAGAAGAAAAGAGAACACTAGACATCTTGCTACACATGTAATGATCACTTTGATTGAATTTTTACCTATGACATAAATGAGAAAGTCAGGATTTAATTGAGATTTTATTTTCATTCTTCTTTCATTTCATCTCAAAAAAAATGTCATTTTTTATTTCTTGTGACTCATGTGGGTGGAGTTTTTCTTTTGTGTGATGTGATATTTTCTTCAAAATGGTGAATCCAAAGGAACTACCAATCCATGATTTCAAAGCAGACTCAGTCACTCTGTCTAGAGGACATTGGTTCTTGGACAGTGAAGCTGTAGTAGAGGAGGTGGATCTGGAGTCTGATGAAGAGCAGGAAATCCCAGAAGCAGAGAAGGTAGTTAAGGAGCTCAAGGAAACTCTGGGTATTATTGGCCAACACATATTTATAGTGGGAGTTGGAGGTTACAAGTACACTATGCTGTGTCAGGAGTTTTACAAATTCCAAAGAATTGCACTCAATTACAAAATATGGAAAGCAATAGGAATACACAGGTTGTTGGATGAACCCATATTCTTTATAGACTTTGAAAGAGTGGCACAGGTGATGAACAGTTTGTTGGAAGTTGGAAAGGGCAATGAGGCATATTTTAGGTGTGCTGTAAAGAACAAAGAAAATCAGGAAGTAAACATTACTATAAAAGTAGAACATATCAGGGCAACTCTTCAATTTTATACCATGGGAACCAAATTAGACAACAGTTTTGTCAAGAAAAATAAAGCTACATATGTAGGGTATTCCAAATTCCCTGATTTTAAAGGAAAAGAGAATGAATAGTATGCTATCAGAATGTTTTTGCAATATTTCTGTTTTCCAAAACTACCTAGATACACCATGCCACACAAACCAGTAACATTGATTATGTTCAATAATAAGGACAGGACTAAGCCTTTTGGAGTGATGGATGTAACTCCATACATACATGAGCAATTAAAGGAAGCAGCCAAACATTGGGAGCAAAAGAAGTACATGAATGGAGCCCAATTCTTAACCAGAATTATATATCATGTTCTAGGGATAGAGGATCAATTACAATTGGCTCCAGAAGCTCAATACTTCAGAAGTCTGATGTTAGGAATCAAAAGTCCTTCTAGGAATATGTCTGTAAGAGAAGCAGAAGCCCAACCAAGCATGAGGGGAGCAGAAAGGAAAAGAAAAGGAGTTTTAGAAGAAGTCATTCTAGTAAAGAAAAGAAGATTGGATCCAAGAAAAGTGGAATTGGAACAGGTGGAAGCAACTAAGGAAGAGCATAAAGCTGCTCAAAAGCAAGTATAGTCTTCAAATGATCCTCACCCATCTCAATCAAGCAAGGAGCAGTTGTATACCTATTTGACTCAGGGAAATAATAAAAGGACAGTATATGAAGCTCAATATCAAAAGATGTTGGAGGACTACTCTTGTAAAGCAATTGATTGGATCCTAGATGAAGTAGAACACTATGAAGAGCTGCATGATCAGATGATGGCAGCAGAGACAGAGGAAGTTTTTATCAAAAAAGAAGTGGAACTGTTTGCGTATTTCCAAGAGCTACAAGGACCTCCTGAAACTAGAACTACAATTGTAGTAAAGAAGAAGGTTCAGAAGAAACCTATACAGAAGAGGAAGTTAACCAAGAAAAGTAAAGGAAAATCAGTAGCAGAACCTGTACCAAGAATGGAGACAGAAGAAGTGACAGTAGAAGAAAAAAAGTAGGAGGAATCCATTGCTGTGAAAGAACCAAGAATGGATAAATCAGGAATAGTAGGCTCTTCACAATTTTCTTCAGATTCTGAGAGTGACATTGAAAACTTCTTGTTGAAAAGTTTGAACTTATCAGTACCTAGTACACCAATTGTGATAGTACAAGCATCTGAAAAAATTAAAACACTAGAAGACTTGAGTGAGAAGTCACAAGGAAAGAAAATCCAAGAAGAAGCAGCAAAGCAGGTTAGTCCTGGAGAAGAGAGAAGGTTACTGAAAGGCAAAGCAGTAATGATGGAAGAAGAGATTGAAGTAAGGAAGGAATTCAATTGTGGATTAGTGGATTCATGATTGAAGACAATATGGACAAAAACTTTACATCAAACCTATTTCAAATTGGATGAAGGGAAGTCAGAAGCAGAAAAAGAAGTTCAGTTACGTAGTTCAGTATACAAACAAAAAGATACAAATCAAATCAAGGAAACAGAGGAAGTAGTGGAAAAGGGGAATGCTCAAGACGTAGAAGAAGGGGATATAGAAAAAGAGATAAACCAAAGCATAGAAGACATACTATATGACTTGAATCATAATGAAGAATTTAAAACTACAGAAGATCAGGACAAGAGGAAGATCTGGATCTCATGGATATAGATGAGCAAGAGGAAGGACAAAAGGAGCAAATTATTAATGATCAAATATAACTCTTTGTGGAGATTGATTCAACTCTAAATCAGGAAAAGGAAGTACAGGAAATGGAAGGACATCTCCTTGAAGAAGAACAACAAGGAATGGAGAAAAAGAAGGCAGAAGAAATGGAGACAATTAAAGACACATCAGGATATGAGAAGAAGGAGGATCATATATTAGATCATGAGGAAAATGTTGCAGACAAAGAAGAAATGAAAGCAGGTAAGGCTTATGAAGAACAAAAGCACCAGGTCATAGAGTATGGGGAAGAAGATGAAGAAGAGAATGACTACAAAGAGGAAAAGCAGATAGAAGTAAAACAACTGGAATTAGAAGCTGGGTTGGAAAGAATACCTAAAGATATAAGATCTGCTTGCAGGGTTATTTTGAGCAATATAGAACATTTTAGAACATCAAGTAGAAACATGATCATATCAGGCATGGTAGCTGAATCTGAGTTTGTAAAAGGCAGCAGAATCATTAATGAGCAAAAGAAAGAAAAGGAACAGTTAATAGAATAGTTGAGGATTGTACAGGAGAGAAATGAGGAATTAACACACATAATAATTTCCTTGGAAGAATTGGAGGTTCAGCAAGAAAACAAAATCCAATATCTTGAAGAGAAGTGTGCAAAACAGACAGAGCATAGCAGTAAAATGGAGATGGAGCTGAAGAAAATTGAAGGAAGATACAGAACCTTGTAGAGTTCATATCAAATTATGGTCAAAGCAAATGAGGAAATAAACAAGTTATTAATGGAAGAAGGTCAATTGAAGGAAGAAAGCAAGACTGTACAGGTGACACAGGATGAGAAGGAGGATCTGAACAAAGAAATTATGAGATTGCAAACAAAGTTGAAAGAAGCTAAGGAGTTGGAAAAACAAGCAAGTATACATGCTGCTACTTCTATGAGGGGATATAATAAGTTACATATGGATATAGAAAAAGAGAGAAGTGATTGGAAGTTGAGTATAGAAAAGGAAAGAAATGAGTGGAAATCAGAAAGAGAGTTGTGGACCTCTCAAAATAAAAGTTTACTGCTGATGATAGAAGAGCTACAGAAAAAATTGGAAAAACCACAAACTCAGATTGAAGAGCAGAAAGAGACTACACAAGCAGAGGACTATGAAGTAAGAGATGATAACAGAACCCAACATGGTGATGAACAAGAAAATAAAACAATAATAGAGGAATACTCAGAGGAGTTTGTTCAGAGACTTCTAACAGACAGAGAATCCAGAATGGAATTTATTAGAAAAATGCATAATGAATACGAGGAACAAATTGTTAATTTTTCTCTGAATAAAGGAATAAATCCGGATCAACACCATTGGGGTGCAGATGGCTTAGGTATACCCTTTTGCATGATTATTGAAAGTATTAAAAATTATCAGTTGGCAAGGGTGGGATTACCTCCAAACAAGTATTTAGAATATGAAGAAGACATCAATGTGAAAAAGGAATTATTTGAAAAAGCCAATCCTAAATGGAGAAACAGGTGGTTGGATGCCAACAAAGAATGCAATAAAATATGGAAAGAAGCACCAATTCAGTTAAAAATTAATCCAGCTTATTGTCCAGTAGCAAGGAGAAGGGAGTGGATAGTCTTTTGGGAAAGAAGGAATGCAGGACAGATTCCATCAAAATGGTTGAACTTTCCAAAGATAGCAGGACAGAAGGTAGGAACATGGCCAACAAAGAAATATATGGTGAACACAGCAGAGTCTGTTATATCTACATATAAAGATGTCAATGACCCAACATGTATTTTACTAATCAGAGTAATGAGACTCATATTGGCATGTATAGAGACTTTTACATATACAGATGTCAGAATTCTCAATTACATTGGCTTTAATTCACCATCTGATGCTTTATTATTTGATCTCAGTGAAACCCTAGACATGATATGTTTGATGGCTTATTATAGCAGAACAATATTTTTGGGTAGTCATTATCTTCAGATTTTTGAAGATGCGTTTGATTATGGATTTTTCGAAAGAGAATCAGAAATATTTGGAAATTTGTCAGTAGTAACAAAATCTTGACTCACTGCTTATGAAGCTGCATACACAGAATACCTAAAGAAAGATGTAATAGATAAACCAGAGGCTGCTGTGCAATGGAGAAAAGCATTATTTGAGATGGTGAACAATTTAAACATTACAGAAAGAAAAAGCCATGACCTACTGTCACAGGTATATCAAAGAAAAAAGAAGTGAAGGAAGCATTCATGGTGTATCAGCAAGAATGTCTTTTGTCAGGAGCCAAAAGGTCTAGGAGGGGAAGAATGTTAGAAGAAGCATTTTTTTTGAAGAGGAATATTTGTAAAATGACAAAAAATTGTAGAAATATTTATGCAAATGATGTAAAAATGAGGAAGAGTCTTCCTCATGTAAATTAGAATCATATGTAGTTTTTCTAGAATTTTCGGAAACTCCTAGATAGCATATTTTTAGATTAGAAGGAAAAGGACCAAAATTCAAGTGTGAAAAGAGACACTTGAAAATGTATAAAAGACAATTTCCTGTATTTTGAGAGGGTTGGTTAATTGTATTTGATGCTATCCAAGTAATGAGAAGAGTTTCCTGCAGAAAATCATATTTCTTCCTTTCAAGTATTTTCTTTGATTTGTGAGATTATTCTATGTGTATCCATGGAATTTGCAAGCTTCTATTGTGTATTTCTGATGAATGTGTATGAAGAGAGTTGATTCATGATGTGTTGAGTGAGAAATTGCTGAAGAATAGTGCTGGAGATGAAATTTTTGTCAATTTTCATAGAATCACGATTGTCTCGTCTGAAGGTTACAGGTATCATTTTTGAGATTTGACTTCATGATTGTGTTTTCCTGAGAAAATAACACACTTTAGACACCAAGATCATTGGAAATGATGTAGTATTGCTCAAGATAATCAAAACCCTAGAAATTCCTCTTAATCTTCACTATTTCTCAGAAATCCAACCAGTTTTCTCTTATTTTTTAAATTCTATCATCTAGAAGGGGCTGTGGTCTCTTGTATACTTCTAAGATTGACAAATATAAGATGTATTGTTGATTCTTTATGCTAAAATGATTGGAGAGGACAACTCCAAAGGGTAACAACAAACAACTACTCTGTGTGAAAATATCTTCTTTTAAAGGCCATGATATTTCCTCCTCATATTGTAAAAGCTCAGCTTCAGGTTGCACTGCAACTGTTACCAGAACTACTTCTTGAAATTGTGACAAAACTTCTGGTATACCACTGAGTCCTATAGACCATAAATCTTTTTGTTTTTGCTTTCAAAAGTTGTGTTTCTTTGTCTTCTTCTAGTCCTACCAGCATACGTGGTGGTTTTGCAATGGAAGGCAATTGAGCCTTAGGGTAGTGTTGATTATCATCTAAAGGGATATGATACTTTTTATGGCCTTTCTTAAAAGCGATAGCTTGAGATCCCCAATATTGTGGAACTTTTGCCTGCTTTAACCATGGTCTCCTAAACAATAAATTATAATCATTGTTTTTTCCTATTAAATCAATTACTATGAAAGTAATTTCAAAAGGAATATCCTATACTTTGATGGGTATAATAAGATCAATAGGTTGAACACGTGATTGATCAGGCATACATATATAGAGTGGTGCAGGTTGAATATCTACCCATCCCATTTGCCTGCAAATAGGTAAAGTTGCAATGTTTACTTCGAAAAAACTTTGGAAATAGTAATTCCAACAGATCACCGAGAGGCAATTGGATTTTAGATTTACAAAAAAATTGCCATGGATGTGATACACATTTCCATATATCCTTATTCTCGGATGTAGAGAATCGCGTGATTGGTGGAGAAAATTGTGCATGAGTCGGAGTAGTAGTATTTTGTTAAAAAGTTTCCCGAATTCCTTCTGTACCATAATCAATTCCTTCTGATGCCCAATTAACTAATCCTGTCTGGTCTTGCCTACTAGTACTTGGGCTAGAAAATTCTATCAAAGCTTTCTTAGCCAAACCCATAGCTTGATCATACATCTGATGTTGTGTAGTAATATTTGGAGGCAATACCAGATCATATCTATTTTGAATTTTTCATGATTGGGTGGCTATTGGAGCTACTGGATCCTCAAAAGTCAAGTTACCATATTATTCATTGGGGCCTCAAGTCTAGTTTCCTACTTCCATCTATCATACTCTTGTGCATCCGGACAACTGGCATGGATATGTATAAATTCTAAACAAAATCAACATTGTGGTCCCTTGCCTTCTTTCGGATATTCTCCTTCATCATGATGACATCTATTAAAGGGTCTCCATCCTCTCCCATATCCTTGATACTTTATCCTACCTTGGCTTGCATTTCCCGAAGAAACTTGTTCTTGCTTATCTTGAGGATTGCTTGAGTCATTTGGATGAATATTATTCACATATGGCGAGGAATTCTAGAGACCATTATACGATAGTTCTGGTTGAATATGGTTCCATTATTGTTTGATTCCTAGTATTATAAAAACATTGTTTCATACTGAGTCATTATGTTACAAGTTGCACAATAAACTTGATTTAAAGCACAAGTGGCCACTACATTATCAACATTTTTACATTTTTTATAGTATAATTGATTTTATGGATTAGATACTACCAAAGAAGTTGAAGTTACCACATTTATAGCTTTTGAAGAGTGTTGCCAGATTGGATTGGAAGCTTTCAAAGCTTTCAGATTCCGTTCCAATTGTTCGGTAGCATCTATGATTTGGTCCAAAGTTCGTAGCAGCTATGATTTGGTCCAAAGTTCTAGTATCATCCAATGCAAAAAAGACAAATTTTCTCTTTAATTAATGAACTTAAACCATCCATAGACCAACCATGCACCACATCCTTTGAAGGGCGCTCCTCTTTTGGAACCTATTGCAAAGTACTCTAAAGTGGGAGGCATAATCCGAAACCATTTGATTTGGTTGTTGTACCATATATTGTAATGTAACAAATAAATGACTTGTGGTTTTGGCCTTTGAAAATTATCGTAAAAACAGTGTTTTCAAAGCATCATATGTTTCAAAATGGTCTAGGGTGAATTCAATTAACCAATGAATTGCTTCACCTCCGAGAGTGGCTTGGAACACTTGACATTTCTTGGCATCATCTAGATTTCCTTCTAGCAAATCATATTGCATATCAAAAAGAAAAACATGAACATCAAGATCATCAGTGATTCTTCCACTAAACCTATTAAACTACATTTTGCTAATTCGATGAACTGGCACCACCATTTTTAGTGGAACTTTCCAAAACCTCTACTCTTCATTAGTGGGTATTCATGCTTAGCTTTATATCTTCTTGGGGATCCATCTTGATGGTCACACCAACCTGCCTTCATAGTACCATCTTCTTTTCTCCCAATTGTTCCTTCCAAAAAGAATCCAAGAGGCCAAGCACCACACTTGAATCCTAGGGTCTTTTCTCTTGTTCCCTATCTGATTCCTCCTTGGCTTGCCATCCTTCTACACTTGCTTGCAACTTTTCTGCTTCAAAATCCACCTGCACCTTCAACAATTGTGTCACCAATGGGTATGGTAATACCCCTTTATCTACCAATTGTTTGTATTTTGTGAGGTAGATGCTTTCACCACTCCAAATATTACTTGCTATTCTTAATATTTGGAAAAGCACTTACCTGATCATGTTGGCATGATCCTTCTCCATTGCCATGGATAACCTTCAATCCCTTCCTAATTTTTCTTAATGATTTGGCTACCCGCTTACCTAGCATTGTTTAGTGATACCCCATCCCATCATGGTCACCAAATGTTTACTATAATCACAGTAGGAAGGCTTGGGGAATGGACGGTACTGAAATAGGATTTAGTGCATTTCCATTCCCTTAGTTATATTAACAATGCAAAAAAGAAATGTACAAGTTCACAGACATAATAAGTTTGGAAGAGAAGATGGCAGAAAGATACTCTTCTATTACAGTGTAGGAATGTGCATTACATATCAATGGGAAATTTCAATCTGCAGAAGTCCATATGCATCTTTGTCTATCTTCAAAGTTCCTATGTATAAACTTTCTTGAGTATAGTCTCTATCTCTCTCTCTCTCTGATTCCACACTTTTATTTCTCACAAAGCATCTCTTTATAACTTTAGTATAACAGTTACAAAAGTAACGAGTAAGTAGTTAAGTTTTTCAAAAAATTCTAAAGGTGCATAAATAAATAAATACAATTTTGGGTATCCCAACTGGGGTGCACTTAGTCTAACACCATCTAGGACTAAATGATAGATTCGCCATCATACCACTCTAGGTCTTCCTAACCTTGCATGTAATCACAAGTAATATTTTAATCTAAACTACCTTGTGAACTATGCAACTCC
Source organism: Ceratopteris richardii (assembly GCA_020310875.1). Lineage (NCBI taxonomy): Eukaryota > Viridiplantae > Streptophyta > Polypodiopsida > Polypodiales > Pteridaceae > Ceratopteris > Ceratopteris richardii. The sequence goes on from CM035431.1 coordinate 121,456,637, forward strand.
ATCATCCTTGTTTCACAAATAAGACTTCCTTGATAGTGAAATGAAATCTCTACATTCCACTAACCAAGAAGTCTTGGGTTTTTCATCCATTTCCTTTGAACTTAGTTCTATTGGAAGAGGATCTATTGTCACTAGTGCAAACTCTAAAATGTTCTCTTCCCTTAAGTTTGCTATGTGAAGGCAAAAAGAATTCCTTTTGAGATTCATATAATCCTTAAGTACCCATCCTCCTAATTGATGCTCACACATCATCTTCATGATGTAACACCAACTAGGAGTTTGCTAACCCAATAGGTTGGATCTATCCACATCTCCTAGAAGCCCTGAAGAGAGGTGTCATTACTCTACTCCAAGTCTCACTAATTTAAATAACTAGATCATCTCATCTAGACAAAGACCATCATTGGAAATAAGAATAATTACTTCTCTTAGGAGTATCCATATGAGACTTAGTCTAATCATCATGATTAATTGATGTCCCTCTTGTATACCATAACAAATAGAAACTATCTCTACCAACCATCCTCTATGCATGGATCTATATGATCCATCCACACTAATGGAATTATCTTTCCTAAAACTATAAAGTGAGTATGTGATGTCTATGGAGATAAAATCACCCATCACATGCTCTATTGGAAGAATTAATCTTCCATAACCTATGAAGGATAACTCCCAATCCTAAGAAGATGTCTACTAAGAGCTCTCCTTTGATATAGTGAGACATTGCACCATGAATGATGAGTCCTTTTCTCCTTGGCCATAGAAGAAGAGTGCTCAAAGGGAAGTTGTTTCCACCATCAAATACCAATGGAAGCTTCTTCCAATTCATGGTGTCATACCTACACTAAATCAAATTTATATTCCATATATATGTAATGAAATTTGTAGAGAATCCCATATCCTCAACTCGTGTAGGTGGACTCAAATGAATCCCATATCCTCGAACTAGTTTAGTTTGGTTCTAGTCAACATGTGATAGTGGATATCACTTTTTATTCCAAACTTACTTGTTCGTAGGTACCAAGACTAAGTCTAAGTACCTCTCTCTCTCTAGATCCCAACATACATATATATATATTGGGTACCCCAAATATTCCTCACTTAGGGATCTATGCTCTAAGTCATAGAGCTAGTGCCATGAATTTGGCCTTCTAACCATCACTCAAATCACATTAGCACCTATTGATGCTCTTTCATGAAACCCATCTCTATGATCCCATCTAATTGATTTCCTTAGTAGTTTAGCAAAAATGCTTCACTACATACTCAAGTGATGTGCATAAGTGAAACTAGTCTCTCTTTCGGCATACGTCATGATATCCTATATCCTCCTAATCCTACTGTGAGATTCTTTTGAAGGTAAGTTGTTGGAGATGATCATAAAAGCATCTCCCATGCCTCTATGCAACCTCTTAAAACCTATAAGATTGCTTATGAACATTCCTAATGGCGAAGGCATATCTCCTTTCCCTTAGCAATCATATGGTCTAAATCCATAAGGACTATGTGTAGGGATCATATTACTAGTGAAGTTGCCTTATCTATGATGCTTTGATGGTCCTAATTCCATCAAGTACATGCTTATAAGAATGCTTACAACTTATTAATGTTTGCAAAGAAGGCATGTTCCATGTCATAAAATTCTTACCTAAAGGTAAGTTTGTATATAATACTATGAGGTGGGAAATTTTTCAATAGCATTTTCCCAAGGAAATGAAGTTCCAAAGATATAAAAATCAAACATAAGGCCTTATGGGCCAATGGCACACATGCCATTCACTATCTCATAGGGCTTGGCAAGCCCATGGCATACAAGCCATATACTCATATATGAACTTCATAACCTCCAAAAACATAATATGCTTGCCTATCTTTTTGACCTCCTATATATATATATATATATATATATATATATATATATATACATACATACTTTGCATGCTCAACCACACATCCTTGCTTCTTCTTATAAAACATGATAGAACAAATATAAACCTTTCAAATGCTTTATAAGTGTCTCTTTTGCAAGAACATAAATTTATGTCCATGCTCATCTTTTTGCTATGTATATCTGACTTTGTTCATGCTCCATAAACACAGTTGTCTGAGTGTTCCGGATAAATTACTATGTATCTCTATTTGTTCATGTATGAATGCTCAAACTTGCACGTGCTTTTTTGTTCCTTGATCACCCTTCAATTCATCTCATTCAGTGTTCAGATCAGGAAATAATTAGATATGCTAATGACTATGTGAGCTTTTGTTTTCAACCCAGTAAACATGTTCAAGCCTGTTGGAGTTAGACGTTTGCAGAAACATGGGAACACCACAAGGAAGAAGAAGAAGCTTGGAGCACAACACACAATACTGAATGTATTACCACTAGAATGTACAAAGATAAGTAGCCCGTTAGGGCAATAGGCGTATATACAAGCTAGGGGAAAAAACCTCCGAAAGAGGGAAAAAGTGCTCCAGCGGTCCTAGTGTGTTCACACACATCACTACCTAAATATATCAACAAATCCCCCCTAGGAGTGATGCGGTGAACAAGGAGTTGGAACTCATGTATAAGGAAGTGCCAAGGTATGTGGAAATCACTCCACAAAAGGAAGTAATCCCAAAGCTTTGCGGAAAGCTTCAAACTTCTCCCTAGGCAGAGCCTTCGTGAAAAGGTCTACAATGTTCTCCTGCATGGGCACATATGCCACACTGATCTCCCTAGCAAAGAACCTCTCCTTGACATAATGATAATGCACCTCAATGTGCTTAGTGTGAGCATGGAACACAGGGTTCCTCGCAACTGCCAATGCACTCTAACTGTCAATGACGATGGTGGTGGCAGAAGACTGACCAACACCCAAATCAACCATAAGGCGTCTGAGCCACACACACTCAACAGTGGCTATGAAAGTTGACCTATACTCAACCTCACAATTGGAAGTGGCCACAGAAAATGTCTGATCAGACCAGTCTATAAATGTTCCTGTTCAGCAACCATTGAGATGCTCCTCACGTATCTCACATCCACCTGATAGATATGTTCTAGGTTTAGATTTTGTTATGCTAACAGATGCTGGTGAGCCTTCTTACTACAAAGAGGCTATGCAGATAGAGGATCATGTCAAGTGGGAGCATGCCATGAAGAGTGAGTTGGATTCTATTCACAAGAATAGTACTTGGGATTTAGTACCTTTGCCAAAGGGCAGGAAAGTTTTACCATGTAAATGGGTATATAAGGTGAAATTCACATCAGATAGTGCTTCTCCAAAGTATAAAGCATGACTTGTTGCAAAGGGTTTTAAGCAACAACATGGTGTTGATTTCGAGGAAATCTTCTCTCTAGTGGTCAAGATGACTACCCTGCACATGTTCCTTGGATTCGTTGCAATGGAGGACCTAGAGCTAGTCCAAATGGATGTGAAAATTGCTTTCTTGCATGGAGATCTTACAAATGAGATCTATATGGAACAACCAGAGGGTTATGTAGTTCGTGGGAAGGAAAGTCTAGTTTATAAGCTCAAGAAGAGCTTGTATGGACTTAAACAGTCCCCTAGACAATGGTACCAAAAGTTTGATGCTTTTATGAAGTCTCATGGCTATTCTCAAAGAAATGAGGATCATTGTCTCTACACAAAGAGATGCTTAGATGGTAGCTTGATATGCTTGATACTTTATGTCGATGATATGTTGATTGTTGGGAAGTCCTCTTATGACTTGTCAATTCTCAAAAAGAAGTTGAGTCAGACATTTGATATGAAGGATTTGGGGGATGCCAAACATATTCTTGGCATGCACATTACTCGTGATAGGAGTAAAAGATGCACATACTTGTCTCAAAGTGAGTACATATCCAAAGTGCTTTACAAGTTCAATATGCAGGGTGGAAAGGCATTGAGTACACCTTTACCCACATATGTGAAATTGAGCAAGGATGATTGCCCCAAATTAGATGAGGAAAAGGAATTCACGACCAAAATTCCCTATCAGTCTACTATTGGTAGTCTCATGTATGCTATGGTAGTTATGAGACTAGACATTGCATTTGCAGTGGGAGTTGTGAGCAGATATATGTCTAATCCTAGCAAGAAACATTGGGAAGCAGTCAAGATGATTTTGAGATATCTGAGTGGCACTAAGGACAAGTGTTAATGCTTAGGTAGAGGGAAAGCATCCATTATTGGTTACACAGATTTTCACTATGCTGGTTGTGTAGACAATCATAAGTCCACATCAAGGTACACTTTTCATTTTGTTGGAGGTGCTATCTCTTGGAGATCTTGTCTTCAAGAATGTGAAGCTATTTCCACCATAGAAGTAGAGTATGTTGCAACAAGTGAGGAAGCATTGTGGCTTTCTCGTCTTGCTTGTGATATGGGTTTACCTCAGCATGTACCTCGTTTGCTCAGTGATAGTCAGAGTGCCATTGCTTTGGCTAAGAATCCAGTCTATCATGCAAAGACCAAGCACATTGAGGTGAGGTATCACTCCATTAGAGATTGCTTAGCCACTGAGCGCATTATTCTTGAAAAGGTTCACACTCGAGATAATGTTGCAGATGCTTTGACTAAAGCTCTACCACATGATAGATTTCGACACTAATCACTTAATGGGGGTTATTTGATTCAAGATCTTACACATTCACTTGTATACTGTGGAACATGCCCATCATGTGGGAGGTATAGTTTGTATACTTACACTCAGGTATTCTTTATCATTCTTTATTTTTCTCCCATAGTTACTTTGGCCGTATTGGCCTTTAGTGGGAGATTGTTACTGTTAGTGTCCATGTGAAAGGCCAAATGGCCACCAAACACTTCTTTGTATATGTTCTTTAATGAAACATATAGTGGCTTGGTCAGCCACAGACTGTAAGTTTGACTGCATTTGTAACACCTAAGAAGTTTGTGTTTGTGCTCCTTGTGTACTATGTTTTTTTGTGTATTCTACAACCTCTGTGCAAAGTATCGTGTGTAGCGCTTGGAGCTCGGTTTTCTACTCTGGGGATATCCATGTGGAGCTCTGGAGAAGGAGATCCCACCGTGGTCCATTGCCACCAAAGTACTTCATGGATCACAACATCGAAAACAAAGTGCTAGGAAGCTCTTGCACATGCATGAGAAAAAAAGTGGGCAAGTATTGGTTTTGATATCAGTATAACATGGGAATCAACTTTCTAATGCAAGCTCATGAAAACTCTTGAATTATACACAAAGAATCATCTGTTTTGAACCACCCAACCTTCTCCAATCTTATACTCACATAACTTGAGAATCAAAGATCCTTCTCCCTTATCTCTCTACAACCAATTCAATAGTTTGATATTCCATGTGATCCCATGTGGCATTCTTGCCACTTAGGCCCCAGAGGTGGTTCACACCCATCATGTAATATGACAATCGCTCACCAATGTAAATTATGCTCTGTTGTTGATCTCCTAGAATAAGAAGAACCATGTTAGTATTTTATAAGAAACTTGATGAGGCATTGATCCCTTTACAATACCAATAGGTTTCCCTTGATCCCTATATGTGAAGTTAGTTATCGTGTGAGTGATGGGCGCATGATGTAGTGAGAGTGTTAGTGTGAAGCCTAGATGCATACTTGGATAATGCATTAACTCAACATGCTCTTGGTAGTGTACAAGTATATTACATGGTTGGTTTAGGGGTTAATTTCCAATGTTTGACTCTCGAGAATTCCCTTATGGGGTTACAAGTTTGGTGTTTTGGTTCATACATGATGTTTGATGATGACTTAACTTGTTTATGGGACTTTTTAAGTGCCCATTTCCAAGTTATTCTAGGAAAGAATTTATATGATGACTTAATTATGAAATGTTTCTACGTGTGTTTCTTTGGGTTTGGGATTGATTTTGGTTGACTAGAATGTAAGAGCTCATGAGTAGAGATATGAGCTCATAAGCAAGTCTTAGGCACCCAATTTTTTCCATTATTGTGGTTAGCCTTCATCGACTGCTTTGGTACCCAAATACCGAGTATTCTTAGAGATGAAATTCCTTGCTGGTGTGTAGCTCAATTCTTTGACGATCCCATTGGCTTCTACAGTAGTGATTTTGACTACAAAGGGGAAGTTAGCTACACACCCTATCATACCCACATTGACTTCATGCCATGAAGAGCTCTTCTGCTAGATTATGTTGGTCTTCTCAACAGATCCATTTTTTTGCTAGTTGGCTCACCTCTCTGGTTGAGATACTATTACCACATTTGTCTTTGGAATAGAAGGGAGATCCATTGGCTCTAGATCTCATTCTTCAATGGTTGACACCTTCTACATCACAAAGATTTGGACATATACAACATATTCTTCTCGAAGATTATTCTTAGAAGATAAGAGCATGTGTGATTGCTAGATCAGTGACCATGCCATTCTCTTATTCTACTGTGAGGCATTTTTCACATGTCCAAACTTGAACAAGTCAACTTCTTAGGTTTAAGTTGAGTGCGTGATCATAGATCTAGTCTTGACCCAAGACGAGAGACTTAGTGAGGTCTTCATCATGGCAAACTAGTACTTTAATTGTCATGGAGACATCTTGAATTGAGATGGCATGTGCCATCTTGCCCATGCAAGGGGTTTCCACTCCTCCGAATCCTACAAGGTAAGCCTCAATAGGATTAATTAACAACTCCATGTCCTGACAACAAGAATATTGGATAGCACTAGTTGTTGCACCTGAATTAATCAGTTCTCTGATCATCTTAGAGATCGTGCCTTGTCCTAGCTCCATTGAGATAAGTTTTCATCAATCAATGATGCTAGGAGAGGGGTTTCTCTTAGTCTGCCACATAGACATGTGGTATTTATGGGCTTTAGAATAAGAAGTATAATTCTTGTTCCTAAGTTGTTTTATGCCTTGTCTTCTCAATTTAATTCTTCTAATACATTCTAAGGCTTCTGCCTGTGTTTCTTCTTGTATCCTTCTATCTTCTTTTTTACATTTCTTAGCTACATTGAGTTATCTTAGCATCTCATCGATTAGAGGCTCTTGGTAAAGCTTGACTCGACATCCACTACTTGTTGATATCCTATTGATAATCATGGCACCATAGCCGTGTTTCTCTAATTTATGTGTGTATTGCTTCAATATGTATACCAAAACAAAGTCACTAGCTTTCAAGCCCTCATCCTTCATGTGTGCATCAAAGTAATCTTTTTTTCTTTTCCTTTTTGTGTATGTGTCTACTGTTGATCTCAATCTATTTTCGCCTAATCATTCTAGATCGAACATCCTAGAGGATAGCTCATGGCCTATCCATTCATGCTCCTATGCAACCTTGAGTATAGGTAACAAGAAGCATAATGGAATCATAGCATTCTCATCCAATACTATCTGAAAAGGGATGGCATTGAGTACCATTTTTTAGGTAACTTATTATGCCCAAACAAAAAGATGAAGTTGTTTGTCCCAATCCAAACACTTATTATTTATGACTTTGGTCAATACAGTACACAAGATCTTATTGGTGCTCTTAGCCTTTCCATTTCCATGTGGGTGATAGGGAGCTCACTTCTTGTGAATGACCATAAAATCTTGTAAAATATATCCGATGACCTCCTTCAAGAAGTGGGTTCCACCATCACTTACTTATTTGATATGTAACCCATATCCTATGAATACATTTTTAAGCAAGAATTTAGTTGTTGTTTGTGCATCATTGTTCCTAGTATCTTTGACTTCTACTCATTTGGTAAGATAGTCTATTGCTACGATGATATATTTGGCATGTGAGCTCTTAGATGGGGGATTGATAGGACCTACAAAGTATCTTCCCCACTTTGAGAATGCACATCCTAGTGGCATCTCATCTTTGTGAATTGGATATTGAGTTTCCTTACATGCATCACACCTCTTCACATAGATATGTGCATCCACATGAAGGGTGGCCACCAAAGACCTAAAAACGATGGCTTTGATCACTCAAGCACGTCCAAAGTGTCCTCTTGCAACACCTTTGTGTGTAATTTCTAAGATTTTCAAATATTTGCTCTCATGTACACATAGTCTTAGATATTTGTCTTCTCCATGCCTGTATAGATTATATCTAATGAGTGTATAGTCTTGAGCATCCTGCTCTAGACTCTTTCTTTGTGTTAAATTTGTCTCTTGAGCAAATGTTTTCTTCCTCAAAAATTCAACCAAGGGACTTCTCCAAACAGGTATTAATGACACTTGATACAAAGTTTCATGTCCAACAAGGGGTCTGTGAATACAATCTGGACAATCCTTGAACAACATATAGACATCTTCTTCCATTGTTGGCCAATATAAACCTAATCTTTTCAAATTCTATAGGGTTTTGTGTCAAGAATTGTGTTGCCCTAGTGCAGCTACTTGTGCTAATTGCAACCACTTAGCATGCTCTTCTTATTCCACACAAAAAGCTAAGATTCCTTGATATGTTTGCTTGTAGATACTTCTTGCAAGTATATTGTATCTCTATGATCTAACAATGTCTTCATCCTTTGTCCTAACCATTGGGTTTTAGCTCTAGATTTAAGAATAGAGTTAGTGACTACTTCCAAGTTGAATAAATAAGCATCAAGAAGTTTGTCTAATACTCCTTGTGGTGATTCTCTTGAACTAACTCTAGAAAGATCATCTGCTCTAAGGTGTTCTTGCCCTTCCTCACAACTACTTTGAAATCATATTCCATTAGTAAGAGAAAGCATCTTACTAATATGCCTATATTGCAAGGCTTATTCACAAAAGGTAGAGTAATGTCTGATGATCTATAGAGAATTTAAACCTATTTGCTAGCAAATAGTGTCTAAATTTTTTAACTACATATACCATGCCTAATCCTTCTCTCTCCATGTTCATATAGTTTCTCTCTACTGCATTGAATTGCGTACTCATATAGGTGATGGGGAGATCAATGTTTTCTTTGTCGATTGTGGTAGCACATATCCAATGGAAAAATTGGAAGCATCCACATGAACATGGAGTGGCTTGTTGGCATTGTCAAAATGAGGATGAGCACAATCATCTTTTCAGCTAATTGAAAGATGTCTCACATTCTTCACACCACTCAAAGTTACTCAAGACGTTATATAGAGGCTTTGTGACTATGGCATGCATGTGGATAAAGTGTCGGTAGTATCCACAAGGGCCCATGAAAGCTTGTACTTCCTTGACCGTCTTTGATCTAAGTAATTTTGCAATAGCTCTCATCTTATCCTAGTTTGTTGTGATCTCATTCTTTGACACTATGTGATCTAAAATCTTTCCTTGCTTGACCATGAAAACACATTCTTTTGGGCTCAAGCATACTTGATAATCTCTAGATTTTTTAAAGATCTGCCTCAGCTCTAGGATGTGTGTTTGTCTTATGTGGGAATGAGTGCACTCATCATCCACATAGACCTCTATGTTCTTCCTCAAGAAGTCCTTAAACATGTGACATGTCAGCCTTTGAAACATAGTAGGTGCATTGGTGAGCCCAAATGTCATCACATGAAATGCAAACATACCCCATTCACTAGCAAAATCCATTTTATGTTGATCCTCTAGGGCAATGGCTACTTGGTTGTAACCTGAAAATCTATCAAGGAAGCTATAAACTTCCTTGTCCATCACTTGTTCTAATAAATGCTCAGTGGTAGGAAGCAAATAACTATCTCATATGGTGGCAGTGTTAACTTTCCTCAAGTTAATACACACATGCAACTTTCCATTTTTTTTTATAACTACAACAATGGGGGATACCCATTTGTTATGCTTTATCTCATTGACAAATATTGCTTCTATCAATCAATCAGTTTCTTCTTTGACCTTAGCTGCATAGTTATCATTATAAGTATAAGGCTTCTCCTTTGTTGGCTTGGCTTCTAAAGTCATTGGGATCCTATGAGACCAGATATCTATATCCACTCCTTTCAAGTCCTTATAGCTCCAAGTGAACACATCTCGATACTTTCTCAACAATTCGATGAACATTGGGTCTTCTTCTTCACTCAAGTCATATCTTATGTAAGTACATCTCTCCTCTCCGTCTTTGATCATTACCACTATCTTCTTGGTTTTTTCTATATTGTCATATGCTTCTCCTATGAGAGCTTCTCATTTAGGCATTCATATTATAATTTGCCTATCTTCTATTTCATATTTTTTTAAATTATGTGGCACTTGGAATAAAGATTCCTCCTCTTCTCATGTGGGGAACCTTTTCTTTATTTTCTTCATATAACTCTCAAACACAGCTAAGAAGCGAAAAGAAGAAGAGATAAGGGTTAGAGAAGAAGCACATGCAGAGGTTTGAGAGCGCATTAGGTGAAATAAGTTAAGGCGACTAGGCCTAGATGTCAACCCGAAAGCCCCAAAATATCACATGGACATGTGCCAAAAAATCGGGCATAATTACTTCTCGAATAATCGACCGATGTCCCTTTGTGACCTTAGAGGTAGGACACGGAGAGAATTTAAGGACTATGAGAGCATTGATTGACTCAAGTGCAGCATCTAGTGTAGTTAGACTTTCCTACTGCCAAGACTTTAGTTGAACATCAATCCTATAGAAGCCTATCTCATAGGATTGGGAGGTGTGGAAACCCCTTGTTTGGGTGAGGTGGAACTTCCCATCTACCTTCAATATGTTCCAATGGTAGTCAAAATGCTAGTGTGTCACGATGAGGACCTTACAGAGCCACTTGTCTTGGGACAAGATTGGATCTATGACCATGAAGTCAACTTAAACCTAAGAAGTCAACTTCTTCAAGTTTGGGTACATGACCAATGCATTACAATAGAATTAGAGAACCACATGATCACAAATCCAGGTGTCACACATTCTCTTAGTTCTTCTAAGACTAATATTAGCAAAAAAAATGTTGTATGTGTCAAGAGATCTATGTTCTAGGAGAAATCAATCATGGAAGAACAGGCTCAAAGACAAGCGGATTCCTCCTCTTGTGCAAGGACTAATGCCACCACCACAACTCAACCAACAAGGCAAGCAAAACAGAACATGCCAACCGCTATATCAAATAGACAAAGGGATTTCAAGAAGAAGGCAATTCCGAGCATGAAGCAGATTTGGGTATGAAAAGGAGAGCAACCACCAAGCTTGCCAACAAAATTCCCACTTAGGCAAGTCCACCATGCAAAGACAAGAAACAAGCAACCAGGACAAGCTCAACCAGAAAATCTCTGACAAATTTGGGTACCAAAAAAAAAAATTAGCTATAGCTCAACGAGTGTGATTACACATGTGGTTTCCCAAAGCACTCTTACATGCACAAAGACCTATGCTCTCCACCATGCAGAGTGTCTCAAAAAAGAAGTCAAGGAGAGAAAAGGGTAAGAACCGAGCACATATACCAAAAGAAGATAAACTCACCTCTTCGGACCAAATAAGAAGAAAATCATCGAGGATATGGGTCTGGAAGCCAAAAGTACCAGCATCATCCACAGAACCAAAGAACCAACCATGTGGGATACATATTTTAAGCAACCACTCAAGATGAAGAAGCCAAAAGTGACCCGTATGCAGCCACACACAGTTTTAAAATGGATCCCTATAAGGAGGAAATATCAATTTTCATTAGGGGATCCAATGGATACCTCCAACAAAGGCTACGTCAGCATCTGCAAGAAACATTGACAGCCTCGACAAGCGACAACCATGTGCTCCTTGTAGAACCCTATCTTTTGCACCATTCCGGTCATGCATTTCAAAAGTATGCATTAACATAGGGCCACATTAAACAACCATGCATAGACACACTTGAGAGTCCCAAGCACAAGAGCACATTGACATATGTCAACTATTTTTATTGTTCCTAACATCTTTCTTCTTGTTTTGTGATATTGTTCCAAAAAAAAGAAAAAAAAAGAGGAGAGAGAGAGAGAGAGAGGGGGAGAGAGGGAGAGAGAGAGAGAGAGAGAGAGAGAGAGAGAGAGAGAGAGAGAGAGAGAGAGAGAGAGAGAGAGAGAGAGAGAGAGAGAGAGAGAGAGAGAGAGAGAGAGAGAGAGAGAGAGAGAGAGAGAGAGAGAGAGAGAGAGAGAGAGAGAGTTTGTTCCCAGGTTTGGCCCATGGAACATGAATGAGTCATCCTTAGTTGAAGATGGAATCGTTGATGATTGGGCACTATCAGTTTGGATAGAAGCATGTCTCGGCTGGCACAAATTACATCAGTGGATCATCCACACGGACATTCATCGACAACAAAAGACTAGCTGATGGTCCATCACAATGCTTGGTGTACAACACGAAGAGATAAACATTGATTAGCACCATGATAAGAATCCTTAGTTTGGTAACACCATAACCATGATGGATTAGGAAACCTCTTTGTCAGCATACCCTTGAGCACTTAGCTCAAGACCTCCAATTTTTGCACCATACTTCTTCCAATGCGTTTTCCAAGTAAGCATGCATAGGGCTACATTACAAGGCCGTGCACAAGGCACATACTTTCTTCAACCCATGCACTAACATACTTACCCATCATTCACTATGGGTTATGAGTACTTGGCATGACTACTATGAACATCACCTTTCGAAGATCTAGAGGACATCTCGAGGACAACAACAATACCCAAGAAGCACTTCAAACCCAACAGTTGCTCCAACTCAACCTTGACAACCTCTTTTGGGCAACTAGCCATTTTTGGAAGCTCACAAGGACACATTCTTGTTGGAATCTGAAGAACAAGCACATACAAAGGATAGACACTACCTCTCAGAGCACTACATGGAACAACCCTTACAACAAGGGTCTGTCAAGGACGATAGACTCGAGAGGGGGGGAGTGTTGGAACTCAAGGTCAAGCACAAGCATGGAAGCACATCAGAAAAGTGGACACACAAGAAGAGGGAGCAAGTAGGGAGCTCCAAGAAGTGTATGTCAAATTTTTAGAAGAATCCCCTACAAAAACAATGATTTTCATCACTAAAAACCATTGTAAATACCATTTTCCCTGACAATGGCACCAAAATTTGGTGTAGCTCAAGCGTAAGCACCACCTCCTTTACTTGTCAATCCGTGGAGACGTGAGGGCCGATATGAAGATCATGAGCAATTGTGGTGAGCAAATGTGAGTGATAAGCACATACATGCACACACGCACACACAAGGCAAGTTCAAAGAGAGGAACAATGGAAGGACTTTGATTACAAAAGAGTTCTCTTACGAAAGCTAAAATCTACAACAAGCGAACCTCAAAAATGAGCTCTCTAGCTCTTTTTATAGTTTTTTGACTAGTTTTGGCCCTATCTAGACCTAGTGCCCGACCTAATTAAAAATTAGGTTACAGGGCTTATTTGAGGGCTCAAACGAACTCTAAAAATTATGAAAATTGGTAGGATGATATTTCTAATACTCCTCAAGCTCAAGGACTCCTCGGGTTGAACAAGATGGAGTTACAAAAATGGAAAATGGTATTCATAATGGTTTTTAGTGATGAAAATCATTGTTTTTGTAGGGGATTCTTCTAAAAATTTGACATACACTTCTTGGAGCTCCCTACTTGCTCCCTCTTCTTTTGTGTCCACTTTTCTGATGTGCTTCCATGCTTGTGCTTGACCTTGAGTTCCAACAATGGTTCAATCTTTACTTGGTAGAACTCAAGTTGAACCATCAGTCTCCCTGTATGGATAATGGAGCAACTCTATGTAGCTAGTAGCCGAGCAACAAGGCACTCACACACAAGAACAAGAAAGACAAGAGTAGGACAAAGAGGAAGAAGAAGAAGAAGAAGAAGAAGAAGAAGAAGAAGAAGAAGAAGAAGAAGAAGAAGAAGAAGAAGAAGAAGAAGAAGAAGAAGATCTCCCCTACATGGCCGAACTCTGAAGATTACAACAAAAGATGGAAGATGTTTAGGTTAGAGGTAGAATTTCTGTGAGAAGTATAGCAGTCTTGTACTCATGGACCAACTCCTAGAAGAAGAAGAATGTGTAGCACAATAGTTCATCAAGTCATTATAATTTTAATAGAGAATTGTGGTATAATCTAAGCACGCAATCACATGTTACAAAGACCCCAAGTCCAATATGATGAAAGAATCATCCACACATGACAAAGGTCCAAAAAGAATAGTCAGATACCGATTACTATAGCATAAGCAACCACATCTACCCAACCAGAAGCAACCACATCTACCCAACCAGAAGCAACCACATCTACCCAACCAGAAGCAACCACCATCGCTACATCCCTAACTAATGTAGCAATCATCGAGATAACCATAGACACCCATGTATAAAACCCACCAATTTCTCCCATTAGAACCCCCAAATTTCAACCTACCACCATCCCAAAAGGCATCACTCAACTAGAAGAACTGACCTTCTAGACCCTAGCTCACTCCCCACCTACGATTGAGGATGTATTTATCATTGAAATAATCATTGTAGTTCCCACCTTCACTTTCTGCAACCCTGTTCATCACTCACAACTTTTCTCCTCCATCACCAACCCTTTATACCATACCTCCTCCACCATGGGCCCCTTAGCCAAAATTTCCTTAGGTCATCTTGCCACTCAAAAACTTATAATGGGTCACTCAACCCCTTATTCAACAATAATAGGTCACCCTATCTTGTAATCAACCCTAGCTTTTTATCCAACAATGCCCTTATCTTCCCCATTCTCATCTTTTTTTCCATCAAAACCACCTTCAACTTCACTCCCACCTATTCTCCAACCTTTTTTTTCACTCTTTTCCTCTACCCTCCAATCTCAACAACTTCCTTCTGAGTGGGAAAACTCTTCGCAATGCCAACAACTGTAGACAACACCACATTTTTCATAGAAACAACACTCATTGCACCCACCATCCCTATTTTTATGGTGGATACTTCACACACTTCCACGTCCAATGCCATGGACATATCACCACCCACTGCACCTCCCCCACCCCCCACACTTCCACCTTCCTTGATTCCCCCTCCACTAACCTCACCTGCACCCACCACACCATTTTGTGCAACATTCACTCATCCCTTTCCCACTCCCTTCCCCCCTGCATTAACCTCTGTACATACTACATCCATAAATGTAGATAAAACTATTACTTCAATGCTTACTTGTGCAAAGAAATCATGGCATGAGTACTAGCAACTCCCAGTGTGCAACCAAACCCTTAATGAGCAGTCTATAAACTTGCAACAAAGAATCTTTGAGCTCGAGGTAAGTAACTATGAATTATAGGACCACTATCACTCTTTACAACAATCATACAACAAATTAGAGTCCAGGATTTAAAACATGAACCACAAAGCTATTTGAGTTGTCAAACTTCACTTACAGATCCAATTGGAACATAATGGCGAGCTCCAATGCAACATGGCACTCCTAAGAAGACATTTGGCAACAACATATGAAGAGAACAAGAGGTTGCAACAACAAAATCAAGATAATTTAGGGTCCGCAATCTCAAACACCCGTGATGTGCCAATCGACCCATCAAAGTTCCAAACTATGATGTCAAAAAATATCCAAAGTATATTGGAAGAATATGCCAACCTCCTGGAGTCACATGACAAACCATCAAAGGAGGTAGCTCACTTACAACAATAATAGGAAGTGCCCTAGTCCCTAGTACCTGAGCCAAGTACCACTATAACAGAACCAAATGAGCTGGTAGAGTTACAAAAGTAGGTCCAAGAATTACAAGCTAGACTAATCCAATACAAATGACCTCCCTTAAACCCTTGAAGTACCAAAACCGAGTGAGACTATTGAGATCATGATAGAAGAGACCTTTGTGGAAGCATATGAGCCACAACTAGTACTTGGCAGTCATGTCATTGATTGTTGGCACTCAAGGTCAAGCACAAGGTGGAGGAATGCATCAAAGACATGGACACACAAGACGAGGGAGCATGTAGGGAGCTCCAAGAAGTATATGTCAAATTTTCAGAGAAATCCCTTTAAAAAGAGTGATTTTGATCACTAAAAACTGTTGTAAATATCATTTCACATTTTTGTAAGTCCATTTTGTTAAAACCAAGGAGTCCTCAAGCTTGAGAAGTATTAGAAGTACCTATGTATCAATTTCATAATTTTTAGCCTCTATTTGAGCCCTCAAATAAGTTGTGGAACCTAATTTTAACTAGGCTGGACACCAGACAAGGCCAAAAATAGTCAAAAAACTATAAAAAGAGCTAGAGAGATCATTTTTGAGGTTGACTAGTTAGAGATTGGAGCTTTTGTAAGAGATTTCTTTTGTAATAGAAAGCTTTCCATTATTCCTCTCTTTGTTCTTACCATGTGTGCATGTGTGTGTGAATGTGTGCATGCTTGTGTGCTTCTCACTCACACACTTGTGCCTTCACTTGCTCATGGTTGTCATACCAATTCTCATGTCTCGAGGGATTGGCATTTATGAGGTGGATCTCCTCACGTTCGTACTCACCATTATGCTAGAGTGACACCAAAGTTGTCACCATTTGCCAGGGAGAGAACTTCAAGGACGAGCGTTGTGACTGTAAGACATAGAGTTGCGATGTTGGAAGGTAAAAAAATAGTCATTTTCTATTCAGTTCCTAATTTTTTTCTCTCCACCTTCACCACCATCATCATCATCTTTGCCCATCTTCATCTTCTCAGATTTTTTTTTCTGTTTTTATTGTATATTCACTACATTTGCATCTCGTTTTTTATTCTTGGCTATGTGAGGAGCCTAGAGAGAGTTTAGAGTTAAAACATGGAGAAAATACTGAGCTTTGCACTCACAATATACCCAAAATCTGATTGAACAATCACATAGTGTGAGTTGACCTGCGATAAGTATCAAAAGTGTAGTATCGCGGGTTTGGAGATAGATTTTTCATCCACAAACATATAGTGGTGACAAGGAGGGCATAAGGTACACATATCCACAAAAACTTTTGAATTTGGACTTCAAAAAGTCCAAGTATCGTGACCGGTTGAGTTTAGGTATTGGGATACCAGAATTCCCGTGTATCATGATGCTTGGCAAGTATCATGTATCGTTGATACCTTATACTCCCTGTGTATCACTATACTTCCCAAGTATTGTGTATCGTCAAGTTGAGTATCATGTGTGATCGCATATTGCATATCACCGATACTTCATAAGTATCATGTATTGTGTATCTTGCTCCCTTGTGTATCATGTATCATTTGAAACCAAGTATCGTATCATATCTCCTATGTATCATGTATCGTTACTTCACCAAGTATCGCATATCGAGCTTCGTCGCACACACGAGTATCATGTATCGTGTGACCTCAAGTATTGTATCGAGAAAAATCTCGTATTGTGTATCATGAAGATTCGAGTATCGTGTATCACGCCCAAGACAAGTATCATATCGTGAGATCAAATATCGCGTATCATCTAGGCTGAGGTATCGTATATTGTATAGTTCATATATCATGTATCATTTGTCTCGAGTATCATGTATCACATCTTGACAAGTATAATATCATGAGATCCTATATCGTGTATCATCTAGACTGGGGTATCCTATATATCATTGGTTTCAAGTATCGTGCATTGTATAGCTTAGGTATCATGTATTGTTTGCTCTTAAGTTTTGTGTATCGCAATACTTCCTAAGTATCGTGTATTGTGAGATCGTGTTTGCCTCTTTTGAACCCCAAGAGCCTGGTTTGACATAACTTTTTCATCCAAAATCCATTTTTTGAGCTCTAGAGTGCATTGATTTTTAGATAGGCTAATTTGAAGTTGACCTTCAAGTGGGATTAGGAAGCCAAGGGGTCTCCAAAGGATTGTGAGCAATACAAACGGGAAAATTGGGACTAGTAGACAAGGCTTATGAACCTTAGATCTGGTAGATACCTAGGCTAGGATAGACAAAGCATTAGATCTTCTGAGGCTAGTGTCCACTATACAACTAGGTCATGGGCTCAACAATTTAGTGATTATCCCTACATACTCATTTTGGAAACAAGTGATTCAAAAATGTCTTTTAGCATGAAGAGACCTATAGGTAGCTCAGGTACTACCTAATTACAAACACCAGAAGGTCCTTATAAGACATAATTGGAATATATTAGGACTAACCAATTAGGTGCATGCATCTATGAGGATGGTATGATGCAATTAGTTGTCCAACTCAAAAATCAAGATCAAGCATTTGGACTTGAACACCCAATGGTGAAATTCAAAGAGGGTTCATATATTGAGAAGCAAGGAACCATGTATTTGGTTACCAGCTCACCAGGTGGGTCAGATGAGTTTGGAAATATCATTCTCGAGAATGAGAGAGGAGACCCAGAGGAAGAAGACGTAGGACGAGAACCCAAGATTCCTTTAGGCAAATCTATCTTTGATCAGGGTAATTACTCCACAGTGGATTCCCCACGACAACAAAAGCATAGAACTATTCTTTAATAGAGAAATGGAGGAAGCTTTTTGGAGATTCATGCCTGATCAACTTAGTAAAATAGGCGGAGTCACCATCTACGAGTTCAAAGATCCTGATATACTAAGCAAAGTTTTCTATCTGGATAACACATTGGAGAGAATGTTCTTGGTATCAGAGCATGAAAGGCATGCTTACACATGGAAGGGTGAATTGATTTTCCCTCCACTAAGATCTAATGTTTCTCATGACCTTCAAAGAGCAAGATCATCCCAGGCTCTGGAAACCCAAAGGGAAAGAGCTAGAGAGAGACCTGAGGTAAGCTTTGCACATACTATGAGCAGAGATAGATCAGGACTTGCAAATGAAAGATTGGAAAGAGAGAGACATAGAGCACATATGCATCAAAGAGATGAGCACGATTTTCCATTGCCTAGACCTTGAGAGTACCCAAGAACCCTTAGACCCTCTCAAGTGGTCAAGACAATGAAAAACTACTTTGATGGGTTTGGAGATCCTTATGATCATGTGGCCAAGTTCAAACAAGTGTTAAGAGCTGAATAGGTCAAGGACTCGTTCACATAGCTGGAGGCATTTGGTTTCACCCTCAAGGATACTACCTTAGCTTGGTTTCAACCCCTGAATAGTCACAATTACCAAAACATAGGTCAAATGCTAGAAGAATTCATCGTAGAATTTTCCAAGAGTGAAATTGGGCATAACACATCATCCTTGATCCATAGTTTCAAGAAGACACCCCAAGAAATAGTTCAACTAGCTGGACAAAGATTTAAATAATATGTGGACAGATGTCCCACACTTGACTAACCTACACAAGCAAAACAAGTTTCCTTGTTTTTAGATGGACTTTTAAGCGGGAAACTTAGATCATACATATATCTCAAGGAACAGAAAACACTAGATCAATGCTTGAGAATGTGTATTGTCATAGAAGACAACTTGGGTGAGGATTTAGAATCATCCAAACTCTGTAAGGATTCTAATGATTCTACGAGTAATACTTCCAGACCCTTCACTGAGATAGATGAGATAGCTGAGTAGGTTGCCAAGAAGCTAGAATTTCAAAATAGACAAACACCAAGGGTCACCTTGTTGAAGCGATGTTATACTTGCAGAGGGGACCACATGACTAATGTATGCCCATTGCAAAGCTAGAATGCAAGAGAACTCAATGCTCCATATTGCACTATTAAGAGAAAATACACGAACCACACAGCTCAAGATTGTGTCACGAGGAAGGAGATAAGGAAGGGACCTCATACACACTCTCACAATCAAAGAGAAGCACACACTCAGATTGAGGCAAGGAAGAATGATATTCTTCTTCTTCTTCTTCTATTACATAAAAAAAGAATGTACAAGAATGAACTAAAAATAAGAATGCAACTAGTGCAATATATAAAGACTAGTACATAAGTGAAAAACTAATGTCCGCAAATGAGTGAGCTGGAAAGAAACAAATGTGCCATCACTCTCGATAGATAAATCTAATAAAGCTCAATGAAGTGTCCCTGATATATACCAGCATGACCATTATACATGTCAAAGAAATAAAAAAGTGATACATGTCATCCTAGATCATCACATGTTGAACTTGATATCTCAACACTCCCCCTCAAGCTCAACGCCATGTCCTCTAATCCAAGCATCTTCCGAAACTTCTTTAGCTTCTCTGGTCCAAGTGCTTTAGTGAAAATATCAGTAACATGCTCATCTATTCTCACATAAATAGATCAATATCACCTGCTAATACCTTCTCTCTGATGAAGTGATAATGTACCTCGATATGCTTTGTTCTAGCATGAAAAACAGGGTTCTGCGCTAACTATATGCTGCTAAGATTATCACAATAGATGGTGATAGGCTTTTGCACTTCCACACCTAAATTTGCAAGTAGAATCTCCAACCATGATGCCTCACATGATGCCATTGCAGCACTTCTATACTCAGCCTCTATACTCGACAAAGTAACAGTGGGTTGCTTCTTGCTGCTCCATGGAATAGCTGCACCTGCAAGTGAGATTAGAAGGCCACTGGTAGATCTTCTATCTGGAGTATGACTAGCCCAATCTACATCAGTGTATCCATGAACCTGCAAATCTACACTAGCTTCATAAAACAATGCATAATCCAAAGTAGCACTCACATAATGTACAATGCACCTCAGAGCATCCAAATGTGGCTTCTTGGGAACCTGCATAAATTGACTTTCAAGTCCAACAATGTAGCTTAGATTAGGCCTTGTAATTGTGAGATATATCAAACTTCCCACAATTTTCTTGTAAATAGTAGCATTTTCCAATGCTTTACCTGATGTAGCATCTAACTTCAAATTCTGATCTAATGGCATAGAAATTGGCTTACAATCAGCCATACCATACTTTTGAAGCATACTCAAGGCATATTGCCTTTGCGGCATCCATATACCATTTCTGTATGTATAAACTCAATGCCCAAGAAATGGCACAACACACTAAGATCTTTCATGTCAAATTCATGCATAAGAAGTTGCTTTACCTCTTTGATGCTTTCTTCATTATCACCACCTACAATCAAGTCATCAACATAGATAGCCACAATTATGATGCCATCATCACCCTTCCTTGCATATATTGAATGATCTGCATCACACATAGAAAATCCAATGGTGATCAAGTAATTAGCAATCCTTGCATGCCATGCACAAGGCGCTTGCTTCAGCCCATAGAAAGCCTTTTGCAATCTGCAACATATTCTAGATGCTTTGAATCTTCATATCCTTGTGGCTGGTCCTTGTATACTTCTTCCTATAACTGACCATGTAGAAAAGCATTCTTCACATCGATCTGATGCAATGTCCATCCTTTTGTTGTAGCTAATGCAACAAGTGTTCTAATAGTAGACATTTTAGCCACAAGGCTGAATGTTTCCTCATAATCAATGCTTCCATGTATCGTTTCCATAAAGTGTAGCCATCTCCTCATCCATAGCTTTTTCCCAATCTACATTTCCAATTGCATCTTCAAAACAAGAAGGTTCAGCATCTTGTATTACATTTGTCATATAGCCAAAATGATGAGCCATGTAACTATCATATGTCAATCGTTGCACTGAATTCCATATCCTCCCAAATCTTCTTGGTCTTGGGTCACTTCTCCTTGTATCATCTGCATGTGCCTTTCTTACTCATGGAGTCTTCACAAAGGCCAATCCAAGTTCCTCATCAAGAATCTTTTTTGAACCGCTTGAATCTCCATCAATGTCTTCAAAACTTGCACATGTTTTATGACCAGCAGAAAGCTTTTCTTTACCTTTCTTGGATGTATTTGATGAATTTGCTGGACTGAAATTTCCATGCAATCTTCCACTCCATGGATTTGAGTTGGAACTACTGCTTGTTGATGCATCTGGTCCACTCAAAGCTTGAGATTCTGCACTTGATTTTTCAGCATTTTCTTTTTCATTTGGTTCAAGATTCAGTCCTTCTTTGACATCTGCATAGAATCTTGACATTTCATCAAATACCACATCTTTGCTCACCTTCACCTATCGTGTGAGTGGGTTATAACATTTATATCCCTTTTGCTCAAGGGAGTATCCAATGAAGACACACTTTTCTATTTTTGGATCAAGCTTCCTCCTCAATTCATCTAGAACATGTACATATGCAATACAACAAAAAACTTTCAAATGTGATAAGTTTGGCTTTTTACATGTAAACTTCTCTTCAGGTGTAACTTGATGTACAACAGCAGTCGGAGTTCTATTCATGATGTATACAATAGTATGAACAACTTCTTCCCAATAACAATGAGGCATATTCTTCTCAGCCATCAAGGCTCTTGCTATTTCTGCAATATGTCTATTTTTGCATTCAACAACATCATTTTGTTGTGGTTTGTAATTGCATGAAAACTGATGCCAAATTCCATGATTTTTTAGAAAACTGCTGAACTCATTTGACATGTATTCACCTCCTCCATCAGATCTTAATGTTTGAATATACTTCCCTATCTGGTTTTCCACCATAGCTTTAAAAGTTTGGAAGTGAGTGAACACCTCACTCTTCTCTTTCATGAAATATACCCACACTTTTTGTGTATGGTCATCAATGAAAGTAACATAAAACCTACAACCACCCATAAATGTGGTCTTTGCAAGACCCCAAACATCTGTATGTACTATTTCTAGTATGTTCTCATTAACATGCTTGTCATGTGGAAATGATGCTCTTGAATATTTTCCAAATTGACATGCTGCACATACCTTTTGCATCTCTGCAACCTTGAAATTTGGTAGTCCATGGACAATCTCCTTTGACTGCATCAATTTCACCCTTTGCAAGTTTGCATGTCCAATCCATTTGTGCCAGATCTCTATATCAACAATGATTCCTGCACCTTTTGCAAACATGGCTACATTCATTTAAGGAATTTTCACATTTAAGGTGAACATCCTACCCACTTTGTTTCCTTTGGCAATCAATCTTCCATCCTGTTTGTATCTTCTACATATAACCCATCAACATTGAGCATGAATTGTAATCCTTGGTCAACCATTTGTCCAACAGAAACAAGATTCTTTGTTATATTTGGAACATGGAGCACATCAACAAAATGTTTTACCTTCTCGTCCTCCATAGGCAATGCTATGTTTCCTGTATGCTCGATAAGGTGTGATGTGTTATCACGTGTTTCAACATATCTAGGAATCGGCATTTTTTGCAAAGTATTAAACCATTCCGCATGAATGGGAAGAATTTCCAAGCCTCACCAAGGAGGAGCCAAGCACAATTGAAGACATCAAATCAGATGATGAGGACACCATCAACTTGGAAGAGTTTAAAGCATGGAAATCAAAAGGCAAGGTCAAGATGAAGAGGTTGGAAGATATACCTGAATCATCCAGCCAAGCCTTAATGAGATAACAAAGAGAGAATGAGAAGCCAATCAGATATGGGTATGATACTTCATTAGTCACTAAGCATTCTATTGATCTTGCTAAGGATTCATCACTTGAAGAACCTTCTTCATATGAAGAAGCAAGTACCAATGCTGAATGGAAGGAGGCTATGGATGAAGAAATAGAAGCACTCCAAGAGAATGACACTTGGGAGCTAGTACCTAAGAAAGCATCAATGAAGGTAATTGGTTCTAGGTGGATTTACAAAATCAAAAGGAACTCAGATGGATCCATAAACAGATACAAAGCTAGGCTTGAGGCTAAGGGTTTTGCACAAACCCAAGGAGTAGATTATGAAGAAACTTTTTCACTTGTGGCTAAGATGCCAACCATTAGAGTATTGGTAAGTGTAGCTACACCTAGAAATTGGAATATGTATCAACTAGATGTGAAAAATGCTATGGGTGGATTTCAGAGGAGGTTTACATGGCTCAACATCTTGGTTATGAAGATCCAAACAAGGTAAATCATGTATGCAAATTGAACAAAGATCTTTATGGTTTGAGGTAGGCACCTAGGGCATGGAACCATAGATTAACAACCTATCTTCAAGACCAAGGATTCATGATGAGCAAGGTAGATTCTTCTCTGTTTGTCAAGAGGAGTAATTCAAAAATGATATATTCATGTGTATATGTTGATGACATCATTCTTACATGTAGTGATGCCAATGGCATTAAAAAAATAAAAAACCAGATGATGCAAGAGTTTAAGATGAATGACCTGGGGTGTCTGAAATATTTTCTTGGACTTCAGTTGGTATATACTAACTCTAGAATCTACATCACTCAAAGGAAATATGTGCAGGACATGTTGAAGAAGTTCCACTTGGAGAATGCAAAGGTAGCTAGCACCCCTATGGAGTTAAATCATAAATTGAGTGCTCATGAAGGTGATTTGCTTGAAGACATTGCATGCTATCAAAGCATAGTTGGGAGTCTAAACTATGCAACATTAACGAGGATTGACATATGTTATGGAGTAAGTGTTCTGAGTCAATTCATGCATAAAACTAGAGCATCTCACTTGGAAGCTACTAAAAGAATTTTGAAGCACCTCAAAGGTACTCAAAATCAACGTCTTTACTTCCCATACACTTCAGATTTGGATATAAAATTGTACTCAGATGCAGATTGGGCAGGATGTAAGGATGACAAAAGAAGTACTTCTGGATATTTATCTTTTGCAAGAGATAAGCCCATCTCATGGTCTTCTAAAAAGTAACCAATTATTGCTCTAACTTCAACAGAGGCTAAATACAGGGGATTAGCAAATGCTACACAAGAAGCTATTTGGATTACATTGCTCTATTCAGATTTGGGACTGCACACTCATTCACCAATGATCTTTGGTGATAACACTAGTTCTTTGCATCTTGCATCCAATCCCATTTATCATGCAAGAACCAATCATATAGAAATGCGCTATCACTATGTTAGAGAGAAACTCTTAAACAGAGAGATTCAACTAGCATATGTATCTACAAATATGTAGTGTGCTGATTTGTTAACCAAAGCACTTGATGGTACCAAAATTTTCATGTTTAAAACCATGATTGGATTACAAGATATTCAAGAGGATTGATGAAGCTATGCAAGCCAAGATGTTTAGCTTGAGGGGAAGCTATTGGTGCAAACGTCCAAGCCTTCACATTTGGCTTAACATGGAAGACTATATGTGGAAGCATTTGATGATTCATATGAACCATAACTTGTAATTCCTTGATCATTTACCATTGTAAAAGGTTTATACCTTGAGAGATATCTTTTAAAACCTTATATCTCGTGGATTTAGGAGAAGTATGAGCAACGAGTATCATTTGATGGAATAACTCCTAAATTAAAGGAGTCACTTTTAGTTGGATCCAAGTTTGAAATTCAAATTCAAAACTTGAAAGAAAAACTTCTTATAAAAAGGCTTGTAAAAAACGCGCGGATATAGTGCCTCATTGAGAGCTCTCTTCTTGATCATTTGTAGGACATGAGTAGCTTACACCATAGCTCACTCAATCCATCATCATTGAGCATCATTTCTATGCCAAAGATCTTGTACAATCATGTTTTATAATACATATAAATGATTGAACATCTCTGTCTACTTCTCTGTTATGACTACTCAAAACAATAAACTTTCTCTGGTCATATCTCAGTGAGTTCTCAACCATTTTATATGATCTATAGCTTATTAGAACCAGATTGAAGTCTAATTTGTGATCTCAAAATATCAAAGCATTTGGTTTAGCCATCTCGGAGAAATCTTCATCGAAGGGCTCATCAGTCATCTACTAGTTAGTCCCTAAAAAATCGGGGGTACGCTTTGGATTGCTAAATTTATTTCTCAGAGCATAGTTTATCATTTTAGATGATTCCACTTGCAATCATTAGCTATCTAAGCTAGTTGAGTTCCCTCAAAAGGAATTTCATCAATTATTACTATACTATGATCACTGAGCAAAAGAAACAACATGTGTATAGACTAAAATAGCATGTCTTGTGTCATTAGCTATTCATGAAGTGGTCTGTTTTGATTCAATTGTTTCAAGCATCAACTCCAAAGTACATATGTACTTTCTTGGTGTCATTTTCAAGCTAAAAGGGCCTACTACATAACCTTGAAGTGTATTAGGGCAAGTACAAAGCAGGTTTTAGCAGTACCACCTCACTTCCTTGAGGTATCCATCCATCTCTTCCAACAAAGGGCCCTACAAAACCCAATTAGAATATGTCTGAACCAACCACCTAGGTGCTTGTAGCATTTCCCCAATCACAATCTAGCCTGAATCACAATCTTTCAATCATTCAAGAATAACAGAGGAGAGACAAATGCAGAGATTGCACAAGATAAGAGAAAATCTGATGCGAAAGAATATGACTCAAAGATAGAAGAATTTTGGTATTAAAGATGAGAATCAATTGTTACAGTATCTTTGGAAAATAGCTTCTTGACGAAGCATCTACCTCCCAACCACCCGCAAGCTATCACAATCTCATTCACACTCGCACTCTCAATCACACTCTCACTCTCACTCTCACTCTCAATCACAAGGTAATTCTCTGATTTCTGCGCGCATACTCTTTGTTGATGTGCAGGTCTCCCTATAGCAAAGTTTGATCGTCGACCCCCAAAGAAGTGTGTGATCCACCAAATTTAGAAAAAAATCAAGTTTCTCCAAAACTTTCACAAAAAGCCATGCGATCGTAGTGTGCTTTCTTTTTTGCGTACCTGTCCAAAAATAGGAGAAAACCACCGAAAAGACATATATGAAAATATTCATAATTAGACATGGTGACATGTAAGCATTAGGATCACAAATTCGAATAGAATTAGAGAAGCCCTTTAACTCAAAAATGGTGAGGAATTAGCTTAAGCTTATGAGAGACACTTTTATTCAATTTTTCCATTTGCACAATAGTGTTAGAGATGATCTAGGTCCAAATCCACCTCCAAATGCCACTTTTGGGCTATGCAAGTTTCAAAATTCTAGAGAGAGAGAGAGAGTAAAATCAAGACATTTTCTTACAACAAACTAAATGTAGAGCCCTGAACAAGGTGCTTAAAACATGATTCATAAAAAATTCACTCAGGCACTTTTATTCTCCTATACTTTCTCTACCTTTCTCTCATACAAAGTTTTTCTTAATTCTTTCATCTTCACCTTCAAATTTCAACTACAAAACATGAAGCAAATAAGATCTAGAGAGAATATGAAACTTGTCATCCCAAAATTTTTCCTACATGCATAAAATGACCTGATTATTCATTCTAAGAATTTTCCCCATAATGAAATTCAGAAAGTTCAAAATGAATTATTTTACCAGAAAAGAGGCCTATTATAGTGCTCACATCTATGAGGATGGCTTGCAAAGATTAGTGGTTCAGTTGCATAACCCTGAACAACCCATTGGATTGGAATGTCTAGTGGTGAAATTTGAGAGAGATGCTTACATAGACAAAGAAGGAACAATGTACATCATAAGTAATCAACCTAATCATACCAATGAGTTTGGTGTTGTAAGTCCTGAGGTGGAAGCAAGAACCCAAGGAAAATAACCATTAGGAGATGAACCTAGGACACCTAGAGGGAAATTTGTACTGACAAGAGTACTAAACCCAGAATGGATCCCTCATGATAATAGAAGCATTGAATTGTTCCTGAACAAGGACATTGATGAAGCATTTTGGAGATATAGAATGGAACAACCTAGTGAGATAGGCTCCATTACCATTTACGAATTCAAGAACCGTGATACACCTGGAAAGGTGGTATACCTGGACAATACCTTAGAATGATTATTTGTAGTGTTAGATCATGCGAGACATGCCTATACATGGAGAGGCGATTTAGTATTCCCCCCATCACGAGCACATGCAAACACTAGTCATCATGGTGCTGGGACATCCGCAACTCATGGATCTCAAAGAGAAAAGAACAAAGAAAGAAAGGAAGTAAGTTTTACGCATCCCATAGTTAGAGACCCACCATGGACACTGATAGATCGGAAAGACAAAGGGTGGTAGAGATGGTAGAGATGATTTTCCTCTACCTAAGAATACCAGGTGGTAGAGATGATTTTCCTCTACCTAGACCATGTGAACATCCAAGGATACTAAGACACACTCAATTAGTAAAGTCAATGAAAAATTACTTTGATGGGACAGGATATCCATATGACCATGTTGCCGAATTTAAGCAGGTATTACGAGTGTTCACACAATACAATACATTTGGACTCATGTCAAAGAACACAACTTTAACTTGGTTCCAACCATTGCAACAAAGTGGAATCACAGGATTCTCTAAAAATGGAATCAGACATGATACTTCTTCGTTGATTCACAACTTCAAATAGAACCCTCAGGAAACAATCAGACTTGTAGGACGTAGATTTAGACAATATGTCGAGAGATGCCCAATGCAAGAACTACCCTCACACGCCAAGCAAGTGTCTTTGTTTTTAGATGGCCTCTTGAGCTCTAAACTACGCTCCTATGTATACCTGAAGGAACCCAGAACACTAGAGCAATGTGTAAGGATTTGTATAAACATTGAGGACAATTTAGGAGATGAATTGGAACTTTCAAAGGTCTATAAAGACTCAAATAGCTCTTCTCAATCGTCCTCAAGACTCTCAAGCTCAATTGAAGACTTAGTGGAAAAAGTGGCCCAAAAACTAGGAGTCTCTAGCAAGCAGATGCCTAGGCTAACAACAAACAAACGTTGTTACACTTGTAGTGGTGATCATATGGAAAATGTGTGTCCCAATGTAACACTACCTCAAGCCAACCATAGTGTCCAATATTGCACATTTGAAAGAAGGTACACCAATCACATGGCACAAGATTGTCCATATAACAAACAATACAGTAGAACTACCTGCAAGCATACCCCCAACCAGGTAGGTATCAAGGTCAATACAATGCTCAACCTCATTACTATAGGCCTGCACAGAACTACCTTTATCAGGCTCAACACAGACCTCAACCCATTTTAGCTTAGTAGCCACCACCCCTAGCTAACATAATCTCAACCAAGTACGCTGTTGTAGAAGAGAACCTCAATAGGGCTTTAGTGCCTTCTTCACCCCTGATCACTGATAGTGATCCTAATTCTAAAAGTTTTGACTCTACCCATGTAGATAGCCCACCCACATATTAGACGGAGTCACTAGAACATACGGAAACATATCAATACGATAGTACACCCCTGGAACCCAATTGGGAGCTCAACTATGCCAATGTCATGTATACAAACCCTAACCCACGGCCCCAGATAAGATATCCAAGACCACAAGGCCCTAGAGGAACATGTTTTAGGTGCCAAGGAGATCATTTCATAAAGGATTGCCCACATCCTCGATAGCAGGACCGTCACAATACTACAACATACAAGGTTTTTGTGCCAAATGTGGTAAAGAGCATGTCATAAGAGATTGTTCGAAGAACCCTGCTAATGCCTCAAAAGTGACACCCATTAATGTGATAGGTATTGTGCACAACTCAGATGGATCCAACCCTACATGTGTGCCTATTCAAGCTATAACAAGAGCCTAGGCACTCTTGCAAAATCAAAAGCTTAATCCTAAAAAAATAGACAAAACTAGTGAAGTTGGACAATCTAGTAGCAGAAAGACTAAAACTTGGAAGGATTCCCGAGAAAGAATTAAGAGAAAATGGAGCAAGAAAATAAGAGAACTAGAAGGAATTCTAAAGGATTATAGAGCCAAAATCCTAGAATTGACTTCTCAAGAGTCTAATCTAGAGAACCTAGCTGAGAGATCAGGATCAGTTCTAACTGAACCCATACCTGAAAATCTAGACATGATGTTTTGAGCATATCAGGCGAGATTAAAAGAAGTACCCTAGGTAGCTAAGTTGAGTAAGAACTATCCAAGAGAAGACTAAGAAATTGAGAGAACTAGACTTTGCATGAAGATGGTAGAATTAGCACAAGCTATGTTTGAAGCCGCTCGTTATATTAATTGGAACAACATGGCAAAATCTGAATTACACTTTCAAGGACTACTGAAGAGGTTACAATACCTGATTACTAGCAATGAGAAGAAGAATTTGCAAAGGAACCGTATTATCTTAGAGACATAGGAAAGAAGTGCAAGTGCCAAATACTGAGGTTGAAGACAACCTGTCTTCCATACACAAGTATCCGCAAGGGTTAATAAGAGAAATCCAATAAGAGAAGTGGAGAAAAGAGCAAGAAACCCATCCTCCTATTCAGGAGATAGATGACTTGCAAGAACAAATTATCATGGAACCCTTCTGTTTGATAGAAGAGGAATATCTTTATTTTGTAGAAGCCAAAACCCCTGAAATGGACAAGGAAAGTCAATGTGAACAACCCGAGTCACTCATAAAAGATACAGAAAGTAAGCAAAAGAAGAGAAAGAAATCACCTAAGACATAAGAAGAAGAAGAACACCCATTCATCGAAGTACTTGAGAACTTCAAAAAGTATGAAATAGAAAATAGAAAAATTATGGTATGAATGCCCAAAAGAGAAGCACGGATCAGAGAAGCGTATGATAATTGAGAGAAAACCAAAAAAATCATAGTCACTACATACATAGGGCATGATTTGACTAATGAAGAAGAAGAAGAGTTAATTGCTCTATTGCGAGAATATAGAGATGTATTCACGTGGAGCTATAAAGATTTGAAAGGAGTAGACCCAGATATATTCTTCCATAGAATCCCCATGACAGTAGAGGCTAGACCTACCAAGCAGAAACCATACACGTATAACGATAACTATGCTGCCAAGATCAAAGAAGAAATCGATCGCTTGATAGAAGTAGGATTCATTTGAAATTGAGCATATCGAATGGGTATCCCCCATTGTGGTCGTGCCCAAGAAGAATGGAAAATTGTGTGTGTGTATTAACCTTAAAAAAGTTAATGCCACCACGATTAGAGACAGTTATCCTCTTCCTATCATGGAATTCTTATTAGAATGAGTCACTCACAAGGCATTTTATAGCTTCCTTGATGGATTCTCAGGCTATAACCAAGTAGCCATTGCTCCTGAAGATCAACATAAGACAACTTTTTCCACAAAATGGGGCATATTTGCATTTCGTGTTATGCCATTTGGGCTCACAAATGCACCTGTCACCTTTCAACAACTCATGTGTCACGTCTTCAAGGAATTCTTATGAGAGAATTTGGAAGTTTATGTGGACGACATATATGCTCATTCCAACATGAGACTTACCCACATCACTGAATTATGGCAAATTTTTGACAAATGTCGAGAATATCAGGTTTGCTTGAACCTGGCAAGATTCTAGGCCACATTGTGTCAAAGAACATAATCTCCATGGATGAAGAAAAAGTAAAATTGATTGCTGACCTCCCTAGGCCGAAAAATGTGAAAGAAGTACAAGCTTTCATGGGCCATTGTGGATATTATCGATGATTTATACACATGTACACAATCATAGCAAAGCCTCTGTACTCTCTGCTGACCAAGTTTGAATGGACAGATGAATGTGAGAATTCATTCAATGAACTTAAACGACACTTGTGCTCAACACCTATATTAACTACCCCATATTGGAGTAAGCCATTCCATATACATGTGGATGCATCCAACTACACCATAGGGTGTGTGCTGGCACAACCTGCGAACGAAGGCAATATAGATATCCCTATAGCTTACGTGAGCAGATAGTTGAATTCAGCATAAAGAAATTATACCACTATAGAGCGCGAAGGATTAGGAATGATTTACGCGGTAAAGAAATTCAGGCATTACTTGTTGGCGAATAAGTTCAAGTTCTTCACGGATTATTAGGCATTGTTGTACTTAGTAAATAAGCCTTGTAACACCGGACGACTGATATGATGGTTTCTATTACTCATGGAATACAACTTTGAAGTAGTGGTCAGGAAGGGGAAGACCCACCTTAGAGCTGACCATCTCTCAAGATTAACTACGAGAGAAGCTACTCAGGAATAGCGGATTAACTGCCAGACGCATACGTGTTTAACCTCAAAATAGTACCAGAATGGGCAAAACCTATCGTCCCTATTCTCACATTTGGACCCAAGAATCCTAGGATTAGGATCAGAGAAGGAGAGATTACCAAGTCACAAAGATACAAGATAATGGCAGGAAGCATATGTAAACAGGATAATCAGAAAATTCTTGCTTGTTGTGTAGACGAATCAGAATAGGAGAATCGGTTGCAATTAGCACATGTAGGTGCACTGAAGCAACATCATTCAAAACATCATACATTGGAGACTCTGCATAGACTAGGAGTATATTGGCCTTCTATGTAAGCAGATGTCTATAAGCTGTGTAAACAATGTCTTGTTTGTTGTGAAATACCACGGATAGAACATGCCACATTATATCATATTTCTCTCACACCAGAATGGAGCGAACCACTAGTGACATATTTGAGGACGAAAACATTCCCTCAAGGAATGAATTTATCACGACAACGAAGTCTAGAGCATGAAGCTCAAGACTACTCACTTATTGGTGATAACTTGTACAAACATGGATGTGACGGATACCTAAGACAATGTGTTCATGAGAGTGATTACTTAAGCATATTAGAGATTGCACACCAAGGTGTTGCAGGAGGTCATTTTGGCCCCAACAGGATAATCAAAGCCATACTATTTGCAGGATTATGGTGGCCCACTCTTCACATGGATGCACATACCTATGTTAAGAGATGTGATGTGTGCCAAAGAACTCAGTTTCCTACTCATAGAGATGAAATGCCACTGAAACCCATGATGGGAGAACGTGCATTTTCCAAGTGGGGTATATACTTTGTCGGACCCATTAACTGCCCTACAAAAGGTACTCATGCGGAATACATCATAGTTGCGATTGATTATCTTACCAAATGGGTAGAGACTAAGGCTACAAAAAAGAATGATGCACAAACGACTGCAAAATTCTTATTTGAAAATGCCTTTACAAGATATGGATTGCCTATAAAGCTAGTGAGCAATCGAGAAACTCACCTTCTAAACCAGGTCATTGAATATTTGTTATAGGATTTTATGGTGATTCACAAGAAATCCACATTATATCATCCTCAAGCCAATGGTCAAGCTGAAAGTACTAATAAGGTCCTTTGTAACGTATTGATGAAACTCGTGAACAATAGACGCTCAAATTGGGACAAACATGTACACCACATTGTTTGGGCATATCAAGTGGCCTACAAGATCGTACTCAATGCAACTCCCTTTCATATGGTTTTTGGTCAAAATTCTATGCTTTCTTCGGACTTTTTGATACACACCCTTAAGTCTGCACAAGAACATCAGTGGACCGGCCATCAATTATCATAAAGGATAATGGACTTGGAACGATTAGGAGAAGTCAGATTGAAAGCAACAACATGCATATATGCAGCAAAGAAGTGAAAGCCTATTTCGACGCACATGTGAAAGACAAAGGCTTAAAAGAAGGTGACTTAGTCCTAGTGTATACATTAAAACAACATGCACGAAAACTAGAAAAGTGAGGTTATGGACCTATGATCATTAACAGACTCTCGACAAGTGGAGCGGTACAACTAGCCGCACTAGAAGGAGAGATAATGCCAAATCACACTAGTGGCTGTAGAGTCAAGCTATATCGGGAACCTCTTACTGAGCACATGCTTACACGACTCACATTGGCAAAGAAGCATAAGGAGGAAGAAAAGAGAATATGCATGGAAGCTCAGGTAGAAGCTCTAGAATGCATTAAGCACATGAAGCTAAGAAGACAAGGACTAGGGAGAGAACATAATAATCATCTTGAGAACCCACCGAGATACCCCATGGCCATGTGTCAAAAAAATTCAACTACTCATCCTAGTATAATGGATGGGAGACCATCCATTACAGTCATGCTAGAACACGGCAACCCTCACCACGAGCTTAGGGCTTTAATTGATTCAAGTGCTGCAACTAGTGCCATTAGATGGTCTCATTATATGGACTCAAGAATAGAAATGTGGCACATTGAGGCATACTCATAGGGCTAGGAGGCATGGAAACCCCTTGCATGGGTGAGGTGGACCTTCCTATCCTCATACACGAAGTGATCATGACAGAAGCTCCTAGTGTGCCATGACGATGACCTGATAGAACCCCTAATCCTTGGCCAAGATTGGCTACACGATCACTCAGTGGACCTAAATATTAGACAAGCTCTTGCAGATGAGGACCTTAGACCAGTTGCAAGTGATACCGCTTGACTTCCCTAAAAACACTCTACCTGAGGTATGTAACCCTAGACCATACAAAATGATTGCGAAGGGGGACCGAAAGATCTTTGGACGAATCCATCGGCTAAGCATGCTCCCTCCAAAGTCAACCCATGAGATGTTAGTGATGGATAGTTGCCAGTACGTAGGATGTCAAGAGATCTTCACCTGGTCTTGCATCAACAGTCAGGTGGGTTGCATTAGTGGTCAGGTGGACTACATCAGTGGACAGAGGGGCACCATAGCCTTCGGTGTCCATCCTTGCACACTTACTACTGACTGGCCTAGATCTTTGGTACAGAATGCCTCACTTTCTAGGGCAACTTTCGCAAGTCTTGGACCTCCCTTCTTTTCCAAAGTAGAGTGTCAACCTGACCCCTCACCCTCAATCACAAAAGATTCAACCATGACTTAAGAACCCAGACCGACGACCATACCACACAACACATAGATGTCAACAACATCAACAGAATGAGACTACCCACATAAAGCAGGTATGGGTGCCAAAAGGAGAGAAAGCACCAACCAACTACAATAGAAAAGGCTTTGACAAGGAGAAGTCCAGGCAAAATCGGAGTCAATAGTCCACATACCCTCGGCCTTGTTCTCCAACAATAAGAGTTCAAAAGATTTGGATCGCCAAGAAGTACCTCACAAATCGACCTACGCCCATGCAAATCTGGGTACCCAAGCATTGTATTATAGCCCAAAATGCAAGCCATGTAATATATACTTTGAAATCCCTTCACCCATCGACACCACAATCACCAAAATCACCTTTTGTACCTCGGCAAAAGAATACCACCCACTCATCAACTCTTAGGAAATGGATGCCGAAATGTATGCAGAAGTGCCACATGATCCTTTGTACAACATAACACCCATCCCGACTAACCCCTACCTTTTTAATAATTCACTCACAACTGAACTTTGTATAAATTCACTCACACTAACCCATTGTCACTTGTAATACAAGACTCATCACAAGCAATGTATGCATTATCGAAAGCATGTAGGTGCCTAGTGACCTACATTAGTTTCTGCAAAGTCATTCCATAAACCACCTCACAACACTCAGCTATAGGGGTTACACATCGGCTATGTAAAGGGGTTGCATTCTGACGTTATTGGGATCCTAATTAATTTCCATAAAAATGTGTTATCCTTTTGTAGAGGTCACCTACACACTCATTTTGAGTCATTATGCAAGCTGAAGGTCCCTCTATGGCTGGCCCCAATACGCTAGTGGTCAATTTAGGCAATTTATTAGTTGAGTCTTATCCCACGTTGCAACCACCAGAGTCTTAGGGTTTCCATGGACCAATGCCCATAGATGATCCTCCTATGGGACACACTAAAAAAGTTCATAGCAATTCCCATTGGTTCCAAGGTCTAACAGGACCCCTTGCAGATGCCAACTTTATTTATGATGCCATGTTGTGCTTTGACGGTACCAAGTAGGGCAGATATCAATTTTTCTCTAGAGAATTTGAAGAGCTCTAGCATTTAGAAGAGCTAAGGCACATTTGGGCTAGAGCTGGTTTTACGGAATATTTCAGTGACCCATTGCCCAAACCCAACTTCTATCAGTGCTATTACTTGGTGAGTACACTTGAAGCCCCCGAGAACAAGGAATTGCCAGGAACGTTTATTCTTCCATCACTGGTGAATGATCCTCCATACAAGAAGTTTTACCTTTCGAAAGATCTCATTCAAGCAGCGCGTAAGATCCATGGGACTCACACCCAACAACACGAGAAAGGCTTATTCCGGAGCCTATGAAACGAGGTGATGTTTTTAAGTGGGCTGATATTTCAGCCATCACACCTGAACTCTCCAAGTTGCACATTTGCATGTAGCATTTCCTATTCCCCACACAAGATTGTTTTACCATTCCTCAAAAACGTATCTACTTTGGCCTATATCTTGCTACATAGGGCCCCAAACCATAGAATTTGCCAGTTGGATTATCAATCAATTGTATTTAGCTCAGCAGAGATGGGAAAGAAAACACGTCATTCACGACTGTTGTGCCCTTACAAGAATAGTCTATGTATTTGGCCTATGATTTGCCCATCGAACGTGCTATGACCAATGAAGAATTAAAAGGATTCAAGGGAACCACCAAAAAGGCTAGAAAAGCTAGCAACGGATGGGCAAGCAAGTGCATGAGAGGTTCTATCCCATGCTTGCAGGCTCTAGAGTCCCCGTCACCATAATAATCTCCACAATTGTCTCCAACAAAACCCCGTGCACCTGTACAACCAATACACATCCGATTCTCACGACCCATAATCACGGAAGGCACTACCAGTGAGGTAACTCCTTAAGCAACCACCACTCAGGAAACTACTACTGTAGAAGGAGAAATTCCCACCACCATTGGTGCGAAAGCCTTTACTTTCACCATACCAAACTTGGAGGCAAAGCCCACTAACACCACCTTCGATTTTGAAATGCATGATGCGTTCTACAACGAGTTCCAATTTTAGAAGGGCAATTTTTCTCACAAGAGTATGAACGAGCAAGTCACCCCACTACGCCCCCAACCATCAACAGGAACAGGTTGTCTCTAGATCAGATGAAAATAGGACAATGACCCGTGCTGATGATGGCGATGATGAAGCCAATCAAGATAGCCACGACTCTCAAGAGGACATGCAAAATGAAGAGCAAGAGAAGCAAACCGAAGCCCAAGGTGATACGAGTATTCATGAAGAAGACACGTTCGAAGCCGTCACCTATACTTTGGCAATTCAGAAGTTATACCGCAATATGCAAGCTGTATGGGCACACAGACAATTATTTGAGGAACAGAGTCAAACAATTCTTGAGCAAGAACTAGCTAGTGGGGATTTGAAGAATCTTTCATTCAAGGTTTCAAGGAACTAGTAAAGTTTGTGGGAACCGCAGATGCACTCCATTATTTGAAGAGGAAGCCACTACCAAAGTTTGACCCACGACACATCCTTTAATGTCAAAGCCAGGTCAGTACATCCGCATGCCCACCAAGGCACAATCTTCACATCATGCCAAGGAAGCTCAACTCATCCCTGAAACGACAAAAGAAACCTAGCCAAAAGAAGGGACCATCGTCATCGACTCCCCATCCCACCCTTCCACTGTAACATCCACAACCATAGTCGAGATCCCCACCACATCATCTGCTCCTCCTTCACCTCCCATACATCTAGTTTCCCCACTACATCTCACCTCCCCTCCTCTATCTATAGTCCTTGTAAGTATTGCCTCAGAGGCCATGATCGCCCCCACACCCCAAACTCTACCTCCACCTAACCTTCCCCCTATATCTACGACCATTCCAACCAATCCATTCCTCATTAAATCCTTTCATTCATTTCCTATCCCTCCAAGACCTATGTTCCTATTTCCACCCCCAATGTCCTTCTCACCCATGTCACCTCCCCGCCCAACTATATCCCCTTTATCCTCCCCTCTCCACCAAGCAATCCACGAGACTGAGTCTGTAATTTATTCATCCACTTTTGTAAATCCCATGTTCACACCCACTCATGCACCCACCATCACACCACTCTTCACCATCACTGCACTTGACACCATGTCTAGTGACATGGACATTTCACCACACACTGCACCACCACTCACCTCATCTATTTCACCACCACAACTAGGCATATCGCACTTCTCCACGGTCACCACTGCATCCACCTTGCCATCCCCCTTTCCCCTTCCCACTGCATCAACACCCACACTCACATCATCTTCACTCACTGCACCATTGATATTGTCACCCACGATCAACACTGCATTCCAACAAATGTTTTCTTGTATGACACAAGTTAGAGATGAAATTTGCATCTCTCGATAGCAGCTACCAAGCATTGCAGCATGCTACTACACAGTTGCAAGCGTAGTTGAATTCTTTAACAATCGAGAACGCTTCCCTCAATGCGTGACATTAGGAATTACAAGAAGTTCACCAATGTTTAGAGCTAGAACATGAACAAAAGACTAAAGAAGCACTCAAGGATATCAAGAATCTTTTACATGCTCAAAAAATACAAAATGCCATGCTCACACGCAACATGGGACTATTAAGACACCATCTGACAGCTACTAAAGAGGAGAATTAGAGACTCCAGGAACAAAATCGTGAGAACCTAGAAGCACCTTTGGACAGACCTGATGAACCCCTCAGTCCCAATAGATTTAAAGTCGTACCCTCCGAATCCATGCAAATATTGTTAGAAGATCATGCATGACTACTAGAGGATTACGATAAAATCAATGAAGAATATTGAAAGCTCTAGAATGATCACCAACTTCTACTATTATGAACACCTACTCAACAACCACAACCAATTCTTGAAGTCACCCCCGCAAAGATTCTCAATGAACTCAATACCTTACGAGCACAGGTACTTGATCTTCAAGGACAGATTATAGCCCACTTGAAGCCTCCCAGGCCAGATTTCCCACTAGAAATTTTGACTAAAGAAGAAATTGTTTCCATACTGACAGAGGAAACATACGAAGAGGCCTATGAACCACAACCAATAGTAGGCGGATGTGTCGTGATAGAAGGCCAAGACACTTTTGAACTTCCTACACCCACATGGCTTAAGTCAGTGGAAGAACTTGGTAAAACCCACTCTGCACGTGATGAAGCACAACTACATGCCATGGCCACGATCGAGGAATGAATATTACAATCACCCTATTTCGCTCACCTGGCAAGGTAGATCTCCAGCTATGAGCTTCAATATAAACCATACTTCATGTTGCTGGCAGAATATCACTTGGAAATTGAAAAAGATACGGGAAAGAGACCAACCCATGCAACTCAGTTCGATCCCAATGACTTGCCATCGGAAGCACAGAAGGGTAAAATGTTTCAACCGAATTGGCGCAAGGAGCTACTACAAGAATATTCGGAGATGATGTACACATGGGTCAAGGCATCATTGCACTTAAAGTACAATCCGTGCTAGGGTCCTATGCCATGATGCCACTTCTGGAAGGCATTCACCATCAAGGTTCAAAATAATAAGCAGTGTCACGACTGGCTCAATTATCCTTACTTCCGTCCATCCCACAGGCCCCCTATAGTTGGATATATGATGGCCACAATTTGCCACTAGCTCCCTTGATTACATCGCATGGACGATGTTATAGCACACATGACTGTCAAGATATTTATATGATGCAGACCATTTTTAAGATCTTTCACCGTGTCAAAACACCACATGTCAACACCCCAGGCTTTGAGCATGGCAACCATGACTTGACATACGATATGAGAACTACGCCATTGCTCCGCATGTGTTATGCTTGGCATTGCCGTCTAAAGTACTTACCCGGATGTTATAAGATGACCTTTGAAGAGATGTTCATGACAGGCTTCTAGGAGTACCAGTCTAAAGTTTTTAGGAGCAAGCCTACTCACCTACTCCAATTATTTGCTTATGAACAACTTGTGTACTCCACACACTATCGTCTTCCACCTCTCGATGAACCTCATGCCATCAACTGGGAAAAACTAGAAATTGATATCGCACAAGGAATTCGCATTGCGGAGCACACCCTCGCACACGACCTCTTACAACACTATATCATGTAGACCTTGCAACAAGGATCTGTCGGGGACCACACCTGAGAGGGAGGGGGGTGTTGGCAGTAGCCAAAGGCACAGACGCAGAGGTAACATGTAAAGGGAGAGTACAAAGAGTTGTGGGTAGCCATGCAGTCAATTTTTCCATTGAAATATAATTGATATTACTTCTTCAAAACACCAAACAACGATTTTCATCTCTTTTGTACCATATGTATCATAGAAACATCCACTTTTGTAATTCGTAGATCCATTTTTTGCAATCCGAGAAGTCCTCAAGCTTGAGGAGCTTAGGTAGAATAAGCATACCAATTTTGGCTATTTTTAGATCTCGTTTAGACCTCCAAATAGTGCCAAGAACCTATTTTTTAACTATGTCGAACACTAGATGTGAAACCAGTCAAAACTAGTCTAGAAACTATAAAAAGAGCTAGAGAGCTCATTTTTGAGGTAAGCTAGTATTGGTTAGATGTGTGTGTGCATCTTCATGCTTCTCACCTTCACTCTCACTACTTCTCGCATTCACGATCTTCATATCACTCCTATCTCTTCCGTGGATTGAGATTAAGGAGGTGGAGCTTCTTAACGTGATGCTTACCATTGTACTAAAGCAACATAGTGTGATAGTGTTCAAGCAGAAGTGCTGCTTGTAGCGTTTTGCAGTGTTGTGAATTGCTGCAGAAATGGCAAACGCAAATGGAATGGGTCAGCTTATGAGCGATAAGCTGGACGAGAACAATTTCCATGCTTGGAAATTTAGAATGAGAAATTTCTTGATGGGAAAAGGCTACTGGAAGTATATCGAAGGAGAGAAAGAAAATGCTCCACAATTACCAGAGAGGAATCGGACTGCAGAACAATTAAGAGCATATGAGGAATGGAAGAGGCTTGGAACAGTTTGGTTACATTGTATGAGACCAATACAAAGGCACAAAAATTGTAACTCAAGAACAAGCTGCATACATTGGAGAAGAAGGGCATGTCCGTAAGTGACTACACCCTGAAAATCAAAAGCATATGTGAGTCACTTGCACCTATTGGTGTGAATGTAGATGATGATGATAAGGTGGAAGTGTGCCTTCATGGTTTAGGAGCTTCATATAAGCAGTTCAAAACTTCTATACAAACCAGAGAAAATATTCCAAATTTTTTGTTGATTTGGTATCCATGCTGATTATTGAAGAAAAGAATGTTGATGAGGATTCAAACTCCCAAGGAAAGCCCAGTTTTGAGCAGGTATTCTACTATGGCAGAGGAAGAGGCAAATGTAGAGGTTTTAGAAGTGGAAGAGGAAATATTAACCAAGACCAAGGTCAACAACAGAATCATGCAGGAGGAAGAGGACAATTTCGAGGCAAGTGGAGCCAAAGAGGTCGCAGAAATTTCCAAAGAAATGATTCAGGTAATGACAGTAAAGGATGCTGGAATTGTGGTAAACATGGACACTTTGAACGTGATTGTAGGTTGAAGAATCAAAATAACAAAAGGCAGCAAAACAACTATGCATCCACAAGTGCAGATGATTCTAAAAAATTGTTGATGGTTCAACATCACATGATGAATACGACGTCTGATGGTGTTTCAGAATCAAATGATAATGTCTGGTATGTTGATTAAGGTGCTTCAAATCACATGACCTTCCAAGTACACACTGATCTCTACATATCTACTTCAATGTTCTCTCACCAATGTGCCCTAATCTTTTGTGCCATATCTCTAACTCAGACAATGTTTGATCCTTATAATTATAAAGTGCAATGTTTCTAGTGTCTTCAAGCTCAAATGTAAGCAATATACCTGTTTTTTCTCCCTTGGGAATTCTTCTGAATCCATGTTGAGGGTCCTCCACAAAAGCTCCAAATTTATTGAACCTAACCTGCAAACCCTTTTCCACTATCTGTCCAACACTCATCAAATTCTTTGTGATAGTAGGTACATAAAGAACTTTGCTCAACAGATTCCTATTCCCATCAGAAGTTTTGACATTTCCTACCTTGACATCTGAATGCTTGGTATCATCACCTATCTGCACTTGGTGCTTTCCCTTGGGCTCTTCAAGATCAAAAAAGAGAGCTACATTGCCTGCTACATGGCTTGAACAACCTGAGTCAATATAGAAGAGGTGCTCATCATTCATACCTTGTTTTGAAGTCATGTTCATAATGAGAAGATAATATTCTTGATCCTGTGTATAGTTGTTGAAGTTTTTCCTTGATTTGTATCCTCCTTGATAATTGTTGTTGTAGCCGTGGTTGTATCCTTGATTATGGTTGAATCTTCCTCTTGATTGTAAGTAGTCACCTCTTTGAAATCCTCTTCCTCTCTAGTTCTTGAAGTTCCTATAGCACTCATATGTTGTGTGATTAGATAGTCCATATATGTTGCATGGGGAAGAGTTGAAAGGTCTCCCTCTACTTGCTTACCTCCATTGCCCCTTCCTCTTGAATTCCTACCTCTCCCTGCATAGTTAGCTTGAGAAGTAGTACCTTCATCTTCAACTTTCTTGCTCTTTCCTTTATCCTTAGACTTTCCTTTATCTATATATAGGGCAGAAGAATTGTTACCTCTTGATCGTTCACCATTTTTGTTGAGCTTGGCTTCATGGGTAAAGAGTTGTCCCATGAGAGTGGTGAGATCAAGGATTTGCATATCCATATAAAGATCCATAGCAGTTGTGAAAGATTCCCACTTATCATCTGCCTTGATGCCATTGATTATCTGTCTCACTGTTTGCTCCTCTTCAATCTCCTCTCCTATGCTTGCCAATTGATCAGCCACATCCTTTACCTTGGTCACATATTGTGAAACATTCTGCTTAGGTT
Organism: Ceratopteris richardii; assembly: GCA_020310875.1. Classification (NCBI taxonomy): domain Eukaryota; kingdom Viridiplantae; phylum Streptophyta; class Polypodiopsida; order Polypodiales; family Pteridaceae; genus Ceratopteris; species Ceratopteris richardii. Next base: position 121,499,076 of record CM035431.1, read on the forward strand.
GTTTCCTTTGAGTAGTAAACCCAATCCATAATTGATTTTTTCTAGCTCTTGTATTGGAAGAAAAATATGAAGATAGAGTATCCCAAGTCTCTTGGGAAGTTTTTCAATTCCTAATGTGAGGAAGAAGGAAGTCAGAAATAGAGTTAAGTAGATATGACCTAGTTAAAGCATCTTTGGCACACCATGAGTTGAGTCTTTCTAGCTCCTCTCTTGTAGGTTGACCTTTGCTTCTGAATATGGGCATCTCCTCATCTCCTGATATGTATCCATAGAGACTCCCTCCTTGTAGATAGGTCTTCATCCTGAAGGACCATGTTCAATAATTATTCCTGTCCAATTTATCAATGAAAGAAGGGAAACCATCTCCCATTTACATCAACTTGCTCTGATACCATTGTTTGAAGAGATGGATGGATACCTCAAGGAAGTGAGGTGGTACTGCTAAAACTTGCTTTGTACGTACCCTAGTACACTTCAGGGTTATGTAGTAGGCCCTTTTAAATTGCAAATGACACCAAAGTACCTATGTACTTTGGAGTTGATGCTTGAAAAAATTGAATCAAAACAGACTACTTCATGAATAGCTAGTGACACAAAACTTGCTATTTTAGTCTATACACTTGCTGCTTCTTTTGCTCAGTGCTCACAATACAGTAATAATTGATGAAATTCATTTTGAGGGAATTCAATTAGCTAAGATAGATAATTATTGCAAGTGGAATCATCTAAAATGATAAACTATGCTATGAGAAATAAGCTTAGCAATTCAAAGCTTACCCCCGATTTTTTAGGGAATAACTAGTAGATGACCATTGAGCATTTCGATGAGGATATCTACACAATGGCTGAACAAATGGTTTTACATTTGATAGCACAAATTAGAATTTAAGCTGGTTCCAACAAGCTTTAGATAATGCAAAATGGTTGAGAACTCACTGAGATATGACCAGAGAAAGTTTATTGTTTTGAGTAGTCATAGCAGAGAAGTAGACAGAGATGTTCAATCATCTATATGTATTATTAAACATGATTATACAAGATCATTGGCATAGAAATGATGCTCAATGATGATGGACTGAGTGATCTATGGTGTAAGCTACTCAAGTCCTACAAATGATCAAGAAGAGAGCTCTCAATGAGGGACTATATCAGCGAGTTTTTTACAAGCCTTTTTTATAAGAAGTTTTTCTTTCAAGTTTGAATTTGAATTTCAAACTTGGCTCCCACTAAAAGTGACTTCTTTAATTTAGGATTTATTCCATCAAATGAGATTCGTAGCTCATACTTCTCCTAAATCCATGAGATATAAGGTTTTACAAGATTCTCTCAAGGTATAAACCTTTTACAATGGTAACTGATCAAGGAATTACATGCTATGGTTCATATGAATCATCAAATGCGTCCACATATAGTCTTCCATGCTAAGCCAAATGTGAAGGCTTGGACATTTGCACCAACACCCTTCCGGTTTTTCTAAGTATGCTACGTTTAACCCTCCTTCTGGTCTCTCCATGCAAAAAGCCATTTCTGACTCAGTATCTGAGAGCAACTCGTAAGGGTAACTATCGAATTGTTGTGCCCACAAACATGCAGTAGTTCCTACACTTGCTTCTGATGATCTAAGGCTTCGTCAGTCTGACTTACCTATATGCTTGCCCGATCTAAGGCTCATGAATTTGTCTTCCTTGACCTCTCAATACACTTTCTAATCGCCAATGCTTCTTTGTTCTTAGTCACTTGTTTTGTTCTTAATTATTTTAAATTCTTGTCTTCTCTCAATGTATGCATCAAGAATCGACTTTTCGTTGTATGTTTAAATTCTCGTTCCGTCAGAATTAAGTTCTTTCCTTTAGGTTTTTCATTTCACACACTTTTATCTTACTCTTGGACTTGAGAAAAATAAGTTTCTTAGACTTGATGCATTCCTATCGTAGTTCTAATTCAATCCACAATGCTAGACGTTTAGCCTAAGCTAATAATTCACTGAGGGGGTTGAGTATTCTTCCAACCTCGATTCAGCTTCTTTGATAGCTTTGATGCCCAAGAAGTCACGCTTCCCAAGCCTTGTGTACACCACCTGACTGGCCGTGATTGCCCTTGGATAACTCTTGCTAGACCTGTACCCTCCAAAGTTTACACCAATTCTTAAATCAATGATCAAACATTTTGATATATACAGCTTTGAGGGTCCCTTTTCCTTTGGCTAAATTTCTCAAATGCTCCCTTGCTTTGATCGTCCCACAGATGGGTCAACCTCAATTTATCCTACCTAAATATCAACACGTTAGATCTTTCTAACCAGCCCTAAAGCTCAAAAAATAGACTTCGAATGAAAAAGTTATGGACGTTTAGGCTCTCGGGGTTGAAAATGGTAGTCAGGCTATTCTTCTAAATATGAGTTAAAGGGGTCTTACATATGCCTAATCACTGACAAATTCACTCAAAATAGGCCTTATATTTGCAAATAATCAAAACCCTAATTTGGCGTTTTAGGCGGACAATTGCGATGGTTTGGGACCGTCGCAATGGTCTGGGACCGTTGCGATGGTCTGTGACCGTCGCGATGGTCTGGGAACGTCACAATGGTCCACTTGAACCGTTGTGATGGTCTGGAACCACTATGATGGTCTGAGAGTGCAAGGCATCACGATGGTCTGACTAACGAGCAGTCGCGACGGCATGAGCCCGTCGCAATGGTCACGAGGCATCATGATGGCTTGAGCCAATCGTGATGGTCTGAAATTTGAAGCATCCCGATGGCATACTTGTATCGTCGCGATGGTCTAGAGGACACATGGCAAGTGGGTCATCACGATGACATGAGCCAACCGCGATGGTGTGGGGTCGACGGGATCATCGCGATGGTCAGTGACCATTGCGATGGTCCAATTAAACCGTTGCGATTGTGTGAGACTATCGCGATGGTCCGACCGAGCCCTCACGATGGTGTGAACCAATTGTGATGGTGCGACATAATCGTGATGGCATGGGCCTGTTGCGATGGTCTACCAAACTATGAATTTTGAAAAAGTGTTTGTGGATTCATGCAAGCGCAATGATTGCCTGTGTCGTGCACTAGATGCTTACCAAACATAGAGTTTCTCAAAACATCGTGACGGTCCAAGAGCTTCAACAAAAATGGCAGAAAATCTGAGTTTTTTACCTTTTGGAGCTCTCTTGCTATTGTGGAGCACTATACCTGCAAGAAAACTCAAAAACACGCACACACATACAAGCTCAAAAGCTCTCTCTCTCTCTCTCGCATGCACAAATGAGGGAAACAAGGAGGATAGGTGGATATGGTGAACCTTCTGATTTTTTTGGAGTGGAAGAAGATGATGGGGTGGTGAAGGAGGAGTGTAAAGGAGATGAAAAACATAAAAAACTACACAACAACAACAACAAAAATTGAAATTTTTACTTTCCAATGCCAATGCTTGCTATACTCTTACTATCACACATTCGTCCTAGAACTCGATCCTCGACAACGGCGCCAAATTTGGTGTTGCTCTAGCACAATGGTAAGCACCATTTTAAGAAGCTCTGCCTCCTTAATGTCAATCTACAGAAGAGATAGGATTGATATGAAGATCATGAATGCGAGAAGTAGTGAGAGTGAAGGTGAGAAGCATGAAGATGCACAGACACATGCACACACACATGTAAGAGACAAGCAAGATAAATAGACTCTATAACTCAAGATCACTGTTACAAGGACAAATTTACTCTAAGCTCACACTAAACAACACTAGCTAACCTCAAAAATGAGTGCTCTAGCTCTTTTTATAGATTCTAGACTAGTTTTGATTGGTTTCACATCTAGTGTCTGACATAGTTAAAAAATAGGTTCTCGGCACTATTTGGAGGTCTAAGTGAGATCTAAAAATAGCCAAAATTTATATGCTTGTTTTACCTAAACTCCTCAAGCTTGAGGACTTCTCGGCTTGCACAAAATGGAGCTACTAATTACAAAAGTCGATGTTTCTATGATACATATGGTACAAAAGTGATGAAAATCATTGTTTGGTGTTTTGAAGACATAGTATCAATTATATTTTAGTGGAAAAATTGACTCCATGGCTCCCCATGACTCTTTGTAGTCCGCCTTTACATGCTACCTTTGTGTCTGTGCCTTTGGCTACTGTCAACACACTATGATGTGATAGTTCGATATCAGAAAAACACAGTTTTTGTGTATCAACAGTACACAGAATTGTTTGAAATTCTAGATTTGGAATATATGAGTGTTGCCGAATAGGATGCAAGTTATAGTTTTGCAAACTAACCTGGTTTTTTGTGCACCCCACCTTGTAGGCTTAAAATGGAGGTCAAGATAACTTCAAAATGCTGATCTAACAAAAACAAGTGAGCTTAAAGGGAAGATTGTTGAAAATATTTTGAGGTCTTCTACCTTGACACCAATTCTGATAGCAATCTGAGGCCATTTGTGAATCACGCTTTCTCCATGCCTTCTCACGTACTCTTCATCGTTGGCCTTCTCCACGAGCTCTCTATAGCCACAGTGGCTCTGATACCATGTCACGAGGAAGGAGATAAGGAATAGAGCTCGCACACACTTTCTCACAATCAAAGAGAAGCACACACTCAGATTGAGGCAAGGAACAATGATCTTCTTCTTCTTCTATTACATAAGAAAAGGATGAACAAGAATGACCTAAAAACAAGAATACAAATACTCCAATATATAAAGACTAGTACACAAGGAAAAACCTAATGTCCGCAAATGAGTGAGCTGGCAAGAATCAAAGGTGCCATCACTCTCGATAGAAAAATCTAATAAAGATCAATGAAGTGTCCCTGACTTATACCAGCGTGACCACTATACATGTCAGAGAAATAAAAAAGTGATATGTGTCATCCTGGATCATCACATGTTGAGCTTGATATCTCAACAGATTGTCCATACTTATAGGCAGGCTGTTAGACAAACTTATCAGCAACCTTACCAACACGGTAGGTATCCAAACCAATACCAACAACCATATTATAGGCCACAATAGCAATATCGACCTCAATACCAACAACAATATCAAGCACCATATAGGCCACAATCGATCCTAGGAAACCAACTGCCGCCTCATGCCAATGTGATTCCATTGAAGTATGTAGTGGTAGAGGAGAACCCCAATAGAGAATTGGTGTCGATGACCCCTTTGATCTTAGAAAATGACCCTCATGCTCAAAGTTCTGACTATACCCATGAAGATAATCCACGAGCTTATTACATAGAGTCACCCAAACATAGTGAAACTTATCCATATCAATATGAGGCACTACCTATGGAACCAAATTAAGAGCCAGAATACTTCAATGTCATGTATACAAATCCTAACCCCAAGCCCCAATTGAGACAAATGAGACCACAAACCCTTAGAGGACCATGTTTTAGATGCCAAGGCAACCATTTCATTCGTGAATGTCCCCATCCACCGTCTTTGGCACAAGGATAGAAAATCAAAATACAAGGCTTTTGTCTTGAGTGCGGCAAAGAACATCTCCCGAGAGATTGCCCAAGGAACCCCTCTAGTGCACCCAAGGTTACACCTATTAATGTGGTAGGCTTAGTGGTAGATTCAAGTTTGAATAGCATTAACGTGGCTCCTATACAGGCAATCACTAGGGCACAAGCCTTAAAACAAGCTAAACTCGCAAAACAATCAGATTCAAGTGAATTAGGAGAGCCTAGTAAGAGGAAAACAAGAACCTGGAAGGATATTAGGGAGAAGGCCAATTGTAAGTGGGCTAGAAAGTTATCCAAACTAGAAGAAAGCCTGAGAGACCCAAAAATAAAAATTGCAGACATTGCATCTCAAAACCCCTCACATGCCAAAAAACCATCCACTCCACTTCATCCCACCCCACCATTCATTGTAAATAAACCACAACCAGGGTCTCTTCTCACAGATCTAACTCCATAAGGCTTGGACATGATGTTCAAGGCCTACCAGGTCAACTTCAAGAAGGGCCAATAGCTGCAAACCTAGAGAAGAGTTACCCTAGAGTAGATTTAAAGATCTAAGCTTTTGTAAGAGAGTTCTTTTGTAATAGAAAGCATTCCATTGTTCCTCTCTTTGTTGTTGTCGTGTGTGCATGTGTGTGTGTATGTGTGTGCATGATTTTGTACTTCTCACTCATGCACTAGTGCCTTCACATGCTCATGGTCTTCATACCAGTCTTCACATCTCCATAGATTGACATTTATGAGGTGGATCTCCTCACGTTGGTACTCACCATTGTGCTAGAGTGACATTGATGAAGGGCAAGAAACATATGAGGCACGAAGTCCATAATGGTTAAAATGGGTAGAAGAGATTAGTCATACACATGATGAGCAGGTAACGATCTAGATACAAGCAATGACCAATATTGAAGAGATAGTGCTTAATTCAAAATACTTGAAGAATCTATCTCAGAGATGCCTTATTACCACTTTGAAACTGCAATACAAGCCTTATTTTGTGCTATTAGCTGATTGCAATGATGTAGTGAAGCATATCATTGGCCAAGAGCCAACTTTTGTGCCTCACTTTCAACTAGCCAAAGAGAGCATGCAAAGGCACCATATTTCAACCAAACTGCATACACATTTACTTGAGACATACAGAGAAATGATGCACACATGGTCCAATGCTTCCTTGTATATTCTTTATAACTTGTACTATGGACCTATAACCAGACGATGCTCCTAACCACCCTTTTCCATCAAGGTCAAAACTAATGCCAAATGTGTAGACTGGTTGAATTACCCCTATCTCTCTCAACCACAAGGACCACCCATAGTGGCATATATATTGTTTATACAATTCTCCATTGGACACCATGCCTTAAGGACATGTGCGATGTAGCTATACAAATGACAATTTAAATCTTTGAGTTGATGACGATCATGTTCAAGGCCTTCTACAAGGTGAAAGCCCCATACATCTTAGCACCCGACTTCAACAAAGGCAACTACAATCTAGTATATGATATGAGCACCACACCACCATTGAAGACTGTTTATGCATGGCATGCATGAATTAAGTACCTACTAGCTTCCCATAAACAAAATTTTGAAGAAATGTTCTAAATTGGAATTGGGAATACCATTTGGAGCCTTGGGAGCACCCATGTATTAATTTTCATAATCTTTAGAGCTCTTTTGAGCCTCTAAATTAGCCTCCTAATTTTTAACTAGGCGAGAGACTAGGTTTGAAATAGTCCAAAAGCTAGTCAAAAACTATAAAATGAGCTAGAGAGCTCATTTTTGAGATTGGATTTTTTATGAAGCATTCTACTAGAAAGTTTTAATTGAGAGGTTCCATTGTTCTATTCTTTGCGCATGTGTGTGCATGCTAGTGTGCTTCTCACTTACTCACTTGTGCACTCCATTTTCTAGGAAAAACATAAAGAAAATAGAGAAGGTAAAAACTAGTCAAAGAGGATCCTGTTCAAAATAACCAAACAATGGGTCAAGCAAGTAAGAACTTGAACACTATTGACCCAAATGAAAAGAAATAGGATGTAGGCAAGCAAAATAAAAAGGCCAAGAAGGTACCAAAAGCAATTTTGATATCTAAATTGGAGAACCATAAAGACAACTTTATATGACCTTTAAGAAGGAGGATATTTCCTCTTCCTCAAGAAGTTGAAATGCAAGATGCAATAGAGGAAGTGAAATTCATGAATGATGTTCTCATATCCAGTAACTTTGATGATGATGATGATGAGGCCTATCAAGACAATATGAATTTCCTTGTTCCTATCATACTGATGAGAGTATGAAAGAGGTAGAGAGTCAGATTAACAGAAACATCTGGGCTAGAGGCATGTCAAAAGCTGAAATAAGGATTTACAATGAGAAGGAGTCATGCTTAGCTCTAGCATTGGTTGATTCTGGGTCATACATAAATGTGGTTTGTAGAAAATCATACGGAAAATTTAGATGGCCTATTGATAAAGAACATGGAGGTTGGATGAGAATTCTAGACAATGGATCAAGAATTTTTCTATCTTATGCTAACATGCCTATGAAAATAGGTGGAGTTTCAAATTTCCACTTTTTTATCTAGGATAGCTCTTCTTATAGACCTAATGTTGGTCAACCATACATAGCTAAAATAAGAATATAAACTAAATCCATGTATGATGGATCTACATATGTGAGAATATGATCTAGAATAGGCTTAAACTTGGTTGAAGTAATGGTAATGTGTGTGAACCACTCTAGAAATAGAAACCAATTGAGGAGAAGTCCCATTAATTCATATGAACGTGTGTGTGATGATTGTGCACCAGTTCATGAGTATGGGACCTATTTGAACCAAAATTTATACTAAAATCCACTCTTGAGCAAGAGAACAATGGAAGATGGATTGATGTCTTACTAGATCATATACATAATTAGGAGAGCTTTTCAATTGAGAGGTTGTGAGAAATAAACCCCACAATGAACTTCAATGGAGACCTTCAACAATAGCAATCCTCGACAATGATGCTAGAAATTGTTGTAGATCCACAGTTAACACAAGGCACAACCAGCATCTAGTGGCTTTAGGTCAACTCTAAAATGACAATCCATGTAGGTTCACCTCATCCAAGCGTGTGATGATGCATCCCACAAATCTATGGAGCTTATGCTTGCACCCTTGAAGAAGATGATCCCACAACATACACCCAAGGCAATATACACATGCAAAGAGTATGAAAAAAAATACTTACCTTAGGTAGATATGGGGTTGGGGCACCACAAAAACACCATTAAAATTGAAAATGAAGAAGGCGATGAAAAATAGAAGATCAAGAAGAAAGATGCACGAAATTTTCATCCAAGTGGTCAAAAAATCCTTTACGATTTAGTGTTTTTGTCCTTCCTACTTTTAGACATGACCCTTTTCACATGGAGTTTTTGCCAAAAACTTTAAAATGAAGTCCTAGATCAAATAGAAGCATGAAAACGGTGGCTAATAAGACAAGAAAATTTACAAAAAGGACTTTCTAAGCTCAATGAATCCTTGGCCTTTACAAAAGTGGAGTTGGAATACATAAGATCCTCAAAAATAGGTGAATTCTACATGAAAATGCTACAAACATAGGCAAAAATATCATGTGTTGCGTTTGATGATTCCAAACTCTTTCATGGATGCTTCTTTATTGATTGGCTTTACCCAAGAGATCTTTCATTTGCTTCATGGCGCAAAGATTAAAACTTTGAGTGGTCTCTTCACTCCTATAGGTGTTTATTTCAAGTCTTTTCTTCTTTTCTTGGCTTCTAACATGGAGTCAAAATCTTGATTTTCCTCTTGTGCTGAAGGCAAGTCTTTTAGCTCACAATGATGGATTCTTTAGAATACTTGTTACAATGGGTTCTACAAGTTGCATTTCATCATGTTGTCCAAGTTAGGTCTAGAGGAGCTTGTAGAAATAAGTTGTGGAGAGTTTTAGGAGACCTTTATATCTTCAAAAAAAAAGAAAAAGAAGTTCATTAAGCAAGTAAACTCAGCCGAATATAGTCTTTCACTCAAAAACTGGTAGAGAAGTCATTAGACTATTTGAGCACATTAGTGGGGTTTGCATAAGCATTGGCCATGATTGCTTGGAGGCATGTGTGTATTGAAGCATTGAGGAGGGAGCAATTGGAGAGTTTATCTTGGCGTCCTTGTGTGTTTGGGCTATAAGTGCTATGAAGCATAGAGCCATCGTGTGAAGATCATGGAAGAGATACCATGATACAATTGATCTTTATTGCATTCAGCATTGGAGGTATGATGTACGGAATAGAGAGAAGTAATAAGGATTGAAAAGAGGATAATTTTTGCATCACTTAAGTGTGAGCACAAGGTAGTCACCCACAGGATTCCCAAGAGATAGAAGCATTGTGTGGTTAACTTGGATGCATATCGTAGTTACAAGAGATAGAAGAGAAGGGCAATGCATGTTAGGCATTGAAAAATCAATTTTCTTAGTTCAAAGTATTTGAAATCATTGATGATGTCATTCTATATTTAAATTAAACAGATAAAAAAAGCTCAAGTAAAAGATCCACAATTGACCAACATGGAAAGGCAATAATGAGTGCAAGAACTCAAATGAACTCAAATTTTCATGCAAGTGCAATTTTACCAGCAATATCACAAGGCTAAAAGGAATAATAAAAAAGGAATTAAAAAAGGACCATATTGACCATCCATGATTACTCTATAGAGCAATCATGCCCTAATGAAGAAGGGGTTTTTGGGGACCTTTGGGTCCTGTTAGCCTTTAGAGAATTAGGGGAAGCCTTTGGATATTATTTTTACCATATTGAACATGAAAAATTTCCAAAGTCCTATTCATGACTTCCCTAGATGGGAGGATAGGGTAGATAAATTTTTGGAAAGAATGAATGGTTTAGGGCCATATTTTTACTCTAAAGCCATCACAAAAGACTAATACAATCTTTGAGTGAATGAAGAAGGAAAAACACATAGGAAAAGCACCTTGCAAAAATTGATGATTACTTTGCGCAAAGCAATAATCTAGAGGTGATTTTGAATTTTTTAACTAATAGAATCTAGAATATTATCCCTTGCATAAGGCACATATAAGAAACACATTTCCATCTCAAAGGATCAAAGAATCACTCAAAATTCTATCCGTGACTTCCCTAGCATGAGTTTGGGGAGAGCAATCCTTGATAAGCCTATGTGACTTTTCTAGCCATTAAATGATCTTTTAGTGATTGCCAGGACTTATAAAAATCTCTTAAGTAATTTGCATGAAAAAACCCCATCAAAAGGTACTTAAAAGCGTTCTCACGATTGCTATGTGCAAAGCAGTTGTTTAGAGGATTTTTGGCATTTTTTAATAGGAATGGCATATAAGGCATCTAGAGGACACAACGAATATAAAGCAAACAAGAATTTATAAAAATCCACTGGAAATAGCAAAAGAGAAAGCCTTGATTGCTTTGGCACCATTCTTGGTAGAGCAATCATCTTAAGGTATATATTGGTCTTTGACATAAGAAAGGACTTGACATAGAAAGTGAACACTCCTCATCAGACATTTCCTATTAAAAGAGGATAAGAAGACACCTTAAAACCTAACCATGATTACCTTGCAGATATCTAGCTAGAGCAAACATTAGAGGAAATTTAAGGCCTTTTGCTTATATTTTGGGTGAATTGACATATCTAATGTTGGAGATCAAGGAGGACTAATGCGTGTTGAGAGTCAAAGATGGGAGTCACAAAGAGAAAAGCAAGGAGGAATATGCAGACAAGGGATTCAAAGAGGACTCGACAATTAGTGCTATCAATTTTTGGAAGAAAATTCCCTTTGAAATAGTGATTCTTATCACTACATTCCATTGTAAATACCATTTTTGATAGATCAAACTTGATTTTGTCTAAGCTGAGGAGTCCTCAAGCTTGAAGAGTATTAGACACATCCTTGTATCAATTTTCATAATTTTTAGAGCTCATTTGGGCCCCCAAATTAGCTTAGGAACCTATTTTTTAACTAGTCCTAACACTAGGTCTAAAGAGAGCCAAAGCTATTCAAAATGCTATAAAAAGAGCTACATGGCTCATTTTTTAGCATGGCTTGTTGGAGAATGAAGCATTTTTAGGATGTTGTAACCTTGTTTGGATAATGTTCCCTCTCTTAGTCTTACCTTGTATGCATTTGTGTGTGCACCTCAGAAGATTTAGACATGATGTTCAAGGCATACCCAGAGAGAACTCGAGAAGGGAAGAATGTGGAAGAGCTACATAAGTGTTATCCCAAAGCCGACCTAGAGATTGAAAGGACCAAGATTTGTGCAAAAATGGTAGAATTAGCTGAGGCCATGTTTGATGCAAGCTATCTTTTCAATCACACTAGATCAACAAATACATAGTTACATTTTGAAGGACTGTTAAAGAGATTAAAGAGGATGCTAGCCAAACCTAGGAAGTAAGCTACACCAAAGGCTGAAAATAGTGGAAGAGAAAAGCTAAGCCTACCCCAAGGAAGCATATGCTCCTAACTACACGAATGATGGAGTCCCTTCCTCTATAAATAAGTACTCCCAAGAGTTCTTGAGAGAGATTCAAAAGGAGAAATGGGCCAAGGAGAGCGAGAACCCCCCTCCCATTGAGATAGTGGACAATTTTCATGATCAATTCCTTCAAGACATTCCATCTATCTATGGAGGGCACGAAGATGTGCAGTCTTGTGAAAGATTAGACTTTGAATTCAATTCGCTACAAGAATAACCTCATTTCATAGGTCCATAGGAGCCTAAGTCTATTCACATGAGATCCCCCACAATCATGGTTAGAAACAAGGAATCCGTTCTACTTGGGAATATAGATGTAGTAAAGAACAAAAGAGTGCAGTGTTATATCATTCTAGAGGAGCTACTTAAGATTAACCCTAAATTGTGGAAGCCACATAGCTAATCAAGTGCTAAAAGTAGCTAAACCATACTCTCACATAGGATCAAATACGACTCTACCAGAGATACCCTTGGATAAGATAGGAGACATGAGAGAAGGAGAAGAAGGAAATACCTTTCTTCCCATCACTTATCACGGTTTCAAAATCAAAGCGATTTTAGACCCAGGTGCAGGAGTTGTGATGGATACCATCTCCCTATGGAAGCATTAGGGCAAGCAAGCACTTAGGTCAATGAGAATGAAGTTGCAAATGGTGGATGGAAATATTGAGAAACCCCTAGGGTTACTAGATGGGATAACTCTCACCATTTGTGGCATAGAGTTTGAACATACATTTGCCATATGTGACTTTGGTAAGAACCATGGCTACGAGATGATTTTTGGTAGACCTTTCATGAGACAACTGTCAATAGTATAGGATTAGGGAACCAATTTCTTGCATTTACAACACTTAGGAGTCACAACTAAAGTCAATCTCAAGGGCTACATGCATAGAGATGTACCCCCCTTGCAACAGAACCTAGTCCATAGAACATAAGATGACATGGAGTCAGTGCACTCCATAGGATCATGCATGATAGTTATTTGCCTCCTATTGTCGAACATCTTCTAGAACGTGTAGTAGGAAGGATGTATATAGCTTCCTCGATGGATTCTCAGGCTACAATCAAGTGGCCATTGCCCTTGAAGACCAACATAAGGTGGCTATGTCATACCTCTCATCAAAAAGTGCACGATGTAAATCTGCATCAGAAATGGAATGATTTATGTAATTATTTAAAACCTATAAATGCTGAGAAATTGGCTCATTTGGACAAGCACTTGATTTTCAACTTGAAAAAAAGGTAGCAAAGTTTCATGCACATTGTTGGCATACAAGTCAGATGAAGAGCATACTAGCGCAACGGAGGAGTCATGCACAATACGGCAACAAGGCCCAATCATTTTTTCCATGGACCATTTACAACTCAAGTGATTTTAATCACTACACAAACATTGTAAATTCCGTTTTTGGTAGAATAGACTCCATTTTCTGCAAGCCGAGGAGTCCTCGAGCTTGAGGAGTATTAGAACTAGCTACATATCAATTTTCATAATTTTTAGACTCTGTTTGAGCCCTCAAATAGGCTCTAGAACCTAATTTTTAACTAGGCCGGACACTAGGTCTGGACAAGACCAAAGCTAGTTAGAAAACTATAAAAAGAGCTAGAGAGCTCATTTTTGAGGTTAGATTGTTTGTGAATTGAGCTTATGTAAGAGAATTTTTGACTAATGCAAAGAACTCCATTGTTCCTCTCCTTGTTCTTGCCTTGTGTGCGCGTGTGTGTGTATGTGTGTGCATGCTTGTGTGCTTCTCACTCACACACTTGTGCCTTCACTTGCTCATAGTCTTCATACTAGTCCTCACGTCTCCACGGATTGACAATTATGAGGTGAATCTTCTCACGTTGGTACTCACCATTGTGCTAGAGTGACACCAAATTTGGCGCCGTTGCCGGGGAGAGAGCTTCGAGGACGAGCATGTGAATGGTAAGACGTCGAGTTGAGACATTGGAGTTATAGGTAATATCCTTCCTTCTCTTTATTTTTCTTCATTTTTTCCTTACCTTTGCATCACCATCATCATCCCCACCATCTCCCACCTCTACCTCCATCTCCACAAAAAATTTCAGTTTTTTGGTCATATTACACTCCCCACCTCATTTCCCTCATTTCATTGTGAGAGAGAGCGAGAGAGAGCTTGCATGCTATCTGTTTTTGGTGTGTTTTTGAGCTTTTGTTGCAGGAACTAGCTGTACCACCTTCTCCAGCAGTGTGCGCAGGTACGACAGACTCTGCACAGGTCCCGGGACGACGACCTCTGTCTGTTGCGACAGACAGAAAAACTTAATATTTTGTGAATGCGTGTTTGGCACGGTAACCTACACCATTAGAGCACTCCAAATCACTAGAAGTTTCTCAAAAATTTGCATTTTTTCAGTCTATCGCGACAGACACCGTCTATCGCGACAGACAGAGACCCACGATAGACCCCGTCTATCGCGACAGACACCTGTCTATCGCGACAGACCAAAATTCCACGACAGAACCAGTCTATCGCGACAGACACCGTCTATCGCGACAGACCAAATCACGACAGACGACAAACAGCGTCTATCGCGACAGACACCTGTCTATCGCGACAGACCAAAATTCCACGACAGACCTAGTCTATCGCGACAGACCAAATCACGACAGACGACAGACAGCGTCTATCGCGACAAACACCGTCTATCGCGACAGACACCGTCTATCGCGACAGACCACTCTATCGCGACAGACCACTCTATCGCGACAGACACCATCTATCGCGACAGACACCGTCTATCGCGACAGACCACTCTATCGCGACAGACACCGTCTATCGTGACAGACACCGTCTATCGCGACAGACCACTCTATCGCGACAGACCACTCTATCGCGACAGACACCGTCTATCGCGACAGACAGCCCCCCACGATAGTTTGTGTCTATCGCGACAGACACCGTCTATCGCGATAGACAGACATTTTCGGCAAAAATTAAGGGGTAAATTTTTTGGAAATTTAAGCTAAATTTTGGGCATATTTGCATTCTCAAATACTCACACACTTGCAAAGGCCTTAGAAAAATGCATTAAAACTCCTGAAAGGTTCTGTTTGTCTGGTTAACCCCCTAAACCATGAACGGTCATAACTTTCTCATACGAAATCCATTTTTTGAGCTCTAGGGCTTGTCGGAAAGCTCGTGGCATATACTACATTGATTTTCAGATAGGATATTTGGAAGTTGACACACTGAGGGGTAGGAACACCAAGGGAGCTCTAGAGGAAATTTTTAGCAATACAAAAGGGGGAACAAGGATCATTAAAAAAGTGTCTGAAATAAATTGTCTGTCACTTGAAGGATCAACTTGAAGCTAAACTTGGGATTCTTATAGGATCATCGAGAGCTCTTGGAGAAAGCAAAGTAAGTGCCAAGGAGAACAAGCTCGGGAATGTGCTTCCTGGGTAGACCAGCATCGCCAGGAGGAGCGACTTGAGGTTGGAACATCACTTAACCCCTTCAGTCTATTCTTAGCATAGGCTAAGTGCGAGTAGTTGTTCTGATTGACTAGGGGTACGATAGGAACACTCAAGTTTGAAGAGCCCTTAATTTCTCAAGTGCAAGGGTAGGCAAAATTGTAGTCAAGGGATAACTTAAAGGAAAAGAACTTAAACTAAGCGGACGCAGAACATCAAGTACGACCCACGAAAGTGCTCCTGATGACGCTTAACTAAAAACAAGAAAACACATCCAAAGGAACTTAAAAGGAACAAGTGACTGGTACCAAAGAATCAGCAACGTACAAAGGGCATATGAACCTTAGGTCAGGTAGACACCTAGGGAGAGACAGACAAAGTCTTAGATCTTCAGAGGCTAGTGTCAATCATACTGTGAGGTCTTGGGCCCAGCAGTTGAGCCATCATTCGTATTACCCTAGTTCTGAGACCAGCGAGTCTGAGATGTCCCACGGTATGGAGAGACCTACAGGAAGTTCTGGGGTGCCATATTTACATAGGGTGGAAGGCCCTTACAAGATGCAACTCGAGTACCTTAGGACCAACCGATTAGGTGCTAGCATCTATGAGGACGGCCTAGGAAGAGCGGTGGTCCAGATTAAAAACCCTGACCAATCCATTGGACTAGAACGCTCAGCTGTCAAGTTTGAAAATGGAGCATACTTGGACAAGGAAGGGACAATATATGTAGTCACCAGTCATCCCGATAGGACAGATGAATTTGGGAATGTGGTCCCGAAAACGGACTTAGGTGACCTAGAGCAAGGAAACATGGGCGAAGAACCTAGAACCCCCCGAAGCAAATCTGTTCTCACGAGGATTATCACACCAGAGTGGATTCCCCAAGATAATAAGAGCATAGATCTCCTCTTGAACTGAGAGACGGATGAAGCCTTTTGGAGATATAGACCTAGTCAACCGAGTGAGGTAGGAACAATCATGATATATGAGTTCAAAGATCCTGATATTCCAGGAAGAGTGACCTACTTAGATCACTCTTCAGAGAGGATCTTTGGGGTTACAGAAAATGATAGGCATGCTTACACTTGGAAAGGAGAATTTATCTTCCCCCAACCAAGATCGAATGTGTCCTTTGGTCGCCAAGGAGCTGGAACATCTCAAGCTCAGGGGACTCAAAGAGAAAGGAGTCGAGAGAGACCTGAGGTAAGCTTTGCCAACTCTTGGGGAAGAGAAAGAACGAGAATGGACACGAATAGAGGGGAACTTGAGGGACATAGAGCCCCAGGGAACCGAAGAAATGCCGATGATTTCCCTTTGCCAAGACCAAGAGAGCACACGAGGACCTTGAGACCAACTCAACTGGTGAAGTCCATGAAGAATTACTTCGATGGCACGGGTGACCCTTATGACCATGTGGCAGAGTTTAGGCAAGTCTTGAAAGCTGAACAGGTAGAGGACCTATTCACACAATATAATGCTTTTGGTCTAACCCTTAGGAACACTGCCCTTACGTGGTTTCAACCACTGAACGAGAGGCATTTCAGAAACATAGACCAGCTCTTAGAGGCATTTATCATTGAGTTTTCTAAGAGTGGAATCAGGCACAACACTTCCTCACTAATTCATAGCTTCAAACAAACACCTCAAGAGACGGTCAGACTAGCTGGAAGAAGATTTAGGCAGTACCTGGAGAGATGCTCGATGCCGGAGTTACCCACACCAGCCAAACAAGTGGCCTTGTTCTTAGATGGATTGTTGAGCACCAAGCTCAGGTCATATGTGTATCTGAAGGACCCCAGAATGATAGAAGAGTGCGTGCGCATGTGCATAGACATTGAGGACAATCTAGGTGAGGAATTAGAACTATCAAAAATCTATAAGGATTCTGATAGCTCTAGTAGCCTCACATCTGGTCAATCCACATCCATTGAGGAACTTGCAGAGAAGGTAGCTCAAAAACTAGGTGTCTCTAGCAAACAAATTCCGAGATTTGCCCTAGTTAAGCGGTGTTACACTTGTGGCAGTGACCATATGGCAAATGCATGTCCCATTATGGCCCAACCCCAGGCAAATCCTAGTAGCCAGTACTGCACCATAGAGCGCAGGTACACCAACCACACTGCACAAGACTGCCCATATAACAAACAAACTGTTAGGCAAAATTACCCTCAGCCATATCCACAACAGGGTAGATACCAGAATCAGTACCCACCACAACAATACAACAGACCACAGCAAACTTATCAGCCACCTTATCAAGGGCAATTGAGACCCCAGCCAGTGCTAGCACAACAACCACCTGCTCCTACTAATGTGATTCCGGTCAAGTATGCTGCTGCAGAAGAAAACCTGAATAGAGCGATAGTCCCAGTAACACCATTAATCTCAGAAAGTGATCCCAGTGACCATAGCTTTGATTCTACACATGTTGATAGTCCCCAGGCTTACTACATGCAGTCTCCTGAACATGGTGAGTCTTACTACAGTGAGGAACCGAGTGAACCTATTTGGGAGCCTGAATATGCTAATGTCATGTACACAAACCCCAACTCTAGACCTCAACCTAGGCAGATACGACCCCCTTTTCCTAGAGGACCTTGCTTCAGATGCCAGGGTGATCACCTCATACGTGATTGCCCCATGCCTGCACCTACACAACCCCAATCACTGACGATCCAAGGCTTTTGCCAGGAGTGCGGAAAGGAACATCTCTTACGAGATTGCCCCAAGAATCCCAGCAATATGCCAAAAATCACTCCGATTAATGTTATTGGGTTAGTGGTCAATTCCACAGGAAGTGTCACTTCCACTGCACCAGTGCAGGTAATCACTAGAGCTCAAGCATTGCAGCAAAACCAAGGGGTAAGCTAGGAAAAGAGCCCAGACGCTAGCGATACTGAGAGCCAAAATAAGAAGAGAACAAGAGCTTGGAGAGATAGCCGTGAACGTATGAAAAGGCAATGGGCAAAGAAGATGAGTGAACTTGAGGAAAGTCTACGAGAAACCAAGGCCAAAATCATAGAGATCACATCTCAACCACACTCTCACCCATTCCCACCGCTACCATCCCCATCACCCTCCATCCCTCCACCCTCTAATACACCCCACGTAACCCACCCACCACCCCAAGCAGGATCAGTAATAGCTGATCCCACTCCTGAAGACATAGACATGATGCTTAAAGCATATCAGGCCAGAATCCAAGAAGGGCCAAATGTAACGGATCATGACAAGTGCTACCTTAGAGCTGACCTAGAGATAGAAAGAACCAAGCTTTGCGCGAAAATGGTCGCATTGGCTCAGACTATGTTTGAAGCCAGTCGCCTTTTCAATTACTCGGGCTCAGCCAAGACGCAATTACACTTGGATGGACTTCTAGAGAAGTTAGAGGGCATAATTACAAGATCTGCCAAGGAAGAAAAAAATCAAGAAAGAGATAAAGCAAGCAAAAACAGGACCCATCCCCCACCGAAAGCTTATGTGCCCAATTCCACTGAACCAGACAACCCCCCCTCCCTAGAAAGAATAGAGAATCTAATTGCACAATCACAAAAGGAACCCGCCCCTCAACACCATGACAAGGCTAGTGAAAGAGCAGGTCTTCCTACCCAGAAAGCCTATGTGCCTGAAGCTTATGTGCCTAACTCCACTGAACCAGACACCTCTTCTTCTATGAATCAATACACACCAGAATTCTTGCGAGAGATTCAAGAAGAGAAATGGGCCAAAGAGAGTGAAGTTCCTCCCCCTATTGAACTTGTGGATGACACACACGATCAATTCCCACAAGACCTTCCTTCCATTTATGGAGAGCAGGAGAGTGCCCAATCTCAAGAAAGATTAGACTTCGAGTCTAATTCTTTACAAGAACTACCCCATTTCACAGGCCCATGGGAAGCAAAGTCCACCTGTATGAGAGCACCTACAGTCATGGTAAGAAACGAAGATTCAGTCATACCTAGGAACACAGAGGTAGTGAAGAACACCAAAGTGCAGTGCAATCTCACTTTGGAAGAGCTGCTTAAGGTTAGACCAGAAGTGTGGAAACATGTAGCCAATCAAGTGCCCGAGATAGCAAAACCTCGTTCCCAGGTAGGATCCCAGAGAACAGTGCCAGAAATACCCTTGGATAAGATAGGAGACATGTGTGAAGGTGAAGAAGGGAACACCTATCTTCCCATTACCTACCAGGGGTACACCACCAAGGCAATTTTGGACTCAGGCGCAGGAGTTGCAATTGCTACCACTTCCCTATGGAGGCGTTGGGGCAAGCCAGCACTCAGGCCCACGAGGATGAAATTGCAGATGGCCGATGGTCACATAGAGCGACCCTTAGGGCTGTTAGAAGGAATAACTCTCACCACATGTGGTGTTGAGTTCGAGCACACATTTGCTATATGTGATTTTAGCAAGAACCATGCCTATGAGATGATTTTGGAAAGACCATTTATGCGACAATTGCAAGTGGTACAGGACTGGGGAACCAATTCCTTGTACCTGCAACACTTAGGTGTTACGGCCAAAGTGAATCTCAAGGATTACTCTCATAGAGATGTCCCTCCTATCCAATGGAACCCCATCCATAGAGCCAAAGATGATACGGAATCGGTGCATTCCCTAGGATCAGGATCTCATGGATGCATGAAGACACTCACTTATGGATGTGTAAGGTAGCAGTAGAAGAAGAGAAGAGAGAAAAAGCCAGGGAGGTAGGTGCAAAAGAAACCCATAGATCAATGCAAGACCCAGCCTATGCACCTGTAGTTTTTCCAGACGAAGAATTCAAACCTCACGGCTGGGCAGAAATTCTAGCAACCATGGATGTAGCCATCAATGAAGAACAATGGACACCTCACTGTGATGAGGATGACTATGACATTTCAGTCTTCTCCATAGAGCCGATCATGGGAGAGGCAGTTTTAGAAGAGTGTGAACCTAGCCCTGATGCATTTGAGGATGCAAGTGACTCTGATCTAGAGTCAATCATTATGGACACACCTTTTGCATCAGATGAAGAATACTTCTATGAAGTAGAATTTCAACCCCAGAAGCACGGAGAGCTTACAAAGGATGTAAGGCTAACCACACATGTAACCCATAAGGAAGAAGGAAAGAAAAGAAAGAAGAGAGAAGTCACACCAGAAGAGGAAGAATCTTTGTTTGAGGTTTCGGAAAATTTTAAGAAGTATGAGATAGATGACAGGAGAGTCATGATTAGAATGCCTAAACGAGAGGCGCAATCGGGAGAGGCCTATGATAACAAAGAAACCACCAAGAAAATAGTGGTAGCCATAGAAGAGGGAGAAGAGAGGTGCACCTACATAGGACATGACCTCACTGAGGAAGAAGAGCATGAGCTGATAGCCTTGCTAAGAGAATACAGAGATGTATTTGCTTGGAGTTACAAGGATTTGAAAGGAGTGGACCCGGACATATGCTCACATACGATTCCCATGACTACAGAGGCCAGACCCTCAAAACAAAAGCCATACACATATAATGACAACTATGCTGCCAAGATCAAAGAAGAGATAGACCGCTTGGTTGAAGCTGGATTTATCTATGAAATTGAGCACACTGAATGGGTATCCCCCATTGTGGTGGTGCCCAAGAAGAACGGCAAATTACGAGTATGCATTAACTTGAAGAAGGTTAACGCAGCCACGATCAGGGATAATTACCCGCTTCCTATCACTGAGCATCTTTTAGAAAGGGTGGCAGGCAAGGAAGTGTACAGCTTCCTAGATGGGTTCTCTGGCTACAATCAAGTGGCCATTGCACCAGAAGATCAGCATAAAACGGCTTTTGCCACAGAGTGGGGTATATTCGCTTTTAGGGTAATGCCATTCGGGCTGACCAATGCTCCCGCAACCTTCCAAAGGCTGATGTGCCATGTATTTAAGGAGTTCCTGAGGAAGAACTTAGAAGTCTATGTTGATGATCTTTGTGCTCATTCCAACATTAGACAAACCCATATTCCTGAACTCAGACAAATCTTTGACAAATGTAGAGAATATCAAGTCTGCCTAAACCCAGAAAAATGTGTTTTTATGGTCAGGCAAGGCAAAATTCTAGGACACATAGTGTCAAAAAATGGCATATCTACGGATGAAGAGAAAGTAAGAGCTATAGCCGAATTACCTAGGCCAAAGAATGTCAAGGAAGTACAAGCTTTCATGGGGCATTGTGGTTATTACCGACGATTTATACACATGTATGCCATCATTGCAAAGCCTCTGTACGGACTTCTGACAAACTTTGAGTGGACTGAGGAATGTGAGAATTCCTTCAATGAGCTTAAACGGCGATTATGTTCAGCACCAATCTTAACCACACCGGATTGGAATAAGCCTTTCCATGTTCATGTGGATGCATCCAATTATGCCATTGGATGTGTGCTTGCTCAACCTACTGGTGAAGGTAATATGGATCTTCCTATTGCCTATGCTAGTAGACAATTGAATGCAGCTGAACGAAATTATACCACTACTGAGTGAGAAGGCTTAGGCATGGTATATGCAGTTAAGAAATTTAGACACTATTTGCTTGCAAATAAGTTTAAATTTTTTACTGATCATCAGGCATTGCTATACCTCGTAAACAAGCCATGCAATACAGGAAGATTAGTAAGATGGTTTCTCTTGCTAATGGAATATAATTTTGAGGTTGTGGTAAGGAAAGGGAAGACTCATTTGAGAGCAGATCACCTTTCTAGGCTCACATCGGGAGAAGCCCCACAAGGAGTGTCAGATGACCTTCCTGATGCTTACTTGTTTAATTTGGAGGTGGTGCCGCAGTGGGCTAGGCCATTGGTACCTGTGTTGACATACGGACCTAACCACCCAGTAATAAACACACAGGATATAGAGGTAGTAAAAGCCCAAAAGTATCACATCATGGCAGGAAGTATGTACAAGCACACAGATCAAGGGATCTTGGCTTGTTGTGTGGAAGAGGATGAGTACGCTAAATGGTTGCAATTAGCACATGTAGGTGCATTAGAGCAACACTACTCAAAACAACGAACCCTACAGACACTAAGGAGACTCGGAGTGCATTGGCCAACTATGGAAGCTGATGTCCAAAAGTTGTGCAAGGAATGCCCAATCTACTGCACTAAACCACCTGTGGAACATGCCACTCTTTATCAAGTGTCCATAGTGCCAGATTGGAGTGAACCTCTAGTATCCTTCTTAAGGACGAGAACATTCCCTCCAGACATGACTCTGGTTAGGCAAAGGAGTTTAGAACAAGAAGCCCAGGATTATTCACTCATTGGTGACAATCTATACAAGCGTGGTAAAGATGGTTACCTGAGACTATGTGTCCATGAGAGTGAATATCTCAAAATCTTGGATACTGCTCACCAAGGTGTAGCAGGGGGACACTTTGGACCAGATCGGGTAATCAAGGCAATACTATTTGCAGGCTTTTGGTGGCCAACCCTTCACATGGATGCACATACCTATGTGAAATGGTGTGATGTTTGTCAGAGAACTCAGTACCCTATACGCAAGGATGAGATGCCACTGAAGCCTATGATGGGCGGACGTGCGTTCTCTAAATGGGGAATAGACTTTGTTGGTCCTATTAATCCCCCAGCTAAGGGTTCACATGCTGAATATATCATCGTGGCCACAGACTATCTAACCAAGTGGATAGAAGCGAAAGCTACTACAAAAAATGATGCTCAAACAACAGCAAAGTTCTTATTTGAAAATGTATTCACGAGGTACGGATTGCCAATAGAGTTGGTGAGTGATAGAGACACACACTTCTTGAATGAAGTCATAGAAAACCTTCTCCAAGAATTCTTGGTGATACATAAGAAATCGGCCCCCTATCATCCACAAGCTAATGGCCAGGCTGAGAGCACTAATAAGATCTTATGCAATGTGCTGACTAAACTAGTGAACAATAAACGCTTTGATTGGGACAAACAGCTACACCATGTTGTTTGGGCATACCGGGTTGCCTATAAAACGGTACTCCAAGCCACCCCCTTTCAGATGGTATTTGGCCAAAATGCTGTACTACCTCTGGACTTTTTGATACCTACATTGAAGGTAGCACAAGAGCATGACTGGATAGGCCATGAACTCTCCTCTCGAATCTTTGATCTTGAACGTCTAGGTGAAACACGATTGAGAGCTGCAGCAGGAATCTATGCAGCGAAGAAGAGGCAAAAGGCATATTTTGATACACATGTGAAGGATAAAGGCTTGAAAGCAGGTGACCTAGTCCTAGTCTACACATTGAAGCAGCATGCACGGAAATTAGAGAAAAGAGGTTACGGGCCAATGATTATCAATAGAATCTCCACAAGTGGCACAGTTCAACTAGCCACTTTAGAGGGCGATATTCTACCAAGTTACATAAGTGGATGCAGAGTCAAGTTATATCAGGAACCCCTCACTGAAGAGATGCTAAATCGACTCAACACTGCCAAGAAACGTAAAGAAGAAGAGAAACGAATTAGAGAAGAAGCACAGGCAGAAGCTTTAGAACGCATCCGATGAATGAAATTGAGGAGACAAGGCAGAGACCCGCCTATGCTTGACACTCAAGAATCTGTAGGCTATCCTATGGCCATGTGCGAGACTTCAGGTGGGCATTCCCATAGAATAATCGACCGACGGCCTTTTTTAACCCTAGGAGTAGGACAAGGAAAGGGTGCAAAGATTGTAAGAGCTTTGATTGACTCAGGTGCATCCACTAGTGCTGTCAAGTTGTCTTACTGTCAAGAATTGAAATTAACTGTCAATCCTATAGAAGCATATCTCATAGGATTGGGAGATGTGGAAACTCCTTGCATGGGCGAGGTGGATCTTCCCATCTCCATTCAAGACGAAGTGATGACAGTCAAAGTACTAGTGTGTCAAGATGAGGACCTCACTGAGCCTCTTGTCTTGGGTCAGGACTGGATCTATGATCATGCAGTCAACCTCAACCTAAGAAGTGGACTTCTTCAGGTATGGGTAGATCATAGCCGAATTACAGTTGAATTGGAAAATGAGGCACTCAAGGAACTAGGCAAGGCACAAACTCCTGGTCCTTCCAAGGGCGCACATGAAGTTGACAATGCTATTTTTGTCCAAAACTGTATGATGCAGAAAGAGGCTAATCTCAACAACGGAGCCAGGGAGAGGACGGAACTCCCTTCTTTTCCAAAGACCAGAAGGTTGCAACAACCCACGGCAGATCAAATACAGAAGAAGCAGAACACTACCGATACTAAATGCCAAAAAAAGGAGCAAAGCAGATTGTTTCAGCCATGGAAGCAAGTATGGAGGCGAAAAGGCGAATACCCTGTTCAGACCAGGCCGACCCCACGGCCAAAACCTCTTATTAGTAGTCAACAACATGACATTAATGAGAAGTCCTTCATTAATTCTTTTGCGAAGGTGAAGTCTATTTGGGTACCCAAGAAGTCAATGAAGGCCAGCCCACAATCACGACAAATCTAGGTGCCTAAGGCTTGCTTGCGGGCTCAAATAGCTACACCAAGGCCGCAACCGGTACAACATGTTTCACTCACTCGAACATCTGAGGCCCAGTCTTACGCATCACGCACGGACACATATTCTTCCATGAGCACTAGTAGAATCACTTGTAAATGGGTCCCTAAAAAGCCTCATCTTCAAGCAGATACCCCTATCAAACTCTTCAGAGTCTCCACAAAATCAAGATCAAAGCCCATCCACTGCATTTGGCAACCTAAAACTTGTAATAAACCCCCGGACCCCAGTTGTAAATCCATGCCCACCTACTAACTACGTCACTCTCACACTACATCATTCCACTTAGTTCTTAGGTCCAACCAATTCCTAACTACACACACAAGCACCGAGCACTTATTAACCTACTAATCTCTCCCGAACCTCATGATAATGTTGTAATGGGGACAAAAACGGTTCTAACTTGTCCTTTACAATGTTAACACATGTTTCTATATTCTCACAGAATCAGGAGGCAAGAAGTAACATGGCAGAAGCAACAGGTCCGAGCTCACAAGTAGGAATACTTACTGCAGGAATCGATGTGGATAGTCTACCTGTGGATGTGCCACCAACTGAATGACCTGTGGAGCTGCAACACCTTCAGCAGATCCCAGTACCGGATCCACCCACAGGGATCACAGAAAGAGTCCATGCCAATTCTCATTGGTTCAATGGCATGCCAGGTCCATTAGGAGAGGCCAAGTATATATGGGAGTCTAAGTGTGAGTATGACAGATCATGGGTTCGATTCCAATTTTTCTCCAAGGAGTTTGAGACTCTACAGAACTCCGAGGATCTCCAGACCATATGGCAACGTGCAGGGCTAGCAGAATACTTTGAAGCACCACTACCTAAACCGGATCTCCTCCGATGCTATTATTTGGTCTCCACATTACAAGCTAATGAAGAAAAGGACAAACCAGGATCATTTGTTCTTCCTTCCTTGCTGGGCAACAACGAGTTAAAGAGGTTTGAACTTACTGTGGAGTTGGTGAGCGCTGCTTTGAATATGCACGGCACACATGTACCTTCTGAGAAGGATGCTCTTGTTCCTACTAACATGAAGGATAGGAAACTATTGAAGCTTAAAGACATGGCAGCACTCACACCAAACGTGTCCATCCCTCTCCGTATGTGCATGCAACATTTTGCTTTCCCCGGCCAAGACCGCTTCACACAACCACACAAAAGAATCTGGTTCGCTCTCTACTTAGCGGAGGCAGGTGCGTTACCAATTAAGCTGCCGGTATGGATTATAGGTCAATTGTATGAAGCAAATAAAAGGTCTTCTAGGAAATTAGTGGTGAACGGTTGTTGTGCAATCACACACATTATTTACCGGTGCCTAGCATACGATGTTCCCATTGAACGTGCCTTAACTTGGGCACAATTACAAATGTTTAAGAAGCTCAAGACGTCCACACATCAATCCAAGCGCATGAGGGGTGCAATCCCTTGTGTCCAGACAAGGGAAGTTCTGACTACTCCTGAAGTATCGCCACGAAGGGAGACCACTGTACCTCCCTTTACCATTAGGATACCCAGGTCTGGATCTGAAACTACGACACAAGCTACCCCTTCAGCTCCTCCTGCTCCATCTGAATTTGAATTTGCTACAACTGGAGATGCTGAAGGAATGGATCCTCAGGACTTCGAAGCATTCTTACAAAGTACACAACTCTCTGATGTAGAGTATTATTCAGATGCAGAAGAACAAGGCATATCTTCACAAAGAAGAAGAAAATCTACAAACGACCGCCATGTACATTGGAGTGACGCCCAGCAAGGTCAACAACAAGGACACCTAGAAGAAGAAGGAGCATATGAAGAGGAGACCACGGAAGCCCCAGCCTATACAGCGGAACTCCAAAGGTTGTATCAAATTATGGAACGAGTGCGATCGCAACAACTGCTCACCGAACAGAGCAGTAGAGTACTCATGACTCAGCTGTTGGAAGAAGCCAGAGTTGACTCAGAATATAGTGAAGGTCTCTTATTGATGGCAGAAACATATGGGGTAGTAGAAGCAGTGCGGACCGCCATTAGGAGGTCTCCAGTTCAATATGATCCACGAAGGTTCCAGACACGACCACGCTCAGGTAAGAATATCCAGATCCCCATTACAACGGCAGAAGGGCCAAATATTACATCCGAACCCATCAGGACAACATCCCAAGCAACAGAAACTGCTAGCCAAGAGCACCCAGTCACCCATGAGGAATCCACCGAGCCACTACCACCCACACCCCCACCATCGCCTCCTAGAGCAGAAACCGTGGAAATCACCTCGACTACTCAACCCACCGAACCAACCTTCATCTTCCGTACTCCCATCTCTAGTTCAACCCTATTCTCCACCTTTGATAACCCAATCTATGAAGCAACCCCCATCACTACACAATCCACCGAATCGCTCATAGAGCCTGCCCTAGGACAACCATCCCCCATGCCCTCAGCCATAGGTCATCCTGACCCTAGATCCATATTCATGGGTTTCCCTGCTACCACGCAACCCTTCATGCCCTCCTCAACTCTACAACCTCAACCCCCGACCTCCATCTCTCCACTTCTCCAATACCTCCATAACTTCCTTGCTAGAACTTTTCAACCCAGGTCTCAACCATTCCCTTTATTTTCAGCTCCCCACCCCACTTCTCATCTATTCACCACTTTCACACACACACCACCTACCATTCCAATGTATATGGTAGACCCCACACTCGCACCCACTCCTGAAAGTATGGACATTTCACCACCCACGGCACCTCCCCCTCCCCCCACGCTTCCACCTCCTCCCATTCCCCCTCCACCAATTTCACCCACACACTCGTCTTCAATAGACACATCATTCACTCTTCCCCTTCCCCAATTCCCTTCCCATGCATCTTCCATTGTAAACACCACCCCCTCATCTATAGGAAATGCATTGGACACCATGCTAGCTTGTATATCAAACTTAAGGACAGATTACAATCAGCTCCAGCAACAGAATGAACGCCTGCAAGAGCACTCGGAGACACTACAACATAGACTTGCTGCACTAGTGGAGGAAAATGCTCGCCTCCACACACAATTCCAAACTCTCCAAGAGGCTCATAGCATATTGGAGGTACAGTTACAGAACACAGATCAGGAAGCAATACAAGTGGTAGAAGGTCATCTACGGACACAACTGGAACGCAATTCAAAGCTTCAGCGAAATATGGCCCTACTCAAGCGACATCTTGCTACCGCTCATGAAGAGAATCGACGCCTGCAATTACAAAATCAGGAGAACCTAGAAGCAGCTATCGAAAGCACACTTGGGGCACCCATCAGCCCATCAAAGTTTCAAGCAGTGACCCCCGACAATATCAAGATCATATTGGAAGACTATGCCATGCTGCTTGAAGCACATGACCTGCTATTAGAGGAACTGGGTCAACTGAAGCAGAAACACCAAAAAGAAACAACAGCAGCCTCTCAAACCACCTCCTCCACGGCTTCACTTCTCATAGACTCAGAGGCCTTAAAAGATCTCCAGAAACAGGTCACCGAATTGCAAGCACGTCTACTACAATATGAGAGACCACCTTCCCCTCCAGAGGCTCCCACCGACGAAGAAGTAGTACAAATTCCTGTGGAACAGACATTTGAAGAAGAATACGACCCACAACCCTTCCTAGGAGGCCAACAAACGGAAGAAGCTCAGGACACATTCGAGGCACCACGGCCTCCATGGCTACGTCAAGTGGAGGAAATCGGGAGTTCTCACGAAGAGCGCACAGTAGTGCAAAATCAGGCCATGAGGGTCATAGAGGAAACTGTGCTACAATCTGCTTACTTCAAGAACCTGTCATCGAGACGCCTTATCCTCTCATCTGAACTCCAATACAGGCCTTATTATATTATCTTGGCTGATTATAATGCAGAAATACAGAGAGTCACGGGTCAGATTCCTACCTTTGCTACCCAATTTCAACCCGAAGACCTTCCTCCAGAGGCGCAAAAAGGCAAAATTCGTCAACCCACTTGGCGGCAAAAACTTCTAGAGACATATCCAGAAATGCTACGCACATGGAACAACGCGCCTTTACATCTCCTATACAATCCATGCTACGGTCCAGTTCCACGCCGCAGGTCTTGGAAGGCATTCAATATCAAAGTGCAGAACAACGCGCAATGCAAGGAATGGCTAAACTACCCGTACATTGTGCCACCACAGGGACCACCGTCGGTAGCATACATGATGGGAACAATTCGCCATTGGATGCCGCGATTGAAGCCCATGCCAGATGTAGCAGCTCAAATGATGCTTAAAATTTTAGATATGATGCAGGTAGTCCTGAAAACTTTTAGAAATGCAGCCGCACCACAGGTACGTCTCCCGGGGTTTACCAATGGAAATTATGATTTGGTGTATGACATGAGCACCACCCCCAGTATTCGTGTGGCTTACGCCTGGCATGCATGCATCAAATACCTCCCTGCATGTTACAAACAGACCTTCGAAGAAATGTTCAGATCAGGTTTCTGGGAGTGTCACTCGGAGATCTTCGCACCGAAGCCAACACACCTGCTCCATCTCTTTGCTTGTGAACAAGCAATGTACTCTGAGTACTACACCACCCCGCAGCCAGAGGTACCTGGCGCAATAAATTGGGATGCATTGGAAGCTGATCTAGCAAGAGGCTTAAGGATAGGAGAACACGAACTTGCCACCAATGTCATCCAATACTATATCGACCACTCGATAGAACAGAGGTCTGTCAGGGGCGACAGACGCTAGGAAGGGGGGCGTGTTGGCATACAAGTCAGATGAAGAGCATACTAGCGCAACGGAGGAGTCATGCACAATACGGCAATAAGGCCCAATCATTTTTTCCATGGACCATTTACAACTCAAGTGATTTTAATCACTACACAAACATTGTAAATTCCGTTTTTGGTAGAATAGACTCCATTTTGTGCAAGCCAAGGAGTCCTCGAGCTTGAGGAGTATTAGAACTAGCTACATATCAATTTTCATAATTTTTAGACTCTGTTTGAGCCCTCAAATAGGCTCTAGAACCTAATTTTTAACTAGGCCGGACACTAGGTCTGGACAAGACCAAAGCTAGTTAGAAAACTATAAAAAGAGCTAGAGAGCTCATTTTTGAGGTTAGATTGTTTGTGAATTGAGCTTATGTAAGAGACTTTTTGACTAATGCAAAGAACTCCATTGTTCCTCTCCTTGTTCTTGCCTTGTGTGCGCGTGTGTGTGTATGTGTGTGCATGCTTCTGTGCTTCTCACTCACACACTTGTGCCTTCACTTGCTCATAGTCTTCATACTAGTCCTCACATCTCCACGGATTGACAATTATGAGGTGAATCTTCTCACGTTGGTACTCACCATTGTGCTAGAGTGACACACATCTTTAGAGCAAATGATGTCTCTTTGGTACATGAAAGTAATGGCTGAATTGCATCTTCTGCAAAAACAACATCACGTAATACATTTCACTACTTTCTCATCTAGCTTTCTATGTTGTTGGTCATGCATTAATGCATATGCTATGCAACCAAAGACATGAAGATGAGAAAAAGATGGTTTATGGCCATGCCAAGCCTCATATGGAGTGATCCATTGTAGTGCTTTGGTGGGACACCTCTTACGTACATATATTGCACACATAATAGCCTCAAGCCAAAAGCTATGTGGTAAAGCCCAACTTTTGACCATACACCTCACCATTTCCATGAGAGACTTGTTCTTTCTTTCAACAACTCCATTTTATTGAGGTGTATATGGCACTGTACACTAATGTTCTATCCCAAGCTCAACCAAAAATGCATTGAAACTAGAACATATGTATTCTACCCTCCATCAAAATGGAGGGTGCCCAATTTACATGCTGAGATATTTGTAGCCATAACCAAGAACTATTTGAAGTAAATAAACACTTAAATCATTTATTTCAATGGATACACTCATCATACCTAGAGAAGTCATC
Organism: Ceratopteris richardii; assembly: GCA_020310875.1. Lineage (NCBI taxonomy): Eukaryota > Viridiplantae > Streptophyta > Polypodiopsida > Polypodiales > Pteridaceae > Ceratopteris > Ceratopteris richardii. Next base: position 121,530,013 of record CM035431.1, read on the forward strand.
AACAAAAGTCATGAACTAAAGGTAGTTCCCAAATGGAGGTGCTTGCAAGACTAGAAACATCACTATGAACAAGCTACAATTTATGAGCAGCTTGAACTAACCCATCTTTTGGGAAGGAGGAACGTTGCATTTTGCCTAAAATACAACCTCCATAGACATGTTTGGACACATAGTACACCATTTGAGATTTTTGCAGGAAAAGCAAACTAGAAAAATTCAAATGACCAGAGCGTGCATGAAATAGTTTGAGAATCTTGAACTGCACTTGCTAAATCATTCATAGGTTTTTCATAGTCTATGAGATTATATAGCCTAGAATACAAAATGGTAGAAGCAATAATAACATCACCATTTGAGAAATCATGAACTGTACATATACCCCATCAACAAATTTGACAACCAAGCTAACCTTAAATAATGATTCAATTGATAACATATTTTTCTTGATCCTTGGCACATATAATGCATCCAAAAATGTGAAAGAACTACCATCAATAGTAGCTAGATTGATCTTACCAACTCCCATTATAGGAGAAGAGGAGTTTCTAGCACATGTGACAGTATTCCTTGTAGGGGCAACCTCAAGTGAATTGAAGAAACTATGCTGCAAGGTAACATGTTTGGTTGCCCCACTATAATTGAGTCTACTATAGACATACATTTCTCATGAGAAGATGGGTGATAGTTGCATATAGTAGTAAATGCCCATTCTTCATTTGAACAACATTATTAGGCTCTATTTTAGGTGTAGAGGCCTCTACAACAACCATTCTAGCCTCTTTCTTCTTTACCTATTTTATAGCCAATTTAGGAAAACTCTTTATGACATGATCATTTGCCTTAGAATATTTGGAAAATTCTTTTTGCTTTTTGGGTTTCTTCTCATCTTTGTCTTCCTTCTTCAAACTGTGTAGTAGATGAGCTCCATTTACCTTTGCCCTCTTGACTAGCTAAGAAAGCTTGATCTACAACACACATAATTGACATGTTCTATTGGATTGCTCTTCGTGCAACAAAAAGAAGTCTAACTCCTCAAATGTTAAGACATTTGGATTGAAATTCATCATCAATCAAAGAGTAGATGCAAAAAATTGGTATGAATTAGGAAGACTATTAAGAACAATCTACACGTGAACTATCTAACAAGACTTCATCATGAAAAATCAACTACTCCTTTAAATCTATGATCTTTTTCAAAAACTTGTCCATAGAATCTCCATTCATATGCTCACACTCAAATTGTTTTCAGAGATAAGCAACATGAGCTTCATTTCTTGCCTAATATAAAGTTTTAAGGGTATTGTTGGCAATAGCTAGAGGCAAAGATGTTGAGGAAGCATGTAAGAGAAGAGGCATGAAGATCAAGGGAGGGCAAGAACAATAATTTTTCAAGGTTTATTAATCAATCCATGATCATAACATCAACAATGATTGTTATCACTAACCTTTGTATATAGCAACATACAATTTTGTTATGGCATGCTCCATTTTGTGCAAGCCGAGGAGCCCTCGAGCTTGATGAACCTAAGTAGAGCCTATGTACCAATTTTTGTAATTTTTAGAATTCATTTGAATCCCCAAATAAGATTTAGAACCTATTTTTTAACTAGACTAGACACTAGGTTTGAAATCGGTCAAAAGTAGCCCAAAAACTATAAAAAGAGCTAGAGATCTCATTTTTGTGGTTGGTTAGTTGAGATTAACAAGCTTGGAGAGTAATGCAAGATAATTTATCTACTTCCATTGTTGCTCATATCATCTCTTCCATGTGTGTGTGTGTGTGTACTAGTGTGCTTCTCACCTTCACCTTTGTGCACATCACTCATTCACGGTCTTCATATCCTAAATCTTCCATGGATTAACAAGTAAGGAGGTGGAGCTTCTTGACGTGGTGCTTGCCTTTGTCTAAAACAACACCAAATTTGGCACCTATGGACGAGCTCAAGGACAAACATGTGATGGTAAGAGTGTTAGGAGCATTGGCAGGTAAAAAGATAGTGTTTTGTTGTTGTTTTTGCATTGTTTTTAACTCATTTCACCTTCCATACACCCATTTTCCATGCCCTCATCTTTTCATTAACTCCCAAAAAACTCACCATTTCACTATATTCACCCATATTCCATCATTTTCCTCATTTGTGAGAGAGCGAGAGAGAGTGAGAGCAAGTGTGATTGTAGATTTGTGTGTGCTTGTGAGTGTTTCTTGTAGGATAGAGCTTCAACATGAGGCCCAACTACACAAAATAGGTAAATTTCACCATCCCCATCTTTATTTCTACCAAATTGCTTAGACCATCATGATGGTCTTAGAAGTGCAAAATTTCCAAGATACGTCCCTTGCAACTCGTAGAGCACCCTTGTGTGTCTAAGGATCCATAGATGAAATCCAAAAATTCATGTTTTTCTAGACCATCACGATTGGCTCATGCCATCAAGATGGTTTAACACCATCACGATAGTGCTATGTCATCACGACGGTCTCACGCCATCGTGATGGTCTCATGCCATCATGATGGTCACACACCATCATGACAACCATACACCATCGTGACAATGCTATGCCATCACGATGGTCTCACACCATCGCAATAGTCACACACCATCATGATACTGCTATGCCATCACGACCATCTCATGCCATCACGACGGTCGCATGCCATCATGATGGTCAAACACCATCATGATAGTGCTATGCCATTGCGATGGTTTCACATCATCACGACAGTCAAATGCCATTGCGACAGTCTCATGCCATTGCAATCCTGCCACACTATCGTGATGTCCCCCTAAATAAAAAAAAAATTAGAGTTTTTATTTTTTGCAATTTTGGAGCTAATTTTGGGTAAATTTTCAAGCAATTGGTGCATCTTGGGGCTCCCGAGAAAATATTCTAAGAGGTCCTATTTGTCTATTTGAACCCCAAGCCCTTGAATTGACATAGCCTTCAAGTGGGATTGGGAAGTCAAGGGAGATCTTGAGGATTTTTTTGCAACGCAAGAAAAAAAATGGGTTAAAAAAAGTCTTAATCAAAATTGTATATCAAATAAATTAAAGTAAAAGCTCGATCTAAACTTGGGACTTTTACAAGTCCATTAAGAGCCATTCAAGGGTGTCTAGAGCAAGGTAAATTATAAAGCAAAGCAAGGCTGAGGGAGCACATCTTCTTGGGCATAGGAGCATTCAATGAAGCATAGGACTTGAGGGCAAGCAAAGATGTCATTATCAAAAGCTTTCAGTGTGCGACAAAAAGCAATCTGGTTCGGGTATGACGCTTGGAATAGGGCTCATCCGATGACTTGCAAAGGGTGAAAACTAAGGTAGTACGTGATCAAAATGCCCTATTCAATTTAGTTGCATGTAAGATGTAACTCTAGGACTTACGGGGCTGATAGGAACTTGTCTTAAGAATGCTCTGTTGGAAACAATGTTATATTGTGCATATCCCAATTGGTCAAGATTGTCGCTGTCTGTCGTTTATGAAAAGCATAAGAAAATCGTACGTCGCTTTTGTATTCGAAAAAGCTTAGAAAATCATCTTCACGCTGTGCGGCTGCCGTCCAGATTTGAACCCAGGTGGGTACAGTATGAGGGCTTCGTTTTATCCAATGCGCTATGCGCTTTTTTTGGCAACAAGGCTAATAAGAACTATTACTTATCCTGGAAACTAGACAATCTTGACCAATTGGGATATGCACAATATGACATTGTTTCCAACAATCCCCCCTACAATGGCATATTGGTACAAACTGAACTGTATCTGCAAACTTCAAGCTTGTACTCCTGCACTTCAGAACTTGTTCTTCAAAAGTCTTCTTCAAAATTGAATTTGACTTTTCTTCAAAAATCTGAACTTGCTGAATATGAACCATAATACTTGAGAAAATATGCAAACTAGATATCCAATAGTGTACACATCAAGCAATCACTGCTTGACAACAAATATAGCATGAACTGTCTCCGAACTTGCTATCTCCTATCTTCAAAAACCTGAAAACATACACTAGAATCCATATATTTGCATTTACCTTTTGAAAAAGATTTCTCAACGTACTTCTGCTGCATCATGTAAATACACTAAACGAAATCAGGAATTGAATCATGGAACCTATGACTGACAACTCACAACTTAGTTTATTATGAACACTGTTGGTTCATCTCTGACTATACTCAAGTCAAATCAACTCAACTCAATTGAAATCAACTGAAATATGAGTGGAAAAATCTATGATGTCATCATGTCTTCATCCTTTAAATCCTTCATACCTCTTTCCTTCAGAACTTGGTATAAACATATATGTGTGCACTTCTGAAATATACCTTTCTGAAATATCAAGCTTCTCTTCAATAGAATTTTGGAACCTTCTCCTGAACAAGAATATCCTAACAGGAACTTTCTCCAAACATTCTTCTTCTTCCTTCTTCTTTTAAAGCTGGAACATAAAGAGAACCTGACAAAGGAAATATAGGAATACCTGAAGGTATGACTCTGCATTCTTTTATATATGGCTGAAAATAATTCTTCATGTTTCATCACCCCCTAGATGATTTAACACTAGTATCCAGTATTCTTCAAATTATATCAGACTTTATGAAATCTTGGACGTCCTTCTTCATAAATCTGATCTTCAGTGATCAATACCTGTATCTGAAACAAAATCTCTGAACCCTTTTTATTAGCACTGTACGCATGCCAATAGCTTTCCATGTCATTCCTCAGCTTTCCAAATTGTAGAATAAGATTAGCTGATCCTAACATAACAAAAGCATGCTGAAAGCATTTTAGGATTCATAACCTTCTGTAACATAACAAGTATCTTCTTCTATCTCTCTGCAAAACAAATATGATAGAACCTGAATCTTTGCTTTCAATGTTAAGAATCTTCACAAACAAAGGATAGACAACTGACTCATAAATACTCAAGATCATACAAGATCTATCCAAGATCAATGATCTCTCTTGTGTAGAATCTGCTCTTATCAAACCTTCATGTCTGAATGTTTGATTTGCTACCTGAATGTCTCTAAGTGTCCATGTTTCACATAAAGTTGTAAAACTTTTCTTCAAACAAATCCTTTCCAAGAATGTGTGACTCCTACTTGAAACATAAGTGGACAAACTTCTCACCTTGAGAACTCCAAAAGCTTCAAGTTGATACTTCATAACTTTCATATTTTACCCGGGTGAAATGTCACAGTACCTGCTTGATTTTCTTTTGGCTAACTCCACTTCTCAATCAAGTGTTAGGATCTGATGGAACACCTTTTTGAATACAAACATGTATCCAAAAATCTAGACAATCATAGAAAGTAGATTCTCCAACTGACTAGTACATCAACAAGACTAAATTTTCTGAAGTTTCTGAAAATACTGAATATACTGAATATGAGGTAACCTTTTCCAAACATAAAACCTCAACCCAAGTCTCCAACATCTGCTACATCTAACTCTTTTACCTTAAGAGAGTTAGATAAAGAAGAAATATACTTCTCTGCAACTTGTCATATACCAAGTAGCTCTGTATTGACACACCAAGAATTCTTTGAGGGAACATATAAGCTGCCTGCTAAAAATCATCAGCTAAAACATAACTCATATAAATATGATTCAAAACATATATCTGCTACTTTTCTTTCTCTCAAATGCAATTCTTTGTCAAATCTACTAAATCATGACCAAGTGTAATGCAAAACAAGAAACTGCTTCTTCTTTAAACAAGATGTTCTCGTAGACTTGTCTTTGGATGTAGAGGATAAAATAGGAAAAGTATATGGAAAATATAAGAGAAAAGGAAGCCTTACTTTTCTTTTGGAAATGATGGACTTTCTTTTTCTGCATCTTTCTTCCACCTGATGATGTCAACATCTTCAACCTTCTCTTCCATACCTTTTGTTCTCTTCATCTTGAAGTAGCAAACACTCTTGACGTCTTCAAATGAACTTCTCTCTTCCTCTAGTACTAAGAGTAAGAGATACAACAAACATGGTATATGAATGGAAGTGAATATAGAATCATGTTTTATCATCTCCTCATATCTCTGAATCAAAATTCTGTTTCAAATGTCTGAAACGACTAAATTCACCAATCTTTGTCTGAATGATGAATTACCCTTCTAGAGTTACTGTCTCTAAATCACATCTGTACCTTGATATCCAACCAACTTACAACACAAAATTGGCTGAAAAACTCATCCCATCTTCACATTTGTCTTCTTAGATGAACTTTCTTGCCATGAAAGAGATTTCTCAAAACTCTCTAGATACCTGTTTTGATGTAGCCTTTAACTTTCAAATAATGAAAGTGTATAAAAGCACTCCTTGAAACCTTCAAATCTCTTCATAATTGTTCTTCTAAGATATGACCTGCAAATGATAATCTGACAGTAGAAACTGATACCTGTGATTTGATGTCGATATGATTCCTTCATCTTCTCTAAACTATTATTCTTCCTTGAATTTGAAGTAGCCTTCTCTTCATCAAGTCTGGGTCTTCAAACAATACTTTTGTAAAGATTTGCATACTCTTCCAAAAATATTTGGTTGCTAAGAGATCATCAACTTCATACTCCACACATGAATAAACATGTGACTGAATTGTCTAATTCTCAAATCTCTACTCATCTAGATTAAGTTTGTATATCAAATGTCAAATGTTAGAAGATGCTTTTAAATCATATGTTGTAAATCTAGAATTCTGCGAACTTGAATATGAATGAGCCTTAATGCATTGATGCCAAAGTCCTAAAGCTTTGAAACCAAAACCTTAGTGCTCTGATACTAAATGTTGGAAGTGAGGTAGGCCCTTGGCTCTTGGCTCATGTCATAGGTCCGTGGTTCCATAGGTCTAGCATATACAACATTAATTTAGCAATCTTCCATATTGACAAAACATGAACATACCACAACTTAATCATATAGATGATGATACAAAGATAGAGAAAGAATAGACGACATGTGTAAGGTGTTACGTAAGCCATCACTTACTCATAGTATCATATATACCATTGTTCAATGTACAATGTGGGAGCAAAACTCTCAACCACTCTATGTGATGAGAAATAGATGAATGAGTGAATGTACAAATGTAACAAACATATTCAGATGTATGGGCAGAAATCTCCAATATACATGAGATGTGTGACCTTATAGGTTATAGAAGAGTGAATATGAGTGAGTGAAAGAGGAAGGATCCGTGTGAAACTGATAATCAACAAACCCTCATCTAACCTTAGGCTATGGAAGACCCTAAGTTAGATACGTGTGTGAAAAGATCACATACTTAAATAGTAGCAAACAATGCTAACAAGTTTGCTGTGGGAAATCCTCACACTCATGTGAACACACCTTCTCAAACACCTCATCCAAATATGCATAAAGCACATTCATGTACATATTATCTTTATGCACACATGTACTACTTGAATTTTATGGAGGAAGTTGCATCCATATCAGGAGAAGTCCTATTCAGCATAGGTACAAGAGGGCAACAGAGCTTTTCAAATCTTGCTTTATTGAGATTGTGATCGCTGTATTATGCTTTTGGAGTGCTTTAATTCATGGAGGCTCTACTATATAACAAGAGTAGTGTCTCAATGTCTTGTATCCTTCACCTAGTATTCAACACAAGCTTGGAGCTTGGACCTCAATAGAGGTGGTGTTTCGTGTAGCACATGGGGCAGCCATGGTGCTAACTTGAAGCATGTTGAGGAGCAGCTATGGAGTTCTTCTTGTTGATTCTTCTTGGAGAAGATGAAGGGTGTGCTCACACTCTAGCTCATGGAGAGGAGGTTATCTCTTGTTCATGGCAAGAAGACTTGGTCATTAGCAGCTTGATGGTGAGGATTGGCCATCTACATGGTGTATTTGAAGATTGTCTTCTACAAGAAGATATCAAGTTGAAGATTGTCTTCTACAAGAAGATGGCGGGCTACTTCAAAGACATTGGATGGTGGTTAACATAAGATTTACATCTTATGTTAAGTATTCAAGTACATATTCTCTTTATGCACATAGGTACTACTTGAATTTTATGGAGGTAGTTGCATCCATATCAAGAGGAGTCCTATTCAGCATAGGTACAAGAGAAACAGTACGTAAATGCTTTATGCATATTTGGATGAGGTGTTTGAGAAGGTGTGTTCACATGAGTTTGAGGATTTCCGGCAGCAAACTTGTTAGCATTCTTTACTACTTTTTAAGTATGTGACCTTTTCACACACATATCTAACTTAGGGTCTTCCATAGCCTAAGGTTAGATGAGGGTTTGTTGATTATCAGTTTCACACTGATCCTTCCTCTTTCAATCACTCATATTCACTCTTCTATAACCTATAAGGTCACACATCTCATGTATATTCAGATTTCTGCCCATACATTTGAATATGTTTGTTACATTTGTACATTCACTCATTCATCTATTTCTTATCACATAGAGTGGTTGAGAGTTTTGCTCCCACATTGTACATTGAAGATTGGTATATATGATACTATGAGTAAGCGATGACTTACGTAACACCTTACACATGTCGTCTATTCTTTCTCTATCTTTGTATCATCATCTGTATGATTAAGTTGTGGTATGTTCATGTTTTGTCAATATGGAAGATTGCTAAATTAATGTTGTATATGTTGGACCTATGGAACCACGGACCTGTGACATGAGCCAAGAGCCAAGGGCCTACCTCACTTCCAACATTCACTTCCAACATGCTCTAAGGAATCAATCTCAAGAAGAAGTACATTTATAAGAACACACCAAAAGGAAAAAGAACTTAATTTCAACTGTGTGGTAACTTAAACACATAACAAAAAATGATAATTGAAGTACATTGATTGACAAGACAAGAGACCAAGGAAAGTAAAAACGAATCAAGTATTTGAGAAAGAAAGAATCTGTGTAGCCACAATTCACATCGAGTACCTAAAGGAAGCAAATTCGTGAACCTCAAATTGGGCAAGCACATAGGAAAGGCTGATCATCGTAGTGTGAGATCGTTTGAGGCTAGTGTTAAAGCACTGCAAGATCTTGGGCCCAACAATTAGATGATCACCCCTACGTATTAAGCTTGAAAACTAGCGATTCGAAGATGTCAACATGGAGAGACCAGGGGGTAGCTCAGGAGTAGTCTACCTAGAAAGAATAGAAGGTCCCTACAAAATTCAATTGGAATATGTTCAAACCAATCTCTTAGGTGCTCACATCTAAGAGGATGGTTTCGGAGGTCGATGATCCAATTGCAAAACCCAGACCAACCCATGGGATTGGAACATCCTCTGGTTAAGTTTGCAGAAGATGCCTATATAGACAAAGAAGGAACCATGTACTTAGTGACCAATCAACCTGATAGTACCAATGAATTTGGGGTAGTGATCCCAACAATGGAAATGGGAGATTTAGAACATGGACGCACATTGGAAGAACCTAGGAAACCTAGAGGGAAATCTATCTTGACCAGAGTACTCACCCTAGAGCGGATTTCGCAAGACAATAGGAGTATAGAACTATCCCTAAACAAGGAAACATATGAAGCATTCTCGAGGTATAAACTTGAACATACTACTGAAATAGGAGCAGTCACCATTTATGAATTTAAGGACCCTGAGACCCCACAAAAGGTGGTATACTTGGATATCATGTATGAACATGTATTTGTGGTATCTAAACATAGAAGGCATGCTTACACATGGAGCATAGATTTTGTCTTTCCTTAGCCTAGATTAAATATCTCCATGGGGAATGAAGGACCAAGAACATCCCAAGCGCATGGTTCACAAAAGGAAAAGGTTAGAAAAAGACCCAAAGTAAGCTTTGTTGACCCTATAGTTGAGATCGATTGGGTATAGGGACTACCAAATTGGAACATGAGAGAATGAGAGAACCCAAGCCTCAATGGGGTAGAGAAGATTTTCCTCCACCTAGACCTACAGAGCACCCCAAAATATTGAGACCAACCCAATAAGTGAAATCCATGAAAATTTACTTTGATGTGTGAGCCACTAGAATGGAATTTGCAATTTTTGTAATGTAATTCTGAAAAGTCGCATGCATACCAAAAGGGCATAGCGCAAATAGTTGTAACCCTTTTTCGATTAATGTAAGAGGGATGCGCGTGAGATAGAGGGTGATGATGCCAGACTATTAGTCTGGGCGAAGCGCCTAAAGTGGAGCGTGTCGCATTGAACATATCTTGAGTATTCTGAGTATTCTGTAATTCTGTTAATTGAATTCAGTAATTAATTCAGTCTTTGTTGAAGTGTTAAGTTAAAGAGATATTGCGGTAAAGTGATGAAGTTGTGCATTTATACGTATTGCAGTGAAGAATGTTGTAATGTGCAGAACAGATACATATTTGAAAGATAGGTTAACTCGGATCATTAAGTTGGTGCAGTAGTATACATTGAATCTGTAGATTTGGGAAAATACAAACAGGGCCTCTATTTTACAGACCCCTAACCATCCCAAGAACCCAGATTTGATAAATAGTTAAAATACCAGTTTAACACTGGCACCGTCTGTGGGAAATCTAGTTGAAGAAAAGGTTAAGGGTCGAAGAAGAATTCCTTGATATATGCTGGTAGCACGTTCCGATGAATCTTATCCCAAATATCGAAGTGATCAACATCCTTGGAGAGTTCCGAGTTTGTTAGGAACACCCTCTGGTGGTAGAAGTGAAGAACAACCAAATTCCGGTGATGGTCTGGTATAGTCTGAAGAGAGTACGTTAATTTTTTGTTGTACTTCGGTGCATTGCGGTGTCCATTCGTCATTCGGCAAGAATTTACTGCATTCACTATTCTTAGGTGCAAGTTTAGCCAATTTTGATACTAAAGTTGAGAAAGGGTTGTTAGATCTTGAGCGAAGTAACCGGTTCAGAGACATCTTAGGATCGGAAAATGGGCAAAGTGACCATACGGCCCAGAAACATCAAGAAATACTTCCCCAAAATTCAAGCAACATGAGTAGTTCACAGCAACAACAACAACAACAACAACAACAACAACAACACCAACAACAGCAACAACAACAACAACAACAACAGATTATTCCACCGCGTCCGGTGCCAGCCGGAGTCACGTACACAAAATTTGGAGGTTTTCTGGGAGATGATCCTGATGCGCATGTGCGGACATTTGAAATTAATTACGCAGTTTTGAATTACCCAACAGACCCTGCTTATAAATCCATTGTGTTCCAGTCAACTTTGGTTAATGAAGCTACACGCTGGTTAACCGAGTATGACTTGAATCATTTCCAACAGTACGATGATGTGAAGGATGCATTTCTATAGCAATTTTGGTTAAAGAAAAACCCAATATAATTTTTTGATTACCTGCAGAATAATAGGCAGAAGCCACATCAGACTCTACAAGACTATGCCACTCTATTTCAGACTCATTTATGGCAGTTACCACCAGCGCATGCCAACTTACCAGACAACATCATTACTCAATGGTTCATAAACGGATTAAACCCCCAATTGAAATAGATCATGATTATACGATGTGTGGGAGGAATGACTTTGGATGCCGTAATCGCTATGTCTTTAAAGTTATAAAATAAAGTGGGTGGATTCATTGAAGATTTAGAGTGGTTGAAGGCATCCAAGCATTCAATTGAGGATCCTCTGAAACAAATTTACTGTACTAAATGTAAAAATACGGGACACAGCAGCTCAGCATGCACTCTGAATTCGATGTATTGGGCCATCTTCCATACAACGGACCACACTACGAAGACCTGCCCTTATAATGCAAAGGTACAGAGCAGAGCGGCGGTCAATGATATCTTTCAGGAACAAGGGCAACCGGCCAACCACTACATACCACCACAAATGAGGAATACTCCCTACCAAGGATACAAGAATTATAGAGGAGCACGGTCAACTAACTTTGGACAAACTCGGTGGAATGTGGGTCCCTCAGGTGAAGCTGCATCTCCTACACCACCTAAATGTCAATTTTTGCAGTGAAATAGAGCATATCCGTAGGTATTGTAAAGATGCAGCTGAGTAGATAAAAGGAAAAAGGAACGACAACATAAGATGGCAAACATGGTGTACATTTCAGCAGTAGACACTCAAATGGCAGTGGTGCAAACATGCTTGGGAAAGCAATTATAGTCAGCTGTGGAGATTTTTGAACCTAGAATTCGTGAACAGCAAAAGGTGTTTACTAAAGCAAGCATTGGGTGACCCAGGAACAAACTATTTTTCCTGACCCAGTTTCGGTGACGCAACAAAGCATACCGTAGGCAATACTGGAAGGAAGAAATCTGACCCAAACAATACCGGAGTCCCCATCGGACACCGTACCGGATACAACAAAAATTTGATCCAGTGTGGGATGTCTTATCCAAGGCATCCATTACACTACCATTGGGACAATTATTGGCTTTGGTTCCTGGCATACGCCAACAGTTCTAGCAGTAGGTCAGTCCAGGACCTTCATGTGCTCCTTTGATAGCAACAATCCAGCCCGAACTGGATCCGAAGGTGGACCATATGGTGCCCTTGATTACGGTCTGGTATAAGAATCATAAAATCACCCAAGTACTAATTGATGGAGGATCTGGAGTAAACATTGCAATAGTAGCACTTTGTCAACAGATGGGATGGACACAAATCGAACCTATCCAATTTTTTGTCCGCATGGCTGATCAATCCCGAGTTCATCCGGTTGGATTGGTGCGAGATATTCCTATTACTCTTCAAGGAGCTGTATTTAAGATGACCTTCGTTGTTCTGGAATTAACCGAATCTAGCCTTGATTATAACTTGCTCTTTGGACGACCATAGTTAAAGCAAGCTAAGGTAGTTCAGGATTGGTCATCACATGAATTGATTTTTAAGAATAACCACCAGAAATATGTTGTTCCACTGGACGACATGAAGCCTTGTGACTTGCATGCACGACGATATGTCGCCGAACCTGTACACATGCTCGATGGTCTTTCAGATGATGAAGAGGAATCTTTTCTCAAAGCCAATAAGGATCTGATGGCACTCGAAATTGTGGACTTACAAACGGTTGTAGATAACTGGAGTCTGGCGGCCTGTACGATAGTACCACTGATCGGTGAGCCACAATCAAGTGCAGCACCGACCTGGATGATACGACGCTACAACAATTGCTTCGGCCAGTTGATGATTTTGCTATGCCCTGATAGTTCTACAGAAGACCAATTGGTTACCTACAACTTAGGTGATGAAGCCAATCCGCGGCCAGTGAAGATCAAGGCGGGACTACCAGAGTCCTTCCAAGATAACTTACTGCAGTTACTACGTGAATTCTCTGATGTATTTGCTTGGGATTATCGTGAGATGAAGGGGTTGGATCCGCGCATCTATCAACACCGGGTTATGCTGAAACTAGATGCTCGACCTATTAAACAACCTAGCTATAGAATGAATCCTCACTATGCAGCCTAGGTCAAAGCAGAACTGGATCGATTGCTGAAGGTTGGGTTTATTGTCCCTATCGAGCATGCGGAGTGGATTTCCCCCATTGTCATAGTCCCTAAGAAGAATAAGCAATTACGGATATGTGTGGACTACCAGAAATTAAATGCAGCAATAGTACCTTTTTGGACACAATGTTAGATGATGTGGCAGGTTGCCAGATGTACTCCTCTTTGAACGGATATAGTGGTTATAACCAAGTACGAATGGCGGAGCAAGACATTCCAAAGATAGCATTTATAACAAATTAGGGCATTTATGCGTGTACAGTGATGTGGTTTGGTCTGCAAAATGCTCCAAGTATATTTTAGCGCTATATGCAAGAAGTTTTCTCTCCTTATCTAACTACATTCATGAGAGTTTACTTGGATGACTTCTCCATATCCGGTGATACTTCAGCACATCTGTATCATTTGCAGTGCTGTTTTTTAAAGTGTCGAGAATATTGTTTGTGCTTAAACCCAAATAAATCTGTATTCTCAGTATCTTGCGACAAGTTGCTAGGGCACATTATCTCAAAACAGGGGATTCAAGTTGATCCAGATAAGGTGAAGGCCGTACTGGAGGCACCTTCTCCCAAGACACACAAAGAAGTGATGTGCTTCTTGGGACAAATCTGGTGGCATGGGCGACATTTGCGGTGGCTTGCTCATCTAGCCACGCCACTCAATCGACTAATCACCAGTACTCCTCATCTTTTTGAATGGACTGAGGCATGTCAACTCTCTTTCGATCGGTTGAAATCACTGCTAATGCAGGCTCCTATTTTACAAGCGCCAAATTGGGAACTACCATTTCATGTCTTTGAGGATGCGTTCGACATTGCAATTGGCAGTGTGATGATGCAGCAAATGGAAAAATGGTTCCGTCTAGTGTATTATGTGAGTCGCAGATTAGCTCCAACAGAGCAAAATTATTCAGTCACCGAATGTGAATGTCTCGGATTAGTGTATTCGGTGAAGAAATTCCGGCATTATTTACTGGGACGTCATTTCACCTTCCACATCGATCATGCGGCCTTGGTGTACCTTGTTTGCCAACAACATCTAAGAGGATGATTAGCCAGATGGGTATTGTTGCTCCAAGAGTTTGATTATTTAGTAGTCCATAGACCAGGGTCCACACACACGCTTGCTGACTTTTTATCGCGGTTAGATTCTGGTGAACTTCCGGAAGGAGTTGATGATACTACACCCACTATCTATACTACAGAGACGGTACAAGACAATCAACAAGAATTGCTGATAAAATCCTCCTATATGACATGTTAGTGCTTTTCTTGACCAATGGATGTCCTCCCGGTAGGACCTCTTCTCTGGCTCGATGGAAACTGGCCATGTATAGTTGATGATTTCCGCTAATTGTAGGGCACTTATATTACATGGATCACTCAGGAATGCTACTAAGATGTGTTCCACCGCACGAAATTGCTTCAGTAATCACAATGGCTCAGATCGCCCCAGCTCGAGGTTATTTTGCAGTTGATCTGACCCACCGGAAGATTTTGCAGAGTGGCTTATGGTGGGCTACTATGTATTTTGATGTGACCACGTATGTGCGACAATGCGATGCATGTCGGCATTCGGGTCAACCTTTACAGAGACATTACTTTTCGCTCCAACTAGTTTTGCCTCTTGAACCCTTTCAGAAATGGGGCTTGGATTTTATTGGATTGATAACATCTCCTGCGACACTTACCAGTAACAGATATATTCTTACATGTATGGATTATGCGATTAGGTGGGCCGAAGCTTGGGCTCTATGGTCAGCCACAACTATTGCGGTCCCTAAATGTTTGATGAAAGATATTTTTCCACGCTATGGTTTAACCTTGGAGATTGTGACTGATCAAGGTACGCACTTTGCAAACACATTAATGCAAGTGCTTACTCATACCTTCCAGATTGTCCATAAGTTCAGTTCCCCCTATTATCCACGAGCGAATGGCCTCGCCGAGAGCACAAAAAAATCTCTGTTCCAATGAGTTTGCCATATTGTGTCATCTTGAATCGGAGCGCACCACACTCCAGTTCCTGGTAGCTGCCCTTAATCTCCGAAAACGTACTTACGACATCTCTCGCTCCTTTTACTCGATGATTGACACTACAGCAAGAGAAGCAATTAACTTCGCTTCTTTCTTTTTTCGGTGCATTCACCGAGAATGCCAGGCCATTTCTAGGTAGTTGGCCAAGCACGAGATTCTGCGAACTCGTTTGCCACACATCTTGGCTTTCCTCCTTCTGACAATTCAGGCCATGCAACCTCCTCTAGTGCATATGATTCTATTACATGAAGAGTCTACACAAATGTTGGAGATCGATGATGATGAAGATCTTCTCCACTTCTTCCAGCGCAAGTGCAGTTGCATCAGCCCATCACAAAGTCAAGTGCAGGTATCAACCACTGCACAAGAAGTTGAAGTCTTTCATGATACAGCAACTTCATTACAGGTAGGATCTGCACCATCTTCTCCTAGTAAGCAGTAGGATCCCGATGTTATTATGGAAGATGTGAATGAAACTTCACGGTGGGATGAAACACAACAACTGGATGATAAGGCTGTGATGGATACAGTGGAAGATAGCATTGGCATTGTTTGTCATCAATCATCCTCACAAGTAGCAGATGATCAAGCAAACACGGTAGATCAACAACAAATCATTGAAGTGGTAATTACTGAAATTGTTGACGTTTCGCCTTCGCCCCAACTAGAAACCGGCATTGTTTTGGTCCAGAAACCTATTCTTCCTCTTCCTCCTCCAATCACCCTTCTTGTCGGCTCTGTTCCTCCTCCCTCCTCACCTCCGACAGAAGCTCGTGAAGCCTCATCCCATTTCCCTTCTTCTCCCGATTATTCTCCACTGTTTTGCCCAAATCTCCTTTCTTCCCAACCATGGTGGTCTGCACCTCCTCTTTCAGCCCCTGCTGCGTTCACCTAATTGGCATCAATTGGTCAACTTTTACTACAGTTATCACAACAATTACCCCTCCAACTGCAGAATGCACAACAAGCTATTCATCATGAGCTTCAAAGCAAAGTCGACGTCTTGGAAGTCGACATAGCACCTCTCCAAGAAGAACTCATCGAGGCTAAAACCAATATTCATTCACTGCAAACACAAATCCAGCGCTTGCAGGAACAATTGACCAAAAAGGATAATATTATTGCCAAACAGGACACATAAATTAAAGGGTTGAAGCAAGAAGTTACAGATAAACAAGATGCCATGACTGCGTTAGGCAACGAACTCCATGAAACGAGGGATAAGCTTAGCGTATTAGAAGAAGCTTCACAGACGCTCGCCACCAATGTCATTAAAGCTGAAGCAGAATTACATAAAGTTACCAAACAGCTATTCCAACAAGGTCAAGAACATTCTATAGAGATTTCCAAGAATCTCAAGTTAAAGAAGGAAATCGAAGTTGTTCAAAAAGAGAGGGAAGATTTTTATAAAACGATGCAGTTTCAGTCCCTGGAGTTAGAACGCTGGGAAAGACAATTGGGTGCGCAAGATGAAAGATTGTCAAGGATAGATGCACAAATAGCAAAAATGAAGCTACACCGAGATGTTCCTCTTGCTAATGATTTTTACTTACAAGAAGCCTTTTTGCAAAGCCAGGCTGACACATTAATCTCCCAAGTGATCACTGCCAGTTCGGTCAGAACTGATGCGCAGCTTATTGAACCCGAAATTCTGCGGAATATGTTAGATTCCTTGAAGCAGAAAATAGCCCGCACCTTTAAGTTAGCCCGCTCCATGTATATACAGGGCATTATAGATGAATCCTAAATTTTGTATTCATCCTTTTGGGTTCGAGTCCATCGTGCGTGCCAATGTGAGCCACCGGAATGGAATTTACAATTTTTGTAACGTAATTCTGAAAAGTCGCACGCGTACCGAAAGGGCATAGTGCAAACAGTTGTAAGCCTTTTTTGATTAATTTAAGAGGGGCGCGCGTGAGACAGAGGGTGACGACGTTGGACTATTAGTCTGGGTGAAGCGCCTGAAGTGGAGTGTGTCGCATTGACCATATCTTGAGTATTCTGAGTATTCTATAATTCTGTTAATTGAATTCAGTAATTGATTTAGTCTCTGTTGAAATGTTAAGTTAAAGAGATATTGCGGTAAAGTGACGAAGTTGCACATTTATATGTATTGCGGTGAAGAATGTTGTAATGTGTAGAACAGATATGTATTTGAAAGATAGTTTAATTCGGATCATTAAGTTGGTGCAGTAGTATACATTGAATCTATAGATTTGGGAAAATACAAACAGGGCCTCTGTTTTACAGACCCCTAACCATCCCAAGAACCCAAATTTGATAAACAGTTAAATTACCAGTTTAACAGATGGAATAGGTGATCCCTATGATCACATGGCCGAGTCCGAGCAAGTATTGAGAGTAATACAGGTGGACGATATATTCACTCAATACAATGCATTTGGATGAACATTAAAGAATACTGCCCTAACGTCATTCCAACCCCTACAACAGAAATAGTTTAGGGATATCCATCACCTATTAGAGACCTTCATTACGGAGTTTTCAAAGAGTGGGGTCAAGCACAACACATTATCTCTAATTCACAACTTCAAATAGACTCCACAAGAAACAGCCAAGCTTGTTGGATGTAGATTCAGACAATATATCAAAAGATGCCCCATCCCAAAGTTACCCACTCAAGCAAACAAGCGTCTCTATTCTTGGATGGTTTATTGAGCTCTAAGATACGATCATATGTTTATATGAAGGAACTTTGGATGCTAGAGTGGTGTGTGAGAATTTGTATAGATATTGAGGACAAACTAGAAGATGAGGTGGAGCTCACAAAGGTCTATAAGGATTCAAATAGCTCCTCAAATCTTTCTTCTAAACATTCTAATTCCATAGAAGACTTGGCAGAGAAGGTAGCTCAGAAGCTAGGTGTCTCAAGCAAACAAGCACTAACGATGACCTTAGTCAAGAGTTGCTACACATGCAGAGGAGACCATATGGAAAACATTTGCCCAAACATGGCACAACCTCAAGGCAACCCTAGTAGCCAATACTACACAATAGAAAGGTGGTACAATAACCACACTGCACACGATTGTTTGTACAACAAGCAAGTGGTTAGACAAAATTACCCACAAGTATATCAACAACCCGATAGACATCTTGACCAATATAACACTCATTCTTATTATAATTGACCACAATAGAGCTGCCAGGTACCCTACCAAATGTAGCCTAGACCCCAACCTATGCTAGGCCAACAACCACAATCCCCAACAAATGTAATCTCTGTAAAGTATGCCATGATAGAAGATAATCTCAATAGGGCATTACTACCCACATCTCCATTAATCAATGAAAAAAACCCTAATTCCAATAGTTTTGTCTCCATCCATATAGATAGCCTCCCTACATACTACACCGAGTCACTCGAACATTTGTAAGCATACCAATACCACTGATAGAACCTAGTTGGGAGCTAGATTATACTAACATCATGTATGCCAATCCCAACCCATAGCCTCAGTTGAGACAAACAAGACCATAGGGCCCTAAAGGACCATGTTTTAGGTGCCAAGGAGATCATTATATAAGGGAGTGACCACATCCTCCACCAACGAGACAACAACAATATTACAACATTCAAGCTTTGTGTTCCAAATGCAGTAAAGAACGTGTGATACACGAATTTCCTAAAAACCTGGCCAATGTCCCCAAAGTAACCCCCATTAATGTGATAGGAACTGTGCATACTTCAAATGGATCTACACCAACATATGTATCCATCCAAGCAATGAATAGAGCCCACACTTTACATCAAAATCAACAAATAAACCTTGATAAGATAGCTGAGAGTAGTGAAGTTGAAGAGACAAATGGAAGGAAAGTCAAATCTTGGAAGGATTTATGAGAAAGGCTTAAAAGAAAATGGAGTAAGAAAATATATGAACTAGAAGGTAGCTCAAAAGAAACTAGAGCCAAAATCTTAGAATTAGCATCTCAAGACTCATATCAGGTAACTCCAACATCAAGACCAAGATTTGTTCTAGTTGAACCTATAACTAAGGATCTCGATATGATGTTCAGAGCCTACCATGCAAGAGTGAGAGAAGGACCCTAGGTGGGAGAATTAAGCAACAACTATCCTAGAGGAGATCTAGAGATAGAAGGAACCAAGCTCTGCATAAAAATGGTCAAACTAGCTCAAAGCATGTTTGACGCATCTCACTATGTCAATTGCAGCAACCTAGTGAAACTAGAGCTACACTTTCAAGGACTACTCAAGAGACTAGAACACTTGATTTCTAACAATGAGAATATTGATCCTAGGAGGACATGTTCTGTCTTGAAGACACAAGAAGATACTCCACCCCTCATGTCACAAGGGCCTAGTACCATGGAGAGGGAGAGCCTTTCTTTGATACATAAGTACTCACAAGGATTTTTGAGAGAAATTCGAGAAGAGAAATGGAAGTTGGGGCAAGAAACTCACCCACTGATTCAGGAGATAGATGATCTCCAGGAAAAATTCCCACAAGACATACCCTCTATACATGGTGAACAAGGGTGATGGTCATATTGAGAAACCCTTAGGCTTGTTGGAAGGAATTATTCTCACCACTTGTGGTGTGGAATTTGAGCACGCCTTTGCCATTTGTGAGTTTGGAAAGAACCATGCTTACAAGATGATTTTGGGACATCCTTTCATGCAGCAATTGCAGATCGTACAAGACTAGGGGACCAATTGTTTGTACCTACAACATCTGGGAGTGACTACCAAAGTCAATATCAAAGATCATTCCTCTCTTGACATACCTCCACTATAGTGGAATACCATCCATAAAACACATGAAGAAAGTGAGTTAGTATAATCCTCAGCATCAGACCCTCCTTGGTTGCACAAGGATACTTATTTATGGATTTGTAAAGTAGCGATGCTAGAGGAGAAGTAGTTAAAAGCTAGAACTTTAGGCTCTGAACGACACCCATGTACCCTCCAAGATCCTGCCTATGCACCTATAGTATTGTCAGATGAGGAATCTGAGCCTCAGATGGGAAAAAAACTTAGCCATGATGGACATATTGGTAAACAAAAAAAACAATGGACTCCTCACTATGATGAGGATGGCTATGATATCTCTATCTTCATGATAGAGCCCATGGTAAGCAGGCATGTTCTAGAACAATGTGAATACATGACCCTAGAGACAATAGAGGCAAGTGATGAAGATCTAGATTCCATCATAATGGAGCCATTATGTTCTTCAGAAGAGTAGTATATGTATCTAGTGGACGCCACCGTTCCTGCTCAAGCTGAGCTAAGACAAGAAAAGAAACTCACAAACAAGACCAAGCTTGAAAGAAAGGAAGGACGAGAGAAGTCCCCTAACCAAGAAAAAGAGGAACCTCTATTGGAAGTACCAAAAAACTTTTAGAAATATGAAATTGAAGATCAAAGAATAATGGTAAGAATGCCCAAGAGAGAAACTAGCACAAGAGAAGCATATAACAATAGAGAAAAAACTAAGAAGATTGTGGTCGCAGCTGAGGAAGGAAACAAAAAATGCATATATATCGGGCATGGCTTGATAGAAGAGGAAGAAGAAGAGTTTGTTGCCCTGTTGAAGGAATATAGAGATGTGTTTGCTTAGAGTTACAAGGATTTGAAAGGAGTAGACCCTGACATAAGCTCCCATATAATTCCCATGACTCAAGAAGCCAAGCCTTCCAAACATAAACCATACACTTATAATGGTAATTATGCAGCAAATATTAAAGAGGAGATAGATCGTTTGATAGAAGTTGGAGTTATCTATGAAATTAAGCACATTGAATGGGTATCACCCATTGTGGTAGTGCCCAAAAAGAATGGAAAGCTATGTGTGTGCATTAACTTGAAAAAAGTCAATGCAGCCACTATTAGAGATAGCTATCCGCTTCCTATCATTGAGCACCTACTACAATGAGTAGCGGGCAAGGAAGTATATAGCTTCCTTGATGGGTTCTCTGGCTATAATCACGTAGCCGTTTCCCTTGAAGACTAGCATAAGACAGTTTTTTCATAGAATGGGGCATATTTGCATTTTGTGTAATGCCATTTGGGATTACAAATGCACCTGCTACATTTCAATGGATGATGTGTCATGTCTTTAAGGAGTTCTGCATAAGAACTTGGAAGTCTATGTTGACGTTTTATGTGCTTATTCCAACATTAGGCAAACACACATTCCATAATTGAAATGCCTTTGACAAATGTTGAGAATACCAGGTCTGCATGAACCCAAAAAAGTGTATTTTCATGTTTAGGCAAGGCAAGATTCTAGGACAGGAGTGTCAAAGAATGGAATCTCTATAGATGAAGAGAAAGTTAGAGTGATCGCAGAGCTACCTAGGCCAAAAAATGTTAAGGAAGTACAAGATTTCATGGGGCATTTTGGTTACTATCGATGCTTTATAGACATGTATGCAATCATTGCAAAGTCTTTGTACGCCCTTCTGACTAAGTTTGAGTGGACAAATAAATGTGAAAGATCATTTAATGAATTGAAACAATGCTTGTGTTTAGCACCAATTCTGACAACACCAAATTGTACTAATACATTCCATGTACACATGGATGCATCCAATTATGCTATCGCGTGTGTGGTAGCACAACCCATAGATTAGGGCAATATAGACCTTCCTATAGCATATGCAAGTAGGCATTTGAATGCAATTGAGAGAAACTACACCACCACTAAGAGAGAAGGATTAGGAATGGTTTATAGATAAAGAAATTCATACATTACTTACTAGCAAACAAATTCAAATTCTTCATAGACCATCAAGCATTGTTATACCTAGTCAACAAGCCTTGTAACACGGGAATATTGATATGATGGTTTCTCTTATTAATGGCGTATGATTTTGAAGTGGTAGTCAAAAAAGGGAAGACCCATCTTAGAGATGATCATCTCTTGTGAATGACCACTGGAGAATGCCCTCAAGGGATAGCTGATGAATTACTAGATGCATATTTGTTTAATCTTGAAGTGATGCTTGAATGGGCCAAGCCAATTTTCCCCATGCTCACCTTTGGACCCAAGAATCGTAGAGTCACAACCAAGGAAAGGGATGTAACAAAGTCCCAAAGATATGAAATAATGGAAGGAAATATTTACAAGTAGAACAATAAGAAAATCCTTTCATGTTGTGTAGAAAAGATAGAGTAGGATACATGGTTGCAATTAGCACATGTAGGTGTTGTAAGGGGCACATTGTGAGAATTGCAATTTATGGAAACAAAAGACAAGGACTAAGGGTGAATTGGAGGGAGAGTTAGAGATTGAGTGGGAAGAGCCTTAAAAATCCATTTATATTATATAAATATGCCTTGCTTCTAATGGAATAATCCTCTTCATTTGCATCACCATTCAATGGCTTGTGACATTCATCTTGTTTCGGTTATGTTTCTTGTTTATGATTCTTGGAATTAGTGCTGGTCTGTTTGTCTCTTTCTTTTGTTCACATAGATGATGAAGTGAAGCTATGGTGCTCTCTCTCTCTCTCTCTCTCTCTCTCTCTCTCTCTCTCTCTCTCTCTCTCTCTCTCTCTCTCTCTCTCTCTCTCTCTCTCTCTCTCTCTCTCTCTCTCTCTCGCACAGAGGCGGAAACAACTCTACACTTTGGCGACCACGTAGCATTCGGACCCCTACGACCTTTGGATAGGGAGAATGACCTACAGCAATGGAGGGAGGAAACCTATGCTATCTTGTGGCAACTTTAAGCTGCATTATATCATGGTCACTCAGATCGTTCTTGGAAGCCTCAGTTTTGATTAGTTGTTGCTAGGCCTAGACTTAATAACAGCAGACAAACGTTGCAATTGTGAGAACGCTGGAGAAGAGAGTCAAGGCACAGTAGCAATGGCACAGCCACTGGTCATCAACTTAGATGTGATGAGTTGCGCTCTACAATTTGAGTGGAAATATGCATCAACATCTAGCGGGCGTGGTTTAGCGGATGTGCCTTGTACTCCTAGGCAGATGGCTAGGGTTCAAGTTCCGCCTGGGGCTGGATGCTTGAGAGTTGCCCAAGATGGGTGCCTCTACCTTACAAGCTCGGGTGTGTGTGTCTTTCCAATTCATTGTACACTCAAAAAAAAAAAACATCCAAAGTGACAGCTTTGAGGGCATTCGTTGCTAGACGAGAGTAACGTTGGGCATAATGATGCTGGATTTCTATGACATTGAGTTTTGATGTGCTTGGTTGGATATGCAGTCGTGTTTGGGTTACATCATTTGCTTTGGTATTCTTATTAGTCCATGCAATTGTTCATAACTTGCATCTTTGAATGTATACTTAATACTCTGGCTTCGACGATGACAAATCCTACTATTGTAGTTTTCTTTTTCTAGCGCAATTCAGAAGTTTTCTTTCTTTATGATGATATATGTTTCTTCGGAGGGCACATTTACCTCAATTATTAACGTTCTGGCCTTGAAATCTTGAATCCTACTGCACCTTTATACAAAGAGTGATATATAAAGTGTTGAATTGACAAGGATGCTCACAGATTGTCGATGGTTCTCACTCACAAGCCTCAATACTTTCAATCTCTCATAGTTGTGCACAGCGAGGTTGTTATAGTTATGAACTCATTTTGATGTGTGGATCAACTCAAAACATCAACAACATAATGATTTTCATAAGTTTTTGTTATAGTCAATGGTGTGCTTTCAGATTTATTTTATGAGTTTTCTCATATCACCTTGAAATATAGAAACATAGATTATAATAAAGCACCGCTTAGAGCCCCTTTTGGCCTTTACATTCGTAACTATGTCATACATGAGGCTATGCTGTCCACCATTGATTTATGGAGTTATGTAAATGAGCTACCTTTGCACTTCACTTATATGCATAAAAGAGGGCAATCTATAAGTTTTGTGTACTGTATTTGCATATCTTGGATTTGGTTCCAAGCACTATGCTTTGCATTACACATTGCTTATGGATCTAGATATGTTATGAGCATTGTCTACACTCCACACCATGGTTTGAACATGCACTTTGGTTTGCAAGCCTTATTCATAAGAATAGAGCATGATAATGTGTGCATATATATTTCTTGATTGACAGGTTTCTACTAGCATTGGTTATGTTCTTGGAGTTGGACCAATACTCTATCCCAAGGGAGGTGCTACCACTTTAGCACCATGGACATCTACATGGAGATTTTATATGGATTGAGTTCTTATTTTTGGAAAATTTGTTTTAATTTTAGTGAGTGTGATGGAACCAATGTCCTCAAGCACAAGAGATGTGGAGGCTCGTGGATTGAAGCACTTTTGGAGAAGGCTTCGAGAAGTAATGTGCCCCAACGTTTCTTTCTTATATGACATGTTGTATAAAGGTTCCCTACCTATAAATGGTTTCCATGTACTTTACATTTTGATGAGGGGGTAGTACTTATCAAGGGATAGTGGTAGTTCAAGTCCACCATGCATGCCAGTGTTAGGGGCACATTGTGTGAATTGTAATTTATGGAAACAAAAGACAAGGACTAGGGGTGAATTGGAGGGTGAGTTAGAGATTGAGTGGGAAGAGCCTTAAAAGGAAATTTATATTGTATAAATATGCCTTGATTCTAATGGAATAATCCTCTTCATTTCCATCGCCATTCAATGGCTTGTGACATTCATCTTGTTTCGGTTATGTTTCTTGTTTATGATTCTTGGAATTAGTGCCCGTACGTTTGTCTGTTTCTTTTGTTCATGCAGGCAATGAAGTGAAGCTATGGTGCTCTCTCTCTCTCTCTCTCTCTCTCTCTCTCTCTCTCTCGCAAAGAGGTGCAAAATCTACATGCCATTGGTAATTTTTTATCCCAAATTGATCATGGGGAACCACCAGAGGGTGTAGGTGATACCCTTCCGAATGCTCATGTCTTTGTGGTGGCGGAACTTGAGGATGCTCTACAGGCTTTTCCAACATGGTACGAAGAAATGTTGAGTTTTCTAGAGAATGGACTTGCACCTTCCCATTTGTGCCCTGTGATGTGGAAGAAACTTGGTCTCGGGAGTCGCCAATTTACTATCATTATGGGCCACTTGTATCACAAAGATCCGATGGGAATCTGGTTATGTTGTGTACCTCCACATGAGGTGGTAGTATTCATCTTTGAAGCTCATGCAGGTGATGTGGGTGGTCACTTCCATCGTTTGATAACGGTATGAAAAATCTAGCAATCAAGACTGCGGTGGCCAATGATGTATGTAGATGTTCAAAATGCGATGCAGAATTGTGATCCTTGTCAAGGTACCAGAGAAATTCGAGATAGCCACCATTTCCTGCTGCAGCCGATCCTTCCGCTAGAGCCCTTTTAGAAATGGGGTTTAGATTTTATCGGTCCCATTAAACCACAAGCAATGAGAACGTGAGCACTCTATATCCTAACTTGCACAAGTTACAATACCAGATGGGCGGAAGCTTGGGTGACCAAACAAGCTACGACATGCGCAATAGCTAAAAAGCTTCAAAATGAACTCTTTTCTCTACCTCTGGAATTTTTGTCTAACCAAGGCACAAACTTCTTGAATCAATTGATTTTGGAACTAACCTTTGAGTACCAAATATAGCATAAATTTAGTTCACCCTATTATCCTCGAGCTAATGGATTAGCGGAAAGCACAAATAAAGTCCTTCTACACATGTTGTAGAAGATGCTACTCGACTCCACAGACCAGTGGAAAATTATTCTTCCCATAGTGCTTTGGGCATACCGGACATCATATAAGGTTTCAGTAGGTAGCACTCCCTTCAAACTGATTTACAGACAAGAAGCTATACTTCCATTCGAGTTTGCAGTTCCAAGTCTCCAGATTATGGTCTAGAAGCGCTTATTACTGAAAGAATTGTTCGCGTATCG
The DNA here is from genome assembly GCA_020310875.1 of Ceratopteris richardii. NCBI lineage: Eukaryota > Viridiplantae > Streptophyta > Polypodiopsida > Polypodiales > Pteridaceae > Ceratopteris > Ceratopteris richardii. The sequence continues at coordinate 121,556,371 of CM035431.1, forward strand.
GATGGATCAGCTACATTAGTTAGATGAACATCAATATACCGGTTCTCTTGCTCTAGGAGATGCAGAGCTGACAAAAAAATTGAATGATTGTAATTTACAAACGAAAATTGTTAGACCCGGTGACTTAGTGCTATATTTCCATTAAAAAATGAAGCTATGGAAGTAGCAGTGTGTAGATGTTAATTTGGTTTTGGAAGGCAAGGAGGAAGAAATAACACAGTTAAAGAAGGATACTTCAATTTCGGAGATAAAGTATACATGTAAATTAGATGAGTCGTAGAAAACTATTGCAAAATATATAGAAAAGATTTTGGATATTACAATAGCTTCTGACAATATGTTAGAAAATTTGTAGAACATAATAACATAATTATAAGCCTCGACAGTTAGTTGCGGGAGTACTAGCCAAACTTTGCTAGATCCAAAAGAGTTTTTTGAAGCTGGATCAGACTTGCAGAAGAAAATATAGAAGAGATGTTCAAAGAGCTTAGATATGATACAGAAAGGATTATGTTTCTTGAGATGCAGAATAATGATGATGAATTGTAAGCACTCTTTTTGTAATTTGGTGGGTTCAGATCCACCATGCATGCCAATGTTAGCATCCAGAATGGACGACCATGAATCTTTGTAATTTACTTTGTAATAGGAAAGGGGAATTATTTATATGGAGATTCAAAGAGTTTTCGAAAGACTGGAAAATCGGGTATTCATTATTTTCGAAGTGTAGAATGGTGTGAAGAGATTACAAAGAAGAGAATGGTGTGGTACGTTACAATGGGGTATTTGGAAGTGTCTCTGTGTGTAGCGTGGAGATTTTTGGAAAGTCTGTAATATGAAGCTCTGTACTCTGACTGGTATACGTTGTGTAATATTTTGACGCAAAAATGGAAGTGTAAGCAGAATCCATTGATAATCATTACGTTTCAGTATCTCACAGATATATTTTCTCTATTGATTATCTATTTCCAAAATTTCTCCAAATCTCTATGTAAAGTGAAGATTATGAACTCAAACAGCATGTGAAGTAATTTAAGGAACATAAACACATGTTATGATTGTAGTGTTACAGTCATAATCCCTGTTCACCCTACCTTTTGAAAAGGTGGTGTTGTGTTTGTCATAGATATTTTTAGCATATAAATAGTGCATTAGAGAAACACCATTCTTCACATCGCACCCTATAGACTCTTCATATAATAGGAGTGTACTTGCCTTCAATGGAAGTAGACATCCATAGGATATGCAAGGAAATGTCCATTCTGTGGTGTTAGACCACTTGTCGAACACGCTACCTTATATAATGTGTCTCTAACACCAGAGTGGAGCAAACCAATGATAACTTACTTGAGGATGAAAACATCCCCTCAAGAAATGACTTTAGCAAGACAAAGAATTCTAGAGGGGGAAGTTCAAGATTACAAACTCATTGGCAATAATCTGTACAAAAGGGGAAGAGATGGATATCTGGGAGAGTGTGTTCACAAGAGTGACTACTTGAGAATATTAGATATTGCTCACCAGGGTGTCGTAGGTAGTCATTTTGGTCTAGATTGGATAATTAAGGCCATACTATTTTTGGGACTATAGTGGCCTACTCTTCATATGGATGCACATACATATGTAAAGAGATGCGATGTTTGCCCAAGGGCTCATTTTCCAACACACACAGATGAGATGCCACTAAAACACATGATGGGAGGATGTGCATTCTCTAAGTGGGATATAAACTTTGTTGGACCCATTAACCCCCCTACTAAAGGCACTCATGTTGAATACATCATCGTAACGATAGATTATAACACCAAATGGATAGAAGCTAAGGCTACAAAAAAGAATGATGCACACAATACAACAAAATTCTTATTTGAGAATGTATTTACAAGGTATGGATTGCCTATAGAATTGGTGAGTGATAGAGGGACTCACTTTCTAAACAAAATTAAATATTTGTTACAGGGTTTTATGGTGATTCACAAGAAGTCTACACCATATCATCTCGAGGTCAATGAACATGCAAAAAGTACTAACAAGATCCTTTGCAATGTATTGACTAAACTCGTAAACAACAAGCCTTCATATTGGAACAAATAGTTACACCACGCTATTTGGGCATATAGACTGGCCTACAAGATGGTATTCAATGCAACTCCATTTCAAATGGTTTTTGGTCAAAATGCAATGCTTCCCTTGGATTTTTTGATATCCATCCTTAAGTTTGCACAAGAGCAACAATGGATTGTCAACGAGTTATCGTCAAGGATCATGGACTTAGAATGATTAGGGGAGACTATGTTAAGAGTAGCAACAAGAATATATGCAGTCAAGAAGAGACAAAACTCCTATATTGATGCACATGTAAAGGACAAAGATTTGAAGGTAGGAGATTTGGTCCTAGTCTATATGCTGAAGTAACATGCGTGAAATCTAGAGAAACGTCGTTATGGACCTATGATTATAAATAAACTTTCAATGAGTTGAGCAATACAACTAGCCACCCTGGAAGGGGAGATAATGCCTAATTACATTAGTGGCTGTAGGTTCAAGCTTTATCAAGAACCTCTCATGGAGGATATGCTTAGATGAATCATGCTAGAAAAGAAGCCTAAGGACTAAGCAAAAAGAATCAGAGAGGAAGCTGAGGCAAAAGCCCTAGAATGCATCAAACATATAAAATTAAGAAGACTAAGACTAGGGAGGGAATGCTTTAATCAATTAGAAACCACCCCCTATACCAATGGAGAAGCCCCCAAATATCCTACGGTAGCATGCCAAAAAAAGTCAATTGTTCACCTTAGCATAGTGGATAGGAGACCATTTATTAAGGTTATGCTAAGGTAGGGCACCACTCTCAAGGAGATCAAGGCACTAATTGAGTGAGGTGTTGCAACTAGTGTGACCATGTGGTCTCATTGTCAAGAAATGGGACTAGAAATGCATGCTATGGAGGCATACCTCATAGGGCTAGGAGGCATGTAAACCCCATGCATGGGTGAGGTGGAACTTCCTATCCTCATAGAAGATGTAACCTTGATGGTGAAGCTCCTAGTTTCTCATGATAATGACCTGATAAAACCAGTCATTCTCGACCAAGATTGGTTATATGATCACTCAATGGACTAAAATCTTAGAAAATGATCCCTTCAGCTTGGGATAGAAAGCCAGCAGCGAGTGATACGACTCAAGATCCCTAACCACTCCCACTCAGAGGAAAAAAACCCCTGCCCCCACATAATGAAAGGGAAGGAAGATCGAAAGATCTTTGGACAAATCCTCCAACCAATGACAACGTCCCTCTCTAGATAGATGGGGACTACCTCTGGACAGAGGACCATTCAAGAAATCCTTCTCCCCTTCTTCGGCTAGATGGGCACAATCAACAGGAAAATGGGGACCATCAACCCCATGAGAGTACCCTCCACACTTCCGACATGCATGGCTAGATCTGTTGTATAGAATGCATCATTTTCTAATGGGCAAGACATGCAAGTGTTGAGTCTCCCTTCTTTTCCAAAGCAGAGTGTCCACTTGACCTCTCACAAACCACCATAGGAAAGTCAACCACGATCCAAACACCTCAATCGAAGGCCAATATAGACTACTCCATGGATGAAACACAAGTCTTCAATCATGGTAAGAAGAAACCAAATGTGGGTACCCAAAAGCAAGCTAACATTCATTAATTTCTCTAGTTCATCACACAAACCAAGGACAACGATGAGTCAACCTCGACACTCACCATCACCAAGAAATTATCCTCCAACGAGAATTCGACAAGTCTAGGTACCTAAGAAGTTTGTGATGGCCAAGTCTAACACCACTCAAATATAGGTGCCCAAGGCACGTTTAGCAACTCAAAAACTAAGCCATGTAACAATAGTCCCTCCCAAATCACACCGATCACCTACCTCTTCACATCCCAATCCATCTTTTGTATCTAAGCCAATGAAACCATTTCCCTTCATCACTCACTAGGAAATGGGTGCCTAAACAACCCTAGAATTTTCTCATCCATTGTACAATGTGAAACCTCATGAAACTAACCTTTCTCTTTGTAATAATTCACTAACACCCAAGTTAACTGATCACCCTTGTAAAAATCAACCCTTACTAACTTGCCACCATAGCTAATGAGATCTCTCACGAACAGATATGTATGCATTATTCAGAGCATGTAGGAAGTCCAACGATGTGCATTAGTCACTGAGAGACTATTTAAAAACCACTTCACAGCACAAGGCTACATAGGAGGCACATCAATTATGGAAAGGGGTTGCGGTATCACTATATTGGAATTGAGATTAGTTTCCATGCTAATGTGTTATCCTTTTGTAACATATCCTTTACCCAAACATTCAGGATCAACATGTAGGCAGAGGAATCCTTACGGGCAAGCACCAACTTACTCATAGTGGATTTTGAAAATTTACCAATAGATGTCCATCCTTTGATGATACCTCCAAATTTCCAAGATTTTATGGGTCCAATGCCTATTGATGACCCACCCATCAGAAGGATAGAATGGGTTCACAACAAGTGTCATTCATTTTAAGGTTTAGCAGGACCCCTTGCCGATGTAGAACACATCTATGAAGTGACCCTATGCTTTAGCGGTGACACGTAGGGAAGATACCAATTCTTCTCTAGAGACTTTGAAGAGCTCTAGAATTTAGAGGAATTGAAGCCAATATGGACAAGATTAGGATTCACTCAGTACTTTAGTGCACCCCTGTCCAAGAAAAATTTCTACCACTATTATTACTTGGTCACCACATTCCAAGCTTCGGTAAGAAAAGAACTCCCAGGTACCAAAGATGCAAGATCAGGCAATACTAGCAGCGAAAGAACTAAATCCAAAGTCAAAAATCTAGGATAATTTGGGGGATTAATTAGAGTACCTTTGTATTGGATGACCCGTGACAAAGTTCAAAGAGAAGTACTACAAAATTTGTTCATAGAAAGTGGTCATCCATTGTTCGGGGATGGTCAAGAGCAAGACTCAATACACTTGTAGAAGACAAAATCTATGGAAACTGTTCAATTAAAGAACCCAAGAGTTGAGGAGCCCCCGATGGAGGAGGACTACTAGATGCATTCTATAAGGCACTAATTTAAGATTCATTGATACTCAAGCTATAGTAGCTCCTCTTGTTGGTTCCAATATTTAGATAGAGACTAGTGAGCCAATTGATGAAGGAACTTCATAAGCATAAACAATAAGAAATTGCAAATATAGAACAAGTAGATGTGGTAGTAATGGACAAAGCACATATTAATGTAGGTTAAGAACTATTCTTTATTTTGGAGCTTCATAAGAAATAGTTAATAAGAATGTCAATTGACAAAGGATCAAGTGTTAATATATTGCTTGAATCACTTTTTCAAGAGCTTCAATTAGTCGATTGGGCTCCAATGCCGTTCCAAGTAAAATTGGCTAATGAATTCCCGTGTACAAACATTAGGTATTCTCAAGATCGAGGAAGTTACATTATTTGGTTTTTCATTCACAAATAAATTTTGTGGCATTGCAACCACCTTCCTCATGTGAATATCCAATGATTCTTGGGAGACGTGGGTTAAGAATGGCTAAGGTGAAGTAGATTTGGGGAGTGGATCTCATTGTTCTTATGAAAGGAAAACAATAATTTCATAGGTCAACAATGGGCTTAAAGATGCTTCCAATGGAAGAGCGACCTCCATATGTTGATATGATAAATATGGTAGAGGCACTGGTGATTACCTAATAATAATAAAATGAATTTTATGGAGGTTCAAACATAGGCTTTTTGCATTATACGTAAACTTTACTTTTTTGACCTTGAACTATCCAAAATGTACACATAAGGGAGTCTTCATCTAAACCCTAAAAAACCTTTGGAACCCTTGGAAACCTTGTAAAAACCCTTTAAAACATGTATCTAAATTCAACCAAAGGACAAATATGAGTATACACATATGCACTACCTATGCACCTATTTTTGATAGCCCATTGGCCACATGTGCACCTCTTTCCAACTACACACTATGAGAGGCTCAACAGTTTCCCAACACAGAATGGGCTCTCCATCTCGAAGAGAAAAAATGAGAAAACAATAAAAATTTGAGGTTCCACCCAACACAAGGCTATCTATATAAACTCTAAAGAACACTGAGAAATGTCACTAATTTGAATAGATGGGAAACTCTTCCAAGGAACTCCTTCAAAAAGTGGAAGCCATCCAAACCTAGTAGTTGATAAGGAGGAAGACAACTGAGTTAAAAAAAAAGTGGGGGGTCATGGGGAATTATGGAGATGGGAGGTGTAAGGGTGGAAGAGGCAACTAGAGGATGGGTAGGGTTGGAGTAGAGGGTGGTGGGATGGTTTTGAAGTTGAGAAAAGTCAAGGAAAGAGCATGATATGAGGGGTGCATGTGAAAAATGTGGAACATGTGGGTGATAGGAGAGGAGCCTAAACACTAGCCAGTAACACCTGCAAGTGTCTATCTATTCTGCTCTTTAGGCTCAAAACACCTACATAAACTTGTAGTGATTGTTCCCACACAACTAAAAACCTTTCAAGAAACCTATACATTTACTAGTGTGGCTGAAAACATAGTCCTAATGCTGAATATTTGTTGTTGGAGAAGCACAAATTACACTCTTCTTAGTGTTCTTGAACTTGTGTAAAGACAACTATGTGTGAAAGTACTCCAAGATGGCTCCAAGAATCACCCCAAAAATGCTTCAAAATAGGCTTTCAAAGCAAAGAGTGAAGCTTTGACCAATGATGAATCACATGATAAGGTATAACAAGGTGTATGCCTTGGTTTTTGCCTTAGTCATAAGCCATGGGTGTCTTGTACAAAAGCAACAAAGATTTTGCATCAGAATGCTTTGATATTAGTGAAGTGGTGTGATGGCGATGCACCAAGATGGATTCTCCTTATTAAGGGCTCCACAATGATGCCCTCACAATAGAAAACCAAGCTTCAAATGTCGCACATAGTACTCCATACAAGACCAACACAATATGCAAAAACCACACAATACCTAGAGAGCATGATCAAAAATTTCCTAGGTGTTATAAATGTAGTCGAACTTGTAGTCTATGGCTGACCAAGCCACTATATGTTTTATTAAAGAACATATATAAAAGTTTCTGATGGCCATTTGGCCTTTCACATGGACATTAATGGTAACATGAACTTCCATCATATCCTTTTCATTACTAACGTTAATTTTGTGAGTCAATTCTTGTGTCCATGGTTATCTGGTCCTTCTTCTAAATGAATTTGCTTTAGCTCCTTCCCTTCATGCTTAATCCACATTGTATCCTTTCCCCAATCATGCAGAATACTGGCATGCCTCAACCATGACCTCCCAATCAACACTGGAAATCCTCGAGCCATTGTGGGAGCCTCAACACAATAAAGACTAGAGCAAAAATGTTACCTTGCACCAAAATCCATCCTTGGATACCACTCCTAAAAGCTTTGCGCTACGTTTGCTCACCAACATTACTATGAAATTGGTTGGCTTTGAGGTTGGAGCCTAAGCTTTTCCATATTATACTCTGGCATTAGATTTATACATGAACCACCATCCACTATGACTCCCTATAGTGTGTGGCCTCTTATACTTATAATGATCCCTGGGCTCTTATAATCACTAATGGGGGCTTCCCCTACCATCTTCCTTCACAAAAGGTATCAGTCCTTGCAACCAAAGTGGAAGTGGAAACCATCTATAATTTGTAATACCTCTTGTTTGAATTTGAGAGATAAGAAATACTTAGCTCCTTCTTCATTGACTTTAATAGCCTCAAAGCTTTTGATTCCCTTGGTGTCTGTGCAATGTGCACATACTCTAGCTCTTTTCAAGACATGTTATAGGCTTCTCTAATTACTTAATTTATGTTCATAGGATCCCCTCTTGATTCGATATCTTCACTCTATGTGAAAGTAGATCTGCCTTTGCTAACTATGTCCTTATCCTTAGTCACTCCTTGGGTCATGGACTCTTGAATAGGCTCTTCACGAGTCTCCCCTTGATCCTTTTCTACATCACCATGGATTCAATCTCTTGCAAATGAACCACTCTAGTGGTTGGTGAAGGCATAGTGGCCTCATCTGCACTATTTTCTTTGTCCACAAAGATCATCTGGATATGCGGTCCAAACATAGCAGGACTTGTTGATATATTTTGGTAGTCATGTGTTTGGACGCACTAGGAACGTCGGGGAACTTTTTCCCTCTTTAGGAGGTTTTCTTCCCTTGGCTTGTATATACGTCTTTAACCCTAATGAGTCACTTATCTTTGTACATTCTCTTGGTAATACATTCAGTATTGTGTGTTGTGCTCCAAGCTTCTTCTTCTTCCTTGTGTTATATGCATGCTTCCATAGACCTCAAACTCCAACAATTGGTATCAGAGCACGTCGCCACTTCATCTAGGCCGTCATTGACACCCCTCCGATCACAGTCTTAGAATCGCACGAAAATTGGTGAGCATACTTAGAGCGATTAGGAGTTCAAGACATCTTCTCTATGTGGTATCAAAATCACGATCTGAGATTGTTTTGGCCTCCGAACACACTATCGCAATGCCTATGTAGGAATTTTGTCTTTTTGTGCCAAACATATATATAGGTTTTGGTTCGCTAGTATAAGCACCTCGAAGTCTACTACATACTCAATAGAACTTGATAGGGTAGTTATGTTCAACTTTTTGAGATACAATCATTTTTATGCATCAAGGTATTTTAGTCAGTGGCCATGGTTGAAGCAGTGATGTATTCCTTATGTTGATTGTTGAGGATAAGTTGGATGGTACCAACTACCCACTATGGGCATATATGATGCATCATGTATTGGTTGCAAAAGGACTTGGAATATTGTGTAGGTTGTTGAAAAACTTCCTACTAGAACTGCAAATATAGCCTTAGTAGCAGATAACCTATACGAAAGAGGCAAAGATGGTTACTTAAGACCATGTGTTTCATGAATCAGACTATTTGACAATCTTAGAAACTACACATAGTGACATCGGAGGTGGGCATTTCGGCTCTGATCGAGTAATTAAGACCATTCTATTACTCAAGAATTTGGTGGCCCACTCTTCATATGGATGTACATACCTATGTGAAGAGATGTGACACATTCCAACATGTAAAATATCCGATTAGAAAAGAAGAGATGCCTTTGAGGCCAATGATGGGAGGACATGCATTCTCAAAGTGGGGTATAAATTTTGTAGGTCCTATTAACCCTCCAACTAGAAACTCCCATGCAAAGTACATTATTTTATCCACATATTACCTTACAAAGCATGTAGATGTAAAAGCCACGACAAAGAACGATGCTCAAATGATGGCTAAGTTTATATTCGAGAACATGTTCACCAAATATGGGTTACCAATAGAGTAAGTAAGTGATAGAGGTACACACTTCTTGGACAAAGTCATTGAAAACTTTCTCCAAGAATTCTTGGTGATACATGAGAAGTCTACCCTCTATCATCCACAAGCTAATAGACAATCTAAGAGCAAAAATAAGATTCTATGTAATGTATTCAAAAAACTGGTAAATAATAAATGCTCTAATTGGGATAAACAACTTCGTCATGTAGTTCGGGCTTACCAAGTTGCCTAAAAAATGGTACTCAATGCCACCCTATTTTAGATGGTCTTTGGACAGAATGTTGTCTTACCATTAAACTTCCTCATCCTGACTTTAAAATTAGCACAAGAGCATGAGTGGAATGGACATGAGTTTCCATCCATGATATTTGATCTAGAATGCTTAGGTGAAACCAGGCTAGGAGTAGTAGTAGGCATCTATGCTGCAAAGAAAAGAAAAAAGGCATACTTTGATGCACACATAAAGGATAAAGGATTGAAAGATGGAGACCTAGTGTTGATTTATACACTAAAGTAGCATACCAATAAATTGGAAAACTCAAGATATGGACCCATGATCATCAATAAAATTTCCACTAATGGTGTGGTTCAATTGGCCACTCTAGAAGGTGACATCTTGCCAAGCTATAATAGTGGATGTCGAGTCAAGCTATATCAATAACTTCTTACAAAGGATATGCTAATGAGACTCAAACACTGTCAAGAAGTGAAAAGAAGAAGAATTAAGGGTTAGGGAAGAAGCAAAAGAAGAGGCTAGAGAGTGCATCAGGCGAGATATGTTAAGAGGATAAGGCCTAGATGTCAATCCCAATGGTAGGACATATCACACGTCTATGTGCACCAAAAATATTAAACATCGTAGCATCATAGATAGATGACCATTCATCACGGTTGAGCTAGGGCAAGGCACTGCAAATAAGATGATGAAAGCTCTGATCGATTTTAGAGCTTCCACTAGTGCAATTAGGTACTCATGCTGTAAAGGATTGGGCATGGAAGTTGAGCCATTAGAAGCTTATTTAGTGGTCTTAGGAGGCATGGAAACCCCTTGTATTGGTGAGGCGAACATTCCTTTCCTCTTAAAGGATGTCCCTTTGAGAGTAGGGTTGCTAGTTTGCCATGATGAGGACATCACAAAACATATGATATAAGGGAAAGATTGGTTGCACGATCATGCAATTGAATTAAACCTATGACAACAATCGCTTTAGGTCTGGGTTAACAAGCAATGCCTAATATTTGAATTGGAAGGCAGGGGCCCTTTTGATTCTAGTACCCCACACTTTGAAAGCACTACAAAGTGCAATGTGCACCATTCCTCACCTATTGATGGGAAGGTCATGCAAGTGCTGGAACCCCCTTCTCTTCCAAAGTATCAACATCACAATTTGAACAATCAATTTCGTAGAGCAAAGGAGGACAACTGCAACCAAACAACAAGAACAAGGCCACCTCGGTGACAAAAGCTACTAGACAACCTTGCTCCTTTCGCACAAGAACAAAACTTGAACCAAATTTCAAAGCTAAAAAAATATGGGTTATGAAAGGCAAGTAACCACCAGCTTTGCCCCAACAATTCCCATCCAAGAAAGCCAACCATGCCAAAAGAAGAACAAAGCAATTAGGACAAGCTCAACCACAAGGTATCCAAAAAAATTGGGTGCCTAAGGAATTAGTTGCAACTAAACTAGGGCGATTACACTTGTGGCTACCCAAGGAGCTCTTATATACACAAAACCCTATGCTCTCCCTCACGAGAAAAATCTCAACAAAGAAGTCAAGGAGAGGCAAGGGTCAAAACCAAGCACAGAGATCAAAAGAAGATCAACTCACCTCTTTGGAAATAGTAAGAAGACAATCAGCAAGGGTATGGGTTCATAATCTAAAAGCATCAATAGCCCAACAAAAAAAAGAGAACCACGAGGGATACAAAATTTATGAAGCCATACAAAGATGAAGAGGTCAAAAGTGATATTTACGCAGCTAAAAGTGATATGTACTTATAAGGAGGAATGATTAGTTGTCATTCAAACATCGATTAGTAAGATGTTTGCTGGCTTGTTTTGTACAAAGACAAAGAAGCTTACCAAATAATCAAGTAGCCAAATATTTTATCTCAAAGTTCTTTTCACACACAGTGTGTGTCTGTATATATATATATATATATATATATATATATATATATATATATATATATATATATATATATATATATATATATATATATATATATGCATACATACATACATGCATGCATGCATGCATATGTATGTACTTCATACCCATACCCATACCCATACATATATACATATAAGTAACCTATTACCTATTACCTATATCCGCGGCATACCATAACCCCATACCTATACATATACATATACATATACATATACATATACATATACATATGCATATGCATATACATATACATAAACAAAAAATGTGGGCTTTGACTATTCATAATCATATTTTTCTGTTGGAAACACTTTCGATTGAAAGAGTTATTCAATGGAAACATTTTCGAGCAAAGGCACCTTCGAGTGAAAAGTTCTTGTAAAATGTATTCATAGTTCTTCAATATGCTGATGTGTCACCGAATAATTCGTTTGAATAATAGGCCTTCGTATAATTCGGTAATTGTGCATGGATAAATGAGTTAAAGGAAGTTCACATATCTATCTATCATACCCTATTCTAAAAAGAATAATAAATTCATGAGTAATTAACTTTTCAAGTATCAATCAAGGTCCTATTTACAAAAATTACAAGATATATTCTATAATCTAGAACGACTATGGAATGTCTACATCTTCATGATCCTTGAATTGCTTATCAAAACACGAATCACATTAAATATCTCTATTTATCAAACATAACGCAACCGATGCCACAGATTTGCACATGTAACAAGTCACTTTATGTAAAAAAATAGAATAAATAAAATCCATTAATTCCATAAATGATAACATTATGTTCCATGAAACTTGAACACTACATCAATTTCATCAACAAAGCACTACATGCTGAGCTCATGTTCACTACCCTTTGAGTTGAGCCCTTGGATAATTATTTTTTCTATGGAACCTTCCAAAAGATAATAGTTCCAATCAAGAGACTTGCCAAAAGGCATGTGTGAGGAGTCATTATCATTAGCAGCACCATCATCATTATCATTATTGGCCCCATCCCCATCATCTAAATTCATATACCAATGGCTTGCAAAAACATTCCACACTCTGAAAATGACGAACATTGGCTTAATAACTCTTTGGGGAAAGGACGCCTTTAGACAGCAGTGCAGCTCAATCCTATGGTTCCCCCACTAGTGTGGCTCAATTATAGGATAAATTATCGAGTAAATGGTTTTAATAAATCTAATTACAATGTAAATTCAGATAAAATTACCTTCTTATTTATGATGCACCTTTTACATCTTGTCAATCTTCCCATAGCTACTACCAGTTGTTGAGAGCTGTGCAACAGATTAAAGAAACACAAATAAAACTTGAAAAATATCTCACTCTTCATACAGTTTTTGAGGCTACTGGAAGGGCAAGGCTTTCCATGCATCTTAAATAGCATAGTTAATGGAACAAATGTAGGGAGGCCTCTTTGCAGCTTTCCAGAAAACCCCACAGATTCTGCTTAGACCTCTGCCCTGAAAAGAGGTCTCGTTTGCTGAAGAGTATATTGTCCGTCCTTCATAAGAGGATCAACAACCGTACTTGTGACCATGTATTTAGACAAATCCAAATTGTATCTTTCTCTGCATATCCCATCCCCGAGATGCGGATAACATCAAGAGGCTCGATAACTTCCTCTGGAAGAAGCCTTTGCATCATATTCCTTTGCTAAAACCAATCTTCATTGCAAAGATGAACTCTCGCTCTTGATTGTCCGGTGCCATATGCCCAGTTGAGCAATCCATCAAAGATTTTTTCTCTATATCTTTAATCTCTGAGTTGTGAAGCTGCATGATGACCTCAAAAACCTTCATGATCATCTAGCTTTATGGATTCCGGTCATCTTCCAGCTTTCATGTAATTTCTCAAATTGCATAAATGTAAAGAATAGCATAATCCCCATGTACAGTACATCAACTCTTGCTGAGCAGGCAGCACTGATTTAATTGCAGTGCAATCTAATTTGCAAATGTGACAAGCTTCACTGCTTCAGCTTTAGTCCTACCTCGTAGTTACTTAATACAGGAAGCCAAACTGCTTAGGTGGTACTTCTGCCTGGATTCCATATTAGACTCTCTTTATTTGAAAGAAGGATTTGATAACACAGAAAACCATGTGAGGCTTGAAAAAACACTTGATTCGAAAGTAGTATACAAGGGTCGAAGACTTTGACTACTTACTGATGTGGTTATTACAATCGAATAACCGTACAAGCTCATATGAGGATGCTCATATGACAAGGGTTTGTAAACAACAATCAAGCAAAGGCCGTGCATGCCTCATCGGTTGTGGCCTCAAAGCTTTTATACAAATCAAAATTTCTGCATTATTCGAACTCCTGGAAATGAACATTGCTGCAGCAACCACAAAATTAAATCTCTTTGAAGACATTGCTAAGAAAATGTATTAGGCTTAGCCTGGACCGAATGCTCACTTCAGGAACCCAACTAAGATCTTTGGTCTTTCTCTTCTGACTCAGAGTTTTTCCGCTTCATGATTGTCTCAAAAGCTTCAATGATGATCTTCGGCCTTTCTCTTCTATCTCAGAGTTTTTCCGCTTCATGATTGTCTCAAAAGCTTCGATGATCAGCTTCACTCCTGCTTCCCTACCAGGTGCCAGCTTCCTTAAAATTTCGCCTATTGCACTATCTAGCATCCATTCTCCTGCTTTCTTTCGTGACATCATCTCTTGCTTGCGAAGTGGCACTCTCTCAGCTTCCTGTTGTTTTAGGCAATATAAGTACTTCTGCCTCATCCTTTCCATGTTCGGCTTTCTTAATTGCAGTTGCACAATAGAGTTTAGTTCAAAAGTGGAGTCCTTGGTTGCAAGGTTTCCACACATGACTTGTTTGTTAACTGAAGGCACTTCTGAATCATCATGATGCTCAGAGCAGAAATCGTGACCAGAACATTTAAAGGGGGTCATCAAGCCACATGCCTTTGGATCCCTCCTTTCACTCAGGGTGAAAGCAGATCTTTGTCTCTCCTCAAGAGACGGTGAGTTCTTAACCATGTTCACAAAATCTGTAGCTTGGAAACAGCACCCTATATACTTATCTTCTCTTTTTGCAGTTTGATCATCCAGAAACAATTCAGTTGTCTGAGATTCTACCTCTCCATCTCCAGAAAATGTATCTGTAGCGCTTTTCTCACGAAGTAATGATCTTGTGTTAGAACATAAATCTCCTTGAGTTGGATGAAACTCATCTCCCCTTTCGTTGGTATTCTGGGGCAGTGAAGCTTTTTCGATACTCAGGTGAAATTCTTTCTTGTTAGGCAAGGACATGGAACAATTATAATTTGGGCCTGCAGAACATCTTGGCGGGTTGCATAGATGAAAGTGGCAAATACCCTTGGGGCTTGTATTCGCAGCAGAAATCTTACCATCATTGGATATGAAGCAAACAGATTCCCACTTGCCAACCTTGCAATTCTTGCAGAGATCTTTACCATCATCTATTCGCATCTCTGATCGTAATAATGAATGATCCATCGTCCTTGCTGACTTCTTCCCTGCTGTTACCAAATCAACTTTGTGGACATAAGAAACTTTATTTGTAGGTGAATTAGCTTGTTTCCTTGTTCTCGATGCAGTTCTGCGGACGCTCATGACCAACCGCCTAGGCTTCAATACTTCATAACCACCTACACGGGGCTTCAAGGTTGGTGTCTTCATCTCTGTATGAGAAGACGACACCATGGGCAACGTTTTCGTAGCATTTGGCATTTTGATTGATTCTGACTGATGATCGATATTTGGATTGTTTGACGATACGTCATTCTTCAATGAAGGAAAGCTCTCAGGAAAGACTCCCATGGGTTTTTCAGGGCTCTTTCCATCACCATTCGTTTCATCTTCGGAAAACGCCCGAATGATGGACATTTTACAACTTGGAATTTCCTGTGCACAAGTACTATTCGTCTCACTAGATGGGTCCTCCTGCATCGACGATAAACCACAACTAGGTGATAAAGAAGTATCCTGCTTCCTTCCAGAGGGTTTACAGCGCGCATCCTGTACCTGGCCACTCCGAGCTTGAAGAGTTGCAGGCAACGTTTCTGAACGCGATCCATCTGTGGCCGTCATAGAGCGCAAAGGGCTACCACCGTTTTCATGCGACGTCTGTGTGGTGGTTCGAGATTTCCCTGTGCTGCGTTGCGATAAAGTATTCTGCCATCCCGTCTTACATGAGGTCGGACAACGAGCCTTACCCGGATGAGGTAGCTTGACGTTCTGTCTGGATGCTCTCGGAGAGTTTTGCCGGGAGCCAAATGATCGACGATGAAGGGAGGCAGAACGTTTGCCTTTGCCGATGGAGTAACAGGAACCCATCGCCCCAGCATATGATCGCCCATCTGGACGATCTTTAATAAGCCCTGTGACAGCCATCGATTGCTTATAGCTGCTTATCCTCGTAGCACTTTGCAACGTTTCACGATCTTTTCTTTCAATCTGAATGATCTCCTTCCAAATCTGCGAAAATTCAAGCAGGTAGAGCCTCCAATATCAGAAAAAATATCTCATTTTATTACTTGGTCGATTGAAAACTATTTGCGAGGATCTAAAATAGAAGAACAGACGGCAAAGAAAGTCATTAATTCAAGAAATTAGGACGAATAATCCCACTGCCAGCGGAGTAAATCTACGAAGTCCGATGCATACAACATATTTACTGAACAAATGCAAACAAATATCTCTCACTTTGAAAATGAGCCTGATTGAAAAGGTGTTCTAAGCGCTACAATTAAGCAGAAATCCTCCGCAGAATCCTTGAGCAGACGATGATGATTTTCGTAATAGGAATATTTGATAACTAATCAGTACAGATTGAAAAACATCGCGTAATCGGAAAATTTAATGAGCAGAAATCAGCATTAATTAAGGAAAAAATTCAGAATAAACGAGATAGGAGCTACGAACAGAAATTCTATCCAAGAACCTTCAGCAGGACGATAAATTTCGTGATAGAAAGATTCAGTAACTAGAGCTCAATCTTTATTCAGGAGACAAGTAAACGGTATGAAGACGAAGTAGCAAGATTACGCGGAGGAGGGACGAGAAAAGCAAAATTATGCAGCTGAAAAGATATGCAAGGGCCTCGTAGGTTCCATATTCAGAAAACGGTCGAAAGGACTTTGCGCGAGAGGGAAGCTTTCGGTTCATTCTTGCCAAGTGTATCTTGCCACGCGTCCTCTCTATGGGTCACCTAGCTTTAACAGAAGAATCGGAAAAGGATCAACTTTTCTTGAATGTTTAAAATTAATGCAATCGTTAATGTTTCCCTTGAACATTTAGAATGTTGATGCATCCACAATGAGATATGGATTGAAGGTAATGTAGCACATTATCCTAATCTTTTGGGTACATTGAGACAATAAAAAAGCTAGAAAAATCGATGTTACACATGACCTCACACACTACAATTTGGAAAGCTAGTGCAAGATGATACTCAAGATGAGCTTGGGCATGAGTTATCTATGATTGGAAAAGTCACCCCCTTTTAAAAGATGGGCTAATGGTCTTGGGGACTAGGACCATTGAGTGAGTTCCATTTAGGCGGTAGAACTCAAGGGCACCCTATTTTGGTGGTAAAAATATTGAGATCCCCTATCACCAATAATAGGGATGGCAATCATGTCGTAGAGTATGAAGTAAGTTGGTGGAAATTGGGTGATGCCATGGGAAAGTGAAAGGATCAAAATTGAGTTCTCATGGATGAGAAAGGAAGGTAAAGCATGGGCATGAGAAACAAAAAAGAACCACTATAGGATGAACTCCATGCACACAAAAATGAAACTCTATCTTCATCTAACATTAGGATAATCTCTACATACAATGACCCCTATGAGTATCTTGCATTACTAGATGATAGGAATGCCCCTATGATTTCTAGTTTGTAACTTTGTATCTTAACTTTCTCTAAAATCTCTCATAAAACAGATGGGGTTAGACTATCTTTTCCCACGATATTCAATTAGATTAATGTTCCTTTCTTTTATGTTAGGCATATGCCAAGTAGACCATCATATGTGTGTATAGGAACAAGAGCTAGATGCCAAGGCTTTAAGCTCAAAGTTTAACCTAAATTTTCCTTCTAGTAGGCAGAGTCGATGGGCATGATCCTAAAATTTACCTTTTAGAAGGAAGAGTCAATGGGCATGATGGTCACATGTCACAATAGGGGACTTTAGAGGTATTACAATTTGAGGCCAAGAGTATAAATAGATGAAAGGAGAGACATAAAGAAAACTCTAATTAGTTTTAGAGATACCATTTCCTACATTTTGAAGTCAAAACAACTCTAATGAGTGTTAAAGAGACCATTTCCTACATCTCTAAGTGAAGAATGGACTTAATTTATGCTCAATCCCTAAATAGGTTTATACTTTAAGTACAACGCATTCACTATGTACACCTAGACTTCTATTTAGTCCCTTCTTGGGCTCTTGAGGTGGCTTGGACCAAGAGACCTGCACAAGAAAATGAGACATGAATCCAATATCTAAACTCATGCATTAAAACATTTAACTCATCAAATCTGACCAATCGTATGAAGGTGGATACCTTCCACTTCCTTGATAAAAAAAATCGAGGTGTTTTCTACTAATCATTCCCCAATTGTTGGATTTTCTATTGGGTAAATCACCATATAATGACAGGTAGTTTGTCAAAAAGTTTACATTTTCGCATCTCCTTAAGATGATGTAGGTCCTTCGTGAGTGTTATGTCCCTCTTCCATGGGTAGCTCATGTTAAAAAGACTCTATCCAAGTAGTATCTCCTACCACATCACTTAGGGAGGTATGTTTTCCTTCAAGGAAGGCTCCAAGTCTCTTTAAAAAGTGTGCATAATGTAGGATTGAGTATAAATGTACATGGTTTTCGAATTGATGAAAGGTGGTGCTTCTTTCACCTCAGTCACTTTCATAGACTTCATCATCATATGTTACTTTCTTTTTGAGGAGGTTCTAGATTCAAAGGTACTTCCCTTTCTCTTGGTGTCCATGCTAACTAGAGGCAAACAACAAAACATCCTTGATAAGACTTTATGCATAGAAATTTATTAGTCACTTGGAAACGTATCATAGTGTATGAAGATGTGAAAATGTGGAACATACAAAGAGAGAAGGAGCGACCAATATTATGGAGATGTTATAGGGGAATGGCTAAAGAGATTGAAGAAAAATATTCCTTATGCTAAAAATAGTGAGAGGAAACTAGGTAGAGAAACACAAAATCCATTTTTCCATAATTCTCTCCATAGTTGTAGGAATTCCTAAAATATCTCCAAGAAAAGGCTCCAAGAAAAGATTAAGTTTGAGCACTTGAAAGTTGTGTGTGCAACGTCTCACCTCCTATGTTTTATATCCTCTTGCATCCAAAATAGCAATGCTCTGGAATGCTCTAGTCTCGACATCTGGCCATCATGCAACACTCATTGCCATTACCATTGAATACCTTAGGATATCCCTCGAGCTAGGGACCTTGGCTAACCTTAGCCTTTGTCCCACACACACATGTGAAGGTCTCTATAGACCAATTTCTAACACTCTCTTCCCCTTCTAAAGATCATTTTCCTCAATGATCAATGAGAGGAAGTACTTATGAACTAGAGCTTCTGATTTCCAAGTAGATTATGTAAGCGGTAATCCTCTCCAAGCTACTAGATACTCTAGGATGGCATGGTTTCTCAATCATTACTATCTCTGATCTAGTATCCTATTTAGACAGTGATCTGTGTTGTCACTTTTCTTCAAAAAAGCAATACCCTCTATTAGATTATCCTCCCTAGAAATATACTTTCTAAGTTTACAACATGAAACACTAGATGGACTTTACAATCTAGAGGAAGATCTAATATGTAAGAAACATCACTAAGCTTCTTAACTATCTTCCAAGATCCACAAAACCTTGGTGAGAGCTTAGTGCACTTCCCTATGGATAGTGAAGTAGATGTAGCTGGCACTTGAAGAAAACTCTATCTCCTTGTTCAAATATTCTAGGAGATCTCTTCTTGTCAGCATATTCTTTTGCCCTATGAGGTGCTTGTTCCATCTTGGCCTTAGATTTTTCTAAATTTTCTTGGAGATTTGCTAGAAACTCTGAAGCACTAGGGCATTTCTTTGGCATTCCTATGGCATTGGGATCAGTGGTATTTATTCCATAATCCAATGTGTTTGCCTCTCAAACACATATGCCCTCAACTTTTCCTATAAAATCTAGTTGAGTCTCTCAGTATCACCATCTATCTATGGATTATCACCACTTCTCATTTTTAGTGACACTTTCAGTTTTTCAAAGACATAATTACAAAAGTGTCATGTGAATCTAACATCCCTATCAAAAAATATGAATGTCAGCAACACATGATGCAATGTGAAGACATGCTAGAAAAATAGCTCCGCTACCTGTGGAGCTTTTATCGTCTCCTGCATGGGTATGAAGTGATCCATCTTGCTCAATCTATCTACCGCTAATAGGATAGCATCCCACTTCCTTTGGATCCACGATAACCCCACTATGAAGTCCATGAATACACTATCCCAATCGTGCTTTGCAATCTGTAAATGATGTAAAAGACCTAGTGTCTTAACCCTTTCTACCTTGTTGACTTGACACATAAAGCATTGTTGAGCATATGTGTGGACATCTATAGCGAATCCAGGCCACCAAATGTTCTTCTAACTAGCTGAATGGTCTTATCAAGTCCAAGATGCCCTGCACAAGGAACATCATGGTTATCAAGCATGACTTTTCTTCTCAAATCTTGAGAATCTGATACTTTCTTTTCTATTTAACTATTCCATTCTCCATTGACAAATGAAATGCGGACTTGACTTGTTTGCTTAACTACAGGAAGAAATACATGGACCTCCCTTGTCCCCTTTAAAAGACTCATCATGCATGGCTCTAATAATCGATAACAAATGTGGATCTTCCACATGTGCTTCCTTTGTTTCTTGAAGCAATGAGCTTTCTAGGACTCTAAAGCTCATTTGATACATTCTCCATGATAATGCATTAGCTACAATATTCTCTTTCCCCTTCTAGATAGGATTTCCATGTGAAACTCTAAACCCTTCTTGGGCTCTTGAGGTGGCTTGGACCAAGAGACCTGCACAAGAAAATGAGACATGAATCCAATATCTAAACTCATGCATTAAAACATTTAACTCATCAAATATGACTAGTCGTATGAAGGTGGATACCTTCCACTTCCTTCTTGATTAAAAAAATCAAGGTGTTTTCTATTAATCATTCCCCAATTGTTGGATTTTCTATTGGGTAAATCACCATATAATGATTGGTAGTTTATCAAAAAGTTTACATTTTCCCGTCTCCTTAAGATGATGTAGGTCCTTCATGAGTGTTATGTCCCTCTTCCATGGGTAGCTCATGTTAAAAAGACCCTATCCAAGTAGTATCTCCTACCACATCACTTAGGAGGGATGTTTCCCTTCAAGGAAGGCTCCAAGTCTCTTTGTAAAATGTGCATAACATATAATGTAGGATTGAGTATAAATGAAACACAGGGACCCCCATGGTTTTCAAATTGATGAAAAGTGGTGCTTCTTTAGTCACTTTCATAGACTTCATCATCATATGTTACTTTCTTTTTGAGGAGGTTCTAGATTCAATGGTACTTCCCTTTCTCTCGGCGTCCATGCTAACAAGAGGCAAACAACAAAACATCCTTGATAAGACTTTATGCATAGAAGTTTATTAATCACTTGGAGACGTATCATAGTGTATGAAGCAGAGGAAATGTGGCACAGACAAAGAGAGAAGGAGCGACCAATATTATGGAGATGTTATAGGGGAATGGCTAGAGAGATTGAAGAAAAAGATTCCTTATGCTAAAAATAGTAAGAGGAAACGAGGTAGAGAAACACAAAATCCATTTTTCCATAATTCTCTCCATAGTTGTAGGAATTAATTCCTAAAATCTCCCCAAGGAAAGGCTCCAAGAAAAGATTAAGTTTGAGAACTTGAAAGTTGTGTGTGCAATGTCTCACCTCCCATGCTTTATATCCTTTTGCGTCCAAAATAGCAATGCTCTGGAATGCTCTAGTCTCGACATGTGGCCATCATGCAACACTCATTCCAATTACCATTGAGTACCTTAGGATATCCCTCGAGCTAGGGACCTTGGTTAACCTTAGCCTTTGTCCCACACACTCATGTGAAGGTCTCTATAGACCAATGTCTAGCACTCTCTCCCCCCTCTAAAGATCATTGCCCTCAATGATCAATGAGGGGAAGTACTTGTGAACTAGAGCTTCTGATTTCCAAGTAGATTATGTAAGTGGTAATCCTCTCTGAGCTACTAGATACTCTAGGATGACATGGTTTCTCAATCGTTTCTATCTCTGATCTAGTATCCTATCTAGAGAGTGATCTATGTTGTCATTTTTCTTTAAAGAAGCAATACCCTCTATTAGATTATCCTCCCTAGAAATATACTTTCTAAGTTTACAACATGAAACACTAGATGGACTCTACAATCTAGAGGAAGATCTAATATGTAAGAAACGTCACTAAGCTTCTTAACTATCTTCCAAGGTCCACAAAACCTTGGTGAGAGCTTAGTGTACTTCCCTATGGATAGTGAAGTAGATGTAGCTGGCACTTGAAGAAAACTCTATCTCCTTGTTCATATATTCTAGGAGATCTCTTCCCTGTCAACACATTCTTTTGCCCTATCAAGTGCTTGTTGCATCTTGGCTTTAGCTTTTTCTAAATTTTCTTGGAGATTTGCTAGAAACTCCAAAGCACTAGGGCATTTCTTTGGCATTCCTATGGTATCGGGAGCAGTGGTATTTATTCCATAATCCAATGCATCTGCCTCTCAGATATGCCATCAACATGTTCTATAAAATCTAATTGAGTCTCTCAGTATCACCATCTATCTATGGATTATCACCACTTCTCATTTTTAGTGACACTTTCAACTTGTCAAAGACATAATTACAAAAGTGTCATGTGAGTCTAACATCCCTATCAAAAAACTATGAATGTCAGCAACACATGATGCAATGTGAAGACATGCTAGACAAATAGCTTCGCTACCTGTGGAGCTTTTATTGTCTCCTTCATGGGTATGAAGTGAGCCATCTTGCTCAATCTATCTACTTCTAATAGGATAGCACCCCACTTCCTTTGGATCCATGATAACCCCACTATGAAGTCCATGGATACACTATCACAACCGTGCTTTGGAATCTGTAAAGGATGTAAAAGACCTAGTGTCTTAACCTTTTCTACTTGTTGACTTGACACATAAAGCATTGTTGAACATATGTGTGGACATCTCTAGCTAATCCAGACCACCAAAATGTTCTTCTAACTAGCTGAATGGTCTTGCCAACTCCAACATGCCCTGCACAAGGAACATCATGGTTATCAAGCATGACTTTTCTTCTCAAATCTCAAGAATCTGATATAAAAACCTTTTGTTTCTATTTAACAATTCCATTCTCCATTGAAAAATCGAATGTGGACTTGACTTGTTTGCTTAACTACAGGAAGAAATACATGGAACTCCCTTGTCCCCTTTAATAGACTCATCATTCATGGTTCTAATAATCTAATAATCTTCCACATGTGCTTCCTTTGTGTCTTGAAGCAATGAGCTTTATAGGACTCTAAAGCTTATTTGATACATTATCCGTGATAATGCATCAGCTATAATATTCTCTTTCCCCTTCTAGATAGTATTTCCATGTGAAACTCTTGCATAAGCTCATCCCAATGAGCATGTGTGCTACTCTATCCCTAAAAGAAACAGCTCAGTCTTATCTGGATTTACAAACAATTGATTTTCCTTTAGTTTATTTAACAATAATCTTAAGTGAATCTCATGCTCATGGATAAACTTACTATACACTAACAAATCATCAAGAAAATCCACAAAAAATTTCTAAATGAATGGACATAAAATATTATTCATAAACATCATACAATTAGCATGTGCATTAGTCAAAGAAAAGGGTTTAATTAAATATTCATAATGCCCAAAACACGACTTGAAAGTTGTCTTATATACATCCTACTCTTTAACTAACTCTAATCTAGTGGTAGCCACTTTTCAAATCTATTTTACTATATGCAATTGCTACACCTAGAGCATCAAGGAGCTCGTCTATCTTGGGCATGGGATACATATGGTTAATGGTAATCTTATTGAGTGCTTTGTAGTCAATGCACATCCTATAAGATCCATCTTTCTTCTTTACTAGAAGAACTGGTGTTGTGAAGGGCAAATAGTTGGGTCTGATAAGCCCTTTCTCCATATACTTGTTATTGCAAAAGAAAGAAGTGAATAAAAGTAGGTCCCAAAATTTTCATTTTTAAGCCCATTTTCTTTCAAAATCCTTTGTAAAACTTCAAAGAGCCATGTAAATGCTCTAGAGGATTCCTCTAGATGCATGATTCCTAAACATTGCAACATTAGCCTTGTACAATAGTAGGATCTTAGTGATTTATAGGGAAAGTGCCGGTCTCCTAAGTGAAAGGACCATTTTAAGAGCACATGTATATAAGTTACTTTGTGAAACTTTGTAAAGACTTTTTTTACCATTGTGAAGGAACAAGCTAACAATTTTGAATTTGCTTCTTCTTGCCTGTGTATCTTCTTCTTCATGAGCTTGTATGTGTGTGATGCTTGAAATGTGTGTCTAGAGGTGTTGTCTACCTCTTCCCCTTCTGTTTTTTTCATTGTAGTGAGTGTGTGTGTGTGTGTGAGGCTTGGTGATTTGTGGAGCAATAGTGGGTGATTCTCAACACTTTGTATTTTCCTCATAACCTAAAATCTATTTCTCATATTAAGTCAAAAGTACTACCATTGGATGTGTCTCATCAAGAGCTTCAAAAAAAATTTGTATTGATCATATTCGGGTATTGGAGCTGAGAGATATGGCTTATTTTGTGCATACTACTGTAGGAAGTATCGCAATACCCACTTTCAGTGAAGTAGATGACTTGAGAGGTAGATGAACCTGATTTTCATACCATTTTTTGCATGTTCACCCCATTTGCCATTACTAAAGCCTATGTCCTCATACACTTGATATGTCTATGTCCATGGATTGATAAATTAAAGCGTGCATTAATCCACCACTATATGCACTTGTTGATGATTGAGGTATAGTCTTCTTCATCACAAGTCCTTGAGACTTTGTGAGCTTAGATACACACGTTTCTGGTGCCATTGCTGGGGACAAGTCCGATCAAGGTGCCTACGTGATGGTTATAGCTATGGTGTGAAGGTAGTGAGCATGAAGAAGTGAGTTCACTTGCTTGTTGAGTCAACTTTTCTTGCATTTGTTACTTCATACAACTTATGTGTGTGTGACAAGTTTTTAGGTTTAGGTTTGAGAGTGATGGAGTTAGAGTTAGGAATTGGAAGAGTAGGAGTGTAAGGAAGTAGGATACATCTTTTATTTCAAAAAATTCACAAAACAAGTTTTTTCTTCCTTTTCTATCCTTGAGTTTCTGGTTCTAGCCAAAAACTAAAACCAAGAATCACCAAAATTGAGCTCACTTGTTTTTTACACAAGTATCATGGAGAGCTCTTGGAGGCCGATATCATTAATCAAGTATCATGGAGAACTTGAAATGTATCAAGAATTTAGCTGCAAGAACTTGTGGAAATACTCCTTGAGGTGAGAACTTATATATGCTAAACTCAAAAGATTGATTGCTCACTCACAAGGCATGAGATGACACAAGCCGAGTATCACGAGTGTGATATTCTAGGATTCCATAGGGAGTTTACACCTATATGCACATACGGGTGACAAGGAGGCAGAAAGAGCACATAATCACAAAAGTTTTTGAATTTTGACTTCACAAAGTCCAAGTATCGTGATTGGTTGAGTTTTGGTATCACGATTCAAGAATGACTCATGGAGAGCCACCCATAGGAGTACCAGATCGTAGGATCAAGCTGAACCATACCTACTTGTTCAACATGGAAGTATGTCCAAAATGGGTTGAAAAGTTGATACCTATACTCATGCATGGACCACATCATAGGATCAAGCTGAACAAGTACCAAGGAGATTTGGAAAACAAGAAACCTCCATACACCTACTTGTTCAACAAGAACTACCAGACACCTACTTGTTCAACATGGAAGTATGTCCAAAATGGGTTGAAAAGTTGATACCTATACTCATGCATGGACCACATCATAGGATCAAACTGAACAATACCAAGGAGCTTTGGAAAACAAGAAACCCCCATATTGTGGCAGGTAGTTTGTATTTCAAAGACTTCAATGGAATACTTCTAAGATGTGTGGAAAATGAGGAGCGAAAAGGTTTACTCGAACAGGTCCACGAAAATAAATGGAGAACACATAAGGGTATTAGTGGAACAACCCAAGAACTGAAAAGATTAGGTGTATATTGGTCAGACATGCAAAAGGATATGCATGAACACATAGCTAACTGCCAAGAAAGTGAGTGCTATAAGAACAAAGAAAAGACTATGCAATTGTTGGAAAACAATTATTCAAACGTGGAAAGGATAATCAATTATGATTATGTGTGCACGAGGGAGAATACCATCCTATACTTGAAATGGCACATGCAAGAGTAGCAAGAGGTCATTTTTCAGTCGAAAAAACTGTAAAAATGATTCTCTTTGCAAGCTTATGGTGGCCTACCTTACACATGGGTGCTAAAACCTATGTACAGAGTTGTAACATATGGCAATGAATGAATTATCCAATACAATGAGATGATATGCCTTTAGGACCCATGATTAGTGCACAAGCTTTCTCAAAATGGGGAATTGACTTTATTGGACCAATTAACCCCCCAACAAAAGGATCACATGCCGAACATATCATAGTGGCTATGGATTATTTGACCAAATGGGTAGAAACAAAAGCCACTTGAAAAAATGATGCTTGCACTATAGCTAAGTTCTTACTTGAAAACATATTCACCCAATTTGTTCTAACTATTGAAATTGTAAGTAATAGAGGTATGCACTTCATTAACAAAGTTATTTAGTCACTCATGAATTAATTTCTAGTGATTCATAAGAAATCAGCTCCATATCATCCACAGGCTAATGGACAAGCTGAGAGTTCAAATAAGGTCTTGTGCATAGTTCTAACTAAGATAGTCAATAATGGAAGTTTGGATTGGGATAAAAAATTGCATCATGCAATATGGGCCTTCCAAGTAGCATATAAAATGGCTATCAGGAAAACTCCTTTTAATCTAGTCTATGGACAAAATGCAATAATACCAAGTGATTTCTTGGTTTCTACTCTATGAGACGCTGAGAAGTATGAGTGTACATGTAGCCCAAGCATGAGCACCACCTCCTTTACTTGTCAATCCACGGAGACATGAGGAGGATATGAAGATCGTGAGCAATTGTGGTGAGCAAATGTGAGTGACGAGCACATGCACGCACATACATGCACACAAGGCAAGATAACAAAGATTGGAACAATGGAGTGCTTTCAATTACAAAAGAAATCTACTATAAAAGCTTCAATGTCTACCAAGCCAGCCTCAAAAATGAGCTCTCTAGCTCTTTTTATACTTTTTTGACTAGTTTTGGCCCTATCTAGACCTCACACCCGACCTAGTTAAAAATTAGGTTCTAGGCTTATTCGAGGGCTCAAACGGAATCAAAAAATTATGAAAATTGATATGTAGGTACTTTCTAATATCCTCAATCTTGAGGATTCCTTGGATTGGAGTTGTAAGAATGTGAAATGATGTTTACAATGGTTTCTAGTGATCAAAATCATTGTTTTTATAGGGATTTCTTCCGAAATATTGACATATACTTCTTGGAGCTCCCTGCATGCTCCCTTTTCTTGTGTTTCCACTTCTTTGATGCGTTCTTGCACCTTGTGCTTCACCTTGAGTGTCAACATGCCCTCCCTCTCGATTCTATCATCCCTGACAAACCCTTGTTGGAGTGGGTGTTCCATGTAGTACTTGGAGAGGTAGTGTCCATCATGTATCAACAAGAGCAGTTTGTCTTCCAAATGTAGTGGGGTCAGTTGTCTTGTTCTCTATTTTGTCACTGCTAGCCTTTGCAATTTTTAGTCCCTTTGTATGTACTTCCTTGGATTCCAGCATGATTGCATATTTATGAGGTTCCAAAAATTGCTAATTTCTCAAAAGAGGTTTTCAATGTTGATTTTGAGCAACTGTCGTCTGTGAATTGCTTCATTGATACGGGTGTTGTAACCTTGATGTCCTCTGGATCTTTGAAACATGGGTTTCATAATTATCATGCCAAGTACTCACAACCCATAATGAATGATGGGTAAGTGTGTTAGTGCATGGGCTGAAGAAAATATGTGCCCTGTGCATGGCCTTGTAATGAGGCCGCACGGCCTTGTAATGTGGCCCTATGCATGCTTACTTGGGGATGCATTGTAAGAACTATGGTCCAAATAATTGGGTCTTGAGCTAAGCCCTCAAGGGTATGTTGATGAAGAGGTGTCCTAATCTATCATTGTTATAGGGTTGCCAAAGTAGGGGATGCTTATCGATGTGACATGTCAATCAATGTTCATCTCTTCATGTTGTACGTCCATGGCGGTGATTGACCATTGGCTTGTCTTTCATTGTTGATGGATGTCCTTGTTGATGGTTCATTGATGAGATTTTTTGAGCACATGGCCCTCTCCCTTTTCTCTTGTTTTTCCTTTTTTCTTTCTATGTTCCTCACTTTTCTTTTTTTTTTTAGAATAGTGTCACAAAACAAGAAGAAAGGGGTTAGTATCAATAAAATAGTTTACATATGTCAAATGTGTCTCATGTGTTCGGGTATCTAAATTGTGTCTATGCATGGCCTCGTATTGTGGCCCTATATTAATGCATACTCTAGAAATGCATGACCTAAATGGTGCAAAAGATGGGGTTATGCCAAGGGCACATGGTGATCGCACATCGAGCTTCCGATGTTACTTTTAGATGTTGATGCAATCTCTGTTTGGAGGTATCCATTGGATCTCAAAATGATGCAATCAATCGATGGTTGATTGACAACTAATCATTCCTCCTTATAGGGATCCATTTTATAGGTTGATTGACAACTAATCCTCCTTATAGGGATCCATTTTATAACAGTGTTTGGCCATGTACATATCACTTTTGGCCTCTTCATCTTTGGATGGTTTCTTAAATTTTGTATCTTGCATGGTTGGCTCTTTGGTTCTATGGGGGCTACTAGTACTTTTGGCTTTCGAACCCAAACCCTTGTTGATTGTCTTCTTACTATTGCCAAAGAGGTGAATTGATCTTCTTTTGATCTCTCTGCTTGGTTATGAACATTGCCTCTCCTTGGCTTCTTTGTTGAGACTTTTCTCGTGAGGGAGAGCATAGGGTTTTGTGCATGTAAGAGTTCCTTGGGTACCCACATGTGTAATCGACAGTGTTGAGCTGTAGCTAATTCCTTAGGCACCCAAATTTGGCAGATACCTTGTGGTTGACCTTGTCCTAGTTGCTTCATTCTTCTTTTGGTGTGGTTGGCTTGCTTAGATGGGAATTCTTGGGGCAAAACTAGTGGTTCCTTGCCTTTCATCACCCATATTTGTTTAGACTTGAAATTTGATTTAGTTTTTGTCCTTGTGCATGAGGAGTGGGGTTGTGTAGTAGCTTTTGTCATCAAGGTGACCTCGATCTTTCCATTTGGTTGCAGTTGTCCTCCTCTGCTCTACGAAATTGATTGTTCCAATTGTGATGTTGATACTTTTTGAAGAGAATGGGGTTCCAACACTTGCATGAAGTGCCCATCAATAGGTGAGGAATGGTGCACACCAAACTCTGTAGTGCTTGCAAAGTGAGTTGTACTAGAATTAAAAGGGCCCCTACCTTCCAATTCAATTATTTAACATTGTTTTTCAACCCAAACCTAAAGCAATTTTTGCCACAGGTTTAAGTCAATTGCATGATCGTACAACCAATCCTGCCCTAATATCATATGTTCTGTAATGTCCTCATCATGGAAAACTAGAAACTTTACTCTCAAAGGGACATCCTTTAAGAGGATAGGAATTTCTACCTCACCAATACCAGGGGTTTCCATGCCTCCTAAGCCCACTAAATAAGCTTCTAATGGCTTAGCTTCTATGCCTAATCCTTTATACCATGAGTACCTAATTGCACTAATGGCATCTACCGAATTGATCAAAGCTTTGATCATCTTATTTTCCACACCATGTCCTAGCTCAACCGTGATGAATGGTCATCTATCTTTGATGCTCGCATGTGTACTCTTTTTGGTGCACATAGCCATGTGATATCGTGGGGCATTGGGATTGATGTCTAGGCCTTTTTTACTTAACTTATTTCACCTAATGCACTCTCTAACATCTGCCCGTGCTTCCTCTCTAACTCTTAACTCTTCTTCTTTTTGCTTCTTAGCATTGTTGAGTCTCATTAGTATATCCTCTTTAAGAAGTTCTTGATATAGCTTCACTCGACATCCACTAATATAGCTTGGCAAGATGTCACCTTCTAGAGTGGCCAATTGAAATGCACCACTAGTGGAAATTCCATTAATGACCATGGGTCCATATCCTTGTTTTTCCAATTTATGGGCATGTTGCTTTAGTGTATAGACCAACACTAGGTCTCCCTCTTTCAATGTTTTATCCTTGATGTGTGCATCAAAGCATGCCTTTTTTCCTTTCTTTGCATCATAGATGTGCGCTGCCACTCGTAGCCTAGTTTCACCTAAGCAGTCTAGATCAAATATCCTAGAGGATAGCTATTTTCCATTCCACTCATGTTCTTGTAATACTTTTAAAATTGGGATCAAGAAGTGTAATGGTAACACAACATTCTATCCAAAGACCATCTGAAATGGGGTGGCATTAAGTACTATTTTTTAGGCAACTTAGTAAGCCCAAATAGCATGATGAAGTTGTTTATCCCAATCAGAGCATTTATTAATTAATAGTTTTGTCAATACATTACATAGGATCTTATTTGTACTCTTGACTTTTCCATTAGCTTATGGATGATAGGACCAGACTTCTTATGTATCACCAAGAATTCTTGGGGAAGGTTTTCAATGACTTCATTCAAGAAGTGAATACCTCTATCACTTACTAACTCTATTGGTAACCCATATATGGTGAACACGTTCTCATGTGTAGTTTCTAAGATTCTCAAATAGTTTGATTCGTGAATGCACAATCTTAAGTAACCATCTTTGCCTCTTCAATATAGGTTGTCTCCTACTAAGGCATAATCCTGAGCCTCCTGCTCCATGCTTCATTTTGTTGCTATACTAGGCTCATTGGGTAGTGTTCCAAATCTCATGAATTCTACCAATGGAGCACTCCATTTTGGAGTTAATGGCATGTGATAAGGGTAGCATACTCAACTGGGGGTCTCTTCGAGCACACTGAACAATTCTTACTCCTCTCATGCATTCCTTTGTCCATACTAGGCCAATACACTCCTAAACGTTTCAGATTTTGCAATGTTCATTATTTAGAATAGTGATTTCCTAGAAATCCTTCATGGGCTAGTTGCAACCAACTACTAAGTTCATCCTCCTTGACACAACAAGCTAGTACCCCCCGTATCTTGTTTGTACATACTTCCTACCAATGTTTGATGTTCTTGTGATTTTATAATTTCATTTTGGTTCATTTTTACATTCTTATTTGTGGGTCCAAATGTTAGGACATGTATCAACTTATTTTCTCATTTAGGAACAAATTCTAAATGGAACAGGTAAGCATTGGGTAGTTCATCAGACATGCCTTGCGTTGACTCTCTTGAAGTGATGTGAGAAAGGTGATCTACCCTAAGGTGAGTCCTACCTTTCCTAACAACCACTTCAAAGCCGTATTCCATTAGTAAGAGGAACCATCTTACTAAGCATCCTATATTGCAAGGTTTATTGACCAAATACAATAAAGCTTGATGATCACTAAAAAACTTGAACTTGTTGGCTAATAGATAGTGTCTAAACTTCTTTATGGCATATACCATGCCTAAGCCTTCTCTCTTGATTGTTGTATAGTTTTGTTTGGCTATGTTTAACTGTTTGCTAGCAGATGCTATAGGAAAATCTAGATTTCGCCCATGGGTTGTGCTAGCACACATCCTATTGCGTAATTGGATGCATCTATGTGGACATGGAATGGTTTATTTCAATCAGGAGTGGTTAGTATTGGTGTTGTGCATAAACGTCTCTTCAGCTCACTGAAGGAATTTTTGCATTTGTCGTTCCACTCAAAATTTGTCAATAGGGCATAAAGAGGTTTAGTTATGATCACATACATGTGGATAAACTTGCGGTAGTATCCACAATGGCCCATAAAGGCTTGTAACTCTTTAAAATTCCTTGGCCTCTGCAACTCCACTATGGCTCTTACTTTGTCCTCATCTATTGATATTCCATTCTTAGAAAAAATATGACCTAAGACCTTACCTTGACGTACCATGAACACACACTATTCTAGGTTCAAACACACTTGATATTCTCTACACTTTTTGAAGATCTTTTTGAGCTCTAGGATGTGGTGTCTTCTTTCTTGGGAATGAGCACATAAATTGTCCACATATACTTCTAGGCTCTTTTGCAAGAACTCTTTGAAGACATGACACATGAGCCTTTGGAATGCTATACGTGCATTGATGAGCCCAAATGGCATCACACAAAATGAAAAGATTCCCCACTCTCTGGCGAAGGCCATTTTGTGTTGATCTTCCGTGGTAATGGCTACTTGGTTGTAACCTAAAAATCCATCAAGGAAGCTATAAACTTCCTTGCCTACAACACACTCTAGTAAATGTTCAATGATTGGAAGTAGATAGCGTTCTCTTATCATAGCAGCATTAACTTTTTTAAGGTTAATACACACTTGTAACTTTCCATTCTTCTTGGGCACCACTACAATGGGGAACACCCATTCCGTATGATGATCAATCTCATCGATAAATCTAGCTTCAATGAGTCTGTCAGTTTCTTCTTTTATTTTGGTTGCATGAGTGTCATTATATGTGTAAGGCTTCTGTTTGGTGGGCTTGGCATCTATCGTCATGGGGATCATATGAGACAATATTTCCGGATCTACCCCCTTCAGGTCTCTATAGGTCCATACAAACACATCCCTATATTCCCTTAATAAAGCTACAAGCTCTACTTCTTCTTCTTCACTTAGGTCTTCCCTATGTACGTACATCACTCTTCGTTCCCTTCCATGGTTACTACAATTTTTTTCATTTTTTCCTTATTATCATATGCTTCTCCTGTGATGGCCTCTCTCTTAGGCATTCATACCAAAATTTTCCAGTCTTCAGCTTCATATTTCTTGAAATTCTCTGGTACTTCAAATAATGATTCCTCCTCTACTTGTTTCACTACTTTTCTTTTCTTTTTCTTTTGACTACCTTCACTTTCCTCTCTTGAATTTATAGTTTTAATGCTTGTGAGAGGTTTTTTTTTTGGATAAATACTCCTATATTTTCTAGATAGTGCTCTTTTGAATCAAAGCAACTATCCATCACAATGGACTCTAGATTGTCATCATCCTCTTCTTCTTCTTCTATGACCTCATTAGAGTCACGCTCTTCCAGCAAAGGTTCACAAATGAACAAAGAGATATCATAACCCTCATCATCACAATGAGGCATCCACTATTCTTCATTGACAACAATGTCCATGGTGGCTAAGATTTTTCCCCAACCATGAGGCTCGAATTCCTCATCTGGAAAGATCATTGGTGTGAAGGATGGGTTTCTAGCCGATCTGGCTCCTTGAGAAGTTCCTTCTTCTCTCACTTTTAGGCGTCTTTCCTCTTCCTTTGCAAGCTTGCACATCCACAAGTGAGTATCTTCATGCATCTAGGATGGATCAGAAGAACTTATAGAATGCACATAAATTCAATCTTCTTGCACCTTGTGGATAGGATTCCATTGTAGGGGTGGTATATCTTTGAAGGTATAATCTTTCAGATTAACCTTGGTTGTGACTTCTAAGTGCAACAAGTACAAGGAGTTGATTCCAAATCTCGTACTATCTGCAGTTTTCGTAGGAAGGTCTTCGTAGGATCACTTCATAGATGTTATTTTTGCCAAGTCATATATAGCAAAGGTGTGTTCAAACTCTACACTATAAGTGGTTGGAGTTATCCCTTCTAACAGTCCTTGAGGTCTTTCAATATGGCCATCAACCATTCGAAGCTTCATTCTAGTAGGTCTTAATGTGGGTTTTCCCCATTGCTTCCACAAAGAGGTGGTCACACTCACAACTCCAACACCTGAATCTAAGATAGCTTTGGTTGTGTAACCTTGGTAGGTGATTGGAGGATAAGTATTACCTTCTTCACATTCACTCATGTCTCCTATTTTGTCTAGAGGCATATTAGGGACTTTTTGCTTAGAGTCTGCTTTTGACATATTGGAACCAAGTTGTGGAACCTGATTCAGCACATGTTTCCATAGCTCAGGTTTTACTTTGAGTAGCTCTTCTAAGGTGAGATGACATTGCACCATAGCGTTCTTATGACTTCAGTGTTTCTTGGAACCACTGAGTCTTCATTTCTTATCAGTATTGTGGGAGCTCTTGTTTGAAGGGATTCAGATTCCCATGGACTTCTGAATTATGGCTGCTCTTGTAAAGAATCATACTAAAAATCTAATCTTTTGTCTTCTTGTTGCTCTGCTTGGTCTCCATAAATAGATGGAATGTCTTGGGGAAAATAATCATAAAGATCGTCAATTTCAAGAATAGGAAGGGGATTACCTTTCTCCATGGCCCATTTCTCTTCTTGTATTTCCCAAAAGAACTTTTGAGAGTATTGTTCAATCAAAAGAGGTGTTCTAGCATCCATGGAATCAGGAACATAAACTTTTGTTGGTGGTCAGCTTCCTCTCTCAACAAATAGTTGAGCTTATGGAGGTAAAGAAACCTTTACCTTGTTTACCAATTGCTCTAATCTTTCTAGTAAGCCCTAGAAATGCAAACGTGGTTTGATAGAATTTGTTTGATTGAACAATTTATTGGCCTCGAGCATAGCCTGAGCTAGTTCTACCATTTTCATGCAAAATTTTGTCCTTTCAATCTCTAAATCTGCTCTAGGGTAACTCTTGTCTAGGTTCCTAGCTATTGGCCCTTCTTGAAGTTGAGCTTGGTAGGCCTTGAACATCATGTCCAAGCCTTTTGGGGTTTGATCTGTGAGAACAGACCCTGGTTGTGGTGTATTTACATTGAGTGGTGGGGTGGGATGAAGTGGAGTGGATGGAGTTTCGGCATGCGAGGGGTTTTGAGATGCAATGTCTGCAATTTTTATTTTTGCACTCTCAGGCTTTCTTCTATTTTTTATAACTTTCGGGCCCACTTAAGATTGGCCTTTTCTCTGGTATCCTTCCGGATTCTTGTTTTCCTCTTACTAAGCTCTCTTGATTCACTTGACTTTGATTGTTTAGCTAGTTTAGCCTATTTTAAGGTTTGTGCCCTAGTGACTACCTGTATAGGAGCCATGTTAATGCTACCTAAACTTGAATTCACCACTAAGCCTACCACATTGATGGGTGTGACCTTGGGCTCACTAGAGGGGTTCTTGGGACAATCTCTCAAGAGATGTTCTTTGGTGCACTTAGGACAAAAGCCATGTATTGTGATGGTTTGTCCGTGTCCCCAAGTCGATGGGTGGGAACATTCAGGAATGAAATGGTCACTTGGACATCTAAAACATGGTCCTCTAGGGTCTTGTCTTCTCATTTTTCTCAATTTGGGCCTAGAGTTAGGATTTGTATACATGAAATTGGAGTATTCTAGCTCCCAATTTGGTTCCATACATAGTGCCTCATATTGATAGGGATAAGTCTCACTATGCTCCAGTGACTCTGTGCAATATGCTTGTGGACTATCTTCATGGGTGTAGTTAGAACTTTGAGCATGAGGGTCATTTTATAAGACCAAAGGGGTCATCTGCACCAATGCTCTATTAGGTTTCTCCTCTATCATTGTGTACTTAATTTCAATCACATTGGTAGCAGTTCGTTTGTTAGGACTGCTCGTGGCCTATATTGTGCTTGATATTGCTATTGGTATTGAGGTTGATAATGTTATTATGGCCTATAATACAGGTATTAGTATTGGTTGTGATACCTACCCTATTGGTAAGGTTGCTACTAAGCTTGTCTGATAGCCTGCCTATTGTATGGAAAATCTTGAGCCATATGGTTTGTGTATTTTCTCTCAATAGTGCAATATGGACTATTAGGGTTTCCTTGGGGTTGAGCCATGATTGGGCAAACATTAGCCATGGGGTTTCCTCCATAGTTGTAACATTGTTTCACTGAGATGACCCTTGGTGTTTCTCTATTTTGAGCTAGCTTCTTGGCAACCCGCTCAGCTAGCTCATCTATCACAATGGAGGGTGTGGAAGTATGACTACTAGAGCTGTTAGAGTCCTTATAGAGTTTGGACAATTCTAACTCCTCACCCAAGTTGTCTTCTATGTCAATACACATTCTCAAGCATTGACCTAGTGTGATTGGCTCCTTGAGATATACATATGATCTAAGTTTCTCGCTGAGAATTCCATCTAAAAACAAGAAAACTTGTTTTGCTTGTGTAGGTAATTCAGGTGTGGGGCATCTTTCCATGTATTGTTTAAATCTATATCCAGCTAGCCAAACTATTTCTTAGGGTGTCTACTTGAAGTTGTGGATCAAGGATGGTGTTATGCCTGACACCTCTCTTGGAAAATTCTACGATGAATGCTTCTAGTAGTTGACCTATATTTTGGTAGTTGCAACTATTTAGGGATCGAAACCAAGCTAAAGTAGTACCCTTGAGGGTCAAACCAAATGCCTCGATCTAGGCGAACAAGTCCTCGACCTTTTCATCTCTTAACACTTTTTTGAACTTGGCCACATGATCATAAGGAGCTCCTGACCCCTCAAAGTAGTTTCTCATTGTCTTGACCACTTGAAATTTGAGAGGGTCTAAGGGTTCTTGGGTACTCTTGGGGTCTAGGTAATGGAAAATTGTGCTCATCCCTTTGATGCCTATGTGCTCTATGTCTCTCTCTTTCAAGTCTCACTTTCAAGCCCTGATCTATCTCTACCAATAGTGTGTGCAAAGCTTACCTCACGTCTCCCTCTAGCTATTTCCCTCTAGGTTTCATGAGCCTAGGATGGTCATGCTCCTTGGAAGCCATGGGAAACATTAGATCCTAGTGGAGGGAAAATCAATTTGCCCTTCCAAGTGTATGTATGCCTACCATGCTCTATTACCAAGAACATTCTCTCCAACATGTTATCCACATAGAAAACTTGTCTAATATCTCAGGATCTTTGAATTCGTAGATAGAGCCCACCAATTTCGCTAAGTTGATCTTGCTTTAATCTCCAAAAAGCTTCCTCCGTTTCTCTATCAAGAATAGTTCTATGTTTTTGTTGTCTTGGGGAACCCACTTTGGGGTGATCACTCTAGTCAAGACGGATTTTCCTCAAGGAGTCTTGGGTTCTCGTCCTAGGTCTCCTTGCTCTAGGTGTCCTATCTCATTCTCGAGAATGACGTTTCTGAACTCATCTATCATGTCTCGTAAGTTGGTAACCACATACATGGTTCCTTGCTTATCAATATATGAACCTTTTTTGAATTTAACTACTAGATGTTAGTTCAAAGGGTTGATTAGGATTTTTGAGTTGGACAATTGATCCCCTCAGACCATCCTCATATATGCATGCACCTAATCGGTTGGTTCTAATATATTCCAATTGCATCTTATAGGGACCTTTTGGTGTCTGTAAATAGGCAATGCCTGAGCTGCCTATGGGTCTCTCCATGCTAAAAGACATTTCTAAATCAATCATTTTTTAACTTAGCACGTAGGGATAATCACTCAGTTGTTGTGCCCACGACCTAGCTGTGTGATTGAAACTAGCTTTAGATGATCTAATGCTTTGTCTATCCTTGCCTAGGTGTGTACTTGATCTAAGATTCATAAGCCTTGACAAAGAGTCCAAAATTTTCTGAGTACAATCTCCTTGCAAAGAATTGACTAAGGGGATTAAGAATGCTTACAACCTCAAGTCGATTCTCAATTGATGGCACTTGAATGCTCATGACACACATTCCCAAGCTTGCAATGCACTTGCTATCTTTCTATAAAATCCTTGAATGGCTCTCAATGGACCTATAAAAGTCCCAAGATTAGAACAAGTTTTAACTCTAATTTATTTGATAGACAGTTTGATTCAAGCATTTTTAAAGACCCATTTTTCCCCTTGTATTGTTGAAAAATCCTCTAGACTCCCTTGGCTTCCTGATTCCACTTGAAGGTCAACTTCAAATTAGCCTAACTTTCCAATGCACTCTAAAGCTCAAAAAACAAAATTTGGATGAAAAAGTTATCTCAATTTAGGCTCTTAGGGATCAAAACAGTCGAACAAGATTTTATGAGAAAATCATGATTTTGAGTGACAATCAGGATGCTGAACAACCCAAAAATCATAATTTTGACTGACAATTGTGATATTGAACAACCTAGAAATCATCATTTTGATTGACAATCGCGATACTGAACAACCCAAAAATCACGATTTTGACTGAAAATCATGATAATGAACAACCCAAAAATCATGATTTTGATTGACAATCATGATATATAACAACCCAGAAATCACGATTTTGAGTGACAATTGTGATGTTAAGACACCTTGAAAATCATGATTTTGACAAAAATTATGATGTTGAGACACCCTAAAAATTGCGATTTTGCGAGTGACTTGAGAATCGCGATTTTGAGAATGACTTGAGAATTCCGATTTTGAGAATGACCTGAGAATCACGATTTTGAGAATGACCTAAGAATCACGATTTTGAAAATGATTTTAGGTGGGAACTTCCAATACTAAGAAAATTGTGATGCTTAACAAAAATTTGAATTTTCCACAAAATCACAATTTTCACTACAGAATCACGATTTTGTGAGATTTTTGACGAGAGCTTTGAATTTTAGTGTTGAGGCCTGCGCCTTGTGCAAGGGGTCACAAAAATCACAGAAACTTGTACACACAAACACTTTGCCTCCCTCTCTGTATGTCTCTCTCTCTCTCTCTCTCTCTCTCTCTCTCTCTCTCTCTTGCATACACACAAATGAGAAATGAAGTGAAAATGGGGAGTATGTAATTGAAAACAAAAATTTTGTGAAAATGAAGATGGGGCAAGATGGTGATGATGATGATGATCAAGGTGGAGAAAAAAATCAAAAAAATAACAAAAAATGACTTTTTTTTACCTTTCAACATCGCAAATCTACGATCTTACCATCACAATGTTTGACCTCGAGCAATGCTCCCCAGCAACAATGCCAAAATTTGGTGTAGCCCAAGCATGAGCACCAACTCCATTACTTGTTAATGTGTGGAGATGTGAAGAGAATATGAAGATCGTGAGCAATTGTGGTGAGCAAATGTGAGTGACAGTCACATACATGCATGCACACACACATACACACAAGGCAAGATAACAAAGATTGGAATAATGGTTTGCTTTCAATTACAAAATAACTCTATTAAAAAAGCTTCAATCTCTACCAAGCCAACCCCAAAAATGAGCTCTCTAGCTCTTTTAATAGTTTTTGACTAGTTTTGGCCTTGTCCAAACCTAGTGTTCGGTCTAATTAAAAATTAGGTTCGAGGACTTATTTGAGGGACCAAACGGAATCAAAAAATTATGAAAATTGATTCACAAGTACTTCTAAACTCCTCAAGCTTGAGGACTCCTTGGCTTGAACAAAATGGAGTTGCAAAAATGTGAAATGATATTTACAATGGTTTTTACTGATCAAAATCATTGTTTTTATAGGGGTTTCTTTTGAAAATTTGACATATACTTCTTTGAGCTCCCTACATGCTCCCTCTTCTTATGCTTCCACTTCTTTGATGCATTCCTGCACCTTGTGATTGACCTTGAGTGTCAACAAGATGGGACATGAATTATCAAGACAATCAGATCAAATAGAGAAATTGCACGAGAGTAGATTACAAGTTGTAGTTGGCATCTATGTGACAAAGAGAAGGCAAAAATCTTATTCTGATGCTCATATCAAGGATAAGGGACTTAGAGAACGAGGTCTAGTATTGATGTACACACTAAAACAACATGAAAAAAAACTATAACAATGAGGGTATGGACCATTACTAATAAATAGAACATCAACAAGTGGAATCATCAACCTCGCCACTATCGATGGAGACATCTGACCCAACTACACGTGGTTGTAGGGTAAAAAAGTATGTGGAGCCATTGATAGAACAAATGCTAGAAAACTCTTACAATCACAGAATCAAATGCGAGAAGAGGAAAGAATATGAGAAGAAGCCAGAGTAGAAGCATTAGAATGAATACGAAAAAGAAAGGAATGGATCCAAGAATATGATGAGATGTACTTACAAGGAGAAGAGCCTATTCCCATGGAAAATTACCACACTAACCAAGTAAAAACCATATTGAACCTTAGACGACAACCATACTTAAAACTAGGGAGTGCTAAAGAAGAGTACCAACTAGTGGATTCATTAATTAACATAGGGGCAGGTCTAAGCAGTATCGGAGCTTCCTTAGCAAAGAAGCTAAAGGCACAAATCATCCCAATTAAAGCTCACATGATAGGAATTGGGGGCAACATCATTGAGTGCCTAGGAGAAGTATACATGTCTTTACATTTAGGAAATAATATCATGCAATAGAGGCTCTTAGTCTGTAAAGACTCAGACCTTTTGGAAGAATTGGTCCTGGGACAAGGTTGGATTTTTTGAATTCAAAGTCACTTTTCACCTAGCTAAAGGATATATATATTGGAAAAAATAGCTCATACAGAAGTCTTTAGCCCACTCCGTGAAAAACCACTACAATCAGCATGTAAAGGAAACCATAGTGACACAATTCTAGACGAACATACAAAAGAAACCCCATCAAAGCCCTTATTGGTCGATTCTACTCTTCTACTTCAACACGAAACCAATGAAACACCTTGTTCTCTCTTATGTGAATCATCTATCCCTTCTTCTTTAGAGACTATTCCTGAGCGAATTAGTGAGGTTGTTCATTCTAAAGAAAATTATGACACGATTACTATTGAAACTCCCTTGAGAACAACTCAAAAAGAACATCGTCAAAGCATGAAACAAATATGGATTTGTAAGGATCAACTTCAACAAAACAAATGCAAGGAGAACCTAGAACCACACAACAACCCTAAAAGATGAGGAGCTAAGAAGGATCAAAGCTTACTACAAGATGAATCAAAGATAATACAAGTATGGATACCTAAACAATTAATGGATGCTCAAAGATCACAAAAGCAAGTGTGGATCCCAAGGAAGACAATGGAAAAAGTGAAGGAAGAAATAAAAACTTTAGACAAAGCTAATTGCATTGTAATCAAAGCCATCAAAGCTAAACATCAAGACAATAGATGAAGAGCATCAGCATAGAAAAAGAAGATTAAAAAACAAGACAAATACATATGGAGAAATTAAGCTAAGGACCAAATGTTAGAATCCAAACAAAATACAAGAAGGAAGGATCAGAGCACACACGGTGTGGAGACCAAAAGTATAACGAAGATTGCATCAACTCGACATGCAAAATAAGTCTTGCACTCATGTTGAGCTAAATGCACCAAGAGTATGCACTATAGGGCAACATTACAAGGCCACACATTCGACACACAGCTTTATCAATCGGTTTAGTGGTGCACATTTTTTGGTGCAAAAGAATCCACATACTTGGATAACTAGCATGTATCTCATATGATCACTCCCTTGTAAAAGTCACTTTACCTTTTATCCTTGTAAAAGGTCCTATTTTTAATGCACTCCTCTCATGAAGAGTTAGTAGGAATCAAATCTTGGGTTACTTGGTAGATGATTGATGAGATCATAAATCTTATAGTTTAGGACTCACTTTTGTGGTGAGAATTTGAATTTGAATTCAAATCTTGACTATAAAAGTGGATCAAGAAGGACTCGCATCATGAAGCTTGACTAAGAGATCCTTTGAGAGGGATACTTTGTGATTAGTGAGCTCATTCCATAACTCCTTCACTACCCTTCTCAGACCTTCTTCTCAGTGCAACTACATACTTGATTAATAGGCTCCCATCCAAATCCTTGGATGGAATGACACCCTATGAGGCATGGAATGGTAGGAGACCCTCATTGGACCATTCTAAAATTTTTGGATGCATTTCTTATGCACATATACCCTCACAGATTAGAGGGAAGCTTGATCCAAAAGCTGAAAATTGTATATTCATTGGGTATGACCAAAACTAGAAGGGATGTAGGTTGTACAATCCCACTAACAAAGGATTTACAGTTAGTAGGGATGTGGTGTTTGATGAATATAATTCATGGTTTGAAGATGGTTCTAGGGAGATCAAGTTACCTTATGAATTGAAAAGTGATTTTCCAAATCTCACTCAAGAAGATCAACAAATACCAAAAGATGTCAATTCAAAAGATGAAGAACAGATTGACTTCAAGGCTTGGAAGTCAAAAGGCAAGACCAAGTTCAAGTAATTAGAAGACATTCTAGAGTCCTCCAATCAAGCACTCAGAAGATCTCAAAGGGAGAGTAAGAAACCCATAAGGTATGGCTATGACACATCACTAGTCACCAAGCATTCTATGTACATGACTAAAGACTATATGACAAAAGAACCTTCATCATTTGAAGAAGCCAATAAGAAGAAAGAATGGAGAGA
This sequence comes from Ceratopteris richardii, assembly GCA_020310875.1. NCBI lineage: Eukaryota > Viridiplantae > Streptophyta > Polypodiopsida > Polypodiales > Pteridaceae > Ceratopteris > Ceratopteris richardii. The sequence continues at coordinate 121,598,687 of CM035431.1, forward strand.
AGCCATGCAAGAAGAAATTGAAACACTTGAGGAGAACAACACTTGGGATTTGGTTCCCAAGAAACCAAGTATGAAGGTAATAGGATCCAGGTGGATATATAAAATCAAGAAGAATTTAGATGGTTCTATAAATAAGTACAAAGCAAGGCTAGTGGCAAAGGGGTTTGCTCAAACCCATGGAGTGGATTATGAGGAGACTTTCTCACCTATGACTAAGATTCCAACCATCAGGGTCTTGGTAAGTGTTGTTGCTTCAAAGAATTGGAACCCATATCAGTTAGATGTTAAGAATGCATTCCTAAATGGATGGATCTCAGAAGAAGTTTACATGGCTCAACCACTAGCGTATGAAGAAAGGAAAAACCAGGTTGTGTATGCAAGGTAAGAAAAGCACTCTATGGTCGAAAGCAAGCTCCTAGAGCTTGGAACCATAGGCTTGTCACATATTTGCAAGATCAAGGATTTGTTATTAGCAAGGCAGACTCTTCTTTGTTCATAAAGAAGACTAACTTTGAAATTATTTACTTATGTGTTTGTGTGGATGACATTATCATTATAGGGGATGATGCCAATGGCATCAAGCAAATCAAATCTCAAATGATGGAAGAGTTTAAGATCAATGACCTTGGTTTGTTAACATACTTTCTTGGTTTAGAACTTGTATATACATATTCTAGAATCTTTATTACTCAAAGAAAATGCATTCATGATATGCTACTGAAATTCAAGATGGAGAACACCAAAATTGTAGGTACACCCATGGAACTAAACCACAAACTTAGCATGAGGGAGCACTCCTTGTAGATATAACAGGTTACCAAAAGCTTGTTGGGAGTCTCAACTATGCAACCCTAACAAGAGTGGGCATATGTTATGGAGTAAGTACATAAAGCCAGTTTATGCATGCACCAAGGAAAGCCCATATGGAAGCTGCCAAGAGGATCCTAAAATATCTAAAGGGTACCATAAATGAAGGGTTGTTTTATCCATTCAATTCTGATTTGGATATCAAGATGTATTCTAATGCAGATTGGGTTGGCTCCAAGGATGATATGAGGAGCACTTCTGGCTACTTATCTTTTATAGGTTCAAAGATAATATCATGGTCATCAAAGAAGAAGCCAACTATGGCATTATGATCTACAGAGGTAATATATAGAGGCTTAGCAAATGCAACACAAGAGGCTATGTGGCTCAAACTACTCTACAAAGATTTGGGGTTATATTCTTATACTCCAATGATTTTTTGGAGAAAACACTGGTTCACTTCATCTGACTGCTAATCTTGTATATCATGCAAGGACTAAGCACATTGAAGTGCACTATCATTATGTAAGAGAGAAATTACTTAGCAAGGACATCCTATTGTCCTATGTATCAACTCATTTGCAATGTGCAGATATGCTCACAAAATCCTTGGATGCAAGTAAAATGAACAGGTTCAAGATGATGATTGGTTTATAGAACATCAAGGAGGAATAAAGACCAAGCATGTTAGGCTTGAGGGAGAGCTGTTGGTGCAAAAGAATTCAAGCCTACATACTTGGATAACTAGCATGTATCTCATATGATTACTCCCTTGTAAAATTCACTTTACCTTTTATCCTTGTAAAAGGTCCTATGTTTAATGCACTACTCTCACGAGGATTTAGGAGGAATCAAATCTCACGTTACTTGGTAGATGATTGATGAGAGAATAAATCCTATAGTTTAGGACTCACTTTACGGTGAGAATTTGAATTTGAATTCAAAGCTTGAGTATAAAAGTGGATCAAGAAGGAGTCACATAGTGCAACTCGACTAGGAGATCATTTGAGAGGGATAATTTGTGATTAGTGAGCTCATTCCATAACTCCTTCACTACCCTCACATTTTTCAATTGAACATTGCCGATTTCGTTGTACTATTATGTGATTTAATACATACACACTGATCATATCTCTACTTCACTTCTCTACCATGACCATCTTAGAACAATGAACTTCTCAAGCTTTTTCTCAATGCATGATTGATCATTTGATGTGATTTAAAGTGATATAGAATCAAAATACTATCTACTTCATAACTACAAAGTTTCATTGTTATTGTCTTTCCCAGTCATGAGATATCTTCATATCTTTGCTCTCTAGTCTGCACATTGAAGCACCGAAAATGTTGGGCAAGTCCTCTAACTTGCTAAGCATCATTCTCAGTGTGTAGTCCATATTTTTTATTTAAATAACTCATCTACTCAACATGTGCAGAGACTAAAACAACAAGTCTATAATCTTGGTTCAACCTTCTACTTATCTATTTTGATCCATTGATTAGAGGATCATGTTTCAAAGCACATAGGTGATTATTTGTGATCAATAGGAAGCTAAAGGGGCCTAGCACACTCTCCACAACTTGTTCTTGGTTGGTGTGAAGCAAGGTTTTGCAGTACCATTTCATCTCTAGAATCTATCCACCATCTCTCCAACACACATTTCCTCCCAAAGAATATGAATTAAATTGCACAATAGTATTCTAGAAAATTTCACTAACACATACTAATAATTCATTTGTCTATGTCTAACTTTTATGTTTTCTTTTAGAGATAGAAAAATAAGAAAATGAAAAAAAAAATACTCATCAAGTATCATGCTCAACTCCAACTTGTGAGAGGGGAGCACGTTAGCGATGCAAGCATGTATAATACTATAGACATGAGACTAACTAAAAATTCTATTTCAAGTGTAGATGGCTTTTGATGATGCTGAAGTGGCCCAACAAGAGGAAATCTTGGAATTTCCATTGGAAAGTGCGGTCAAAGCAAGAGGACATTGGTTTCGAGAAGATCAACCCATGGGTGATCATTTATTTTTTATCACCATTAGAGCCATGGATAGGGATCACCAATTCCCTATGATGTCTCAAGATTTCAAAGTATTGCATGAGCTCCCATAGACAATAGATACATGGGCAAAAGCTAGCATTAAGGGATTCATAAGGCTACCAATCTATAACCCAGATTTTGAAAGATGTACACAAGTAATGAATACCCTACACCGTGCATTGGATTTGCCAACAATACTTGATGCTAGAGTGATGAATTTACATGGTGAGTGGAAGACAATCAAATTTATGCAAGAATTGATCAAAGAAGCTTTTAGTTGGACAAAAGGTGGACTCATAGACCTAAAAGATGAAAGCCATGAAGCAAAGAAAAGGAAATTTTTGGAGATCAATAGTTGATATAGATGAATCGGTGCAGTTGGTAATTCAACATTTTTTCTTCCCAAATATGCATTGATACACAACGTCTCAAAAAATAGTAGTACAATTACTCTCCCATGGGGTAAAACAAGTAGGGAATCAAATTAATGTAACACCATATGTGCAAGAACAATTGTTTGAAGTGAAGAAGAAATGGGGAAATAAGACATTTCTGAATGGAAGTACAGCATTGACAATCTTGATATACCATGCATTGAGCATTGGAGAGCATCTGAAAGAAATTCCCTCAACAATAGAAATGGCCAAATATGTGAAATCGGCCACCGTTTCTAAGAAGAAAAGAGGTTTGGTGATTATGGAAGAAGCAAGCACAAGCTCGAATCCACTAATGCAAGGTGCAAAAAGGATGCAAGAAGAAATGGCAATGGATGTAACATTGTCATCTAAAAGAACACATCTAATTTTGAAATCAACTCTAAGGCAAGGAACACCCATTATGGAAACAGAATTACAAGAAGCCCTACAAGCAATGCATGCATATATGAAAGGGTAGGTGAACCTTCTGGTACAGGGTCATCACTATCGCCGTACAAGTGACATAAAGAAAAATCAACCAAGTAAAAGGCTATCTCAAATGGTCAGATACAAAGAGTTGGGTTTGACGAACTCAAGCTCATCTTCAAAAACTCAAGACAACAAAGAACAGTCCACTATGAATGTGAATCTTCAAATAGAAACAAATGATGACGGCAGATGGGATGAGTTGGATCAATTGGTGATCGATAGGAGAGAGAAAGTGAAGAGAAAGATGATGATAAAGACGTGGTCAATGAAGAAAAATAAGAAGAAACTCATATAGGAGATGTATATAAACTTTTGTGAATGATACCACAAGACTACAATTCAAAGAGATCATCATTGAAGGTCCAAAAATAATGGTGCACCCAAAAGAAGAATCCCAAGAAGAGAGATAGAGGTAAAGAGGACTTTCAAACCTATCAAGGTAGTAGCAGAGCCTTCCCCAATGGAGAGCCTTCCCCAATGGATGTTACACATGAAGGAAGTTGTTCCAAGATAGACAAAGTTAGAGAGGTTGAGCCGAAAGTTCAACTTCAAATCAGCCAGCCCTTTAATGAAACTCTACATATCAATAAAGGCAAAGATGTATTAATGGGAGAAGAGCCAGTAATACCATAGACAGGGCTCAATGTGGATGTGGCCCAATTGAAACCAGTAGTCAAAAATATGATCCAAATAGCCATGGACACATAACAATAATTAATGGCAAAAGAAAAAGAATACAAACAAGTCAATGTAGAGAAAGGATAGTTCAAAGCTTTAAGTGAACGATTGTCCGATCAACTAATGAAATAACAATTTGCAGTTACCAAAAAGGAAGAAGAATTCATTGAGAGGTCTAGAGAAATTGGTAAGTTAAAGGAAGAAAATTCTCAATTGCAAAGTCAACTAATGGAAACTGCAAAGAAATATGAAGCCATAGAAGCAAAGAAAACACGACTAGCTAATAGAAGCAAGCTTCTTGAGACACAAATCAAAGTGTACATGGACGAAGTTGACACGCCGCATCAGAAATAAAGACTTGATGACTTTGATTTTATTGAATCAACCTATGGAAGCATCAGGAACTATAGGAGAAGACATTGTTAAGCTATGAGCACAACTAGAAAGCTATGCTCATCAACTCAATCAAGAGAAAACATTGCATGTTCAATGGAATCAAAATGTATGCAAGATACAAATGAACTACAAGGTAAATGGAAAGAAGCAGTGTCAAAGTACAATGAAGAATGCAAACAAGATGCAGAATAGCTCGCCATTGTTTGTGAAAGCAAATTAAAGAGCTCAAAATGGCCATAGCACAAAATCAAGCAAAAGATAAAATCATTGCAAGACTACATGCTCACTTATCACAACAAATAAACATGGGGACACCAATAGTTCCAAGCTCTCAAGTGGCTACTGAGGAGACTGAGAAATAAGCCAAAGAGAGCAAGCACTACTAGTGTCCCAAACTCACACACAATTTTGAAGATGTCGTGATAAGAGTAATGAAAGAGACCAAAATCAAGGGCAGAGACTTAGAAAGCATTATGCAGCCATTCAATGTACCATATAGGATCATGAAAGAAGAAAACATTATTACATAAAGAAAGCAACCTAGAAGGATCCAGACCAAGACTTGAATCTCAAGGCAACAACCTTCTCTTACAGTCAAGAAGAATTTGAAAAGGCCGATCCTATCGAGAGAAGAAAATTTTTGGAGAAAAATCCTACCTTGCAGGTGCACTGGCAAGAGGCACCATATCTATTACAAGTAAATCCTTCTTTTTGCCCAATACCATGTCAAAGCACATGGATAAAACTTTGGGAAGAATAGCATAATGGAAAGCTAAATAATCAGTGGTTCAATTTTACCTTGCTATCGAGCCCGCCACATAATTATCTATTGATTGAAGAATACATGGTGTGAACCATAGAGTTTTGGCTATCCAGATATGCCTCTGTACAAGACATAGCAATGAAGATGACAAATAAAGTGCTCAATATGCTTCTCATAGTACTCAAAGTTTTTAAACATGTTGAGTACACATTTTTTAATTTTATCAGCATTACTCAAGGCATTGAGGCCTAAATTCTTTATCTCAGTGTCACGTCAAGTCCACTCATAATAATGGCTATATACTCTAAATTAATGTTTTTGTCGAGCTTGTATATGCAAACATTTGAAGAAGTCTTTTTCACAAGATTTTTTGAAATAGACTCATAAATCTTTTGTAAAATGTCATCAAACTTAAATGCTCGATTATTTGCCTACAAATTGAGTTTCTTTTATTGATCATCGACAAGCACTACATGATGGAACAAAATCAGCCTAGTGGAAAGAGATGATGATTTGTAAAGCCAACTTACTAAATCATACAAAAAGGACAATAGTTCAAACCTTCTCACATTGCCAACAAAAGCCTATAGGGGATGACAAAGTTCAAGAGGAGGGATGTGTGGACGGAGAATCAAACAAGAAAAGAAGAAGAAGAAAACCAAAACAAAAAATGGTTCAATAAAGAAGCTCACCCTTTGTCCAAAGCCTTGCAGGGGTGCAAATGAGGCTAAAGAAGGCACAAGGGAAGAAAAGACATAGGCCAAAAGAATGCAACAGGTCTGAAGGTGTGAACAAAGATTTATAACAGGACCTTTGAAGCACCACCCATACTAAAAGAGATACAATGTTTATCGATGGGTGTGTCAAGAATCCTGGTGTGTGAATAAAAGGAATATTAAGGGGCAAACAGAAGCATTGGACTAAAGCTCGAATAAGGTAACACATTGCTGATGAATCTTTAAGGCCTCCTTAATTGTTGGTGATGTGTAGTTAAAAATACACACATGGAAATTACAGCATCAAGTCAAACAAAAGCAAGTTCGCAAGAGGGGTTGCAGGACAACAAGCCTCATTTGCCATATGTATCTCAAGTTCAGCCACTTGTTGTGTGTCAAGAAAACCCATAGAAGCCTATCAAGGGACAAAAGAGACTTAGAGGGGGAGAGGGTTGCAAAAGAAAGAAGTGAAGAAAAGCAGGCCCCAAAAATTTTCTTTTTTTAAGCCTATTTTCTTTCAAAATCCTTTGTAAAACTTCAAAGAACCATGTAAATGCTCTAGAGGAATCCTCTAGATGCATGATTCTTGAACATTGTAACATTAACCTTGTACAATATAGGATTTTAGTGATTTATAGGAAAAGTGCCAGTCTCCTATGTGAAAGGACCATTTTTAGGGTACATTTATATAAGTCACTTTGTGACACTTTATAAAGACTTTTTTTTTGTCATTGTGAAAGAACAAGCTAAAAAATTCGAATTTGCTTTTTCTTGCCTATGTAGCTTCTTCTTCATGAGCTTGTATGTGTGTGTGATGCTTGAAATGTGTGTCTAGAGTTGTTGTCTACCCCTTCGGCTTCTGTTTTCATCATTGTGAGGTGTGTGTGTGTGTGTTTGTGTGTGTTGCTCTAGTACGATGGTAAGCACCACGTTAAGAAGCTCCACCTCCTTAATGTCAATCCACAGAAGAGATAGGAGTGATATGAAGATCGTGAACGCAAGATGTAGTGAGAGTGAAGGTGAGAAGCATGGAGATGCACACACACCTACACACACACATGTAAGAGACAAACAAGACACAATGGAAGATAGGAAATAGACTATATCACTCAAGTTGTTATGAAGAAAGTGAAAGGAGTGAAAGGGCAGACATCAATAATCTGATTTATAATTTATATAGTTTGTAAATAAACCCATGTAGAAGGTTCTATTTTTAGAAACAATTAGTAAAGTAGTGATTAGAATAAAGGTCATTGTATACCACAATTTTTGATATTAAAAGCAAAGGCTTTCTACAAAAGTTACCAAATTTTACTTTCATGCATGCCTTTTTGAAGCTGCTCTCATGTAACCACTATTTCGACATAATCAAAAATTCCTATAAATACATGTACTATGTGGGTTGTCGAAACAGAGTGCATGGGGGAAGATTGTACCCAATATTGTGATCTGTCTTGTCGCCTTGCATATTTATTTTATATGTGTGTTTTCAACATTAATAACCTCTGTGTCTGTGTAAGTTAAGATCCTGATAATAGTGGTATCAGAGCTCTGTGTGCATCACTATGGAGGGGTCTATTCTGTTTGTTTTGTCCTTTGTTTGTTGTTTGCTCTCTGTTTTCGGTTCCGAATTTGATTCCAATTCTGGCGGTTCCGGTTCCAATTCTCGTTTTTATTTTTTATTTCGATTCGGATTCTAATCCTGATTCTAATTCTTTAGTTGCAATTCCACAACTAGAACCTACCTTTACACCTACATTTACTCCTTCGGCTTTCTCCCTACATTTACTCCTTCGGCTTACTCCCTACATTTACTCCTTCAACGTGCTCCAAGGCATCAACTAAGGCATAGAACTTAGGCATAACTAAGGCATTACTTTGGCATATTTGGCACCCATGGCTCCCTTGGTGGTTGTTGGCTACATGCAAACCAATTTTAATTTATGAGTGGCAATAAGGAGTTTTAAATTCACCAAGGAGGATTTGAACCCACAACCTCACTCACACAAGGGAAGTGTTTTACCACTACACTATCTCTTTGTGTTGTCACTCTAGTTCTTTTTTCTTATATTTAACACAAATTTCATCTCTTTCTTACTTTTTCAATTATCAAGAACAACCCTTTCTTTTTACATTTTAATTCAAGCAATCTCAAAATTGCTTTTACATATCTACCAAGAGGGTTTTGTTCTTTACATACCCATGGACCTTATGAACACCATGGAGGATTTCGGTGAGTCACCTCTACCCGAGGTAACACTCGAGCAATATCTCGAGCTCCTACGGCACAAACTTGGAGGCACTCAAGATGAGATCTGACAACATAACGAAGTACTTTAGAAGATGCAATCTGATGAAGATAACCTTATGAGGGTGGGAAAAACAATTGTCTCTGTCAAATTGGATGGCACACATTCCAAGATTGGTGTTAAAAATTACCAATTTCTAAGGTTTGATAGCTGTAAGGATGGTCCATTAGTTATTTCATGGTTATCACAATTTGACAATTTTTATACTAATGAAACATATGTTGAAAGTGAAAAAGTTAAATTTGCTACTAACTATTTAGTAGGAAAAAATCAACTCTGGTGGAATGTCCTACATCATAGTACAGATCGTCCAACCACGTGGAAGGCTTTCCAAGATAAAGTGAAGGATTCTTTTCTTCCTCCTCAATATCATTTACATGTTTGATGTGCATGGACAACCTTTACATGGGAGGGTGACACAGTCACTACGTACACGGAGCGGTTCTGGCAAAATTTATTATTGGTTTGAATGCTTGAAGATGTACCGGAGGATAGCTCGCTGCGAAAATACGAAGATGGTTTGGAGGTGGGAATCCAAGCTAAGCTTCACACCCTATGGCCTACAATCCTCAACAAGGCTATCTCTTTTGCCTATGATGCAGAGAAGGAGTTATAGTCCATAACCAAGTCGATATGTCTATAACAACCATGCCAACGACCACTTTTTGTTAAAGCCATGTTTCCTATGAAGCGTAATTTTGATGCCCCATCTTACTCTAGTTTTCCTCATCCCCCACAATCCAATTACTCAACTACATGTGCTGCTTCATCTCTCCAACCTAACAAACCACCTACACTACAAACTTCAAAGGTGGATGCCCAACAGAAGCGACCATGTATCACGTATTGGAATTGTGGTAAACCTGGACATACAAAAATGAAGTGCCAATTGTGACCTCTTCACATGAAACCAGTTGTAGTTCAATTACATAACATGGAGGCCCATACTGAAGATAGTTTCTCTTGTTGATGGTGACTCAACAACTAGACATGCTTCTTCGTGGTGACAGGTGGATTGGGTGTCTGTTGGAACATGGATATATTCACCTGGCCTTGACATTAAGTGGATACATTGAGGGTCAAATTGTGGAATTTGTTTTCTCTTTAATAAATGAAGTGCTTCTATTGTACCCACTGACTTGACTAGTTCATTGGAACCTTCCATGAAGGAAGCTTCAAACCCTCTGCTGGCTAGTTCTTGTTTTGAAATTTCCTTACTCTGCTATTCTGAGATCCATCTACTTGCCCACACAACTTGTGTATTGCGATATAGCTTTTGAATGGCAATCGTGTATGCGACAGTGTCTAATGTATCCTCCTCTCTTGTACTAGTGTCACCTTGAGCTTCAATTTGTTGCTCTTTGTGTTCATGTTGGTCATCATCTTGAGAGTCTTGACTATGTTGGCTCTCTTCATCGTCACCGTCTTCATCATTAGTCACTATTTGATCTTCCTTATCTGAGCTTGATACTACTTGTTCACACCCTTGGTCAGGTGGAGATTTGGGATAGCTTGGTTGTTCATATTCTTGTGAGAAAAATTGTGCCTTTGAAAATTGAAACTCACTAGAAAATGCATCTTGCATCTCAAAATCTAACGTTGTGTTGAGAGGTTCTACCTCTAGGTTGGGTATTGGAAATGTAAATGCCTCTGCACCAATGGTGGTGAGGGCTTCTCTTACCTCTGCAATAGTGTCTTGAGTGGTAGTGATAGGGGTGGCTTCAGAGGTTATCACTGCACTAGTCATACCTCCAGTGGTGATGGGGCATGATAGGCGAATGCAAATAGGTGGTATTGGTGCTAGGGGCTCCACTGGAGATTTTTGTGGGGAAGGTTGAGTTGATGGTGATTCTTGTACCCATAAGCATGGGATCGTACCTCTCATATGCTTTCTTTCCCTTGCCTTGATTGACTTACGGGCTTTCTTGGAAGTGCCTTTAAATCACTTTAACTCTTCACTGGTCATGGCATGCTCGATAGGGATATCAGAGGCTAGGCACATATATACAATCCTAGTGATTGCAAAACATCCATGGATGACTCTTTTTCATGCCCATCTCTATTGTGCCAAATACAATTGCTCTTGAATCCAATTAGCGAGATCAATGTTTTGGGGTCTCGTATTTGCTAAGTATTACCCAAACCAAATATGTTTATGTGGTATCGTAAAATGGCCCTGGGCCGGGAAGGTGAAGTGCTACATACATACACATAGTGGTTTTGATAGCTTAGGTGTAATAGCAGAAATATCTACCCACTTGAGAATGTCTCCTTTCTTCATTGGCTCTGGTATGAGCCTCTCCCTTTTCATCGATTTTTGTGTGTCATGGATCTTAAGTGCAGCTCTGATGAGATTTTCTAAGAGATAAACTTCTTGAAAGGGGCATTTGCAACTAGTGAGGGGTTTGGGGAGAGGAGCGCTAAAGTATTCTAAAAATCCTGCTCTCATCCAAATTGGTCGTAATTTTTTTCCATTCTAAAGGGCATTGAATTCTCGAGAGAAGAATTGATATCTTCCCCACATGTCACCAGTAAATCATAGCATTGCTTCATAAATGTGGTTTGTGTTGGCCAAAGGTCTTGCTAATCCCTAGAACCAGTGGGAGTTGTTGTGTTCTTTCTCGGTCCTTCAGATGGGAGGATCATCAATAGGCATCCGCCCCATGAAGTCTTGGAATTCTAGTGGTTTCATTGTCGAATGGGATTCGGCCAATAATTCACTGCTGGTGTGATGGTGCTAGCCTCGGAGGTTCCTTTGGCTTGCATGATGATCTGAATGTGTGTGTAAATGTTCTACAAAAGGATAACACATTATTATGGAAATTAATTATGATCCCAATAAAGTGAGATCACAATCCCTTTCCATAACCAATGCATAACCTATGTAGCCATGTGTTGTGAGGTGATTGATGTAATGCTCTCCCAGTAGCTAATGCAGATCACTAGACATCCTACATGTTCTGAATAATGCATACATTGCTTTCTATGAGATATCATTACAAGTGATTGTGGGTTAGTGCGGATGGATTTATACAAGGTTTAGTTGTCAGTAAACTATTACAAGGATAAAGGTTACTGGTGAGAGGTGTACTTATGTTGTATAAAGGGGTGAGTGGAGATTTTTGGATGTGTTTCAACACCCACTTTCTAGGAGTTGGTGAGTGGATATGCTGCTTTTGATGAGGTACAAGGGATGAATCTGATCGTGGTAGTGGTTCTAGTTGATGGAGAAGAAGGTCAAGGGGATGTCGAACATTGACTTGGGCTCTGCTTTGGCTTATTCACGTCATAGGTTGCATAGCTGGAGATGGCCGATGCTTGCTAACCTTTTGGTACCCATATTTCTCTAATGTCGATTGTCATGGCATGCCCGGGAAACCAAAACTACACTTTCAAGGACTATTGGAGAGGCTAGAACACTTGATTTCTAGCGATGAAAGAAATGGAACAAAAACGACCCCTATCGTTCCCATGGCACAAGAAGGTAATACATGATCCCTATCTCAAGTGCCAAATACTGCGAGCTGGGAGAATCTTTCATCCATACATAAGTATTCATAGGGATTTCTGAGGGAAATCCAAGAAGAGAAATGGAGACTAGAGAGAGAAACCCACCCCCATTCAAGAGATAGATGATTCACAAGAACAATTTCCCCATGACATACCCTCTATATATGATGAATTAGAGGAGGTGCGACTTAGCGAACAAAAAAGTTTTGAATCTAATTCTCTACAAGAATTACCCTAGTTCATAGGAACTGGGAAAGCCAAGTCTATCAGTATGAGAGCACCCACCATAATAGCTAGAAATGAAGAGTCAGTAATTCCTAGAAACAAAGATGTAGTAAAGAACACTAAAGTGTAGTGTTATCTCACTTTAGAAGAATTACTGAAAATTAAACCTGAGTTGTGGAAGCATGTAGCAAACCAGTTCCCAGAGACAGCTACTACCCACTCTCAAGGAGGTCCACACCAAAAGGTTCCTGATATACTTGCGGAAAAAATTGGAGATATGAGTGAGTGAGAGGAAAGTAATATCTATCTTCCAATAACCAAGGCTATACCACCAAATCCATCGTAGATTCAGGTGCTCAAGTAGCCATTGCTACCACTTCCTTATGGAAACATTGGGGTAAGCCAGCATTAAGACCCCATGAGAATGAAGTTGCAAATGGCTGATGGACACATTGAGAAATCATTAGGCTCATTGGAAGGTATATCTCTCACCACTTGTGGTATAGAATTTGAGCACACCTTTGCCATTTGTGAAATTGGAAGGAATCATGCGTACAAGATGATTTTGGGATGATCGTTCATGCAACATTTGCAAATTGTACAAGATTGGGGAACTAACTCTTTGTACCTGCAACATTTAGGAGTGACTACCAAAGTCAACCTCAAGGATTATTCCCATTGGGATGTAGCCTCAATACAGTTGAATACCATCCATAGGATGCTTGAAGAAATAGAGTCTATGCAATCTATAGAATCAAACCCTTGAATGATTAGAAGCCAGAGCTTTAGGTTCTGAGAAACATCCTTGAACTCTTCAAGATCCTGCTTACGCACTTATAGTGTTTCCAAATGAGGAATTTGAACCTCATGGTTGGCCAGAGATCTTAGCCACCATGGACATAGCAGTGAATGAGGAGCAAGATCAAACTGAACAACCCATGTCACTCACAGAAAGCAGGGAGAGTAAGCACAAGAGGGAAAGAAAGAAGTCACCTAAGACGGAAGAATAAGGAGATTTAAAAAATATGAAATAGAAGATGAAGAATTATGGTAGGGATGTCTAAACTAGAAGCAAACATCAGAGAAACATATGATAATCGAGAGAAAACCAAAAAGATAGTAGTCACAATTGAAGAAGGAGAAGAAGAATGCACATATATAGCACATGGTTTGACGGAGGAAGAGGACATAGAGTTCATTGCCCTATTGCGAGAATATAGAGATGTGTTTGCATGGAGCTACAAGGATTTGAAAGGAGTGGATCCACACATCTACTCCCATAGAATTCCCATGACTCCTGAAGCCAAGCCTTCTAAACAGAAACCATACACATACAATGATAATTATCCTGCCAAGATTAAAGAGGAGATAGATCGTTAGATAGAAACTGAATTTATTTACGAAATTGAGCATACCGAATGGGTATTCCCCATTGTCATTGTGCCAAAGAAGAATGGAAAATTGTGTGTGTGTATTAACCTTAAAAAAGTTAATGCCTCCATGATTAGAGATAGCTATCCACTTCCTATCACAGAGCATTTATTGGAATGAGTTGCAAGCAAGGAAGTCTATAGTTTCCTTGATGGATTGTCGAGCTATAATCAGGTAGCCGTTGCTACTGAATGTGAGAAAGCTCTTCTCATAATTAAGGCTTGCGAATGATGTGTGTGCAACTCTCCTCCCATCCATTTATACCCTCTTGTATTCTAAAAATAACAATGATCTGGAATGGTCTAGTGCCGCCATGTGGCCATCATGCCACACTCATGCCCATTACTATTGCATACCTTAGGGTATCCCCCAAGCTTTTGACCTTGGCTATGACTAGCCCTTGTCCCACACACACATGGAATGATCCCTGTGGATCAATGTCTGACACTGGAGATCAACATAAGATGGCTTTTGTCATAGAGTGGGGCATATTTGCATTTTGTGTGATGCCATTTGGGATGACAAATGCATCCGCCACTTTTCAATGGCTAATGTGTCATGTTTCTAAGGAGTTCTTTCGAAAGAATGTGGAAGTCTATGTGGATGATTTATGTGCTCATTCTAACATGAGACAAACCCATATCCCTGAATTAAGGCAAGTCTTTGAAAAATGTCAAGAATATCATGTCTACTTGAACCTAGAAAAATGTGCTTTCATGGTCAAGAAAGGCAAGATTCTAGGACGCATTATGTCAAACAATGGCATATCTATGGATGAAGAAAAGGTTAGAGTGATTGTAGACCTATCTAGGCCAAAAAGTGTGAAGGAGGTATAGGCTTTCATGGGGCATTGTGGTTACTATCGACCATTTATACACATGTACGAGATCATTGCAAAGCCTTTATACTCTCTTTTGACCAAATTTGAATGGACAGATGAATGTGAGAGATCATTCAAGGAACTTAAACGACACTTGTGTTCAACACCCATATTAATGACACCAGATTGTAGTAAGCCATTCCATGTGCAGATGGATGCATCCAATTATGCTATAGGATGTGTGTTGACACAACCCACAAGCGAGAGCAATATAGAACTTCCCATAGCTTATGCAAGTAGACAATTAAATGTAGCAGAAAGAAATTATACCGCCATGGAGCATGAAGGATTATGAATGATTTATGCACTTAAAAAATTCAAACATTACTTATTGGCAAATAAGTTCAAGTCCTTCTCAAATCATCAAGCGTTGTTGTACTTAGTTAATAAGCCATGTAACATTGGATAATTGATATGTTGGTTTTTACTATTAATTTAGTACGACTTCAAAGTAGTAGTCAGGAAGGGAAGACCCACCTCAGAGCCGATCATCTTTCATGACTAACTCCTGGAGAAGCCCCTCAAGGGATAGCGGATGAACTACCAGATGCATACTTGTTTAATCTTGAGGTAGTACCCAAATGGGCCAAGCATATTGTCCCTATTCTCACATTTGGACCAAAGAATCTTAGGATTATGATCAAAGAAGGAGAGATCACCAAGTCATAAAGATACCAAATACTGCAAGAGGCATGTATAAACAAGATAATTAGAGAATTCTTGCTTGTTTCATAGAGGAATCAAAATATGAGGAATGTTTGCAATTAGCACATGTAGGTGCATTAAACCAACACCATTTGAGACAACGTACACTACAGTCTCTCCATAGATTATGAGTGTACTGGCCTTCTATGGAAGGAGAAGTCTATAGAATGCGCAAGGCATGCCCAGTCTATTGTAAAAGACCACCCATGGAGTATGCAACTTTATACCATGCATTTCTTATGCCAGAATGGAGTAAACCAATGGTAACCTACTTGAGAACGAACACATTCCCTCAAGGAATACTTTAATAAGACAACAAAGCCTAGAGCAGGAAGCTCAAGACTACACACTCATTGGTGATAATGTGTTCATGATAGTGATTATTTAAGCATATTAGAGACTACACACTAAGGTGTTGTTGGAGTTCATTTTGGCTCTGATAGAATAATCAAAGCCATACTATATGGTGGCCCACTCTTCACATGGATGCACATACCTATGTAAAGAGATGTGATGTATGCCAAAGAGCTCAATTTACTACTCGCAAAGATGAAATGCCACGGAAACCCATGATGGGAGGATGTGCATTCTCTAAGTGGGGTGTAGATTTTGTAGGACCCATTAACCCCCCTGCTAAAGGCAATCATGTTGAATACATCATAGTGGCGACAGATTATCTCACCAAATGGGTAGAAGCTAAGACTACCAAAAGAAATGATGCACATAGGACTGCAAAATTCTTGTTTGAGAATGTCTTTACAAGGTATATATTACCTATAGAACTGGTGAGCGATAGAGGGACTCACTTTTTAAACCCAATGATTGAATATTTTTTACAAGATTTTATGGTGATTCATAAGAAATATGCACCATATCATCCTCATACCAATGGATAGGTAGAAAGTACTAACAAGATCCCTTTGTAATGTATTGATGAAACTCATAAACAGCAAATGTACAGATTGGGACAAATAGTTACATCATGTTGTTTGGGCAGATTGAGTGGCCTACAAGACCGTACTCAATGCAACTCCCTTTCAGATGGTTTTTGGTCAAAATGCAGTGCTTCCTTTGGATTTTTTTGATACCCACCCTTAAGGTTGCAAAAGAGCATCAGTGGACCGGCCACGAATTATCATCGAGGACAATGGACTTGGAAAAATTAGGAGAAAGAGGTTGAGAGCGGTAGTAGGCATATATGTAGCTAAGAAGTGATAAAAAACTTATTTCGATGCACACATGAAAGATAAAGGCTGAAAAGAAGGTGACCTAGTCCTAGTGTATATGTTGAAATAACATGCACAAAAGCTAGAGAAACATGGCTATGGACCTATGATTATAAACAAGCTTTCAACAAGTGGAGCGGTACAACTAACCACACTAGAAGGAGAGATAATGTCTAAAATACATTAGTGGTTGTAGAGTCAAGCTTTATTAGGAACCTCTTACAGAGGATATGCTTAGATGACTCATGTTGGCAAAGAAACGCAAGGCGAAAAAGAATATGAGAGGAAGCTCAGACAGAGGCCTTAGAACGCATTAAACATATGAAATTAAGATAATGAGGACTAGGGAGAGAATGCTATAACCATATCAAAGGCTCTAAGATAAACACCAGTATCGATGAAGAAGCCCCTAGATATCCTATGGCCATGTGCCAAACAAAGTCAACTGATCATCCTAGCATAGTGGATAGGAGACCATTCATTACAGTCATGTTAAGACAAGGCGACACCCGCCAAGAGCTTAGGGCTTTTGATTTATTCAGGTGCTGCGACTAGTGCGATTAGGTGGTCTCACTGTTAGGACTCAAGAACAAAAATGCAGCCAATTGAGGCATAATTCATAAGGATAGGAGGCATAGAAACCCCTTGCATGGGTGAGGTGGACCTTTCTATCCTCATACATGATGTAACCTTGACTGTGAAACTCCTAGTGTGCCATGGTGACAACCTGATAGAACCATTAGTTATTGGACAAGATTGGTTATATGATCACTCAATGGACTTAAATCTTAGAAAATGCTCCTTGCACCTCAGGATTTTAGACCAGCAGCAACTGATACTGCTTGACTTCCCTAATGATACCCCCCAAAGGAACATAACTATAGCCCATATACAATGCATGCTGAGGAGGACCGGAAGATTTTTGGACAAATGCTTACATCGACAACAACCCTTACAGGGCAGGCGATGAATAGCCTTTGCCCTAGGAGATGTGAAGAGATTTCCCCTCCTCTTTCCTCAAGCAAATTGGAACCATCAATGGTCAACTGGGTTAGGTGGGTTACATCAGCAGTCAAGTGGGTTACATTAGCAGACAAATGGGCACTATAGTCCCCTGAGGCCCATCCTCCATATTTCTTGCATACCTATGTAGATTTATTGAAGCAAATGCCTCACTTCTTGATGGGCAGGTCATGCAAGTGTTGGAACTCCCTGCTTTTCCAAAGTAGAGAGTCGACCCAACCTCTCAACCACTACCATAGAAAAGTCAATCATGAGTTCTTATCCAAACCAATGACTGTTGAAGATAAATGTACAAGCTCATTTTCACATGAGCTATGCTTAGATAAATTACCAAATATAAAGATAAACGAAAAGAAGAGAAAAGAAAAAAAGAAAAAAAAAAGTTTAGTAAAAATTCATGATGAGTAAAAGATACAATATCTGCCTTGTAGTAGTGGCATGTAGTGGGCAAACAAATGAAAGTGGTGAGTTAAGAAGGAGGCACAAAATTTTTCACATGCTCATTGGTTATAAAAGTGGAGTGGGAGCACGTTCTAAACAAGGAGAGAAAGAGGCAAGAGCTCCCAATAGTCGGATCTGGTCATTTTGTCATTTTGTCTTCCCATAGACTCCTTTCAGCCACACGTCATTTTGTACATAGCTCTGTTGTGAAGCTCATATCTCAGTGTATATGTAACCATTTCTTGCCTTTAAACACTCATTGAAAAGTTTTCTCGTTTACTTTCTGTATCTTGAATATCTCCTTCAAAGCTTATATTTTCTATGAGATATTAGTCAAAGAGTGAAGTCTAGTTTTTCAGCATACATGTGTAGACAAGTAGTCTATTTTGGTTGGTTAAGTTTCCCAACCAAAATGTATCCAAATTTCTTGATTTTTAGCTTTTTAGAAATATCTTTGCATGTACTTTTTCTGTCCCAAATATATCATTCAAAAAATTTATATTTTGTGAGGTATCTATCAGAGAGTGAAGTCCAATTTTTTAGTATACTTGTGTGTGTGTAGGTGGTCTATTTTGGTTAGTTGGATTTCCTAACCAAAACTCATCCAAATTACTTGATTTTTAGCTTATTTGAAATCTATTTGTGTGTAATTTCTCTATCTTAAATATCATTCTCAAAGGATATATATTGAACGAGTTATTAGTTTGAGAGTGAAGTTCAATTCTTCAGCATACTTGTGTGGATAGGTAGTTCATCTTTGTCAGTTGTGTTTCCTAACCAAAACTTGTCCAAATTAAGTTATTTATAGCTTGTTAGAAATCTCTCTTTGTCTAATTTGATTGACTAAAGGTAGAGTCCATTTGATTTTTGTATTGAGAGTAGCAAGCTATCTAAGGTGTAGATGTTTGTCCAAGTGCTGGACATACAAGGATTCACTACACATTTACATTGCGCATAGGAGAACTCATTCTCCATAGTTGGTATCAGAGCAAACTTCATGTTGAAGCTTCATCAATAGAGTTGGAGTTAAAGCAAAGCAAAAGAGGAGCTACAAAACAAGGGGGAGCTTCAAACACAAGAGCAAAGGACAATTTCGAGGTAACTCTCAAAGTTTTTGATAGTCTTCAATGGCTAACTTGGGTCAACAAGTAGAGAAGTTGAATAAGGATAACTATCCCGTGTGGAAGTTTAGAATGACCAACTACCTAATAGGCAAAGGCGTGTGGGGTATTGTGAACGATGATGATGCTCAACCTCAAAACAATCAAGCCACGGCCACCGAAGTCTAAAGGAGGCAAGAAAAAGAATGGAAAGAGAGGAATAGGAAAGTCATGTTCCTCATTTCACAAGTCATTACTAATGCCATGGTAGGGCATATTCAACATCTAGAGAAAGCTAAGGATGTTTGGGAAGCTCTTGAAAGGATGTATTCAACAAATACCAAAGCTAGGAAACTTCAAATCAAGAATGAGTTGAACACAATCAAGAAAAGTTCGAGTCAATGCATAGCTGAATATACTTTGAATATTAAGGAGCTAAGTGATGCTTTATCTTCTATTGGCACAATGATCGAAGATGAAGATCTTGTGTGTTATACTCTCAATGGATTGAGAGAAGATGAAAGATGGAAGCCTTTTATAACTTCCATTAACTTGAGAGATGCATATCCAGGTTTTGAGCAACTAATCCCTCATCTTCTCACAGAAGAGCTTAGCTTTGGTGGCCCCAAAGGAAAAGACAACCACAACCAAATGTTATATGCAAGTCGAGGTAAAGGAAGGAACTCAAGAGGAGTCTCAAGAGGAAAAGGAAGAGGTCACAACTCCAACTACAATCAAAACAATTCGGAAGAAAACAAGGATGCATCAAATTCCAACACACAAGGAAGAGGTTGAGGTAGAAGTAGAGGAAGAGGCCGAGGCTCCTACAATTCTCATAAAGGTATAACATGATATCATTGTGGTAAAGAAGGGCACTATGCTAGCAATTGTGGGCTAAAGAATGGAAGACCAAATGGAGGGAATCAAAGGAGCCAAAGAAACTATGCAAGCACCTCAAGTGAAGGAAGCAAGGACACACTACTTGCAATGAGACATGAGTAAAGAAGCTCTTGTGAAGATGAAAAAAAATGGTACAAGAATTCAGGTTGTAGTAACCATATGTCATGCCAAGGAAGTTTGTTCACTTATCTACAGGTACTTTAAAGTGGAAAAGGATGTGTTGAAACAGGTGATGATACTCAACACATGGCTGAACATATTGGAGATATAAGGCTTGGAGACACAAGTAGAGCAAAGGTACTATCTAATGTTCGTCATGTTCCTATAATTTCAAAGAACTTGATTTCAATAGGACAAATGGTAGAGAAGGGCTATCATGTCATATTCAATGAGAATGGGTGCTTCATAAAGAATCCAAGGGAAGGCTTCAAGGTCATTGCTCGAGTTAGAAGAGAAGGAAGGATGTTCACTTTGGACATCCAACATCCACATGGAAAGATCATGTACATTCAATGTGGGACCAAGAAGATTTCAGAGCTTGACTTATGGCACAAAAGAATAGGAGACATCAACATTCCAAAGCTAAAGGACATGAGCAAAAATGAAGTGGTAAGAGGTCTTAAAAAATTTAATAGCATTGGACTACATGAGTTATATGAAGCTTGTCAACTAGGAAAGCAAACATGGCAGCCATTCAACACGAGCATTTATGTGGCCCCAAATGTCTTGGACTTGATACATACGAATGTATGGGGACCAACCCAAGAGGCATCAATGGCTCATAATAGTTTTTTTGTCACCTTCATTGACAATCACTCAAGAAAGGTATGGCTATTTTGTATGAAGCAAAAATCAGAGGTGTTTTCTATATTCAAAAGATTCAAAGTTGAAGTTGACAAAAGAAACAGGAAGGTCTATCAAAACCTTAAGGTCCGATGGTGGAGGAGAATACTTCTCCAAAGAATTTTTAGATTTTCTACAAGAGTATGGGATCAAAAGGCAGTTTACTTGTACGTATACACCACAAAAAACACTACAAGGAATACGGGCCTATAGCGACGGTTAAGGCGATAGAATTTCATCACTATAAAATTGCAAAATGCATCATAATGAGCATCGCACATGCACCGTGGATTAAACGACGAACCAAATGATGTTTTTTGCGACTTGTGGCGTGATGGGGTCTACGACGCTCGCATAGAGTGTCGCTAACATGACGGTTTTAGATAGTGTCGCATAAGCAACGCTTTGTTACGTCGCATACGCGATGCTTTTTGGCATCGCATAAGTGACGCTCAAAACATGTCGCTTATGCAACGCCAACTTGATGCGTAGCATCGCTTACACGATGGTCTGTTGACGGAAAAAAATTAAAACGTTGGAGGCTCTTCGATCGGCATTTTCACGCATCTGATGAGCTCTCCAACGTTTGCAATTGTGTTGTGCTTACAAGCTGAAGCAAGTATATGCAGAATTGTTGTTTTGCCTAAGCTCTCTCTTATTGTCTCCCTCTATCTCTGTTTCTCTCTTTCTACATCTTTCTCTCTTTGAATTCTCTCTCTCTCTGTCTCTCTCTCTCTCTCTCTCTCTCTTCTTTCTCTCTTTATTGCAGGTTATTTAAGAAGCTAACCAAGCAAAAAGTATGGCTAACTATTGTAAGTACAATTTCTATTCTTTGTAAATCATTTGAATTGTCTTATTTTCATTAGATAGCATACTCACACTTATTGATACGCACTTATACACTTATACATGATGAAGATGCACTTTCACACATATACACATATACACATGCACATACACACACATATATACACACAGATACATGTGCACATACACTTAGACATACACATATATACACATGCATATGCACAAACATTTCTACAACCACATAAAAAGACTTACATGCATGCATTATTGCATATATATATATATATATATATATATATATATATATATATATATATATATATATATATATATATACATACATACACACATTAACATATACACAAATACATGTATATGCACATCCACATGCATGCACATTCACATGCATGCACATGGATGCAAATGGAAATGCATCCATATACACATGCATGTGGAATACATATACACATGTGTTGTTGTAGTATTCGCTTGGGAGCCAAGACCCACACCACCTTGCATGGAAGCAAGAAGGAAGGCTCAAGAATGACCCTCCTTTCATCCACCCCATCCTCCAATATGTTCAAGTCATTGGCCATCAGCCCGCAGCTACGACACATGCTTGAAAACATGGAGAAATGGGAGTCAAGGATCCTAGTCACATATGTAAAATACAAGATAATTGCAACACTCTACTTACACACATAGGAAATGCTAGCATGCACACACACCTCACTCTCTCACACTCTAAGACTAAATAAACATATGTACAAAGCCTTAAGAGAAAAGAGAGTTCTTCCATTGAAAGGATTTTACATGAGAGCATGACCAAAAGCTCTCCTCTTTACAAGAAATGAGCCTATATTTATAGGCTAAGCACATTCTCCCATGTGCTCTTTTTGACTAGTCAAAAAGGAGCACATGCTCATATCTTTCTAAAAATATTCTCTAACAACCACCCTCTTCAAGACAAATGTAGGCGTGGGAGTTTTCTACGTGGGGAATATGGATGTGTGCAAAAAGGGCTTTATTGATAAGGTTTCAATACCATAGTCTAAAGCAAATATCAAAAAGGGGCTTAGGAGAGTGTTCATATGGACATCTCCTAAATACAAAAAAAAGGTATTTTTGTGAGGAAATTGTGGGCAACCCTATAACAACACCCTCCTCCTCCTAGACTTTGTCATCCTCAACAAAGCTAAGAGGGTGCCATTGCATGAGGAAATTGTGGGCAACCCTTATAACAACACCCTCCTCCTCCTAGACTTTGTCGTCCTCAACAAAGCTAAGAAATGAGAGGCATATAGTGCCGAACTGGTCCAAGTTTGGAGTCTTCAACACTTCATATATGCAACAGTTCCAATCTGAATTTTGCAAGGCTGCAAATCTTTTGAATCAGCAAGCCGTCTGCCTTCAAATCTTCATCGCAGCAATGCTGAGCAACACAATCCCCTTGGGGGGCAGTCAGCCCAGCCTCCATCCAATGTGCCTTCTCTCAAAGCTCTAATACCTGAATTTTAAACATACACAAGTAGACTCAATTTGAAAAGAAGCAGCCACAAAATGTAATTCCATGTTTAGTTTCCACTTCAGGGAACATCTTTCACTTAGGACTTGCTCTTCTAATGAGAAGAGCTCTTGAAAACCTTCTCATCTTTGTGCTCCAAAATATGATGCCATAATCTGTTATTTCCAAGTGAGTGTGACATATGGCATTATCTAGAATGTGGTATCATGATTAACTTATGTTCCTGCCCTCATTTAAACTATGCTCCTAGTCAACAAGCTTGCAATTTAACATGAGTATTATGTGCTCATAAAACGAATGGACAATGATGACTCTTATCATTCTACAAGCATAGTAGCAACTCATCCATAGGAGGTAAGAAGGATCAATGTTGAAGTTCTGAGTGTGTTGACCTGCAATGTATGATGAAAAATTAAGCCTTAAAAGATCAAGGTGAAACTAGAGAGTTACTCCCCTAGCAAAAAACAATCACCCATTCAGAGATTTCACACTTAATTTAGTTCAGGTCTGAAAACTTTGAACCCCCCATGTGCATGTTCACCTGTAAATATCCTTTAAAGAATACATGCACACATCATGAAGAACATTTTGAAGTATAAGCATTATGCACCCCACACAGGAATTTTATTACAAACAGCCACGTGCTTTAATAAAGAGTAGAATCAAGAGAGATGCATCAGTATGTAGCAAGAGGTGTGTAGTATTGTACCTGATTCCTGTTAGAGAGTCAATACATAACATTAAGCAAAATTCATATCATTGTGACTTTTGTATCTGCACAAGTCTAAATCCACAATCTCTTCTAGCAGCTTTGCTAGATCAAAACGAATTGGGTAAACCCTTCAGATTCTATGCCTAAAATATTGAGCAGACACTCACCTGGAGCAAACCATTCTCAACATAAACACAAATTTCCTTTCAAACATATGTGATCCTATGCAACCACACAAACATTTAGAGGAAGAAGCAAGCAAATTATCTATTTCCAATGATTATGACAAGCATGCAATAGAAACTTTCACAGGACCAGGAAGCACCATCCTCTTTCTTTCAAACCTGCAAGCTTTCCATCAAGCAAGAAGATCATATATATGATGAATGCATAGATATGAGGTGCCTAAAGGAGTCAACATGTGTATCACTCCTTGGTAGGACACCAAACCTGCAACTTCAAGAATTTAGCAGAAAGCATGTGTAGCACTTGAAACCAAATAGCAAGTAAAGCAGGAAGCACCCAAGTTTGTCATCAACACATGCAACAGGTTTTCCCCTTTGCACAATACCATAGTGGAGATCATACTTTGCTCATAGATGAAAGTCAAGAGTCCATGACCTGCAAAAGACAACAAATGCACATGCCCTTCAAGAGCATAGATGCTTGAACCTTCCCACCAAGCCATGAAGTGCATTCAAGGATTCTTGATCACCAAGAATTAAGTTGTCCTCAAGGGGGAAGCTTCAATCTTGGACATCCAAACCTAGAAAAACATCGAGTCATAGTCATGAATACTTTCAATTGCAAAACCCAAAAGTGAGTAGTCATCTCAATCTAACTTGGAGGGTCATGAGAGAAGGCATTATTTTGTTCATGGAAGAGTGACTATATTGGGATTTGTATGTGACAAGTTCCACGAGCGAAGAGAGTTGCAATCCCACAGTCATGGGCAGTCAACAAAAGTGAAGCCAAATAATCTTCAAGCAGACAGGAGACCAGAATGCATCTTTAGTATTTGCTAGTTGCCACAAAGCGATTCTTGATCTAAAAATTGTATTGCAAACATAATACATGGTGCATGTGTGACAATTTTTAATGAAACCTAGCAGATGCAGACTGCTGACTGCTCATACCCATGCATCAAACATTCTTATTCATTTGGTGTGTTATGATTGCTTATGATCATAGGAGCAATGTGAGGAACCAAGTGAGCTGTCACACAAACAGTGTGTAATCATATCAACAATAAATGTGCACACCTTCCTTCAATCAGTGCAAAAACAAAGTTCTTTTCAAAGTGTGTAGCCAACCACGTTCAGTCAACCAAAACCCTATCAATGTCAAGCACAATCAAACTAGTAATAACTTGTTGCAACCCATGTCCTTGTGCACCTGCAATGTACCTGAAAAGGTCATTCAATCTTGCAAGACATATAGTACCGATCACATCCCTAGTCCTCAATTGATGGTAAGAGGTATGGACCTTCTCCCAAACCTAGGGTCATCACCTTCTTTGATCAAACATAAGTCATCATACTCAACCTGAGGGAACAAAAAATGGGCATGCGAATACATAGCCGTGCATTGGCAAGCAGCAAGCAACCTAATGCACAAAGTTGCCCTAGTATTCACAAAATCTGTACTCATAAATTGCATGGGCATCTCAAGCCTATGAGAACACTTGAACACAATGGGGCATAGGTAGATTATCATGTGGTAGAGGCTTTCCTTCTTCTTGTATCACAAAGTGAGGGTACATGAAATTGGCACATCACCAACAAGTAGAAACTAGTCATAAGCTAAGATCAATGTCAATCAATTCATCAATGCTTTGAGTATCTGTACATGTGCATCCTGATTTGCCTACTCTATACAGTTTCTGATTGCAAGGAGTAGCAAAAAGAGTAGACGGTTTGATTTATATATCGCAAGCATGAATGGGTGAGTGCTCTACACGGTAGTGCATTCCTATGATAAAGCATGGGGGCAGATCATAAAAACCACAAAAGATAGAAAATTGTGCAATTCCCAAGTTCCATGAACATGAATTTGACTCCCCTTATTAAGCATGCCAAACATTCAATTGTGCTGCCAATTTTTAGTGAGATAGAAAAGTGAAAAATAGAGTATCCAAGATACATATATGCATCAGTTCCACATGACCATTTATAAATAAAGAACATACATGTATATCATCCGGAAACCGATTATAAAAAACCACTCATGATGCATATGCATCTCTCTTTCCAATAGAGAGCAGGTCAAGTAGAGTCCTTCAAATAGTTTTGATGACAGAAACTCCATTGAGATCCCACAACTCTATTGACAATTGAAGTAGGTCTGTAGACAATTTTCGTGCTACCTCATCCCGATTGCACGATTAGCATTTTAACGAGATGCACAGGGAGCATTAAAGACAAATCTCTCCCCTCGAGAGATGTTTTTTCAGGTTTACAACTTAGGATCACATGTAGGTTTACCAAGTATTATTTTGACAACACAGAACAACATATTCATAGACCTATCATACAGATTTCATTGCACCCCGACTAATAGGCATTAACAATATACACCAAAATACTGCCCTGCTATATGAAAGCATGCAAAACCCGTGTTTCAACAAAGAAGATCAAGGAAGCCCTTTACTTATTGCTCATAGAAAGAGGTCAACAGAGTCAAATGAGCCAAAATGCACAAGTATTGGACCAAAGATGTGTAGGCATAAGCATGTTGCCACCCATCATACGATCTTAGCCATGACCTGGTCTGCAACATCAATAATGTCAAGACTTGGCAGCACATACAGTAAGCAGAATTTAGGTTCGAGGAGGTGCGCATGGCGGCTTGAGAAAACAAGCCCAAAAAATAACCAAGGAAATGGATATTTCCTTAATGAGTAGAAGCATGAACTTTTATATTGGATACATGGGAAGTCATATGCAGCAAACATAGGTGAACACAATAAACAAACCTATCGGGCAGTAAATAGTTCAATCGTCAGAGGCAACACATAGCAAAAGCAACTTCTAACCAACAGTGAGTGTCAGGTAGGTGCAGATAGTAAAGCCAACTGTAGTCGAGAATGTGGGAGAACCATGCAGAATTTTATTCTCCACAGTTGCCTTTGACAAACAGCTCCAACCGATGTCAACACAAGAAAACACCTCCACCAGCAGATGGAAAACAAAGTACCTCTGCAACTTTTTCCATGAATAGGAGGGCCATGTGATCATCGATCCCCCATACTCCCAATAGGTTCTCAACCATCGATGTTGCAAAGAAAGCCTGACGAGAAACATTGGAGTGCAACCACCGGCTAGGGGATTAGAAAAGCAGGACCAAACTGGGATAGATAACCAAGCAGGGAAGCCCACAAGGCTTGGTCGGAGCAACCCGAGGCATAGAGCAACAAGGGAGGCAATCTTTGAGTCCACACCATGGAAGAGGCCGATAGGAGGCTTCACAAGAGCCATGGACAGATTGAGAGGAAAGCACCCGTTGCAACACGAACAAAGCTCCACCAAGCTTGCATTGTAAAAGAGGAGTTCCATATGGTTATGGCACCGACTGCGAGAGCAGTTCAGCACCAACCAGACACACCATGTCCTTCAACAAAAGCTATGTAGGGAAACTAGAAGAGGGGGCTCAACCCCAAGACGCGCCAGACTGACCTAGGGGGAGGAAACCCAAATACTAAGAACACCTCCTGGACCAGACTTCGAAAAAAGGGACACCTGCCAAGACCATGAGCAGTGCTTCTTCCACTGAATGGTAGGAGTGAAAGCATGCGCAAATAGAACAGGTGAGTAATGTGTGATAATGGATAGCTTGCCATGACAAGACCTTGACAGAGGTTGGAGAAGGAGAGCTCTTTTGCCTACAAAGCTCCGCACAATAGAGAGAAGCATCGAGGCGAGTCCAGTTCCAGCCCGCCATGGCCACCACCTGAAGGAGCTCACGAAGAATCTCAACTCCGAATGAAGACGAGGAAGAAAGGAGGGAAAAGATGTGTCTTTCCACCCCCGCAAGAGAGAAACAGGGAGGGAGAATTACTCCCCCACCAACTGCCCATGTGCGACAGCAGAGTCCACAGATAGGGAGATACTTCGGAGATTCATTCCCCAATTCATGCTGAAGTCAGTGCTTCGCCATAAAGGAAGAGAGAGAAAAAGGGTCCTCGTCTCTAACTTGCATGCGTGAATTTATGAGGGCTAGCTTTAATAAGCACGGAAGTGGAGGGGGATGATCACCAACCCAACGGCCTTCTTTTCGAGATCGTGCAAGAATCCGAGGATGCATTTGAATGTCATGCCAATGGGATTTCTCACCTATGAAAAAAGAACACTTGTTGATATCCGGCTCAAAAGAAAATTTGAACTTTTTGGTTTTCTTGAAAAACTGAAGAGAGGGAAGGGCAAGGTAGAGGATCACCCCTCCCTGAAATCAATCAAGCATCAATTTCAAGAAATGACAGAGATGTGAGTGATGCCACTGAGTGAGTGTGTGAGAGTGTGTATATGTGAGAAAAGAGAAAGAGAAGGGGGTTAGGGGGTGTTTTTGTGCAACAAACACAATAAACTGAAACTACACTACTCAAAACAAGAAAATGGGAGCAAATGGCCCAATGGAAGGGTGAAAGTGCCATGCCAACACACATATCTTAAGAGTATAAGCAAAAAAATTGCAAATCAATATCTTAGCACATGCTCTTGAGCACTCCAAGTGATGAAAGGCCGTTCTCCCCGGCAACGGCGCCAAATTTGTTGTTGTAGTATGCCCTTGGGAGCCAAGACCCACACCACCTTGCATGGAAGCAAGAAGGAAGGCTCAAGAATGACTCTCCTTTCATCCACCCCATCCTCCAATATGTGCAAGCCATTGGCCATCAGCCCGTAGCTATGCCACATGCTTAAAAACATGGAGGAATGGGAGTCAAGGATCCTAGTCACATATGTAAAATACAAGATAATTGCAACACTCTACTTACACACATAGGAAATGCTAGCATGCACACACACCTCAATCTCTCACACTCTAAGACTAAATACACATATGTACAAAGCCTTAAGAGAAAAGAGAGTTCTTCCATTGAAAGGATTTTACATGAGAGCACGACCAAAAGCTCTCCTCTTTACAAGAAATGAGCCTATATTTATAGGCTAAGCACATTCTCCCATGTGCTCTTTTTGACTAGTCAAAAAGGAGCACATGCTCATATCTTTCTAAATCTTTGTAAATATTCTCTAACAACCACCCTCATCAAGACAAATGTAGGCGTGGAAGTTTTCTACGTGGGGAATATGGATGTGTGCGAAAAGGGCTTTATTGATAAGGCTTCAATACCATAGTCTAAAGCAAATATCAAAAAAAGGGGCTTAGGAGAGTGTTCATATGGACATCTCCTAAATACAAGAAAAAGGTATTTTTGTGAGGGCTAGAGGGTGCCATTGCATGAGGAAATTGCGGGCAACCCTTATAACAACACCATGCATATACATACATTATACACATATATACACATATATATGCACATACGTACACACACATACACACATGCACACACACATGCACATACCTACATATACACATATACATGCACATACACACATATACACATAGAGTTACACATATACATGCACATACATATACACACATATACACATGCACATGCACATACTCATACACACATATACACTTACACATGCACATGCACATACATACATATACACACACATACACGTGCACATACATACATATACACTTTGGTACACACATATGAATTAATTATATAATTAAAGTATTAAAACACATATACACATGCATATACCTACATATACACATATACATGCACATACACATATACACATAGAGTTACACATATACATGCACATACATATACACACACATACACATGCACATGCACATACTCATACACACATATACACTTACACATGCACATACACATGCACATACATACATATACACACACATACATATACACTTAGGTACACACATATGAATGAATTATATAATTAAAGTATTAAAACACATATACACATATACACATGCACACACACACATGCACATACCTACATATACATATATACATGCACATACACACATATACACATAGAGTTACACATATACATGCACATACATATACACACACGTACACATGCACATGCACATACTCATACACACATATACACTTACACATGCACATGCACATACATACATATACACACACATACACATGCACATACATACATATACACACACATACATATACACTTAGGTACACACATATGAATGAACTATATAATTAAAGTATTAAAACACATGCTTAATATAAACAATAATAACAATCAATAGAACAAAACTCTTCATTACTTAATACCATACACACAATTCAAAACATAACTGAAATGAAAAATATATAGATAATTATATATATATATATATATATATATATATATATATATATATATATATATATATATATATATATATATATATATATCAATGTAAATACATATAATCCAATGTCATAATCAACTAAAGTCCTAATCATCATCATCATCATCATTAGCAGCAATATCATGATCATCCTGATCTTCCTCATCCTCATCGTCATGATCACCCTATGACGATCGAGATCGTCCCTCCTGTGTCTGTCTCTCCACCTCATCCATATCTGTCTCTCCATAATACTCTTGTACTACATATAACAAACATAAATAAATAAAATAATTAAACCATGCATAAAAAAAAATAATTATATAAAATTTAATAATACTCACAAAGGCATCAGGATGATCTTGCATATACTCGCTCAAATGCCGATATCCAAAATGTGTAGCATACTCGATCTCATGTTTCATAGGATATCAGCCATAATCCTTCCGCTGCATTGAAACAAATAAAAAAGATTAGTTGCTTGCATTTTAACTAAAATAAAAAATATACTCACAATAATACATATACTTACAAATGTAGCTACAAAACCATTATGGCCCATTTGGCCTAGGTGCAATGTGTGGCCTGACTCCACTCTCTTCTTTGCAGTAGCCTGTTTATTTAAGAAAAAAATACATAAATTAAATGTGAAAAATTATTAAAATATATAAAAATTATAAATATAAACTATTAATTTGTGTACCTTCTGTTGAGGAAATGACTCCTAAAGACATAGTTGTCTACGAAAAAACTGCCACGTCTCAGGTGCTATGTTAGGTCGCCTCTTATTTTTTCCACCATACAATATCTCCTGTTAATTTAATCTCAAACAGGAAAAAAAATCAGAATACATACACATACATACACACACATACACATACACATACCCACATACACATATACATGCAAACATATACGCATACATATATGTATACATATACACATATACATACATATAACATAAACACACATATACATATCCATATATATATGTACACACACATGCATGCATATATACTCATTCCTACAAAATACATGCATTTATCCCATAATAATGTGTAGTTGTGTATATGTGAATATGTGTGTATGTGTAAATGTGTATATGTGAATATGTGTGTATGTGTAAATATGTATATGTGAATTTTTTTTGTATGTAGATAATCAGATTATTAATATCAAATACCATTATTTGTAGATTCTGATCAATCAGATGGAACTCCACCACCGTCTCCTCATCGTGCAATGGCTTTGTACTGTAAGTATATCAAACATTTAATTTTAAATATATTTGATGGATACATAACTTTGTTTTTTGTTTCTTATTATGTGCAAATTCTAATCAATCAGAGGGTACTCCACACCTCCTACCCATGCAATGACTTGACATGTGTCCTCCAATAGGAATTATGATGAATTTTACTATCAAGAGCATATTATATGTTGGTGTAACTCTTGTTATGGCACATATCAAAGACCACGATTGGAACGTATTGAACATGAGGCAGAGTATGGTACTTTTGAGCATGCACCATCACCTGGTCAACGTGATAATGCTTGGGTATGTATTTTCTATATATATTAATGTCATTATTTTATTTAAAAACCATATACAAAATCAAATTACTGTTGATATACAGGAATACTTGCTCGATGATGATGATGATGATAATTTTTCTCATAGTGTTAATATACCTCGTACACGTCATGGACTTGCTGTTCATCAATTACAAGCAGAGGTTTCTAGAAATCCTCTACCTCATGGTTTAGAGACTGAAATGGCTGGAGATTATCCATTGCCAGCTTGTGATCGTTCTTTAGTACAAACATATGATAGAAGAAGATATGGAGGATGGTATAGAGGACCACTTCCTTTAGATGGAGAGGTTTTCAACTTTTGGGGTAATCAATATATGATTGCTCCATCCACTATTACTAATGTTGGTCGTGGTCTCTTTATTGAGAGGATTTGTATATGCCTCCGAACTCTGAAGTCACTCGTATGTCCTTTTGTGGTCCTATATATGGATGGGGAGATTGGCATCGACTTTCATCTTATGTTAAAAGCACGAGTACTTATGGAATATGCTTGAACGCAGCATCCCTTACTAATAGAAGGATTTTACATGTAGAAAATAAAAGATTATATATTGATGGAAGACCTTACACACATGGAAATATAGTAGGTTTAATAAATAGTAGTCTAGGGTTACATAATAGTTCAAGGACTAATTGCACATTTGAGGAGTGTGAAAATAGTCATGAATCGCCATACATGAGTAGAGATGTATCAAGATACATAGTTGTCAATGCTATTACTACATTACATGCCGGTGATGAACTATTAGTGAATTATGGATGGCGTAGACCTCCAAGAGCACCTTTTAGCTAGAGAGAATAAAAATTTTATATCCATATTTAATAAGTTATATACTTAATTTTATATTTAAAGTTTACTTTTTATTCATTTATGGAATACTAATGAATTTTATTTATATGTGTAGATTCCAACATATGATGTTGATGATATTCCTCCATAGCATTCATAATTACGAGTAAGACCTCATTTATCAGAAGCTTCCATGAGGAGGCTATGCAAAAGTAAACCTGTGGAATATGCAAAGTTGAAAGATCTATATTCAAAAGACGATAAAGTACAAGATTTTTGTGACAATGATGAAGATGATGGCATGGCAGATTTTATTGAGGATTGGTATCAAAATGACAGTGAGAGCATTGATATTTCTAAAAATGGAAAATATCTTCGAGAGGAATGTCTAAAGCATGTATATGAAGGAATTCGTTTGACACGACTAAGTGCAATCTGACTTATTCTCAATCTTCAAAATTGTTTTGGATGAAGTAATGTATCTGTTTCGACACTATTAAGGTATAATTTTCAATTTTCTATCTATTTATATATATATATATATATATATATATATATATATATATATAAATACATGCATATATAAACATACAAATAATATACATGAATGCATACACACATACAAACATACACACACATATACACACATTTTGAAGGATGGAAAAATAATTTTAAAGGATGGGTGAACAAAAAGTGTCCATTCAATGCAGGTTTTATTCTTACTTTAGATAAGGTAAAAACAAGAACTTGAATTGAATGGACAGTTTTTGTCCGCGCATCTTTTAAAACTATTAATGCATCTTTCAAAATATTCGTGAAAAATTTGATTGTTTGGATGGCAGGATACAATTGTTTGTTTTGGAGGATATGAAGTATGTACCTTCATTGAATGATTTGTTGATTCTATCATATGTTCAATTTGAAAGTGTGAGAAGCGGATTTATAATTGCTATTCAAAGAATTTGGCATTATTTATAGGCCATACAATGGTGACCTGGATGAATCCCATGCACAGAGATTACTCAAGATAGAGCAATCTGATTATAATGGACTAGTGCCAACAGGATTCCTGGGGTATGCAGTAAACCTCTTGCATGTCAATGATGAGCATCTGAGCTTTAGGATACAAAGTGGAAATCATGGTGGCTTGAGAATCCCTTTTATACAGTTTGTTCAAAGAACTTCAGTGTCATAAACCTAAAGTTCTTTGAACAAGCTGTATAAAAGTGATCCTCTCAAGCTACCATGATTTCCAATTTGTATCATAAAGTTCAGATGTTCATCATTGACATGCAAGAGGTTTACTGCATACCCCAGGAATCTTGTTGGCACTAGTCCATTATAACCAGGTTGCTCTATCTTGAGTAACCTCTGTGCATGCGATTCATCCAGGTTGCCATCGTATGGCCTATAAACAGTGCCGAACTCTTTGAATAGCAATTATAAACCCGCTTCTCACACTTTCAAACTGAACATATGATAGAATCGACAAATCATTCAATGAAGGTACACACTTCATATCCTCCAAAACAAACAATCGTATCCTGCCATCCAAAACAATCAAATTTTTTGCGAATATTTTGGAAGATGCACATAAGCATACACATATATAAAATTATATGCATATATATATATATATATATATATATATATATATATATATATATATATATATATATATATATACGTATATTTATTTATTTACTTTTTTTAATATATCTTTTTTTGATAAACTTACAGGTTATTATTTGAAAAGTTTTTACCAAGTCAGAATATTCTTTCTACCTCACATGATGAAATGAAGAAGATAATCAACAATCTTGGTATAGATTATCAATGTATACATGCATGTCCTAACAATTGTATTTTATATAGAGGTGCATATGCAGACTCTTTGACATGTCCCAAATGTCAGTCTCCTTGATATAAGGGCGAAGAAGGTAAAATCCCAAAAAAGGTATTGAGACATTTTCCATTGGCTCCACGGATTAGACATATGTTTCAAAGCCTCGAATTATCAAAGCTTTTGACTTGGGGACATGATCACAAAAGTACTGATGGAATAATCAGAATTCCTCATGATAGTGTTGCTTTTCAGCATATTGATTCTACATGGCCTGAATTTGCACAAAATCCACAGAATCTAAAGTTAGGAGTAGAATTAGATGGGGTTAATCCATTCTCCATGAAATCTTGTAAATGCTCAACATGGCCAGTGGTAGTCATAAACTACAATCTTCCGCCATATCTTAGCATTAAAAAGGAACATTTAATGCTTTCACTTTTAATCCCAGGCAAAAGACAAGTTAAAGATATGAATATATATCTTGTTCCTCTCGTTGACGATCTCCAAGAGTTATGGAGAGGTATTAATGTCATTGATGTATCGAAAAGCATCAATGAAAGACATATTATGGTTCGTGGTATTGTGGCTTGGACTATTCATAATTTTCTAGGATATGGTGTTTGTTCAGCTATTGATGTAATTTTTTTATTCAATATGCATGTAAATAAATATGATTTAATCTAATTATATTTTTACCATTTTCATGATGTAGGAATATCTACTAAGGGTTATAAAGCTTGTCCATATTGTGGTGATTGGTTGAGATCAATCTATAGTAAGAATCTCAACAAAAATATTTATCTTTGACATCGACGATTCTTGCCTGATGATCATCCATTAAGATCTAAAAGAGAAGCGATACATTTTAATGGAAAGCTTGAAACAGGTCAATGTCCAAAACCTATGACACCTATGGATTGGTATAAAAAATGGACAGATGGACCTCTGATAGATCCAGAATCAGAAATCTTCAGTGATGATTCAGATAATGAGTATGTGAAGAGAGGTAAAGGAAAATTTGCACTCGCAGAGAACATATCAATATGGTATTCTTTGGAGTATTGGAAAGAGTTAAAAGTATGTCATCTTCTTGATCCTATGCATATATTCAAAAATATTGGTTATTCACTATGGTAGCATCTTCTTGGACTAAAAGATACCACAACATCAAGGAATGATTTGAAAGATCAAAAATCCAAACCAAAGTTATGGCCAGTTTTTGATAGACATCGACAAGAAACGACTTATGCACCTGCTCCTTGGATACTTACAACAAAAGAGATACAGGCTATCAACAATAGAATTCAATTGATTAAGACTCCTACAAGATATGGAGCATCTTTTCAAAACATGTTTACTATGGATGATAAGAGCTTATCTGGGTTAAAGACCCATGACTGGCATAACTTTTTGAAACATATTTTACCTTTGGTTATCGATGTATGTACAACGAAAGGAGTATGAGATGTGATCTATTGTCTTGGATCACTTATAAGGTAATTATGATACTTTTATATTTAATATGTATGAATATTGGATATCTTTTATTTTTTAATTAACTTCTTTATAATTGTTTTTATGATATGTATAGGTGGATTACATCCAAAGAGATTAACAAAAACTCGATCCCACAAAAAAAACGTGAATGCAAAGAGATACTATGTTTGATGGAGAAAGTTCTATGGGAATATTAAAAGGTTATGTGCGACAAAGAGCGAAACCAAAAGGATCCATGGCAAAGGTTTGGATGCTTGAAGAGTGCATGTATTACGTTAGTGAGTACCTTGAAAGAGTTCATGAAGAAGCTCCACATGCATGGACCAACGAGTCTTCTTCAAAAATAACACGTGAGGTATTATTATGTAAGGGAGTTCCATTCTTATTTACATTTCAAGAAAAAAATGATGTTTCTACTTTTGTAGCATATAATAGCGAATGCATGCAAGCATTCCTTAGCGAGTATGAGGAACTTCAAAATCTCCGAAGTAAAAGGCAAAAAAACAAAAGATATAGACATAATCTCGATAATAATGAGATTACAGATTTATCTTCTTTCATGGATTGGCTATAGAGTCGTTTGCAATGCACCAATGCAAATAATGAAGAAATCTCAGATGAGCAAAGTGAGTTAATGATATGTTGTGAACGAAAGGTAATTTTATTAAAATAATATTTTATTTTTTTCATATATGTATATTAGTTTCTATTTACTAATTGAATTTATTTTGCAGGCTCAAATGTTCACTAATATGTGGGCTTTTGGACAGCACATTAGAATCAAATCCATTGATTCTTTACGTAAAATAGAGGATTCTAGTATTGTTGCTTCTTTCAAGCAATTATCACATGCTAGCTCAAAAGACACGAACCTTATAGATAGCGAACTTGGTTACGTAGGAACTATTGTTGGTATCTATGAAATTTCATTTCGTACATTCAAACAGGTAGAAAAAAGTTTATATTTTTTATGATAGAGTTAGTTATTTTTTTAAGCACCTAATAATGGGTTTTTGTTGTTATATATTTTGATAGGTCATTTTGAAGGTTGACTGGTTTTGAGCTGAGTATAAAGGTAATAATTCCACATTAAGAAAGGAATTTTCTAGGTTTTGGGCAATTGATTCTTCCAAGGTAATGTGATCTACTAAAGAACCATATATTCTTCCTAGGCATATTGAACAAGCATTTTTTTATAAAAACCCAAATGCTCATCCTTGGTAGTAAGTCATTCATGTGCAACCTAGAGGTAGGTCATTGTTTGAATAGTTTATTGTTAGAGAGATCGAAGAAATTCCTCTTGATGATTCAGTATCAGATACTGATACATCAACATATGAAATAGAAATTAGAATCATTATGCGTGATAATGATACTAATCTTTTTGATGAAGAGGATAATTCTCTACATGCTGATTCTCCTGATGAGGAAGAGGAATTACCAGAAATAGATATTAATCCATCAATAGATGATGTGATTCATGAGAACATAGATTTAACAATAGAAGAAATAAATGAAAATCAATAAGGATAATGAAGATGAGACTATATTGATTTCTTACCAAAATGATGGCAATAATGAAAACATATGAGCAGATTAGATAGTAAATTCTACTCTAGTTATCGATCAATAACTTGAAGCTTCTGCATGGATATCAGATAATAGATTTTTTTATTAACTTGAATAAAGATGAATCCTACTAGAGAGATGAAATCATGTTCTTTAAAGTTAGAACATGAAGCTCGGGGGTATGCCTAATTATTTTATATATAGCTTTATCTTCGAGGAGAAAATTTTTATCATGTATGTATGCATATGTGTGTGTATTCATGTGTATTATATGTATACATATGTTAATATGCATATGTATGTATTTCATGTATATGTATGTGTTTGCATGTGTGTGATATATGTATACATGTGTTAAATATGCATATGCATTTATGTAAAATATTTATGTATTCATGTAATATATGAAAGTGTTTATAATTGTGTACATGTATATATGTATATGTGTCTATGTGTAAATATGTATGCATGTATATATATGTTTATGTGTGCATGTAGGCATGTATATGTGATGTGTACATGTATATATGTATATATGTCTATGTGTAAATGTGTACATGTAAATATGTATGCATGTATATATATATTTATGTGTGCATTTAGGCATGTATGTGTGATGCATAATATATCTACTCCATTTTATATTTATGTATGTGTATCTACATGATGTGTATATGTCTTTATATATATTATGATCCTCGTTCATTCGAGTAGCTATATATAGAGGCATAAGGTTGGGAGGAGAGACATCTCTATAGTAGGACGTCGAAGGAATAGATGCAATGTGTACATTTACTTCAAACATATGGCTAAAAGGTTGAATTAGAGTTTTTAAATCAGGGGTTTTAAAACCCTAATATCGAAATTAGTGTTTTCAATTTAGGATTTTTGAAATAGGATTTATTTATTTATTTATTTATTTATGTGTATGCATATATTGTGTATGTATGTGTATGTATGTGTATCTATATGTGCATATGCATGTGTTGTGTGTGTGTATATATGCATGTGTATATGTATATATGCATGTAAATATGATTATATGAGTCTATGCGTGTGTACATATGATTATGCATGTGTATGTGTATGTGAGTATGTGTATGTGTCTATGTGTATTCATTATATGTGTGTAACTGCATGCATGTGTATGTGTGTGTAAAAATGTGCATGTGGGTATGTATAAATGTGCATGTATGTGTATATGTGTGTAAATGTGCATGTATGATGTATATGTGTGTATGCATGTATTTGTACCTCTAGTCTCACTCTTCTCTCTCTCTCTCTCTCTCTCTCTCTCTCTCTCATATACATACATACATGCATAAACACACATACTCATATCCACATATATATACATAAAAGCAGTGCATACTATGGATTATCGCGACGATGAACCATAAGTGTCCGCATCTCTTTTAGACGCCAATTAAGCGACCATCCTGTCCCAAACTCTATCTCAAGAGAACTAAGTACATATTTTTTATCCCTCTCATCATGGTCACTACAAAAATAAAAAAACTAATGTAAATAAAACATAAGATATTTATTTCAATTTATATGTAAAATTTTTACTTACTTCCATGGTAAGTGGACAAGGCGCAGGTAAGAGTCGCATAGTGCCCGCATTCTTCTCTTGAACTCCAATCCATTCCCTATGTACACAATGTTTCCCTCTGGCTCTATATCGCACTCTAGTCCTAAGGTGCCTATGCATGTCCTCATAGGCAACTCTGCTCTGCTATCACGATCTGGAGGTGGTATAGGTGTCTTGAAAATAGATAGATAAAAATAAATAAAAATATGTGTTATAATATCATTAAAAAATTTTATGAAAAAAAAACATACCTATGAGCAGATAGTTGTCTTCCTGCATGTGGAGCCGCAGAAGAGCCCTCCTCTGATCGCTGGGTAAGCATCTGGATCGTATAGTCTAGCTCCTCATCAGACATCTCTGAGTAATCACGCATGATAGCCCCTGGAGTATGAGACGGAACTCTTGCTCTCATAAGACTTTTTATGAGAGTGAGTTTTGCCTTTCTCTCTCTACTAGGATCCATAATACCTAACATATAAAACAAAATGGGTTAGAAATCAATATATATACGTGTACATATGTATGTGTGTATGCATTAAGTATGTCTATGTATGCATGTGTGTATGCATGTGCGTGTATGTGTGTGTATGTATCTATGCATGTGTATGTGTGTGTATGCATCATTATGTGTGTATGTGTCTGTGTGTATGTGTGTGTGTATATGTGTGCGTGTATGTGTGTGTGTGTATATGTGTATGTGTGTGCGTCTATGAGTGTGTATGCGTTTATGTGTGTGTATGTGTCTATGTGTGTGTATGTGTCTATGTGTGTATGTGTATGCATGTATGTATGCATATGTGTGTGTATGTAGGTGTATGCATTGTGTATTCATATGTGTGTGTATGCATTATGTATGTGTATGTATGCATGTATGTATGTATGTATGGATATGCATATGCATTATGTATGTATATGTATGTATATGTATGCATGTATGTGTATGTGTGAGTATGTCTCTCTATGTGTGTGTATGCATATATGTGTGTGTATGTGTGTGTCTGTGTGTCTGTGTGTCTGTGTGTCTGTATGTGTGTATGCATGTCTATGTGTGTGTATGCACCATTATGTGTGTATGTGTGTATGTGTGTGTGTGTCTATCTGTATGTGTGTGTGTCTATGAGTGTGTATGTGTTTATGTGTATGTATGTATCTATGTGTGTGTATGTGTCTATGTGTGTATGTGTATGCATGTATGTATGCATATGTGTGTGTATGCATGTGTATGTGTGTGTATGCATCATTATGTGTGTATGTGTCTATAGTGTATGTTTGTGTGTGTGTATGTGTGTGTATGTGTATGTGTCTAGGTGTATGTGTCGATATGCGTCTATGAGTGTGTATGTGTTTATGTGTGTGTATGTGTCTATGTGTGTGTATGTGTCTATGTGTCTATGTGTCTATGTGTGTATGTGTATGCATGTATGTATGCATATGTGTGTGTATGCATTATGTATGTGTATGTAAGCATGTGCATTATGTATGCATGTAATTATGTATGTATGCATATGTATGCATGTATGTGTATGTGTGTGTATGTCTCTCTATGTGTGTGTATGCATATATGTGTGTGTATGTGTGTGTGTGTATATGTGTCTGTATGTGTGTATGCATGTGTATGTGTGTGTATGCATCATTATGTGTGTATGTGTCTATGTGTATATGTGTGTGTATATGTGTGTGTGTCTATGTGTATGTGTGAATACCTATGAGAGTGTATGTGTTTATGTGTGTGTATGTGCGTATGTGTCTATGTGTGTGTATGTGTCTATGCATGTGCATTATGTATGCATGTAAGTATGTATGTATGCATATGCATAAGCATTATGTATGCATATGTATGCATGTATGTGTATATGTGTGTATGTCTCTCTATGTGTGTGTGTATGCATATATGTGTGTATGTGTGTGTATATGTGTCTATATGTGTGTATGCATGTGTATGTGTGTGTATGCATCATTATGTGTGTATGTGTCTATCTGTGTATGTGTGTGTATGTGTGTGTATATGTGTGTGTATGTGTGTGTGTGTGTCTATGTGTATGTGTTTGTATCTATGAGTGTGTATGTGTTTACACTACAAGAAATAGGGGGGCGTAGCGACGCCCCCGAATTGAAAAAAAACATAAGCGACGGTAAAGTTTTCAAAATTTTTTTTCCGGGGTTCGTCGCATAAGCAATGCTAGCGTCGCTTATGCGACGCTAAATTAGAGCATCGCAAATAGCGTCGCTGACTAATGACGTGATTAGCAGCATTGGAAAACTGAACAGCGTTGCATATGCGACACTCTCGAATATAAAAATAAAAATCGATTTCTCCCGGCACATTTGTTCCGGGATTTGGACGCGAGAGCAAGAAGAGACCGAGAGAGAGAGAGAGAGAGAGCGAGAGAGAGAGAGAGAGACACATCTACTTGAAGCAAGGTATGCGCACACACACGCACACATACATATGCATACACACACACATATACACAC
The DNA here is from genome assembly GCA_020310875.1 of Ceratopteris richardii. NCBI lineage: Eukaryota > Viridiplantae > Streptophyta > Polypodiopsida > Polypodiales > Pteridaceae > Ceratopteris > Ceratopteris richardii. The sequence goes on from CM035431.1 coordinate 121,640,465, forward strand.
ATAGACACACACACACATACACATAGACACACACACATACACACAAATACACACACATATACACACATACACAAATAATGTTGCATACACACATGCACACATAATGCATACACATGCACACACATATACACATACATATGCACACACATACACACACACACACATACACACACACACATACACACACACATACACATACACACACACACATACACACACACACATACACACACACATACACACATATATGCATACACACACATAGAGAGACATGCACACACATACACATACATGCATACATATGTGATAACACTCCTAGTCCAAGGGAAAGTGCCTACTCACAATGACATTTTGCCCAACCCTTCTGATACTAGGTCAGTTTCGGTTTCCCTAAGTTCACAATTTCACTCCTACGTATTGATGGAGGATATGGGCAAATACATGCACAAAGGGATATCCAACTCTATTGGTTTCCTCTCGGGACTTCCCTCTTTCCTTGCTCACGCCTTCCGAGTCCACTTAGTTCCTCGTTCTCTCTTTCATTTGCTCTTCCCCGCTTCATTTTGCTCTTATTTCTTTTCCCCACACATTTATCATCTACACACTCATGTCCTCCTACACTCAAGCTTACACACTGACATGCACACACACTACCTTTCCCTCCCCCTTCTCACAAGCACCCCTTTGTCACACACACACACACCTATATACTACCACTTACACCTACACTTGCACACTCGGTCTCTTTCTCTCTTCCTTGCTCTCCTTTTCTCTCTCACTCACACTTCTCTTACACCCAAACACACACATGCACTTACACGCCCATACACACATTCACCCTCTCACCCTCTTGTTCTCTTTCACTTTCTCACACACTCTCTTTCACACACATATACTCACACATGCACTCTCATGCACACACTCGCACATATATATTCATCACCGCTCGGAGGAATCCCATGCCCCCTCGTACACTCTCACATACTCACCCCGTTGCTCACACTTTCTCCTTCCTCTTGTGTACACCCCTTCTCTTGTTCACACACTCACACTTATAGATTTACACACACTTCTTTCCCATCCACTTCCTTCCTCTTACCCTCACTCACCATCACCCGCCATTTCCCACCTCCTTACTTACTCTTTCACACACATAATTTTTATTTATTATTGGGTCAGAAAGAAAGCACATCAAATTAATGAGCATGGATTCACACTTAGGTAGAAATGCAACGCGTTCACTTGTGTACACGAATGGAGTCATGAACTCCTGGAAACTAACTTTCCCCCCACAAGCAATGTGTTGCCACACCGAAACTCCCTCCCGTTATATCTTCCAGTTGTGCCAAATTTAATAGCTCGCAAGAATACATGATCTCATGCAAAAGGGAACACTTTTCTTTACGTAAAGAAACATGCCAACTTTATCATAAAAGGAAAAGAGATTAGTAGCCACACGTCTACGAATACGTGATGTTGAAGAGAGGCTAAACAAACTCAAACATCATTGCCTCTACATATAAAAATTGCACGGTACTCCATTGTCAACAACCTTCCCCTTGAGGAAGACATGCTCCTCATTCAGAATGAAATACATGCATTTCCATGAGCTACAAATGTCATCGATCATTTATAGTAACAACGTGAACCGACAACGACTACAACATGCTGGAATCTCAAAGCCTTACAGAGATTTTGACTCCCCGTCCTATTAGCTTGAGCAATTAATAGAAACATTCATCTTGGCAGAAGCCCATTTGAAGTAGGAGTAGATAATCCTTCAGAATCCCTTGTTCTACTTTGAGCATGCCCACAAGAACCACAAATTCTACATGACAACCTCAACAATCCTTCTATGACAAAAGAGTAATGAGACATAAAATAGAAACACGACAGTTTTACTTCTTTAACTTAGCAAAATAGTGAAAATAGATTTCCACACCAATCTATTTTGTAAATGGAATGAGCAACCTCACCAAAACCTATTGATCGCAGTTGAGGCTCTAAAAATTCCACGCAAGGCTGCTTCCCAGACAAAGGTCCCCGTCAAATGTGGTATGCCTGCTTCAGCACGTCCTCCAACACTTCTTTTGTCTAGACGCACAGATGTATGATTGACAGGTCCGAAGAAGTTGAAATTTTGATGCATTTCAAAACTCTCGATGAATAGAGTCTTTCGATGGCTGAAATCCTCCAGCATACTTTGACTGCAACGCACAGATATCCCTATTTGTTATGATTTGCAATTGTATCTTCATTCCACCTCAGGTTGAAACATATTAGCTCTCATAATACATGTATGTGCGCAAATGAATGCTCCCCTACAATCCTTTTCTTTCCCCAATTCCACTAGGATTGGAGTCAACAACCACAACTAGAAAAAATTGGAGAAGAAGAGAGCCCCCAAAGATCTGCTACTTTACTCTCTTATCGGGTGCACCCCCTCTGCCACTGCTCCCTTGACCTCTCTTTCCCTTCTGTGCTCCTCCTAGCAGTTATGCATGCCCCAGCAGCAGCAAAAAATGAAAACCCTCTCCCCTCCTGCCATTCTCTATCCGAGAGCGAGAGAAAACTGAGAGACACCAAGAAAAAAAGTCACTTCCCCCCCCCCCTTCTCTGTGCCTCCTCCTCTTCGAATGTAGCTGCCCTCCTCTGGTGCACACTCCTCTGAGCATGAATAGGGATGTGCTTTTTCTCCTCCAATAGGACTTCTTCTACAGCACCCCTAGCAGCTCGCAACCCCTTTCAAGCATGTGCTACCTTAAAACTCCACCTGTCGCTTCTCTAGTTCTTTCTGCATCATTATAAAAGATGAACAGTGCTCCTCCCTTCATGTTGTTCTTTTTCACTTGATTAGCCTTCATTATGCATCCCTCCCCTACCAGGGAACAATGGCTATAGACCAATAACCCATTGGTGGTGATGGTTCAGAGATGCAGACCCTTCTTGACCAACGTTGCTTCCTCGGCTAATGCCTTCTTAGAATTCTCCATTTGATGATACAGAACAACAGTAGCGGCCTTTCTTCAAATGTGAATAGCATGGCTCTCTATGCAAGATGTCGAGAGGAGTGTGCCAGAACCACAAGATACAACCTTTGACAATACCTACTGCCCCCCTCCCATGAAACGTTCTCCATCCATGGAAACCTCTTAACGTGGAGTATTTTAGTATGTCTTCATTTCGGCAAAACTCAGAACCTTCAACACACCCATGAGAAGTCAAGGTTTTCCCTCCTCCCACATTCGTGTGAAGTAATGGAGCTCCCCGTGGAAGAGATGTGCCTGCCACCACCCTGTTCCTGCATGAAAAAGAAGAAGAGAGAGAAAAAAAATGATAGCCCACTGCCTAATAAATGGAAGGCTTCCAGATTTCCTGCCCCAAGTGTGCGTGTAATTAGGAGCATGTCCCCTCCCCTCTTCTGATCCTTCCAGAACGGTTGACCACCACCTTCCCCCTGCCAATCCCGCTTGCTATTACATCCCAACTATTACTCTTCTGAAATCGAATCCTTTGGAAAATCCTCCTCTACACACCCTAAGATTCTCACGCTTCAGCCATAACTCCAAGAACAAAATCATATAATGGTTGAATGCTTCATTTGATGTTCCATGGCCACCTTCCTAGACCCCATACGTGAGAACAAATGTCTCTCTCTCTATTCTAGGAGCGGTTTATGTGCACTCTGACCTTAAGGCAATCAAATAGCGCCACGAACTACAGAAATCCAATTTCGTTGCATTAGACTAATTTTCTTTTTGTAGAAATCAATTACAAACAGCCTCATTTGAATAGAGTTTGGCAACGCCAAGAAGCCGTTTACCTTTACAACACCCTTAAATCAACACTTTTATTGTGAAATGAACACTTTTCAATATGCCAAAAATCAACAAGAATTGAAGCTAACATACTCCCCTCTTCTGCTCGCGAAGTCCTCCCCGACGAGCCAATTAGCACCTGCACTCAAACCATTCAAATCATCGACAATGCATCAATGCATATTCACATACCTCATACTTATTCTATCTCTTTCCATGGGCATACCTGCAACCACACTACATCAACATCCATTAGTCATCAAAAACTAATCACTTCACTTACCAACTTTGTCCATTTTCTTGCATCTTCACCGCCATGTCCACCTATCTACAAACTTCATCAAAACATGTTAGACCAATTTTTTCATCAAGCATAACGTCAGAATGGAAAGAACACATGCACACATCACTCACATCACACATGCAAGCTCGTCACAACCCATATGCATACAAGCAGAAGACATGTACACATTCCCTCCCGTCGCTCTTCTCGACTATTCATTTAACACATCACAAATCTCTATTCCACGTGCATACTCAACTCACTTTCTACACACACCATATATATGTAAGCAAGTACCATTCTTAAATTTCATTTTTGATGCCCTTATCGGCTATACGGCCACCCCCCCAATTCTTCTTCCGTTTCTCATCAAGTCCTCCCGTTTATTTTTCATGCCTCTTCGACCTAGGGTTTCCTCTTCCCACTTGCCTTCCTATCTATCTCTCTGTTTTTCTTGCTCGTCGACTAGATCCTATGATAGGTCACCACCACACCACTCCGACTTGATGGATATACGACAAGGACCACTCAAGCCTAACACGAGCTCACCCATACAAGATCGCTCATCGTCGACATGCTTCAGGACATCGCAAGTAGTTGCACAACCTAAGAACCAAAATGAGCACCTCCCAAGAGTTCGCAGATGAACAAAGCCACTAGCATGCTTGGATCCTCAATTCCAAGTCTTCCAAAGACACGTCGTAGCCAAAACCCTAGCCGAGCTTAAGCTTTGATTCGACATGCCTCATCAAGAGTCCACACATTCCCAGATCCCCACAAACACAGACACATATTCCCATCCGAGCATCATGCTCTCTCACCTCTCTTCTGTCCCCCCTCGAGCGAGGAATTTTTTCTTTTTTTTTCTTTTTGTGTAATTATTTACGCACGATGCACAACGCTAGCCCTATGCAAAATCGACGTCCGTTTGTGGCTTTGACCACCCGGCCAAAGTGGGTCCACCCACCTATCGGCCGACATAGGCACATAGCCACATATATGTCGGGCCTACAGCGAAACTAGCATCAGCTCGTGGCCTCGATCACCTCATCAAGGTTGCTCCACCCGCCTACTAGCCCACTGCATCTTGAGAATAAGGAGACAAAATAAAGGACCTTTTCCCATCTTGAGAATAAGGAGACAAAATAAAGGACCTTTTCCCATCCCAAGCAATCACGACACACACACATATAATCCCCCATGGACATCTCGATGAGACATATCTCCTCTCTGCTGCTACTCAAGCCAAAATCCGGCCACTAATATCATGGTCAACCCGTCCTCGCAAAACCTGCACACACCAACTACCTTGTCGACCTGAAACCCTCGAGAAATGCCACTTCAGTCCTAAGCGTACATCAGACTTGGTCCATCTGTCCTCACATCTCTGACTTGCAATCCGCAAAGCAAACCCTAATCAGACCTAAGCCATCCTTACCGACATCCATTGCCTCGTCTATGTCCTTTTCATCTCCAACCTCTGCCTCGCAGAGATTCCACTTGACCTGATAAATGACCTTGAAAACTACCATTAGCCATTGTACCTCTTAGTACCTCAAGCCTCGCCGCTAGGTCTCTTAATCCTTGTTTGTTGTGTTCAATATCACTCTGATATTGGAACAGGTTAGAGTCAATACTTCGGAACCGATTCCATATTTGCTCTATCCCTTTATCCTCTCTCACCCTTTTCTCAGATCCGAGGGGAATATCCTCCCTCTTCTCAACTCGAATGGTCAACTTCTCGACTTCCTCTCTAATCGATCTTTCCTCCCAAATCCTACTCATATTTTCTACATCTAGATCATCTACCTTCTTCAAAAATTCATTCTTCGTCCTTTCTAACTGCGTTCCAAATGCATACAACTTATCCAACATGGCTTTCAACTCTCCTTCCATTTTTCCTACTTTCGGGTCCTCTGCATGTCCTCGTGTCTCTTCGTCTTTCCGATTCATCCACCTACCGATCTTGCTACTCAACCTTGCATTCTCTTTCTCTACCCGTCTCACTTTCTCATCACTCTCTGCTTGGGCATGTTGCAGCCTTTCTAACTCCAGGTGGACATCCTCATTGACTCTACCCGCTTGATCACTATATTTAACGATCAAATTTTGCACTCTTTCCATTCCTTTCTCTATTTCCTCAAGTCCCTTTATTAGGTTCTCCTCATCTCTCTCAAACTCCTCTTCGATCGCAACTCCAACGCAGTCGCCTACCATCAAGCCGGATTTCAGGTCCAAGACCATGTTTTCACTCTCAGGCCTCACAAGGTCTTTCCTCAAGCTTTTGTTCGCTTTGAACTCCTTGTTTTTGCTTTTCAACACTTGTACTTGCTTTTCCCAAGTTCCTAGGATGTCAGCCATTTTCACTTGATTTTCCTCTAATGTTTCTATTTTGATCCTCTCGTTATCTCGCTCTTCTCGCAGACATTCCAACTGACGTAGTACGCTTGCCAACAAACTCTCGTTATCTTCGGTGTCCACGAAGAAAGTTGTAAGGGATGTACTAACCTCTTTTGTCAAGACTTCCTCGACCTTTGCATGACACACATGCTCGCATAACCTTTTCTTTCCACAATCTGTGCATGCGGGAACAAAGTCCAATGGACTAGACACATGAGGGCAAAACTTTGCAATGTGTCCGACTTTCTTGCAACACCAACACCGAATATAATTCGAGATCGGACCAACCCGCCAACATTCATATGCACGGCTTTACATTGAGCATCCAAAATCGCTTCTACTTCTAGTCCATTTGGAGCTTATCATCCTCGGGCAAACCTTTTGAAAATTTCTAACTTGCATTCTTTGTGTCATCACTTTACCAAGACCAAAGCAACCAATCCGGGGCTTGGCTATGCCACACAATTGGGGCACCAAGCGAGCTCGTAGCAATCTCTATGAGATGCGCTAAGACAATTCCTGGCAAACGCACCAAAATGATAACACTCCTAGTCCAAGGGAAAGTGCCTACTCACAATGACATTTTGTCCAACCCTTCTGATACTAGGTCAGTTTTGGTTTCCCTAAGTTCACAATTTCACTCCTATGTATTGATGGAGGATACAGGCAAATACATGCACAAAGGGATATCCAACTCTAGTGGTTTCCTCTCGGGACTTCCCTCTTTCCTTGCTCATGCCTTCCGAGTCCACTTAGTTCCTCGTTCTCTCTTTCACTTGCTCTTCCCCGCTTCCTTTTGCTATTATTTCTTTTCCCCACACACTTATCATCTACACACTCTTGTCCTCCTACACTCAAGCTTACACACTGACATGCACACACACTACCTTTCCCTCCCCCTTCTCACAAGCACCCCTTTGTCACACACACACCTATATACTCCCACTTACACCTACACTTGCACACTCGGTCTCTTTCTCTCTTCCTTGCTCTCCTTTTCTCTCTCACTCACACTTCTCTTACACCCAAACACACACATGCACTTACACGCCCATACACACATTCACCCTCTCACCCTCTTGTTCTCTTTCACTTTCTCACACACTCTCTTTCACACACATATACTCACACATGCACACACTCGCACATATATATTTATCGCCGCTCGGAGGAATCCCATGCCCCCTCGTACACTCTCACATACTCACCCCGTTGCTCACACTTTCTCCTTCCTCTTGTGTACACCCCTTCTCTTCTTCACACACTCACACTTATAGACTTACACACACTTCTTTCCCATCCACTTCCTTCCTCTTACCCTCACTCACCATCACCCGCCAATTCCCACCTCCTTACTTGCTCTTTCACACACATAATTTTTATTTATTATTGGGTCAGAAAGAAAGCACATCAAATTAATGAGCATGGATTCACACTTAGGTAGAAATGCAACGCATTCACTTGTGTACACGAATGGAGTCATGAACTGCTGGAAACTAACTTTCCCCCCACAAGCAATGTGATGCCACACCGAAACTCCCTCCCGTTGTATCTTCCATTCGTGCCAAATTTAATAGCTCGCAAGAATACATGATCTCATGCAAAAGGGAACACTTTTCTTTACGTAAAGAAACATGCCAACTTTATCATAAAAGGAAAAGAGATTAGTAGCCACACGTCTACAAATACGTGATGTTGAAGAGAGGCTAAACAAACTCAAACATCATTGCCTCTACATATAAAAATTGCACGGTACTCCATTGTCAACAACCTTCCCCTTGAGGAAGACAGGCTCCTCGTTCAGAACGAAATACATGCATTTCCATGAGCTACAAATGTCATCGATCATTTACAGTAACAACGTGAACCGACAACGACTACAGCATGCTGGAATCTCAAAGCCTTACAGAGATTTTGACTCCCCGTCCTATTAGCTTGAGCAATTAATAGAAACATTCATCTTGGCAGAAGCCCATTTGAAGCAGGAGTAGATAATACTTCAGAATCCCTTGTTCTGCTTTGAGCATGCCCACAAGAACCACAAATTCTACATGACAACCTCAATAGTCCTTCTATGACAAAAGAGTAATGAGAAATAAAATAGAAACACGACAGTTTTACTTCTTTAACTTAGCAAAACAGTGAAAATAGATTTCCACACCAATCTATTTTGTAAATGGAATGAGCAACCTCACCAAAACCTATTGATCGCAGTTGAGGCTCTAAAAATTCCACGCAAGGCTGCTTCCCAGACAAAGGTCCCTGTCAAATGCGGTATGCCTGCTTCAGCACGTCCTCCAGCACTTCTTTTGTCTCGACGAGATGTATGATTGACATGTCCGAAGAAGTTGAAATTCTGATGCATTTCAAAACTCTCGATGAATAGAGTCTTTCGATGGCTGAAATCCCCCAGCATACTTCGACTGCAACGCACAGAGATCCCTATTTGTTATGATTTTCAATTGTATCTTCATTCCACCTCAGGTTGAAACATATTAGCTCTCAGAAGACATGTCTGTGCGCAAATGATTGCTCCCCTACAATCCTTTTCTTTCCCCTCTTCCACTATTGCTGGAGTCAACAACCACAGCTAGAAAAAATTGGAGAAGAAGAGAGCCCCCAAAGATCTGCTGCTTTACTCTCTTATCTGGTGCACCCCCTCTGCCACTGCTCCCTTGACCTCTCTTCCCCTTTTGTGCTCCTCCTAGCAGTTACGCATGCCCCAGCAGTAGCAAAAAATGAAAACCCTCTCCCCTCCTGCCATTCTCTGTCCGAGAGCGAGAGAAAACTGAGAGACACCAAGAAAAAAAGTCACTTCCCCCCCCCCTCTTCTCTGTGCCTCCTCCTCTTCGAATGTAGCTGCCCTCCTCTGGTGCACACTTCTCTGAGCATGAATAGGGATGTGCTTTTTCTCCTCCAATAGGACTTCTTCTACAGCACCCCTAGCAGCTCGCAACCCCTTTCAAGCATGTGCTACCTTAAAACTCCACTTGTCGCTTCTCTAGTTCTTTCTGCATCATTATAAAAGATGAACAGTGCTCCTCCCTTCATGTTGTTCTTTTTCACTTGATTAGCCTTCATTCTGCATCCCTCCCCTACCAAGGAACAATGGCTATAGACCAATAACCTGAAGGGGTTTGGAGTGCAGAACAAGAGGAGGAAGGAGGAGATGGAATGAGAGAGAAGAGAGGAACGACGCGCGGATATGCGTGGGAGCCTCGAAACCCACATAATGAACTCTCCGTCGAGGCTATGCTCTATAACTGATGTATATATATAAATATGGGGTAAGGTCACATGACCCTTACATCCCCAACAATCTCCCACTTAAGGGTCAATGTGACCATAAGTGGTAACACATACAAAGAATGATGTAGGACTATACACTAATGTACAGGAAGAGTCCGGATCTCTACCCATACCAGATCAGCCTACACCAACTGCCTCGAACAAGGTGTATCCATGCACCTCAAACTGCTCTAGCCTCATATCGATAAGAGTCGAGCGCACATATGACTGATGCAAGAACTGATGAAGTTCCTGCAAAGCTCCCACTCGCTCTATGCCTATGTCAATCATCGAACGACTGACAACTCCAAGTGCAAATGCTCCAATAGCAACTGCAATGTCTGGTCTCGAGCATAACAACTCGTACATCAGACTCCCGAATGCTGACGAAACATGTGCTATCCTGGCTAACCTAAGTATGTCAGCCATGCCTATATCCAAGGCATCCAAAGCACTATCATCAAGACCAACATGTCCTGACATATCTGTGTCAATATCTGGCATGAGCGAATCCAAAAATGACTGCATAACTGATGACTCCTCAGCATCCAAATCAGCCATCCTATCAACCAAGGATGTGTCTAGTTGTGCATCCTGAGAGCTAATATGCTCTGGTATACGCTGTGTACCATGAGAGCAATCCTGCTCTACCACACCAAGTGTATCATCATGCTCCACATGAGCTAACTGCACAACATCAACACCAAGGTCAAACTGATGATCACTCTCTAACTGAGTATCATCATAATGCTCTACATGAGCATCTACATCATGCTCTAAAGCATCCAACTGATCATCTGAAGTGTGCTCCATATGAGCATCCATATGATCAACCAAACCATGCTCTATATAAGCATCATGAGCATCCAAAACATGCTCTACATGTGCATCCATCTGAGCATTTGAGTCATGCCATACATGTGCATCAAGAATATCCATAGACCTATCTGTAGGTAGACAAAATGAGACATGACGAGTCTCACATCGCACATAAGGCTGAACTCCCACTGAGACGAGAGTGTCTCTCACATGAAGTACCTGCAGTGGATACCTGTGCCCAATCCTAGCACCTCTGACAAGCATAAGCTATCCCAACTGCAACTGAAAATGATGCTCACCAAGGAATGCATAACACCTGCTCTCCTGTAACTGACTAACTGAAATCAAGCTCATAGGGAATGAAGGCACATAACGTACATGTCTGAGTATAAGTGATGCTCCACTAGGTAGCATAATGCATATATCTCCTGCACCCTCAATGTCATATGTCGTACCGTCAGGCACGTGCACACATCCACGACTCTCACCTGAGAATCGACAAAACCACTCACGATGTGGTGTAATATGAAATCTGGCTAATGCATCAAGCAACCAATCCATATGTGTGCTATCCAATGAACAAGAGGAATCCTGAGATGAACCATAGGAGAAAGTGATATCACCATCACTAGCATAATCAACTGTCATAGACTCTCCTGAAGTCACTACCTGATCTACATCACATGCATGTCTCTGATGTCGTCGTCGCATCCGCCTGAAGCAACGTCGTCGAGTATGGCCATCACAGCCACAATGCCAACATCGAAGTCGTCGATGTGATCTATGTCTCACATGAGTCAATGGACTCGCATACATATCATGTAGTCTCTGCCATAATGCACTACTCATCTCCTCATACATAACAGACTCGTATATAGAATCCACAAGCTGTAATCGGATAGTGGAGCTGGCCAATGCATCCATATCCATCCATACATGGTCGGGCATGTCACGAGGCCTCTGTGCATCTCTATGCACATACATGTGTAACCCTGCACGAACCAATGTATGCCACATCTGAGCTTTCCATCTCGGAAAGTCAGTGCCATCAAATCGAGAAGACACCATGCTGGCAATCCAAGACTAGCAATGTAACAAGAGACTCGAACAATACTCTATCCTCAATAGGATCACACCTGCATATCCATATGCATAACTCACATCACATATGTCTCACTGGAGAAGAAAACCATGTGAACCACCTGTCACATAACCATGCATCTAGCATGCACATAAAACCATGAGCATGAGCCTGCTCACCAAGTCTCCAAAGTGACCAAATAGATGTGAAAGAATCCTGGGAAAAATTCGACAGAGTATCCCTTGTAAATTGAGCAATCAAACAAGATAACCAATGAAAAGAATAATGATTAATCTGTCACCACCTGTCACGGATATAATCAAAGATAATGACAACTACGTGTGCCAAAAACTAATAGCAATACATGCCAATACAATGGTGATGCACCTCCCACTCAAGAATGAATCCTGCAAGATGGTCCAACCTATCACAAATAACCTGTGACCAAGTCCAAGTGAATGGAGATAGTCAATGATCCAAAGCTATCGCACAAGCTTCAAGATCCACTAGAGCTCTCTTCTAGCATAAAAGCCGATGAAATTTCGGCAGCATCTCCTCTGTAAAATGGACTCTAGAACCAAAATAACCATGTGGGAATCACCATCCACATAAGCCAAGAATCACACTGGCAAATATATATCAATCAATGACCAAATGCTAATAACGGTGACAAACAAACGTGTAACTGAGGCTCCAATCTGGATCATGTACCTGCAAAGAAAACAAAAGATACAAGTACCAACTAAGATCCAATGTCAACTCTCACAAAAGTATGTGCAATCAAAAAGTAAATCCGTAACAAAGTGGCATAAGCAATATATAGACCACAATGCCACTATACATCCATGATCAAACTCATGATGACATAATTCTCAAAAAAGAGTATACCACAATGTCATCTTACATGCCAAACACGTAACAAGATCATGCTCTACTCTCATATGGAGGAGCTAACACAATGATCATACATGTACAATGTCTTGAAGCTCTGAAAATAAGAGCTTGCACACCAAAAATTCTCTCTCGAAGAAGTTCCAAAGTAAATTCAACCTCCAAGTGCAATTAGGGTTGTTTGGACAAAACTGTACTGCTCTGTGTTTTGCTGTTTCAGAGGTGATAACCTCTGAATCTGAACTTTTGGTCTTCAGAAAACTTGAAGATCCACTTCTTGGCTACGTAACGACATAAAGAACACCTCAATCGGAGGTGTATAGCTCAAGATATGCTCAAAACAAGCACCTGCTATCAATTTCACTTTCACTTGCAACAGTACTGCTCTGTATTCTGCAATTTCAGCAACCTAAAACTCAGAATCTTGATCTGAGTTCTTCTACAAAGTTGTAGCTATCTTTCCAAGCTACAAGCAGCAAGTTGAATCATCACATTCCGAGCTGTAGAACTCAAGTTATGACAAAAAAACCGACCTGCTGTCCTACTCAATGTAGATTCGCTTTCTACAATTCTCTGCGTTTTTCGAATTTTCGGCACTTCAGAAGTCCAAACCAGGTTCTGCGCTCTTCTGTGAAGTTGTAGCTCTCTGTGTTAGCTACGCACAGAACTTTAAAACGCGTCAATCCGAGCTTCTTAGCTCGAGTTATGACCAAAATACTGAACAGCTGTCAAGAGATGCCGACCTGCACTTCTACCTCTTCTCACCTAAGGTTCCATTGAAGCTTCTTGCACACCAGCCTTCAACATGCTCTGATACCAATGAAGGGGTTTGGAGTGCACAAAAAGAGGAGGAAGGAGGAGATGGAATGAGAGAGAAGAGAGGAACGACGCGCGGATATGCGTGGGAGCCTCGAAACCCACATAATGAACTCTCCGTCGAGGCAATGCTCTATAACTGATGTATATATATAAATATGGGGTAAGGTCACATGACCCTTACATCCCCAACATAACCCATTGGTGGTGATGGTTCATGTTGGAGCAAAACAATCTCTTAAATTCATCTTCATTGATATCCAGTTTATTTGGCAACAAAATAGCCTTGTAAATTCCCGCATATGATCATTATGTAGGTTTAATGTGACTCATAGCTTAGAGCTTCTTATTTTTCATCTCATAAAAGAAAAAAAGAAAAAACGTAGGTAGACAACTTGCATCTTTCCTTGAATCAAGGATTTTAGTACATTAGAAAATATGCGCATGATTTTATCAACCAGTCCACAACCTGCCTACCTTAATTTTAGGAAAGAAAGCGGTGAAAATTTACGGCTGAAGTCACTGTATAAATACCCATCATTCTAATGAAAACTTGGGCGACTCTGTCACATACTGTCGTACTTTCGTGTCGACCCCTTTATGTTCATGCTCCTCTCTCTTTACGTTATCAGTAGTTATATTCTCTGTGTGTCGCAACTCTTCTGATATGATGGAGAGTGAATATGATATGATGGAGAGTATTCACTCTGCCTGATCATACAGTGGAGAGTATGCACTCTGCCTGATCATGCAATTCAGTATATACATGATCAATCGTTGTCACACGTAGCTTTCCGCAACGGTCTATCTTAACTCATACGATCAATCATCATTGAAGATTGAGTTCGCTTTAGTTTGTGAATCAGTTGATGAATCAGTCTTAGTTTATCTTTTCATACTTTATTATTTTTCGAACATGCTGATCATTCACAGTTGGAAGATTGTGCCTACGTACGTCAATTCCAAATGATGAATATCATATTGATTATGATCCTCAGATCATACGACTTGATATGTCTCTGGAACTCAAGTAATGTATTTGTACATCAATGTGTTTGTATATCAGAGCTATGCATCTTTTCTTCTCTGTAATTATCATTGATATTTACATCATTTCATCGTGCAGATTATATTTTTTTTTCTTGCAGAGTCTTGAAGCCAACTTTTATCGAACGTGCATAAGGCTTTATCACTCAGATCATGTCTGCCACAATATGAATATTAAATATGCATATATTAGTTGATTGCAGACTTATAATATTCATTTCTGCAGCATCCATAGATTCGTGCGCAGTCATCTATTATGGCTGTTAGAACACAGAGTTGAATATGTTGATCTGTTGTTCTCAATGTAATATTACATAGCATGAAGCTCTCAAATTATTTACTCAGTATCCAATATTTAAGTTGGAAGATTCATTCTCAGATATTAATCATGAGGCGCATCAACTATTCAAAGTAGTTCGCATGATGAATTTGATTGAAGCTCAACTTCTATTGACGTATTCATAGTTCGATATTTGTGAAGATGACCTGTTCATAAACAAGCACACGATATGTCATTTCTTCAAGGCACTATACAATGTCCCTATCATAATGTAACTCATTCTTTTCATCATACGTCTTGGATAACTCATGTAACTCATGTATAGTATGAACTTAAGAAATGTATGGAGCTATTGTGTTATGATGGTTCAGATCATTAACATCACAATTGCTTATGAAATACATTCGAGTATATGATTATCATTTATTGCAAGATCGAGGAGAATTGAATCTATTCTTAACCTTTTTTTGCTTCTTCATCCATGTTTCCGCCCACGTGAGTCTATAGCTTCATGCTATTGCAACTCACTTCCTACAGTTCAGAGATGCAGACCCTTCTTGACCAATGTTGCTTCCTCGGCTAATGCCTTCTTAGAATTCTCCATTTGATGATATAGAACAACAGTAGCGGCCTTTCTTCAAATGTGAATAGCATGGCTCTCTATGCAAGATGTTGAGAGGAGAGTGCCAGAACCACAAGATACAACCTTCGACAATACCTGCTACCCCCCTCCCATGAAACGTTCTCCATCCATGGAAACCTCTGAACGTGGAGCATTTTAGTCTGTCTTCATTTCGGCAAAACTCAAAACCTTCAACACACCCATGAGAAGTCAAGGTTTTCCCTCCTCCCACATTCGTGTGAAGTAATGGAGCTCCCCGTGGAAGAGACGTGTCCACCACCCCCCTGAACCTGCATGAAAACGAAGAAGAGAGAGAAAAAAAATGACAGCCCGCTGCCTAATAAATGGAAGGCTTCTAGATTTCCTGCCCCAAGTGTGTGTGTAATTAGGAGCATGTCCCCCCCCTCTTCTGATCCTTCCAGAACAGCTTATCACCACCTTCCCCCTGCCAATCCCGCTTGCTATTACATCCCAACTATTACTCTTTTGAAATCGAATCCTTTGGAAAATCCTCCTCTGCACACCCCAAGATTCTCACGCTTCAGCCACAACTCCAAGAACAAAATCATATAATGGTTGAATGCTTCATTTGATGTTCCATGGCCAACTTCCTAGACCCCATACGTGAGAACAAATGTCTCTCTCTCTATTCTAGGAGCGGTTTATGTGCACTCTGACCTTAAGGAAATCAAATAGCGCCACGAACTACAGAAATCCAATTTTGTTGCATTAGACTAATTTTCTTTTTGTAGAAATCAACTACAAACAGCCTCATTTGAATAGAGTTTGGCACCGCCAAGAAGCCGTTTACCTTTACAACACCCCTAAATCAACACTTTTATTGTGAAATGAACACTTTTCAGTATGCCAAAAATCAACTAGAATTGAAGCTAACATACTCCCCTCTTCTGCTCGCGAAGTCCTCCCCGAGGAGCCAATTAGCACCTGCACTCAAACCATTCAAATCATCGACAATGCATCAATGCATATTCACATACCTCATACTTATTCTATCTCTTTCCACGAGCGTACCTGCAACCACACTACATCAACATCCATTAGTCATCAAAAACCAGTCACTTCACTTACCAACTTTATCCATTTTCTTGCATCTTCACCGCCATGTCCACCTGTCTACAAACTTCATCAAAACATGTTAGACCAATTTTTTCATCAAACATAACGTCACAATGGAAAGAACACATGCACACATCACTCACATCACACATGCAAGCTCGTCACAACCCATATGCATACAAGCAGAAGACATGTGCACATTCCCTCCCGTCACTCTTCTCGACTATTCATTCAACACATCACGAATTTCTATTCCACGTGCATACTCAACTCACTTTCTACACACACCATATATATGTAAGCAAGTACCATTCTTAAATTTCATTTTTGATGCCCTTATTGGCTATACGGCCACCCCCCCCAATTCTTCTTCCGTTTCTCATCGAGTCCTCCCATTTATTTTTCATGCCTCTTCGACCTAGGGTTTCCTATTCCCACTTGCCTTCTTGTCTATCTCTCTGTTTTTCTTGCTCGTCGACTAGATCCTATGATAGGTCACCACCACACCACTCCGACTTGATGGATACACGACAAGGACCACTCAAGCCTAACACGAGCTCACCCATACAAGATCGCTCATCGTCAACATGCTTCAGGACATCGCAAGTAGTTGCACAACCTAAGAACCAAAATGAGCACCTCCCAAGAGTTCGCAGATGAACAAAGCCAATAGCATGCTTGGATCCTCAATTCCAAATCTTCCACAGACATGTCCTAGCCAAAACCCTAGCCGAGCTTAAGCTTCGACATGCCTCATCAAGAGTCCACACATTCCCAAATCCCCACAAACACAGACACATATTCCCAGCCGAGCATCATGCTCTTTCACCTCTCTTCTGTCCCCCCTCGAGCGAGGAATTTTTTCTTTTTTTTTTCTTTTTGTGTAATTATTTATGCACGATGCACAACGCTAGCCCTATGCGAAACCGACGTCCATTCGTGGCTTTGACCACCCGGCCAAAGTGGGTCCACCCACCTATCGGCCGACATAGGCACATAGCCACATATACGTTGGGCCTACAGCGAAACTAGCATCAGCTCGTGGCCTCGATCACCTGATCAAGGTTGCTCCACCCGCCTACTAGCCCACTGCAGCACACCGACAACACACACACACATACACAATCATTTCTTTCTTGTTTTTTTTTCTTCTCTTTTTTTTTTTCAATTCCCGCATCTTGAGAATTAGGAGACAAAAGAAAGGACCTTTTCGCAACCCAAGCAATCACGACACACACACATATAATCCCCCATGGACATCTCGATGAGACATATCTCCTCTCTGCTCAAGCCAAAATCCGGCCACTAATGTCATGGTCAACCCGTCCTTGCAAAACCCGCACACACCAACTACCTTGTCGACCTGAAACCCTCGATAAATGCCACTTCAGTCCTAAGCGTACATCAGACTTGGTCCATCCGTCCTCACATCTCTGACTTGCAATCCGCAAAGCAAACCCTAATCAGACCTAAGCCATCCCTACCGACATCCATTGCCTCGTCTATTTCCTTTTCATCTCCAACCTCTACCTCGCAGAGATTCCACCTGACCCGATAGATGACCTTGAAAACTACCATTAGCCATTGTACCTCTTAGTACCTCAAGCCTCGTCGCTAGGTCTCTTAATCCTTGTTTGTTGTGCTCAATATCACTCTGATATTGGAACAGGTCAGAGTCAATACTTCGGAACCGATTCCCTATTTGCTCTATCCCTTTATCCTCTCTCACCCTTTTCTCAGATCCGAGGGGAATATCCTCCCTCTTCTCAACTCGAACGGTCAACTTCTCGACTTCCTCTCTAATCGATCTTTCCTCCCAAATCCTACTCATATTTTCTACATCTAGATCATCTACCTTCTTCGACAATTCATTCTTCGTCCTCTCTAACTTCGTTCCAAATGCATCCAACTTATCCAACATGGCTTTCAACTCTCCTTCCATTTTTCCTACTTTCGGGTCCTCTGCATGTCCTCGTGTCTCTTCGTCTTTCCGATTCATCCACCTACCGATCTTGCTACTCAACCTTGCATTCTCTTTCTCTACCCGTCTCACTTTCTCATCACTCTCTGCTTGGGCACGCTGCAGCCTTTCTAACTCCAGGTGGACATCCTCATTGACTCTACCCGCTTGATCACTATATTTAACAATCAAACTTTGCACTCTTTCCATTTCTTTCTCTATTTGCTCAAGTCCCTTTATCAGGTTCTCCTCATCTCTCTCGAACTCCTCTTCGATTGCAACTCCAAAGCAGCCGCCTACCATCAAGCTGGATTTCAGGTCCAAGACCATGTTTTCAATCTCAGGCCTCACAAGGTCTTTCCTCAAGCTTTTGTTCGCTTTGAACTCCTTGTTTTTGCTTTCCAACGCTTGTACTTGCTTTCCCCAAGTTCCTAGGATGTCAGCCATTTTCACTTGATTTTCCTCTAATTTTTCTATTTGTATCCTCTCGTTATCTCGCTCTTCTCGCAGACATTCCAACTCACGTAGTACGCTTGCCAACAAACTCTCGTTATCTTCGGTGTCCACGAAGAAAGTTGTAAGGGATGTACTAACCTCTTTTGTCAAGACTTCCTCGACCTTTGCATGACACACATGCTCGCATAACCTTTTCTTTCCACAATCCGTGCATGCGGGAACAAAAGTCCAATGGACTAGACACAAGAGGGCAAAACTTTGCAATGTGTCCGACTTTCTTGCAACACCAACACCGAATATAATTCGAGATTGGACCAACCTGGCAACATTCATATGCACGGCTTTGCATTGAGCATCCAAACTCTCTTCTACTTCTAGTCCATTTGGAGCTTATCATCCTCGGGCAAACCTTTTGAAAATCTCTAACTTGCATTCTTTGTATCATCACTTTACCAAGACCAAAGCAACCAATCCGGGGCTTGGCTATGCCACACAATTGGGGCACCAAGCGAGCTCGTAGCAATCACTATGAGATGTGCTAAGCCAATTCCTGGCAAACGCACCAAAATGATAACACTCCTAGTCCAAGGGAAAGTGCCTACTCACAATGACATTTTGCCCAACCCTTCTGATACTAGGTTAGTTTTGGTTTCCCTAAGTTCACAATTTCACTCCTATGTATTGATGGAGGATACGGGCAAATACATGCACAAAGGGATATCCAACTCTAGTGGTTTCCTCTTGGGACTTCCCTCTTTCCTTGCTCATGCCTTCCGAGTCCACTTAGTTCCTCGTTCTCTCTTTCACTTGCTCTTCCCCGCTTCCTTTTGCTCTTATTTCTTTTCCCCACACACTTATCATCTACACACTCTTGTCCTCCTACACTCAAGCTTACACACTGACATGCACACACACTACCTTTCCCTCCCCCTTCTCACAAGCACCCCTTTGTCACACACACACACCTATATACTCCCACTTACACCTACACTTGCACACTCGGTCTCTTTCTCTCTTCCTTGCTCTCCTTTTCTCTCTCACTCACACTTCTCTTACACCCAAACACACACATGCACTTACACGCCCATACACACATTCACCCTCTCACCCTCTTGTTCTCTTTCACTTTCTCACACACTCTCTTTCACACACATATACTCACACATGCACTCGCATGCACACACTCGCACATATATATTCATCACCGCTCGGAGGAATCCCATGCCCCCTCGTACACTCTCACATACTCACCCCGTTGCTCACACTTTATCCTTCCTCTTGTGTACACCCCTTCTCTTGTTCACACACTCACACTTATAGACTTACACACACTTCTTTCCCATCCACTTCCTTCCTCTTACCCTCACTCACCATCACCCGCCATTTCCCACCTCCTTACTTGCTCTTTCACACACATAATTTTTATTTATTATTGGGTCAGAAAGAAAGCACATCAAATTAATAAGCATGGATTCACACTTAGGTAGAAATGCAACACGTTCACTTGTGTACACGAATGGAGTCATGAACTGCCGGAAACTAACTTTCCCCCCACAAGCAATGTGCTGCCACACCGAAACTCCCTCCCGTTATATCTTCCAGTTGTGCCAAATTTAATAGCTCGCAAGAATACATGATCTTATGCAAAAGGGAACACTTTTCTTTACGTAAAGAAACATGCCAACTTTATCATAAAAGGAAAATAGATTAGTAGCCACACGTCTACGAATACGTGATGTTGAAGAGAGGCTAAACAAACTCAAACATCATTGCCTCTACATATAAAAATTGCACGGTACTCCATTGTCAACAACCTTCCCCTTGAGGAAGACAGGCTCCTCGTTCAGAACGAAATACATGCATTTCCATGAGCTACAAATGTAATCGATCATTTACAGTAACAACGTGAACAGACAACGACTACAGCATGCTGGAATCTCAAAGCCTTACAGAGATTTTGACTCCCCATCCTATTAGCTTGAGCAATTAACAAAAACATTCATCTTGGCAGAAGCCCATTTGAAGCAGGAGTAGATAATACTTCAGAATCCCTTGTTCTGCTTTGAGCATGCCCACAAGAACCACAAATTCTACATGACAACCTCAACAGTCCTTCTATGACAAAAGAGTAATGAGACATAAAATAGAAACACGACAGTTTTACTTCTTTAACTTAGCAAAACAGTGAAAATAGATTTCCACACCAATCTATTTTGTAAATGGAATGAGCATCCTCACCAAAACCTATTGATCGCAGTTGAGGCTCAAAAAATTCCACGCAAGGCTGCTTCCCAGACAAAGGTCCCCGTCAAATGCGGTATGCCTGCTTCAACACATCCTCCAGCACTTCTTTTGTCTAGACGCACAGATGTATGATTGACAGGTTCGAAGAAGTTGAAATTCTGATGCATTTCAAAACTCTCGATGAATAGAGTCTTTCGATGGCTGAAATCCCCAGCATACTTCGACTGCAACGCACAGAGATCCCTATTTGTTATGATTTGCAATTCTATCTGCATTCCACCTGAGGTTGAAACATATTAGCTCTCAGAAGACATGTCTGTGCGCAAATGATTGCTCCTTTACAATCCTTTTCTTTCCCCTCTTCCACTATGGCTGGAGTCAACAACCACAGCTAGAAAAAATTGGAGAAGAAGAGAGCCCCCAAAGATCTGCTGCTTTACTCTCTTATCGGGTGCACCCCCTCTATCACTGCTCCCTTGACCTCTCTTCCCCTTCTGTGCTCCTCCTAGTAGTTACGCATGCCCCAGTAGCAACAAAAAATGAAAACCCTCTCCCCTCCTGCCATTCTCTGTCGGAGAGCGAGAGAAAACTGAGAGACACCAAGAAAAAAAGTCACTTTCCCCCCCCCCTTCTCTGTGCCTCCTCCTCTTAGAATGTAGCTACCCTCCTCTGGTGCACACTCCTCTGAGGATGAATAGGAATGTGCTTTTTCTCCTGCAATAGGACTTCTTCTACAGCACCCCTAGCAGCTCGCAACCCCTTTCAAGCATGTGCTACCTTAAAACTCCACCTATTGCTTCTCTAGTTCTTTCTGCATCATTATAAAAGACGAACAGTGCTCCTCCCTTCATGTTGTTCTTTTTCACTTGATTAGCCTTCATTATGCATCCCTCCCCTACCAGGGAACAATGGTTATAGACCAATAACCCATTGGTGGTGATGGTTCAGAGATGCAGACCCTTCTTGATCAACGTTGCTTCCTCGGCTAATGCCTTCTTAGAATTCTCCATTTGATGATACAGAACAACAGTAGCGGCCTTTCTTCAAATGTCAATAGCATGGCTCTATATGCAAGATGTCGAGAGGAGTGTGCCAGAACCACAAGATACAACCTTCGACAATACCTGCTGCCCCCCTCCCATGAAACATTCTCCATCCATGGAAACCTCTGAACGTGGAGTATTTTAGTCTATCTTCATTTCGGAAAAACTCAGAACCTTCAACACACCCATGAGAAGTCAAGGTTTTCCCTCCTCCCACATTCGTGTGAAGTAATGGAGCTCCCCATGGAAGAGACGTGCCCGCCACCCCCCTATTCCTGCATGAAACCGAAGAAGAGAGAGAAAAAAAATGACAGCCCGCGGCCTAATAAATGGAAGGCTTCCAGATTTCCTGCCCCAAGTGTGCGTGTAATTAGGAGCATGTCCCCTGCCTCTTCTGATCCTTCCAGAACGGCTAACCACCACCTTCCCCTTGCCAATCCCGCTTGCTATTACATCCCAACTATTACTCTTCTGTAATCGAATCCTTTGAAAAATCCTCCTCTACACACCCCAAGATTCTCACGCTTCAGCCATAACTCCAAGAACAAAATCATATAATGGTGGAATGCTTCATTTGATGTTCCATGGCCAACTTCCTAGACCCCATACGTGAGAACAAATGTCTCTCTCTCTATTCTAGGAGTGGTTTATGTGCACTCTGACCTTAAGGCAATCAAATAGCGCCACGAACTACAGAAATCCAATTTCGTTGCATTAGACTAATTTTCTTTTTGTAGAAATCAATTACAAACAGCCTCATTTGAATGGAGTTTGGCACCGCCAAGAAGCCATTTACCTTTACAACACCCCTAAATCAACACTTTTATTGTGAAATGAACACTTTTTAGTATGCCAAAAATCAACCAGAATTGAAGCTAACATACTCCCCTCTTCTACTCGCGAAGTCCTCCTTGACGAGCCAATTAGCACCTGCACGCAAACCATTCAAATCATCGACAATGCATCAATGCATATTCACATACCTCATACTTATTCTATCTCTTTCCACGGGCGTACCTGCAACCACACTACATCAACATCCATTAGTCATCAAAAGCCAGTCACTTCACTTACCAACTTTGTCCATTTTCTTGCATCTTCACCGCCATGTCCACCTGTCTACAAACTTCATCAAAACATGTTAGACCAATTTTTTCATGAAACATAACGTCAGAATGGAAAGAACACATGCACACATCACTCACATCACACATGCAAGCTTATCACAACCCATATGCATACAAGCAGAAGACATGTGCACATTCCCTCCCGTCACTCTTCTCGACTATTCATTCAACACATCACGAATCTCTATTCCACGTGCATACTCAACTCACTTTCTATACACACCATATATATGTAAGCAAGTACCATTCTTAAAATTTCATTTTGATGCCCTTATCGGCTATACGGCCACCCCCGCAATTCTTCTTCCGTTTCTCATCGAGTCCTCCCATTTATTTTTCATGCCTCTTCGACCTAGGATTTCCTATTCCCACTTGCCTTCCTGTCTATCTCTCTGTTTTTCTTGCTCATCGACTAGATCCTATGATAGGTCACCACCACACCACTCCGACTTGATGGATACATGACAAGGACCACTCAAGCCTAACACGAGCTCACCCATACAAGATTGCTCATTGTCGACATGCTTCAGGACATCGCAAGTAGTTGCGCAACCTAAGAACCAAAATGAGCACCTCCCAAGAGTTCGTAGATGAACAAAGCCACTAGCATGCTTGGATCCTCAATTCCAAGTCTTCCACAGACACATCGTAGCCAAAACCCTAGCCGAGCTTAAGCTTCGATTCGACATGCCTCATCAAGAGTCCACACATTCCTAGATCCCCACAAACACAAACACATATTCCCATCCGAGCATCATGCTCTCTCACCTCTCTTTTGTCCCCCCTCGAGCGAAGAGTTTTTTCTTTTTCTTTTTCTTTTTGTGTAATTATTTACGGCACGATGCACAACACTAGCCCTATGCGAAACCGACGTCGGTTCGTGGCTTTGACCACCCGGCCAAAGTGGGTCCACCCACCTATCAGCCGACATAGGCACATAGCCACATATACGTCGGGCCTACAGCGAAACTAGCATCAGCTCGTGGCCTCGATCACCTGATCAAGGTTGCTCCACCCGCCTACTATCCCACTGCAGCACACCGACAACACACACACATACACAATCATTTCTTTCTTGTTTTTTTCTTCTTCTCTTTTTTTTTTTTAATTCCCGCATATTGAGAATTAGGAGACAAAAGAAACGACCTTTTCCCAACCCAAGCAATCACGACACACACACATATAATGCCCCATGGACATCTCGATGAGACATATCTCCTCTCTGCTGCTACTCAGACCAAAACCCGGCCACTAATGTCATGGTCAACCCGTCCTCGCAAAACCTACACACACCAACTACCTTGTCGACCTGAAACCCTCGAAAAATGCCACTTCAGTCCTAAGCGTACATCAGACTTGGTCCATCCGTCCTCACATCTCTGACTTGCAATCCGCAAAGCAAACCCTATCTCTATGAGATGTGCTAAGCCAATTCTTGGCAAATGCACCAAAATGATAACATTCCTAGTTCAAGGGAAAGTGCCTACTCACAATGACATTTTGCCCAACCCTTCTGATACTAGGTCAGTTTTGGTTTCCCTAAGTTCACAATTTCACTCCTATGTATTGATGGAGGATACGGGCAAATACATGCACAAAGGGATATCCAACTCTAGTGGTTTCCTCTCGGGACTTCCCTCTTTCCTTGCTCATGCCTTCCGAGTCCACTTAGTTCCTCGTTCTCTCTTTCACTTGCTCTTCCCCGCTTCCTTTTGCTCTTATTTCTTTTCCCCACACACTTATCATCTACACACTCTTGTCCTCCTACACTCAAGCTTACACACTGACATGCACACACACTACCTTTCCCTCCCCCTTCTCACAAGCACCCCTTTGTCACACACACACACCTATATACTCCCACTTACACCTACACTTGCACACTCGGTCTCTTTCTCTCTACCTTGCTCTCCTTTTCTCTCTCACTCACACTTCTCTTACACCCAAACACACACATGCACTTACACACCCATACACACATTCACCCTCTCACCCTCTTGTTCTCTTTCACTTTCTCACACACTCTCTTTCACACACATATACTCACACATGCACTCTCATGCACACACTCGCACATATATATTCATCACCGCTTGGAGGAATCCCATGCCCCCTCGTACACTCTCACATACTCACCCCGTTGCTCACACTTTCTCCTTCCTCTTGTGTACACCCCTTCTCTTGTTCACACACTCACACTTATAGACTTACACACACTTCTTTCCCATCCACTTCCTTCCTCTTACCCTCACTCACCATCACCCGCCATTTCCCACCTCCTTCCTTGCTCTTTCACACACATAATTTTTATTTATTATTGGGTCACAAAGAAAGCACATCAAATTAATGAGCATGGATTCACACTTAGGTAGAAATGCAACGCGTTCACTTGTGTACACGAATGGAGTCATGAACTGCTGGAAACTAACTTTTCCCCCACAAGCAATGTGCTGCCACACCGAAACTCCCTCTCGTTATATCTTCCAGTTGTGCCAAATTTAATAGCTCGCAAGAATACATGATCTCATACAAAAGGGAACACTTCTCTTTACGTAAAGAAACATGCCAACTTTATCATAAAAGGAAAAGAGATTAGTAGCCACACGTCTATGAATACGTGATGTTGAAGAGAGGCTAAACAAACTCAAACATCATTGCCTCTACATATAAAAATTGCACGGTACTCCATTGTCAACAACCTTCCCCTTGAGGAAGACAAGCTCCTCGTTCAGAACGAAATACATGGATTTCCATGAGCTACAAATGTCATCGATCATTTACAGTAACAACGTGAACCGACAACGACTAAAGCATGCTGGAATCTCAAAGCCTTATAGAGATTTTGACTCCCCGTCCTATTAGCTTGAGCAATTAACAGAAACATTCATCTTGGCAGAAGCCCATTTGAAGCAGGAGTAGATAATACTTCAGAATCCCTTGTTCTGCTTTGAGCATGCCCACAAGAACCACAAATTCTACATGACAACCTCAATAGTCCTTCTATGACAAAAGAGTAATGAGACATAAAATAGAAACACGAAAGTTTTACTTCTTTAACTTAGCAAAACAGTGAAAATAGATTTCCACATCAATCTATTTTGTAAATGGAATGAGCATCCTCACCAAAACCTATTGATCGCAGTTGAGGCTCTAAAAATTCCACGTAAGGCTGCTTCCCAGACAAAGGTCCCCGTCAAATGCCGTATGCCTGCTTCAGCACGTCCTCCAGCACTTCTTTTGTCTAGACGCACAGATGTATGATTGACAGGTCCGAAGAAGTTGAAATTCTGATGCATTTCAAAACTCTCGATGAATAGAGTCTTTTGATGGCTGAAATCCCCCAGCATACTTCGACTGCAACGCACAAAGATCCCTATTTGTTATGATTTGCAATTCTATCTTCATTCCACCTCAGGTTGAAACATATTAGCTCTCAGGAGACATGTCTGTGTGCAAATGATTGCTCCCCTACAATCCTTTTCTTTCCCCTCTTCCACTATGGCTGGAGTCAACAACCACAGCTAGAAAAAATTGGAGAAGAAGAGAGCCCCCAAAGATCTGTTGTTGTACTCTCTTATCGGGTGCACCCCCTCTGTCACTGCTCCCTTGACCTCTCTTCCCCTTGTGCTCCTCCTAGCAGTTATGCATGCCCCAGCAGCAGCAAAAAACGAAAACCCTCTCCCCTCCTGCCATTCTCTGTCTGAGAGCGAGAGACAACTGAGAGACACCAAGAAAAAAAAGTCACTCCCCCCCCCCCCCCTCTTCTGTGGCTCCTCCTCTTCGAATGTAGCTGCCCTCCTCCGGTGCACACTCCTCTGAGCATGAATAGGGATGTGCTTTTTCTCCTCCAATAGGACTTCTTCTACAGCACCCCTAGCAGCTCGCAACCCCTTTCAAGCATGTGCTACCTTAAAACTCCACCTGTCGCTTCTCTAGTTCTTTCTACATCATTATAAAAGACGAACAATGCTCCTCCCTTCATGTTGTTCTTTTTCACTTGATTAGCCTTCATTATGCATCCCTCCCCTACCAGGGAACAATGGCTATAGACCAATAACCCATTGGTGATGGTTCAAAGATGAAGACCCTTCTTGACCAATGTTGCTTCCTCGGCTAATGCCTTCTTAGAATTCTCCATTTGATGATACAGAACAACAGTAGCGGCCTTTCTTCAAATGTGAATAGCATGGCTCTCTATGCAAGATGTCGAGAGCACTGTGCCAGAACCACAAGATACAACCTTCGACAATACCTGCTGCCACCCTCCCATGAAACGTTCTCCATCCATGGAAACCTCTGAACGTGGAGTATTTTAGTCTGTCTTCATTTCGGCAAAACTCAGAACCTTCAACACACCCATGAGAAGTCAAGGTTTTCCCTCCTCCCACATTCGTGTGAAGTAATGGAGCTCCCCATGGAAGAGACGTGCCCGCCACCCCCCTGTTCCTGCATGAAAACGAAGAAGAGAGAGAAAAAAAATGACAGCCCGCTGCCTAATAAATGGAAGGCTTCCAGATTTCCTGCCCCAAGTGTGTGTGTAATTAAGAGCATGTCCCCCCCCCTCTTCTGATCCTTCCAGAACGGCTGACCACCACCTTCTCCCTGCCAATCCCGCTTGCTATTACATCCCAACTATTACTCTTCTGAAATCGAATCCTTTGGAAAATCCTCCTTTGCACACCCCAAGATTCTCACGCTTCAGCCATAACTCCAAGAACAAAATCATATAATGGTTGAATGCTTCATTTGATGTTCCATGGCCAACTTCCTAGACCCCATACGTGAGAACAAATGTCTCTCTCTCTATTCTAGGAGCAGTTTATGTGCACTTTGACCTTAAGGCAATCAAATAGCGCCACGAACTGCAGAAATCCAATTTCGTTGCATTAGACTAATTTTCTTTTTGTAGAAATCAATTACAAACAGCCTCATTTGAATAGAGTTTGGCACCGCCAAGAAGCCGTTTACCTTTACAACACCCCTAAATCAACACTTTTATTGTGAAATGAACACTTTTCAGTATGCCAAAAATCAACCAGAATTGAAGCTAACAAATATGCATATGCGTACATAAAATAGAATAGAAACACGATAGTTTTACTTCTTTAACTTTGCAAAACAGTGAAAGTAGATTTCCACACCAATCTATTTTGTAAATGGAACGAGCATCCTCACCAAAACATGTTGATCGTAGTTGAGGCTCTAAAAATTCCATGCAAGGTTGCTTCCCAGACAAAGGTCCCCCTCAAATGCGATATGCCTGCTTCAGCACGTCCTCCAGCACTTCTTTTTTCTAGACGCACAGATGTATGATTGACAGGTCCAAAGAAGTTGAAATTCTGATGCACTTCAAAACTCTCAATGAATAGAGTCTTTCGATGGCTGAAATCCCCCAGCATACTTCGACTGCAACGCACAGAGATCCCTATTTGTTATACACATACATAATGCATACACACACATATGCATACATAATGCATACACACACATATGCATACATACATGCACACACATACACACATACACACATAGACACATACACACACATAAACACATACACACTCATAGACACACACACATACACATAGACGCACACACACATACACACACATATACACACACACATACACACATAATGATGCATTCACACACATACACATGCATACACACATAGACACACATATACACACACATACACACACATATATGCATACACACACACATAGAGAGACATACACACACATACACATACATGCATACATATGCATACATAATGCATATGCATACATAATGCATATGCATACATACATACTTACATCCATACATACACATACATAATGCATACACACACATATGCATACATAATGCATACACACACATACACACACCTATGCATACATACATGCATACACATACACACACATAAAGACATACACACTCATAGACGTGTAGCGACACATACACATAGACACACACACATACACACACATATACACAAACACATACACACATACACACATACACACATAATGATGCATACACACATACACATGCATACACATACATATGCATACATACATGCATACACATACACACATAGACACATACACACACATAGACACATACACACATAAACACATACTCACTCATAGATACACACACATACACATAGACACACACACATATACACACACACATACACACATAGACACATACACACATACACATGCATACACACACTGTTGGCAGCAGTCAGAGGCACAGAAGACGCGGAAGCATGTAAAGACAGAGCAAGGAGTGAGTCGAATCAATTTTTCAAATAAATATGTTTTATAAATATTTTTCAAACACTCAACAGTGATTTTCATCACTTTTGTACCTTATGTAATATAGAAAAAACCCTATTTTGTAATTCATATCTTTTGTAATTCATAGCTCCATTTTGTGCAAGCCGAGGATTCCTCGAGCTTGAGGAGCTTAGGTAGAATGAGCGTATCAATTTTGGTTATTTCTAGACACCGTTTACCCTTTCAAATAGCGCCTAGAACCTATTTTTTAGCTATGCCGGTCATTAGATGTGAAACCGGTCAAAACTAGTCTGGAATCTATAAAAAGAGCTAGAGAGCTCATTTTTGAGGTTAGCTTGTTTGAGTAGAGAAGAGCTTAGAGCTATTTTGAGTTTGTAAGAGTGTTCTTGAGTAATAGAGTTGATTTCTCACCTTCCATTGTGTCTTGCTTGTCTCTTCGTAGTGTGTGTGTATGTGTGTGTGCATCTCTATGCTTCTCACCTTCACTCTCACTTCATCTCACATTCACGATCTTCATATCACTCCTACCTCTTCCGCGGATTGACATTAAGGAGGTGGAGCTTCTTAACGTGGTTCTCACCATTGTGCTAGAGCAACACCAAATTTGGCACCGTTGCCGGGGATCGAGTCTAGGACGAATGTGTGATGGTAAGAGTATAGCAAGAAGTGGCGTTGGAAGGTAAAAATTTCAGTTTTTGTTGTTGTTTTTACTTAGTTTTTAGTGTTTTTCACCTCCCCCACACTCCATCTTCATCACCGCATCATCTTCCACTCCAAAAAAATCAAAAAATTCACCATATCCACCCATTCTCCTCATTTCCCCTCATTTGTGCATGTGCAAGAGAGAGAGAGAGCTTTTGTGCTTGTACATGCTTTCGTGTTTTTGAGTTTTCTCGCAGGTACAGTGCTCTAGAGCATCAGGAAAGCTGCAAAAAGGTAAGAAAATCACTTTCTGTCAGAAATTGCCGACTGTGTCATACCATCGCGATGGTCTGCAAAGTTCGGAATTTGAGGTAGGCGACCACACCAACGCGTAGAGCACACTTGCACACATAGGAATCCATACTTGCATTCAAAAAATTTGCATTTTGGTGGACCATCGCGATTGGCTCAGACCATCACGATTGGCTCAGACCATCACGATTGGCTCAGACCATCACGATTGTGTCACACCATCGCGATTGGCTCGCGCCATCGCGATGGTTCGATCGGACCATCGCGACGGCTCACTTGATCCATTGCGACGGTTCATTTGGACCATCGCGATGATCTCGTGGACCCCACGCCATCGCGATTGGCTCATGCCATCGCGCCGACGCTGCCACCTGGCGAGCTAGACCATCACGATAGTTCGCTCCTTCGGACCATCGCGATGACACCCTCAGACCATCACGACACCTCGACATTTGAACCATCACGATTGGCTCATGCCATCGTGCCTTGTGACCATCGCAACGGGCTCACGCCATCGCGATTGTCCTGTTGACCGTTGACCGACGCCATCGCGATTGCTCGAAGATTAGACCATCGCGACGGTTCATTTTCGGGCCATCGCGATCGTTCATTTCAAACCATCGCGACAGTTC
The DNA here is from genome assembly GCA_020310875.1 of Ceratopteris richardii. Taxonomy (NCBI): domain Eukaryota; kingdom Viridiplantae; phylum Streptophyta; class Polypodiopsida; order Polypodiales; family Pteridaceae; genus Ceratopteris; species Ceratopteris richardii. Next base: position 121,671,611 of record CM035431.1, read on the forward strand.
ACATTCACGCCATCGCGATCATCCACTTTCTGACCATCGCGACTGCTCGCTCCTTCGGACCATCGCGATCGTGCCACGCCATCGCGACGGTTCACCTGGACCATCGCGACGGTCCCAGACCATCGCGATTATTTCAGACCATCGCGATTGTCCACCCCAAACGGATTTTTTGGAATTGATTTTTTGGTCAATTTTGGGGCTAATTTTGGGAACTTTTTGGGTGATTAGACTCATAGGAGACCCCTGAGCTCATAGTTGGAGAAAAACCTGTTTGTCAGTTTTTACCCCCCAGGGCCTGAACGGTCATATCTTTTTCATCCGAAGTCCGTTTTTCAAGTTTTATAGCTCGTTAGAAAGCTCTTTACAAGTACTACATGACCTCAACTGTTTTTTTTCATAAAGACTACGTTGATTTTTAGATAAGATAATTTGAGGTTGACATAGTTGGGACTAGAAAGCCAGGGGGCAGCATAAAAATTTTGGGCAAAAGGGAAAGGAAATTAAAAGGTGTATATATTCAGGTGCTTGATCATCCATTGTGAATTGGTCTAAACATTGAATTTTGGCAGGTCTAGCAAGGACAAGCAAGGGCAATCAAAGCAAGGCAATGAAGGACGCAAAGCTTGGGAAGCACGGCTTCTTGGGCATCAGAGCAACCAAAGCTGACTTGAGGTTGGAAGATTACTCAACCCCCTCAGCCAATTCTTAGCTTAGGCTAAACGGTAGCTTTGTGGATTAACGACGATAGGAACGATCAAGTTCACGACAGAAATTTATCAAGTCTAAGACCAAAAGTAAAGGTGTGTGATACAAAAACCTAACGGGAAAGAACTTAAGTCTGACGGAACGAGAACTCAAAGTACCACGGAAAGTCGATTCCTGACGCTTACAGAAAGATAAGACAAGAACTTAAGGCATATAAAAAGAATCAAGAAAGTAAGAACAAAGAATCCTTGACGATCTGAGCGTGTACTGAGTGTGCAAGGAAGTAAATTAATGAACCTTAGATCGGGCAAATATATAGGTAAGTCAGACCGACGAAGCCTTAGATCATCCGAAGCAAGTGTAGGCACTACTGCACGTTCGTGGGCTCAGCAGTTGAATAGCAATTACCCCTATGAGAGCTCAGATACGAGTGAATCAGACATGGCATTTAGCACAAAAAGACCAGAAGGAGGGTCAAATGTAGCATATTTAGAAAAACTTGAAGGACCCTATAGGACCCAATTAGAATTTCTCCGAACCAACCGCTTAGGTGCTCGCATCTATGAGGATGGTTTGCGAAGACAAGTGGTGCAAATGCACAATCCTGATCAACCCAATGGATTGGAACGTCTAGTGGTGAAATTCGAAAGAGACGCATACATAGACAAAGAAGAAACGATGTACATCTTAAGTACTTAGCCAAACAATACGAATGAGTTTGGCGTAATTCAATTAGAGACAAAAGCTAAATCCCAAGGAAAAGAACCATTAGAAGAACCTAGGACACCTAGAGGGAAATCTGTACTGACACGAGTACTAGTTCCAAATTGGATCCCTCAGGACAACAGAAGCATAGAGTTGTTTGTAAATAAAGAAACTGATGAAGCATTTTGGAGATATAGAACAGAACAACCTAGCGAGGTGGGCTCCATCATAATCTACGAGTTCAAGGACCTAGATACACCTGGAAAGGTTGTATACCTGGATGAAACTTCGGAAAGAGTATTTGTGGTGCCAGACCATGCTAGAAACACATACACATGGAGAGGAGAGTTGGTATTCCCTCCATCTCGGACAAACGTAAACGGGAGCCAACAAGGGGCAGGAACATTCTCAACCCACGTTAATCAGAGAGACAAGAACAGAGAGAGACCAGAAGTCAGCTTCAATCATCCCATAGGGAGAGATAGAACCACCATAGACACCGATAGAGTGGAAAGACAGAGAATGCCAGGTGGTAGAGATGATTTTCCTCTACCTAGACCACGTGAACACGCAAGAATACTAAGACCCACTCAATTAGTAAAGTCCATGAAAAACTATTTTGATGGGACAGGAGATCCCTACGACCATGTTGCAGAATTTAAGCAAGTGCTCAGAGCAAAGCAAGTCAAAGACATGTTCACGCAATACAATGCTTTTGGACTAACGTTAAAGAATACCGCTTTAAATTGGTTCCAATCATTGCAACAAAGGCAATTTAGGGATATTCATCACTTTTTAGAGTCATTCATCACTGAATTCTCTAAAAGTGGGATGAGACATGACACGTCATCATTGATTCATAGTTTCAAACAGACCCCTCAGGAAACAGTTAGACTTGCAGGACGTAGGTTTAGACAATATATTGAAAGATGTCCTATGCAAGAGCTACCCTCACAAGCCAAGCAAGTGTCGTTGTTTCTAGATGGCTTGTTGAGCTCTAAACTACGCTCCTATGTGTACTTGAAGGAACCCAGGATGCTAGAGCAGTGTGTAAGAATTTGCATAGACATTGAGGACAACCTCAGAGACGAGTTGGAACTCTCAAAGGTCTATAAGGACTCGGATTGTTCATCTCTAGCATCCACAAAATTGTCTAACTCAATAGAAGACCTAGCAGAAAAAGTGGCCCAGAAACTAGGAGTTTCTAGTAAACAGATGCCCAAGTTAACAACTAACGTACGTTGTTACACCTGTGGTGGAAATCATTTGGCAAATGTGTGTCCCAATGCAACACAACTGCAAGCCAACCCTAGTGGCCAATACTGTACAATTGAGAGAAGATACACAAATCACACGGCTCAGGACTGCCCATACAACAAACAAACAGTGAGACAGAACTACCCGCAAGCATATGCACAGCCAAGTAGGTATCAAGGCCAGTACAATACTCAGCCTCATTACTATAGGCCTCCTCAAAATTATCCATATCAGGCTCAACAGAGGCCACAACCTGTTTTAGCTCAGCAGCCATCCCCACCAGCTAATGTCATCTCGGTGAAATACGCTGCTACAGAAGAGAACCTCAATAGAGCTTTAGTTCCCGTTTCACCCCTAATTACTGACAGTGATCCGAACTCTAACAGTTTTGACTCTACTCATGTAGATAGCCCACCCGCATATTACTCAGAGTCACCAGAACACGTGGAAACATATCACTACGATAGTCCACCAATGGAATCGAGTTGGGAGCCCGACTATGCTAATGTGATGTACACAAACCCGAATCTGCGGTCCCAATTAAGACAACAAAGACCACAGGGCCCTAGAGGACCATGCTTTAGGTGCCAAGGAGATCATTTCATAAAGGATTGTCCGCATCCTCCGATAGTAGGACAGTCGCAGTACTATAACATACAAGGCTTCTGTGCCGATTGTGGTAAAGAGCACATCATAAAAGATTGTCCTAAGAACCCTGCTAATGCTTCAAATGTGACACCAATCAACGTGATAGGTATTGTAAATAATGCAGATGGATCAAACCCTACATACGTGCCTATCCAAGCTATAATAAGAGCCCAGGTGCTCTTACAGAACCAACAGCTTAATCAGGAGAAAATAGCCGAAACTAGTGAAGTTGGAGAATCTAGCAGTAAAAAGACGAAATCATGGAAAGATTCCAGAGAAAGGATAAAGAGAAAATGGAGTAAAAAAATAATGGAATTGGAAGGAAGTCTCAAGGAATCTAGAGCTAAAATCCTAGAGTTGACTTCACAAGAATTGAATCAAGAAAACCTAGCTCAGAAATCAGGATCAGTTCTAGCAGAACCCATAACAGAAAATCTAGACATGATGTTTCGTGCGTATCAGGCTAGAATAAAGGAAGGACCTCAAGTAGCTGAAATGAGTAAAAACTACCCTTGAGCAGACTTAGAAATTGAGACGACTAAACTTTGCATGAAGATGGTAGAGCTAGCCCAAGCTATGTTTGAAGCCTCTAGATATCTAAATTGGAATAACATGGCAAAACTGGAATTACACTTTCAAGGACTGATGGAGAGGCTAGAATACTTGATCGATAGCAAAGAGAAAAAGGATCAGCATAGGAACCCTATTGCCTCAGAGACACAAGAAAGGAATGCACCATCCCTGTCTCAAGTACCCGACATAGAACGTCAAGACAACCTGTCTTCCATACATAGGTACTCACATAAATTTGTGAGAGAAATCCAAGAAGACAAATGGAGAAAAGAACAAGGAACCCATCCTCCCATTCAAGAAATAGATGACTTGTAGGAGCAATTTCCCCAAGATATCCCCTCTATTTACGATGAGGTAGAGGAAGAACAACTAAGTGAACACACAGGATTTGAATCTAATTCTTTACAAGAATTACCTCAGTTCACAGGACCTTGGGAAGACAAGTCTACTAACAAGAGAGCACCCATGATAATAGTGAGGAATGAAGAATCAGTAATCCCTAGAAACACGGAAGTGATAAAGAACACTAAAGTTCAATCTAATCTTACTCTAGAGGAATTGTTGAAGGTTAAACCAGAACTGTGGAAGCACGTAGCAAATCAATTCCCCGAGCTTGCTACTACTCTCTCACAGATAGGAACACACAAGAAGGTACCAGAGATACCAGTAGAAAAGATCGGAGATGTAAGTGAAGGAGAGGAAGGTAACACTTATCTTCCAATAACCCATCAGGGCTAAACCACGAAAGCCATCTTAGATTCAGGAGCCGGAGTAGCCATTGCTACCATCGCTTTATGGAAATGTTGGGGTAAGCCAGCATTAAGACCCACTAGGATGAAGCTACAAATGGCTGACGGACACATAGAAAAACCATTAGGCTTACTAGAAGGCATATCTCTCACCACTTGTGGTGTGGAGTTTGAGCATACCTTTGCCATTTGTGACTTTGCGAAAAATCACGCTTATGAGATGATCTTAGGACGACCATTCATGCGTCAGTTGCAAATTGTACAAGATTGGGGAACTAATTCTTTGTACTTGCAACATTTAGGTGTGACTACCAAAGTCAATCTTAAAGACTATTCACATCAAGATGTACCCCCAATACAATGGAATACCATCCATAAGACACCAGTAGAAAGAGAATCAGTACACTCATTAGAGTCGGACCCCTCATGGTTGCACGAGGACACTCATTTATGGATGTGTAAAGTAGCAAAACAAGAGGAAGAACGGTTAGAAGCCAGAACTTTAGGTTCAGTACAACATCCACGAACTCTTCAAGACCTAGCATACACACCGGTAGTATTTCTAGATGAGGAGTTTGAACCCCACGGTTGGGCAGAAATCCTAGCAACCATGGATGTAGCCATCAATGAAGAACAATGGACACCCCACTGTGACAAGGATGGCTATGACATCTCAGTTTTTACGATAGAGCCAATCATATGTGATTCAATTATAGAAGAATGTGAACCTAGCACTGATGCATTTGAGGATGCCAGTGATTTCGATTTAGAGTCAATTATTATGGACCCACCCTTTGCATCAGAAGAAGAATATTTTTACGAAGTAGAAACTTACCCTCAGAGACACGAAGAAATTATGAATGAGGTGAGATTAGCCACACAATTTACCACTAAGAGTGAAGGTAAGAAAAGAAAGAAGAAAGAAACCATGTCAGAAGAAGAAGAATCCTTGTTTGAGGTTCCCGAGAACTTCAAAAAGTATGAAATAGAAGATAGACGAATCATGGTACGAATGCCTAATAGAAAAGCTGAAGTTGGAGAAGTATATGATAATCGAGAGAAAACCAAAAAAATAATAGTTTCCATAGAAGGAGAAGAAGAAAAATGTACATACATAGGGCATGATTTGACGAAGGAAGAAGAAGAAGAGTTAGTTGCCCTATTGCACGAATATAGAGATGTGTTCGCTTGGAGTTACAAAGACTTGAAAGGAGTAGATCCGGATATATGTTCTCATAGAATCCCTATGACTCCAGATGCAAAACCTACGAAATAGAAACCATACACGTACAATGATAACTACGCTGCGAAGATCAAAGAAGAAATAGATCGCTTGATAGAAGCAGGAATCATTTACGAAATTGAGTGATACCGAATGGGTATCCCCCATTGTGGTTGTGCCCAAGAAGAATGGAAAATTGTGTGTGTGTATTAACCTTAAAAAAGTTAATGCTGCCACAATTAGAGACAGTTATCCTCTTCCTATCACGGAACACTTATTGGAAAGAGTTGCGGGTAAGGAAGTTTACAGTTTCCTTGATGGTTTCTCAGGCTATAATCAAGTAGCCATTGCTCCAGAAGATCAACACAAGATGGCTTTTGCCACGGAATGGGGCATATTTGCATTTCATGTGATGCCATTTGGCTTAACAAATGCACCCGCTACTTTCCAGCGACTCATGTGTCATGTTTTTAAGGAATTCTTACGTAAGAATTTGGAAGTTTATGTGATGACTTATGTGCACATTCAAATGAGAGACAGATGCATATCCCAGAGTTAAGACAAGTGTTTGACAAATGTCGAGAATATCAGGTTTGTTTGAACCCAGAAAAGTGCGTTTTCATGGTCAGACAAGGAAAAATTTTAGGACATATTGTGTCAAAGAATGGAATCTCTACGGATGAAGAAAAGGTGAAGGTGATTGCAGATCTACCTAGACCAACTAATGTGAAAGAGGTACAGGCATTTATGGGCCATTGTGGTTATTATAGACGATTCATACACATGTATGCAATCATAGCCAAGCCTCTGTACTCTCTTTTGACCAATTTTGAATGGACAGATGAGTGTGAGAATTCATTCAATGAACTTAAACGATGTTTGTGCTCAGCACCTATATTGACAACCCCAGATTGGAGCAAACCATTCCATGTACATGTGGATGCATCCAATTATGCCATAGGATGTGTGTTAGCACAACCCACGAATGAAGGTAATATAGATCTCCCCATAGCTTACGCGAGCAGACAGTTGAACGCAGCAGAAAGAAATTACACCACTACGGAACGAGAAGGATTAGGGATGATCTACGCGGTAAAGAAATTCAGGCATTATTTGTTGGAAAACAAGTTCAAATTCTTTACATATCATCAAGCACTATTGTACTTAGTCAACAAGCCATGTAACACAGGACGATTAATACGTTGGTTTCTATTACTCATGGAGTATGATTTTGAAGTAGTAGTCAGGAAAGGAAAAACACATCTTAGAGCTGACCACCTTTCGAGACTAACCACAGGAGAAGCTCCTCAAGGAATAGTGGATGAATTACCCGATGCATATTTGTTTAACCTTGAGATAGCACCAGAATGGGCTAAGCCAATAGTCCCTATTCTCACATATGGACCCAAGAATCCTAAGATAAAGATCAAAGAAGGAGAGATTACCAAGTCTCAGAGATACCAAATCATAGCAAGAAGTATATATAAACAGGATAATCAAAAGATTCTTGCTTGTTATGTAGATGAATCGAAACATGCAAATTGGTTGCAATTAGCACATGTAGGTGCATTAAAGCAACATCACTCGAAACATCGTACGTTGCAGACTCTGCATAGACTAGGAGTCTATTGGCCTTCTATGGAAGCAGATGTCTACAAGTTGTGTAAGGAATGCCATGTTTGTTGTGAAAGACCACCAGTAGAACATGCTACACTATATCACATGCCTCTCACACCCGAATGGAGTGAACCTTTAGTGACGTACTTGAGGACGAAAACATTTCCTAAAGGAATGACTTTAGCACGACAACGAAGTCTAGAGCAGGAAGTTCAGGACTATTCACTTATTGGCGACAATCTATACAAACGAGGACGAGATGGATACATAAGACAATGTGTTCATGAAAGCGATTATTTGAGCGTACTAGAGAATGCACACCAAGGTGTTGCAGGAGGTCATTTTGGACCCGATAGGATAATCAAAGCCATCCTCTTTGCAAGATTATGGTGGCCCACTCTTCACATGGATGCACATACCTATGTTAAGAGATGTGATGTATGCCAAAGAACTCAATTTCCTACTCGCAGAGATGAAATGCCATTGAAACCCATGATGGGCGGACGTGCATTTTCTAAGTGGGGCATAGATTTTGTAGGAACCATTAACCCCCCTGCAAAAGGTACTCATGCTGAATACATTATTGTTGCCACGGATTATCTTACTAAATGGGTAGAGGCAAAAGCCACGAAAAAGAATGATGCACACACGACTGCAAAATTCTTATTTGAAAATGTCTTTACAAGATATGGATTGCCTATAGAGTTAGTGAGCGATCGAGGAACTCACTTTCTAAACCAAGTCATTGAATATTTGTTACACGATTTTATGGTGATTCACAAGAAATCCGCACCATATCATCCTCAAGCCAATGGTCAAGCGGAAAGCACTAACAAGATCCTTTGTAACGTACTGATGAAACTCGTGAACAACAAACGTTCAGACTGGGACAAATAGTTACACCACGTTGTTTGGGCATATCGAGTGGCCTACAAGACCGTACTCAATGCAACTCCCTTTCAGATGGTTTTTGGTCAGAATGTTGTGCTTCCTTTGGACTTCTTGATACCAACCCTTAAGGTTGCACAAGAACATCAGTGGACCGGCCATGAATTATCAGCAAGAATAATGGACTTGGAACGATTAGGAGAAACCAGGCTGAAAGCAGCAGCAGGGATATATGCGGCAAAGAAACGACAGAAAGCATATTTTGATGCACATGTGAAAGATAAAGGCTTGAAAGAAGGAGATTTAGTTCTAGTATATACGCTGAAACAACATGCACGGAAGTTAGAAAAGCGAGGTTATGGACCTATGATCATTAACAGACTCTCAACAAGTGGAGCAGTACAATTAGCCACTTAGAAGGAGACATAATGCCTAATTACATTAGTGGCTGTAGAGTCAAGTTATATCAGGAAACTCTTACTGAGGATATGCTTAGACGACTCACGTTGGCAAAGAAGCGTAAGGAGGAAGAAAATAGAATACGAGCTGAAGCTAAGGCAGAAGCTATAGAACGCATTAAGCGCATGAAGTTAAGAAGACAAGGACTAGGGAGAGAACATTATAACCATCTAGAAACATCACCCTGATACCCCATGGCCATGTGTCAAGCAAAGTCAAGTACACACCCTAGCATAGTGGATAGGAGACCATTCATTACAGTCAGGCTAGAGCACGGCAACCCTTGCCAAGAGCTCAGGGCTTTAATTGATTCAGGTGTTGCGACTAGTGCGATTAGATGGTCCCACTATAAGGACTCAAGAATAGAAATGTGGCCAATTGAGGCATACCTCATAGGGCTAGAAGGAATGGAAACCCCTTGCATGGGTGAGGTGGACCTTCCTATCCTCATACACGATGTGACCTTGATAGTGAAACTACTAGTGTGCCATGACGACGACCTGATAGAACCCCTAATCCTTGGCCAAGATTGGCTATACGATCACTTAGTGGACCTAAATCTTAGACAAGGCTCCTTACAGATTGGAACCTTAGTTTAGAAGCGAGTGATACCGCTTGACTTCCCTAACGGCGATTCGCCTGAAGTGCGCGACCCTAGACCCTATGAACAACATGTGACGGAAGACCGAAAGATCTTTGGTAAGATCAGTCACGTTACGTCTACACCAACCCATGCGGGCTTGGCTATGGACAATTGTCAATCAGAAGGACGTCAAGAGGTTTTCCCTTGGGCTTCCTGCAAATCAGAAGGGTCAACCACCCAACCGCTTGGTCAAATGGACACCATCAGTGGTCAGGAGGGTTACATCAGCGGACAAATGGACACTATCAACTGCGGTGCCCATCCTTCCACACTTACTGCAGACTGGCCTAGATTAAAAGTACAAAATGGATCACTTCCTAATGGGCAGGTTTCGCAAGTGTTGGACCTCCCTTCTTTTCCAAAGCAGTGTCCATCGGACCTCTCAACCTCAACCACAAAGGAGTCAACCACGGCAAAGGAACCCAGGCCGACGACAATATCAGACAACACAAAGAAAGCAGCAGTATCAGTATCACAAAGCAAGCGGCACGAGACAAATATGGGTGCCAAAAAGACAAAAAGCACCGACTGATTTCAACAACGCAGACATTGATACGAAGAAGTCAAGGCAGAAGCAGAGTCATTATTCAAAGTCTACTCGACCTTCTTCTACGAGTACGAACACTCGACAAATTTGGATGGCCAAGAAGCACCTTACAAACCGACCCACACCCACGCAGATTTGGGTACCCAAACAGTGTATTATAGCTCAACCCTCAAGCCATGTAATATATAACCCTCAGAAATCTCTTCACCCTTCAACCCCACCAAATCCGATCTCATCTTTTGTCCCTCAACAGAAGCCTACCACCCGCACATGAACTCTTAGGAAGTGGTACCGAAACGTATCCAGATGCCCTCTACGACTCCCTTATCTAACATTACTCCCACCCCGACTAAACACCATCCTTGTAATAACTCATTCACAATTGAACCTTGTACGAATCCACACACTATAACCCAACAACGATTGTAATAACATCTCATCAAAGCACTGCATGCAATATCTGAAAACATATAGGTGTCTAGAGACCTGCACTAGTTCTGCAAGAAGCATTGCATCAATCACATCACAACACTTGGCTACACGGGTTACACATCGGCTATGGAAAGGGATTACGGTCTCACTTTCATGGGATCATGATTAATTTCCATACTAATGTGCTAATCTTTTGTAGCAGATCTTCTACACACTCGCATCATACATCATGCAGGCAGAAGGGCCATCGGAAGCTGGCCCCAGTGCACCAATGGCCAATATTGGAGAACTACTAGCAGAGCCCCATCCTATGGCTCAACCGCCCGAATTTCAAGGTTTCCCAGGACCCATGCCAATTGACGATCCTCCTAGAGGGTATACTGAGAAGATTCATCACAATTCTCACTGGTTTCAAGGGCTAGCAGGACCATTGGCGGATGCTGATTTTATATTTGAGCCTAATTTGACTTTTGATGACCGTACCTGGGGCAAATATCAGTTTTTCTCAAGAGAGTTCGAAGGACTACATAACACAGAAGACCTAACGCATGTTTGGGCAAGAGCAGGGTTTACAGAGTATTTCAGTGACCCTTTGCCTAAACCTGACTTCTATAGATGCTATTACTTAGTCACAACTTTGACAGCTTCTGAGAACAAGGATCTGCCCGGCACTTTTTATTTTGCCATCCTTAGTGAACAATCTGCCATATAAGAGGTTTTATCTTTCTAAAGATCTGATTTGCGCTGCAATCAAGATCCATGGTACGCACACTCCAACAGAACGAGAAAGGCTGGTTCCAGAGCCAATGAAACGTGGAGACGTTACTAAGTGGGAAGAGATTTCGGCGATCACACCTGAGCTTTCAAAACCACTGCGGATATGCATGCAGCATTTTGCTTTTCCCGCTCAGGACAGATTCATAATGCCTCACAAGCGCATATGGTTTGGTTTATATTTAGCATGTACTGGACCCCAGACAGTTGATCTAGCAAGCTGGATCTTTGATCAGCACAACATAGATGGGAACGAAAGAAGGTCATCAATGGATGTTGCACTCTCACGCGCATTGTATACATGTGTCTGGCCTATGATTTACCTATCGAGCGTGCAATGACAAGCGAGGAGCTGAAAGCATTCAAGGGAACAACAAAGAAAGCTAGGAAGGCCAGCAAAGGAAGAGCAGGAAAGCGAATGAGAGGAACTATCCCCTGCCTTCAGGTGCCAGAATCACCCTCACCACAACCCTCTCCAGAGCAGACTTCGACAGAAGCCACTCCATCGGTACAACCTATTCGCATACGATTATCAAGACCAGTTGTAATGGAAGGCACTACCAGTGCAGTCACCTCACAGGCAACATCAGTTCAGGAACCGACCACCACTATAGCAGAAGTTCCCACCACTATTGGTGCGGAAGCTTTTTCTTTTCCGATGCCTAACTTGGAAGCGGAACCCATAGATACAACGTTTGATTTCGAAATGCAAGACGCTTTCTCCAATGAATTTCAGTTTTAGAAGGTCAGATCTTTTCTCAAGAATATGAGCGGCCAAGTTACCCGACCACGCCCCGAGACCAACCACAAGGACAAATAGTGTCTAGTTCCGAGGAAGAAAGAACGAAAACCGACGAAGATGAAGGCGATGACGAAGCAGCCAGGGCACTCACAAATCCCAAGAGCATGGCCAGACAGAGGAACAAGGACAGCACACGGACACCGAGGGAGATACCAGTACGCATGAAGATGAAACTTTTGAAGCAACAGCTTATACGTTGGCCATCAAAAAGTTGTATCATACTATGGAAAAGGTTTGGGCACGTAAGAAATTGACTGAGGAGGAGAGTTAGCACTTATAGAACAGGAACTTGTCTCAGGTGGATTCGAAGAAGTATACATCAGAGGCTTCCGAGAACTTGTCAAATCAGTGGGATCCACAGAAGCCTTACGATATTTGCAGAGGAAACCATTACCGCAGTATGACCCTCATAGAATCCATCTACTAACCAAACCGGGTGAATATATTCGGGTACCCACCGACGGTCAATCTTCAGAACAGGCACGAGAAGCGCGCCTCATCCCTGAAGGCTCATTGGCAGAAGACACCATTATCATTGACTCCCCACCCCGTACTACTATTGTACATACCACCACAGTATTTGAAGTACCTACCACCCCAACCGCTCCTCCTTCACCTCCCATCCATCCAGTCTCCCCCATACACCCTCCTTCTCCCAGAACAACATCTTCCTTCTCCGGCGGAGTCGCAGAAGTCGTCCTTACTCCCATTCATCCCACAATTCCCGCACCCACTCAACCTAGTCTACGGATCTCTCACAAAGCAATCTTTGGGGAATTATCAAGGAGAGGAATGCATGGATAAGTGATGAGGATAGTACTCTTCCATTCTTTCTCTTCTAAGCTACAATTCTTGGGAGCTAAGAGGAGAGGAGGAAGTGGATGAGAAAGAACACAGGAAAACTCTACCATGTATCTCTCTTTCTTGGTATCTATTTGATATTTTTAGCTTATATAGATATAATCAACTCTTTAATATCTAATATCTTTTTTTCCTACACACTCAAATTCTCATCAATTAGAGGGAACTCCACCACCGTCTCCTACCCCTTCAAGAACTAATTATTGCAAGTACATTGAACTTCCAGTTTTAATATTTTGTATGTACATAATTAATGATGCATTTTGATGTAATTTTATATTGTTATGTTATAATTAGATTCTGATCGATCAGAGGGAACTCCAATACCTCTTACCCATGCAGCAACTTCAGATATGCCAAATGAACTCCTTTGTGTTTTTTATACTTCATTTTAGGATTTTGGAGAGAAAGCCATCAGAAGAGTGCTTCTTTTCTTTTCTTTTCTTTTCTATTTTCTTCTTTTGTTTTTGTTGGTGGATTTGTATAATCCAACTATGAAAATATAATTGAATATGGTATGATTTGTACAAATAGATGAAATAAAATAATCTCTTCTTAGTCCATGTGAATGAATGGGACTAAGGGTGCATGGGTGAAAAAAGAAGAACTTCCTATGCATGATCTTATAATGAGACACTAACTCATGCATACTCTAACAATGCATATAAAAAACAATGGCACAAAATAGAATTGGTCTTGAGCAAAGTGCTCAAGGGTGTGGTGATGATGAGGCTTTCTCCAATTGTGCAACTCCATGATTCTTCTCCATTATATCATCCACTCCAATGGATGATACCTTTGTCCACCATCCTGAAAGAAGAAAAATGAAAAGCAATGCTTTACAACATATGTACATGTGCCCTCTTTGTGTCATGGTTAAACTTAAGGTGCCTAATGTTTGGACTTTGGATGAGGCTCTAGTTGCATGCATACCTGATGTGCATCTTGAACATATGCTATGAATTGGGCAAGTTTGCATTTGACACCCATGGAGGCTACACGAAGATGTTTTAGGCTGCCAATTTGTCTTTGCTTAGCTTGTCCTAGCCTTGAAGTTCTTCTTGGGATCACTTTTAAGTTGTGACATGATTAATCCAGCTCCTTTGGTTAGAAGTTGTCTTTTCTTAAGATAAGGCATGTTGGGTCTAGACCATAGATTATGGAGATTTTTGTGAACTGGTTGATTTTGTAAAAGGGATGTATTTGGTACCCATATCATAATGTGATTTGGTTGGCTGTGAGTAATTGCTTAGCCACCCAAATTTTCTTGAAATCACAAGGGAAATGGGATTTCTTTTGCTTGATGTAAGGGTCTTTCGAGCTTTGCATAGAGTTCTCTAAGGTGTTCTCAATCTTACATAGGGCATTCAATGAATGGTGATCCTCATTAGGGTAGGTTTGATCTTTACTGGATTGTGAGATTTGTGATTGATTGAGAGATACATCTATAAATTTATCCTTGTTACACAAAGAATCTCTTGAATCACAAATAGTAAATCAATTTTCTATATGTGGAACATTCTTGAGCATAGAATCCATAGCATCCTTCATGGAACTAGTACAAAGTAATGGTTCATCTCTATCTTGATGCTCAAAAGACAGATCATCCTTGCTCTTGGCTTCATGAGAAGATTCCAAAGTTAAAGGAAGAGAGGGCACTTCTACATCCTCCAAGCACTTGAAGTCCTCCATTGCTTCATTCTTAAAAGATTCCTCTGACTTAAGTGAATGAGATTAGCAATTTTCTTTTAATTCAACATGTGAATCATTATGTATGTTTCTTTCACTTATGTTGGAGAGTTTATGTGGATGATACGGAAAATCAACAAAGTGCTCATGCCCACATAGGTTACAATGAGGATGCATATTAGGATCACCAAATGCATCATGAGTAGGAAGGATGCAAATGCTTTCATAAGTTAATACTCTTTCTTCTTGCCTATACTTTATGAGCCATGTGTAACCCTACATAACATCTTCATCCATAAACATAGAACATCTCCCTAGAGCATACTACATCTACAACCACACATTTGTAGGAAGAATTTGTTCTCTAATAAAGGGCACCACATCAATACTTAGAAAATTATATTCACATTGTTGATTAATTGCAACATGAAACACCCTAGAATAATTTCCCAACTATGCATCCACAAATATAAGTTGGGATCTCTCAACTTTAATTTCATTTGGTTCTCTTTGTTTAGGTGAGGTTGTTGCTTGTGATTCGTTAATTTCTCTTTCAATTACCTTTTTCTCACGTGTTTTCAATTTTTCTTGTACCTCTACCTTTGTATTTTGAAATTTTCCCTTTTTTCTCTCGTTTCCTTTCTTTTTTCCCATTTTTATATGAAGCAAATTTTTTGTTATTTTGAATGTTTTTAGAATTCGCTTTGGTATTTTGTGTGTTGTTTGAATGTTTTTGATATGTGCAAATAAGTCCTAATGGGGTTCTTCTACCAAGAATCACAAAGGATTTTCACAAAAATATAAACATATGATACATTCAAATATGGAGAAAGATGATAATTTGGTGAAGAGAGGTAAATTTTTGCATACATATCAACAACATATACTCACAATTTTCAACACAAGATAATATTACCACATTAATTTTATCCATCCATTTGATCAATTACTCATTCTCCTTGGGGCATAGATCAAAGTCACTATGCTATGATCAATAATTTATTAAGTTGTGAGAGCCCTATCCATGAAACAAAACACTTTCCCTTTTTGGAGAATTTTCATCATGTCTTTTCTCTCAATCTATGTGTCACTTTTTTCTTTTGCACGTGATCATAAGGTGAAATACATTCACTTTTCCTTCCTTCTTCCTTTCTTTATGAAATTAAATGTTACCTTATTCCTATTCAGTCAATCATCTTTTCCGTTTCCACAAAATCTACTCCCATTATCCCCTTCTAAACCGCACTCTTAACTCATAGGACTCAAATCGTGAATTCATTTTAAATCTCTCTCTCTCTATCTATCTATATATATATATGTGTGTGTGTGTGTGTGTATTGTTGAGGCTTAAGTCCAATAGCAACACAGAAAAACAGATGCCACCATTTGACCTCTTTTGGAGTATTTCCAAGATTCTAGATGGTAAATGTATCTGGAACAACAAGATAACAAACAAGGAGAATGACAAGGGCCATCAATGTTGTGGAGATAAGTGATTGCCTCTTTAACATAGGCATGATCTGTTTGTCTTCAATGATTTCATGGAAATCAATAATAAACAAAGTAGTTATTAGGAAAACTATAATTTCCATGGAGCTAATCAAAAGCAGGAAGCACATGGCAGTGAAGTCATGGGTAGTCCTGAATGAAGAAATGGAGGCCACAACTAATGCAACACATGATGACTCCATGAATGATCCAAAAAGACCAGAATTCATTTCAGCAATATCCTCGACATTGTCACCCACATTATTAGCAATGATGGATGGATTCTTGGGATCATAATCTAGGATATTCCTCATAATTTTTCCAACCAAGTCAGCACCCACACCAAAAGCCTTGGTGTAGATTCCACAACCAACATGCCCAAAAAGTGCAACAGAGGACCCACCCAATCCATAACTAGTTATGGCTTCAAATAAACCCTCCCATCTAGTCTCATGGTAGATCTTGAAGACATTTATAGTAATGTATAGAACCAAAAGACTTGTTGTTGTAAGCAGGAAGTCCATAGTAGAACCGGATCAAAAAGCAGCAATGAATGCCTTCCCAACACTCTTCCCTGTTTCCAAAGTTATTCGGGCATTTGCCTAGGACAGCCAAGACAAATGCTATTGTTGTAAAAGCAGCAGTTATGAGAGCACGTGAACATTCTTTAGATGTGTTGTATATGCAGCATTGAGGAGAAGTGTTGAAGTTTCTTCTGATCCTAAGAAGATGAATTTGATAACACCAAACACTCTAAGAAAAGACCTAAGATATTTGTATTCTATGAAGAGAAAGGAGTTGGCATCAATACATATTTCCTTTAAGGATAGTGTCCACCCCATCAAGTCTGTTCATCTAGCAATGTTGCACATAATTTCTGCTTGGTCTTGTGATATACACATGACCATTGGTGAAAACCCCAAAGTCCACAAATGCCCCAAATGTCTGGATGGGGACGACCTTCCTTTTCTTTATCCACTTTCTCTACCTCTCCCTTGAGGTGTCCTTGAGTTGCCTTTGTGTCCTCTCTCATAGTATCAGCCTTCTCTTTGAGCACCTCTGTGATGCTGATCTTTTCCTTTAGTTTATCAATCATAGTCTTTACATTTGACCTGCCTAAACCTTGTAGAACAAAATAACCAACCCCCTTATTGGCAGTTGTAAGAAGGGACATTTCAATAGTGCTAAATTATCTTCCCACCAGAGGAAGCATTTGAGCTTGTGGGCTGACATTTTATAACATACTTCTTGCAACAACAACATGCAAGCTATCGTCAAATAAGGGGACATCACTGACTATAGTTGTTGCATTGATATCCACATGATCAGCTACAAGAAACTCTACTCTGCCCCTGAGTGTTGCACATAATCTTGGCCATAAACATTGTCAAAGTCAATCCTTGGACGTGAAGGATAAAGGCCTCTAGCCATAAAATTGTCCATGAGCTTGTGGCATGCAATCTTGACCTCCACCAACTTCTGCTCAAAAGTTGGCATACTCCTTATCAATATTATTATAAAAAGATCTCTTCATTAGGAATCATCTCCACAATTTTTTGCAATTCACAACATTCTTGAATGTTCAATTCCGAGCTGGTGTATTGTCTATGTTCACATTCACCACATGAACAAAAAAGTGCATCATTCCAAATGGTACCATTGACTGCAGCAAACTCCCATAGTTGAGCCGTTTTATGCTCATTGTGATCTTCGTTAAGATGAGGCAGAATTTTTTTCCACCATACCGAGAGCTTGCTCCAGAGATTGTGGATTGTTTGCTTTGACATAAACATGTAGATCCTCATTCTCTTCCGAGTCCATTTGATTTTTTTATTTCAGAAAACTAAAACACAAGAATCTTTGCTCCATACTTGCTAACATCTACAATATCAATAGAGAGAAAAGCAGCAACAAGTTTATGATCAGAAATTCTTTAAGATGTTCTTCCTTAGAGGGTCCACATATAAAATGTTGAACAATCTAGAGTCATACTGCTATAATTAGCATCCTTTTTTAGGACCTAGACTTCAATAAATAATGATGCTCATCTTTGATAAGTACAACAGATGAATGTACAACTTGTATCACTAGATTTTGGTGTACCATGAGTTCCACAATGCAAAAAGCAAGTGTGGTCCATTCTCTACTTACACCAGAGTAAATGAACTCATTGTCAACAATAATAGAAGTGATTTTGCAAAAGTATTTGACTACATGACAGGATTGCAATAAGGAGCCCATCAAAAGAGACAAGTGGGTAGATATCAAAGGTAAAAGAGCCAGTGGATGGATACCAAGTTCTATATTGTGATCAAATAGATAATCTTGTTAAAGCTAATGAATCATTCAACCCACAAATGCCTAAGTGTCACCTTGCATGAAAGAACAATGAAAGCTATGGAAAATCCCATCACCTTTGATATGGTAAAATAAGCTATTGATTGATAACTCATCTCGTAATTTCTCCACAAAATCCTTCAATATGAAGAATGCTTCTCCATCATGCTCCTTTTTCTAGAGCTGAGTTTCTATGATATCATATTCACAAATGTTGGTACAATAAAAAACGAGAACCTTAATGCAGTTTGCAACTTAATAACACTAGGCAGGTTTCCACTTGTATTGGTGTATCATGAACAGTCTTCCATGTCCCCAAAAACTCTACCTATATGTATAAAAAAAAGTGCCATCTCTTTTGCATGTGATTACTTCACACTAAAATAAGTGCAACCGTTCTCTTGAAAAACCAGAATCGGGTGCATGTATATGGATAGGAACCAAGCATTGAAGCACAATTTGAGCAATGTACATGAGTCCATTTAACATGTTTAAAATGTTGGCTATCCCATACCATGAAACCATTACCAACAGCAAGAAACAGAATGTGCATCTATTTTATAGTCACATCCCTACCATGAAAAGATGCCTCATTTGGTACTATCACATTAGAAAAATCCACATAAAATGATGAGCGCCCACAAAACACTTCATGGGCTGCAATTGTGATATAACGACCATCTCGACTGACTTCGACACCTATACATGGTGACTTTGTTCCAAGAGTTTGGACTATTAACTATGTTCTAACATCCCATATCCTGACATCTCCTACATTTGTACATGAGCTAAGCAAAGATTGATCGCTATGAAGCCACACCACAATTCTTATGACACCTAGAGATCCCTCCATCTCTGTTGGAGCAGCATATGACTTGTTGAGATCAAATATACAAAGAATCTTCTCTGATCAGTAAGTAGTGAGGTAGTGCTCTCTGAGAAAGCACATGTGCACATTATGTGTTTGTCTTCAAAAGAATGAAGTTCATCACGAGTTAGAGCATCCCAAACTTTCAAGCTAAAGTCAGCTGATTGAAGGCTAGGCATGATGCTAAGCAAGGTTACACAAGGGAGAAGCAAGCCATGAATGCAGATCACCACAGTCCTCACTATTATAGCACTCTTTCTATGCCTCTTTACAGAGATTTCAAATAAGTTGTTCAATAGAAATGTTTAGAACAGGCTTGCACAAAGCATTACAACCAACAACTTCATAGAGTAAAGAAATATTTTGTTATATAGATAACCTAGGTGAGGTAGGTGATGCCAAGTATCTTCTTTAACTTGTTTTCTCACAAAGCATTCCTCATTTCATGTTACAAATGTTGAGATTAAATAGATCACAAAATTTAAAGACCTCTAGGAATCAATTGATTTTCTATTGCGATCCAAGAAATTTTTCATCACAAAATGTTCTGGATATCAATGGCAGATTTATTGCCCTTCTAACAGATCACATTTCATCAACCAATTAGAATCTACACTTTAAGTAGAACCTACCCATAAGCGAGGCAACAAAATTGTGAGATTATCTTATTGCTCACTCAAAGGGGAAAAAGGATTAGTTTTCAACAAGTTCCGAACATAACTTACAGCAGAACATTCATGCCATTCACAAAGGGATGCGCTAAGGCCACACACAAGTCAAGAAATAGAGACATTTGAGCACAACAATAAGTGCAAAAAGATTTCGCATATAAACTTCTCATTTGATTGAAGAGTTGGCTTACTAAAAGCACCTTGACCATCCACAAAAACCACTGCTATTTCCACCACATTTGAACATGTTACTGAAAATCCAATTTTTTTGACTCGGGTCTTTGCCTCCATGAGTTCAAAAACTTGAGTGAAAGTACATGTTTTAAAAAGGCTTGACCAAAAAAGTGTCATTGAGATTTGCTAAGATTTGCAAGTTAAGGAATCCAGTGAGCTACATAATCACGATCAGGATCATAGTTTTACGCCTGCTTAAGAATGTTGAAATATCGATCTTCTCGTGGATCAATTCCAACACCTCCTCCATATGTCCAATTCCCATAAATTGAACATGGATCATACTCTAACAACTCCTATGGGGATCACGTGAGAAAGGATGGACTAAATGTTTTCCTGTTCTACGATGGTAAAGTGCTCTAGTGGTAGAGATTCTTCTAATCACATTAAAAAAAAAACTCCTCATATGACTTGTGTAGAAGCAACCCATCATGAAATTCAGGCATTTTTCCTCGACTAGACAATAGAAATGTCTCTTCCTCCCAGTAGAGGACTGCAGTCCATCAAGCGATAGTAGAGAAGCTCTAGAGAAACTTTTGCTAGCTCTTGAATCCTAAGCTTTTGGAAGTGATGTAAGCAATCATCTTAGATGTCTAACATAGAAGTGATGAAGTTGATGAGCCAAAAATCCATTGAAACTTGTAGAAGAACCCCAAAACACACTCATTTACACATGATTAAAAGTAATTAATAAGGTTAAATTCAAAATTACCATAATGAACTAAAAATTTATAAAAAAAGTACTACTATTCTAACTTGAAGAATCACCACACATGCTAAATTAATCACCCCAAAAGGGATTCTCATCACACCAAAAATGGCTCATTTCAATAAGTTGTGTCCAATCTTGCAAACCGCCATTGTTTACAAGAGCACAATGAATTAAAAGCATGCTAAAATCTATGAAATGAATCAAGCACTTCTTCCACATCAAACCATCACGTAAGCAACAAGAGAACATCCCCAGAAATGACACCAAAATGTCTTAACATTGTAGCATTGCACACACTTACATTATCAATATGTTGAGCTATCTCGTAAGACCCAAATGGGGGCGGAACCTATGTATATGTAATGGATCTTCAACATCAAGCATGGCACGATTGAAGGAAAGCACTCCACAAGTAAGCACACCCAATGTCAACCACACACGTAGACATGCAAGACACACTCGAAAAAGGTCACAAGCTTAGATGAACAAGAAAGAAGAAGAAAATCCATGAGACCAATGAGCACAACCATGTACTCTCCAAAAGAGCAGCATCTTCTTATGAGCTAAAATGGACCTCCTTTACAATGACTACCAACCTCCTTAAATACACTTTGGCAACTTTTCCCTCTACATGGGATTATTGTGCTCAATGGAGATTGATTCTAAAAGAGAAAAATGTGTGGCACTCTCAAACCACTATACTAAGTTCTTATGAGTAGGAAAAGATTGATCCAAACTAATCTAAAGTGGAAAAAAATACCAACATGTACAAACTGATGATGAAAAATATTTGATGTGCTTCTAACAAGAATGTATTGAACATGATAATTATTATGGTATTTTTCAGTGAGCACCACCACCTGATCAATGGGACAATACTTGGGTATGTATTGATTCCATAAGTTAATGTAATTATTTTATACTAAAATCAATTATACATAATAAAGATTATAATATATGTACAAGAATATTTACTCAATGATGATGATGATGATGATTCTCCTTCTCATAATGCTAATATTCCTTATACACATCACATACAGGCCATTTATCAATTACAATAAGAGGTTTCTCAAAATCTTATACCTAGTTTAGAGGCTGAAATGGTTGGAGATTATCCATTATGAACTCGTGATCACCATCTAGTACAAACATATGATAGAAGAAGATACAGAGGATGGTATAGAGGACCACTTCCTTCAGACAGAGAGGTTTTTAACTTTTGGGGTACTTGCTATATGATTTCTCCCTCACTATCATTGGTGTTGGTCATGGTCTCTATTGTAGAGGATTTGTACGTGCTCCTAACTTTGAAGTCACTCTTCTGCCATTTTGTGATCCTATGTATAGATGGGGAGATTGGCATCAAATTACATGCTACATTCAAAGGATGAGTGCTTACAACTTATGTCTAAATGCAACTTCTCTTGCTAGCAGAGGGATTCCACATGTATAAAATGAAATATTCTATATTGATGGAAGACCTTACACTCATGGAAATATAGAAGGTTTAATAAATAGTAGTCGAGGATATAATAGTTCAAAGACTAATTGCACATTTGAAGAGTGTGAAAATAGTCATGAATCACAATACATTATTAGAGATGTAGCAAGCTACTTAGTTTTCAATTCTACTACTTCATTACATGTTGGTGATGAATTATTAGTGGATTATGGATGGCCTAGACCTCCCAGAGTACCTTTTAGTTAGCATTAAAATTGAAATCATTTTGTAAAATACTTCAAACCAAATTTAAGTTTGAGAATAAAATTTTTCTTTTCTACACTTATGTATGCTTATAGAATTTATTTTTCATTGATGGATATAATACTAATGACCTTACAAAAATATAACAAGTTTAATAAATAGTAGTCGAGGATGTAATAGTTCAAAGACTAATTGCACATTTGAAGAGTGTGAAAATAATCATGAATCACAATACATTATTAGAGGTAGCAAACTACTTAGTTTTTAATGCTACTACTTCATTACGTGTTGATGATGAATTATTAGTGAATTATGGATGTTGCAAACCTCCTAGAGCACCTTTTAGTTAACATTAAAATTGAGATTGTTTTGTGAAATACTTCAAATAAAATTTAAATTTGACAATAAAAGTTTTCTTTTCTACACTTATGTATGCTTATAGAATTTATTTTTCATTCATGTATATAATACTAATGACTTTTATTCATGTATGTAGACTCTAATGTATGATATTGATGATCTTCCACCACACCATTCAGAGTTACTAGTAAGACCTCATTCATCAAAAGTATCCATGAGGAGGCTATGCAAAAGTGATCCTATAGAATATGCAAAAATGAAAGAACTATATTTGAAAGAAGAAAAACAACAGGGTGTGTGCAATGACGATGATGGCATGGCAAATTTTATCAAGGATTGATACCAAAATGAAAGCAAAAGAGTTGATATTTATAAAAATAAAAACTATCTTCAAGAAGAATGTCTAAAATACATCTATGAAGGAAGCAATTTAACACGAATAAGTGCAAGTTTACTTATTCTCAATATTTAAAATCATTTGGATGGAGTAATGTATCTGTTTTGGCACTATGAAGGTATATTGTTTATTAGTTTCTCTCTCTCTCTCTCTCTCTCTCTCTCTCTCTCTCTCTCTCTCTCTCTCTATATATATATATATATATATATATATATATATATATATATATATATATATATATATATATATATATATATATATATATATATTGTCTTTTCATGAACTTGTAGGCTATTGTTTGAAAAGTTTTTATCAAGCATCAATATTCTTCCTACATCACATGATGAAATTGAAGATGATGATGAATAGTCTTGGTATTGATTATCATTGTATACATGCATGCACAAAAATTGTATTTTATTTAGAGGTCAATATGCTGACTCTCTGACATGTCCAAAATGTCAATCACCTCGATATAAGGAGGAATAAGGTAAAAAACCAAAGAACATGTTGAGACATTTTCCATTAGCTTCATAAATTAAGCATATTTTTCAAAGCCCAAAACTATCAAAGCTTTTGAGATGGGGATAAGATGATAAAAGCACTGACGAAATAATGAGAATTCTAGTAGATATTCCATCATTTCAACACATTGATTCTAGATGGCCTGATTTTGCAAAAGAGCCACACAATCTAAAGTTAAGTGTTGCATCTTATGGAGTTAATCCATTTTCAATGAAATCTAATAAATGGTCCACATGGCCAATGGTAGTCATCAGCTATAATCTACTACCATATCTTAGCATTAAAAATAACATTTAATGTTTTCACTTTTAATCTTAGGAAAAAGACAAGTTAAAGATATAAATATATATCTTCCTTCTCTTGTCCATGATCCCCAAGAGTTATGGAGAGGCCTTGATGTAATTGATATATCGAAAAGCATTGATCAAAGAAAAATTATGATCCTTGGAATTCTAGCATGGACTATACACAATTTTTTAGGATATGGATTTTGTTCAAGTAATGATATAATTTTTTTATTTAATGTATTTGCATTCTTATGTAGTTAAGATAATTATAAATTTTATGTTATCCATGCATGTAGGAATTTCTACTAAGAGATATAAAGTTTTGCTTGACTATGGTGATTGGTTGAGATTAGTTTGACATTGATGGTTCTTGTTGATGATCATTCATTATGAAGCAAAAGAGAAGAAATACATTTTTATGGAAAGATTGAAAAAGTTTAGTTCCCAAAACCAATGAGATCAATGGGTTGGTATCTAAAATGGATAGAAGGACCTCTTATAGATCCACAATAAAAAATCTTTAGTGATGGTGAAGATGATGACAATGTGAAGATGAGATGTAAGGAAAAATGGTCTCTAGCAGAGAACATGTCAATATGGTATTCTTTGGAATATTGGAGAGAGTTAAATATTTTTCATCTTCTTGATTCTATGCATATAGTCAAGAATGTTTGTTTTTCATTATGGCAACATTTGGTTGGATTAAAATACACAAAAACATGGAGAAATGATTTAAAAGATCAAAATCAAAACCAAATTTATGGCCAATTTATGATAGAGATTGATAGGAAACAACCTATCAACCTGCTTCTTGGGAACTTACAACAAAAGAGATGCAAATTATCAACAATAAGATTCAATTGATTCAGACACATACATGATATGGAGCATCTTTCTAAAACATGTTTACTTTGGATGACAAGAGATTATCTAGGTTAAAGAGATATGATTTGCAAAAATTTTTGAAACATAATATACCTCTTGTTATTGGTGGATGTGCAATAAAAGGAGAACAAGATGTGATCTATCATTGTAAATAACTTACAAGGTAAAATTTACTCTTTTATTTTTCATATATAAGAGAGCTACTATGTTTAAAGGAGAAAGAGCTTTTGATTGATCATTTATTGATCCATCTTGTGGATGAACTAGAGATTGATGGAGTTTTTAACACTCCATGGATGTTTTGGGTTGAAATATTTGTGGCTATATTCAAAGTTTATGTGTGACAAAGAGCAAAACCAAAAGGATCCATAGTAAAGGGATGGACGCTTGAAGAATACATGTATTATGTCACTGAATATCTTGAGAGAGTTGATGAAGAAGCTCCATGTGCATGGACCAATGATTCTTCTTGAAAATAGACAATTGAGGTATTATTAGGTAAGGGAGTTCCTTTTCAATTTACAATGCAAGAGAAGATTGAGATTTCTACTTTTATTTCATATAATAGTGAATGCATGCAACCATTTATCAATGAGCCTGAATAGGAAAATCAAAACATCCGAGGTAGAAGATGAAAAAACAAGAGATATAGACATAATATGGATAATAATGAGAACACAAAAATATCTTCTTTCATAGATTGGTTCTATACTCATATGCAATGAGCGAATGGAAATAATAAGACAATCTCAAATGAGCAAAGAGAGTTAATGATGGGATGTGAAAGAAAGCTAATTTTTCTACTAATATCCTTACACATAAATATATATATTTATTTTTTTCTTCTAATAATTTGTTTATTATTATAGGCCCAAATGTACAAAGATGTAGGCTTATGGATAACATATCATAATCAAAGTTAATGATTCTTTATGCAAAATAGCGGATTCTAGCATTATTGCTCCTTTCAAGCAATCATCGTGTGCAAGTACAAAAGACATGAACCTTATAGACACTAAACTTGGTTACATAGGGACCATTGTTGGCTCCACAACATATCGTTTCGTGTATATATATATATATATATAGCTCATAATAAGATCCATTATTCTTTTAAGCACATAATAATGAAGTTTCATTTTTTATATTTTGATAGGTTATTTTGTAGATTGATTGGTTTCAAGCTGAGTATAACGGTAATAATTCCACAATGGGAAGAGAATTATCAAAAATTATATTGTTCATAATAAGATCCATTATTCTTTTAAGCACATAATAATGAAGTTTTGTTTTTTATATTTTGATAGGTAATTTTGAAGGTTGATCGGTTTCAAGCTGAGTACAATGGTAATAATTCCACAATGGGAAGAAAATTATCAAAAATTATATTGCTCATAATAAGATCCATTATTCTTTTAAGCACATAATAATGAAGTTTTGTTTGTTATATTTTGATAGGTTATTTTGAAGGTTGATTGGTTTTGAGCTGAATATAACGATAATAATTGCACAATGGGAGGGGAATTATCAAGGTTTTGGGCAAATGATTGTTTGAAGATAATGCTATTTACAAAAGAGCCATATATTCTTCCTATGCATATTGAACAAGCATTTTTTTACAAAAAATCTCATGCTCATCCTTGGTGGCAAGTCATTCATGCTCAACCTAGAGGTCGATCATTGTTTGAAAACTTTACTATTAGAGAGATCCAAGAAAATCATGATGTGTGAGACCAATGAGTACCAAATTCGGACTCCAATGAACTAAGTACTTATTTTATCTCTTTCATCAAATTCATTGCAAGAAAACGCTAATATAAGTAAAAAATAAAAAAACACTATGAAAAGCTTATACTTACAACCATTTTAAATGAAGAAATTTAAGGTATGAATCACAAAGAGCTCTCATTCACTTTTTGAACCGTAGAACATATCTCACATATACTATGCTTCCATCTGGTGCAATATCACAATCCATTCCTAAGCTACATATGCATGTGCACATAGGTACCTCTGTTGCACTCTCATGAGCTAGAGGTTGTATATCTGTCCTAAAAATGAACAAATTAAAATATTTAAAATTATATATGTTATAATTTTATTAAAAATAATAAATTATAATAAGAAAACATACCTTTGTGCTATCACCTCTAGTCTCCTAGAAAATGGGTTGACACACGATCCTTCCTCTAGTCGTTGGGTAAACATATGTATAGTGTAGTCTAAATCCTCAGTCGGCATGTCTGCATACTCATGCATGAGTGCTTCTAAGGATTTAGGTGAACCTTTTCCTTCATAAGATTTTTTATGAGAGTCAATTTTGTTTTCCACTCTTTAGTAACTATTGGAAGCAATATCACATATAATACATTGTCCATGGTCAAAAGGTCAAGATCCAATGTCCCAATTGGTCAAGATTGCTCACAAATCACAGAATGTGTAGCTGTTCTTACTGGCCTTTGTAGAACCAAAGGTGCCTAGCACCTTGAATAGTGCACCATACTCTTATCTCAGTGACCCGAGATTGAATCCTAAAGGGCGCAACGCGAAACGTTATAAGATTTTTTTGTTAGCATTTGGACAGCGAACGGACAACGCCGATTTATTCATGATTCAAATTAGTAACGATCGCTTGTTTTATGTTTTATTGATTGCTTTATTGGAGGTGCTTTTCAAAGTATACTCAACACTATATAAGAAGAGCATAGCTCATTGTTATTTCATCCATCACCTATTACAACACAAGCTTTGGAAGCTTGGTACCTCTTTGAGGTAGTGCTTCTAGCACATGGGGCGACCATGGTGCTATCTTGGAGCATGCTGAGGAGCGGCTATGGAGTTCTTCTTGGAGAAGAAGAGTGTGCTCACACTCTTGCTTATGGAGAGGACTTAGCCCACAACAGCTTGGTGGTGTGGATCGGCCATTCACATGATGTATTTGAAGATTATCTTCTACATGAAGATTTCGGGTTACTTCAAAGACATTAGATGGTGGTTAACGGGTGACATTAATCCCAAATGGGACCTACATGTTCTTGTTGAAATAGATACATCCATATAAGGAGGAGTCCTATTCGACATAGGTACAAGAGAATCATTACGTATATGCATTATGCATATTTGGATGAGGTGTTAGAGAAGATATGTTCATATAAGTTCGAGGATTTCTGGCAGCAAACTTGTTAGCATTCTTTGCTACTTTTGTAAGTATGTGATCTTTTCACACACGTGTCTAAATTAGTTATCCAATAGAAGCCAAATAGGCTTATCGAGCACGTATGAATAGCTATCATACATCTCCTATGGCGATGTTGGGCAAGTCTTCCACCTGCATCATTGAAGAGACCCCAACATCTGGGTGTCTCCCAGTTAAGAAAACCTCACCACGACCCTCTTTATCAAATGTAAAAGGCTTTATGCAAAGAACGTAACCGTTATATCAATGACCACATGAACATACATAAGCCGTATCCACAGAAGCATACATAATGTGTATGTGCTCAATATTTGCAGTAAAATGACACTAAAAGGTTGAATGCATAGCTGAAAAACTAACCAATAACACCTGCAAGTGTCTGTCATCTCTGATGTTTTTGGCTCAAAAAACCTGCATAAATTTGCAATGGTTGCTCCCAGCAAAACTGAAATCTTTCAAGAAACCTGTAGTTTTGCGAGTGTGGCTGAAAACACAGCCCCAAAGGTTGATATTTGATGTCAGAGAAGTACAAAGAACATTGTTCTTGATGTTCTTGGACCTGTGTGAAGAAAACTATGTGCGGAAGTACTCCAAAATGGCTCCAGAAAACACACCAAAAATGCTTCAGAAATAGGCTTTGAAAGCAAAGAATGAAGCTTTGAGGGACCAAAACATGTTCAAGGTAATTTCAACCTTAGTCTTTCCCCTTCTTCAGACACCACAAAAGTGTAGCTTAGTGGCAAGAGATTGCCACGGTTAAGCGAGCTTTGGGAGGAATAGTACTGGGATGGGTGACCTCCTGGGAAGTATTGGGAACCTCTATATTCCTTGATCGTTGAGGTCCTCCCTCGTGCGCAGCCAATGGCACCAATGGTGACTTCGGTGACTCAGATGACAAGGTATGCCAAGGTCTATGCCTTGGTCACCACCTTAGTCGTAAGCCTTGGAGAAAGCCGAGGGGTGCTCGCTTCGCTTGCACAAAAGGAACAAAGCTTTTGCATCGAATTGCTCTGATACCAGTGAAGGGTTTCGAAGGCAATGCACCACGGTGCGTTCTCCTTATCGAGATCTCCATGACGATATCCTCGGAATAGAAAACGGAGCTCCTAAGGTTGCACACGATACTCCACACAGCATCTGCAAAAAATACACAGAAAAAACACAGTACACAGGGAGCACGAAGACAAACTTCTTAGGTCTTACAAATGCGGTTGAACTTACAATCTGTGACTGACCAAGCCACTATATGTTTTATTAAAGAACATATACAAAGAAGTGTCCAGTGGCCATTTGGCCTTTCACATGGACACTAATGGTAACAGTCCTACTATTGGAGGATGTGGGCACTCCTTGGCATCTAAAACATGGTTTGGGGCCTTGTGTTCTTAGTTGTCTCAATTGGGGCCGTGGGTTAGGGTTGACGTACATTACATTAGTGTAGTTTGGCTTCCAGTTGGGTTCCAATGGTGGACTCTCATATTGTTATGTTTCCATGTGTTCTGGAAACTCAGTGTAGTATACAAGCAGGCTATCTACATGGGTGGAATCGAAGATCTTAGAGTTGGGGTCACTTTTGGTGATCAAGGAGATGAAGGTACTAAAGCCCTATTGAGGTTCTCTTCTATTGCAACATATTTAACAGAGATTACATTGGCTAGTGGGGATGGTTGTTGAGCTAAAACTAGTTGATGTCTCGGTTGAGTCTGGTAGGAATAGTTTTGTGGGGGTCTGTAGTAACGAGCTTGAGCATTGTACTGACTTGGGTATCTACTTGGTTGGGGATAGGCTTATGCGTAGTTCTATCGAACCACTTGTTTGTTGCACGAATAGTCTTATGCAGTGTGATTAGTGTGCCACCTTTTAATTGTGTAGTATTGGCCACAAGCTTGGCTTGGGGTTTTGTTACATTTGGGTGTACATTTGCCATATGATCACTGCCACAGGTGTAATAAGATCTAACTGAAGTTAACGTGGGTATCTATTTGTTAGAGACTCCTAGTTTTTGAGTCACTTTCTCAGCTAGGTCTTCTATGGAACTAGAATGATTCGAGGATAATTTAGAGGATATATCCAAATCTTTGAAGATCTTAGAAAGTTCCAATTCATCTCCTAAATTATCCTCAATGTCTATACAGATTCTCATGCATTGCTCTAGAGTTCTGGGTTCCTTTAGATATATGTAGAATCATAATTTAAGCGCAAGAGTCCATCCAAAAACAAAGATACTTGCTTGGCTTGAGTGGGGAATTCTAGCATTGGGCATCTCTCAATATACTGTCTAAATCTATGTCTTGCAAGTCTGATTGTCTCTTGGGGGTTTTGTTTGAAATTGTGGATTAACAAGGAAGTGTTGTGCCTAATTCCACTTTTGGAGAATTTAGTGATGAATGATTCTAACAAATGATGGATGTCCCTAAATTTCCTTTGCTCTAAAGGTTGGAACCAAGTTAAGGCCGTGTTCTTGAGTATGAGTCCAAATGCATTGTATTGTGTGAAGATATCTTCCACTTGCTCATCTCACAGCACTTGTTTAAAATCAACAACATGGTCATAGGGATCTCTTGTCTCGTCAAAGTAATCTCCCATCGACTTCACTAACTAGGTAGGCCTCAACATTCTTGAGTGCTTTCAGGGTCTAGGTAGAGGAAATTCATCTCTATCTTCTTGTAGTCTTGGTTCTCTTGGTCTCTCCATCCTATCAGTTTCTATTGGTGCAAATAAGTCCAAGCCTACATACTTGGACAATTAGCATTCACTTCATATAGTAATTTAAAGTCACATATGACTATTCGCTTGTAAAAAAAGCATTTACTTTTATCCTTGTAAAAGTGCATATGCTAACAGCACTTACTCTCAAGAGGAGTTAGGAGGAATCAAATCACGAATCTGTTGATTGATGATTGATGAGAAAGCAAGTCCTAAAGTTTAGGATTCACTTTATGGTAAGAGTTTGAATTTGAATTAAAAAATGGCTCCAACTCTAGCTATAAAAGATAGATCAAAATCTCTCATGACATAGAGCTTGAATTGGAGATAATTTGAGAGGGACCTTTAGTGCTTAGAGATCTCATTCTATAGCTCCATCACTACTGTCACATTGTGCAATTATATATTTCCAATATTATTGTAACTTTATGTGATTTAATACATATACATTGATCATATCTCTACTTCACTTCTCTATCATGCATCACTCAAAATAGTGAGTTTCTTTGATCTAGTTAGCAGTACCATTTTTAGTGATTTAACTTGGTATGGATTCATCATACTTTCTATTTTATTATTACAAATTTTCATGTTCATCGTGTTACTCAATTTTGAGTTATGTACCAAACAATGCTCATTGGTCTGCATATTGTGGAAGCCCAAAAATGTTGGGATGGTCATTTGATTTGCTAAGCATAATCCTCAAATTACACTTGATCATTTTTTGTGAAATGACTTGTGATTGGTAGCTATCTAAGTCAATTAGATACTCCCAAAAGGAATTTGATCAATTGCTAGCAGGGTAAGAGCACTATTCATTTTACTCAGCAGGTGTAGAGACCAAAATAACAAGTCTTAGCTAATAGTTGAATCTCCTACTCATCTATTTTGATCCATTGATTAGAGGATCGTACTTCAAAGCACTTAGGTGATTATTTGTGGTTCTTGTGAAGCTCAAGAGGTCTACTTTAAACTCCTCAACTTGTTCTTGGCTGGTGTGAAGTAGGGATTTGTAGCAGCACTTCATCTTTGGAATCTATCCACCATCTCCTCAAATAGTGGTATCAGAGCAAAAATAAGGTAAAATGGGAGATGGATTTCCATCATTCATTGACAAATTGGATAGGGGCAATTATCCAACATGGTCTGTAAGGATGAAGGCTTACCTCCAAGGAAGAAGCTTGTATGGATCCATCTTTGGAGATGAAGAAATGTCAACATTCAAAATCAAATATCAACCTACAAGAGAGGAGCAAGAAAGACTAGCTACATGGTGTGCAAAGGATGCTCTATCCAAGTCTTATATACTTAACTCAATATCTGATTTCTTATTACCTCACGTTAGGAATTGCAAGACCTCCCAAGAGACTTGGGAATTACTCTCTTCATACTTCTCATCAAATACAAGGGCTAGGAAGAACCAGCTTTGGATGGAGCTACAACCTTGAAGAAACAACCAAAGTAAAATGTAGCTATGTGACAAAGATGAAGGATGTAGCTGACTTGGGAGTATAGGAGAAGAAATAGAAGAGGAGCAGATAGTAAGGCATATCATAAATGGCATTAAAGCTGATGACAAATGGGAATCCTTCACCACAGTAATGGACTTGTATATGGACATGCAAATACCTGACCTCAACACTTTGATGGGGCAACTCTTCACACATGAGAAAAAGCTCAACAAGAATGGAGATACTTTTACAGGTAATCAATCCTCTGCCCTTTACATAGATAAAAGTAAGAATGAAGATAAAGGCAAATGTAAGAAGAATGAAGAGGATGCAAGTACCTCTCAAGTGAAATTCACAGGTAGAGGAAGAGGTACTAGAGGAAGGGGCAGAGGAGGAAATAAAGGGGGGGAGACCCTACAACTCTTCACCTTGCAACATTTGTGGTTTGAACAATCATACCATAGATGAGTGCTTTAGGAATACCAAGAATCAAAGAGGAAGAGGCTTCCATAGAGAAGGCTATGGATAATCAAGAGGCAGGTTCAATAATGGAGGAAACAACTACTACCACAATTACAACCAAGGCTACAACAACAACTATCAAGGAGGCTTTAGAGGTAGAAGAGACTAGAAAAACAATACAGATGATCAAGAGGATTCCTTACTACTCATGAATAGGGTAGCCAATCAAGGTAAAGATGGTGAGTACCTATTCTATATCAATTCTGGTTGTTCAAACCATGTGGCTAAAAATGTAGCATTATTATCTGATCTTGAAGAACCTAAAGGGAAGCATGAATTTGAGACAAGTGGTGACACTAGGCATTCTGTTAAGAAGATTGGAAATGTTAAAGCATGTGATGGTAACATGAACCTCTTAAGTAAGGTATTATATGTGCTAGCCATAACAAAAAACCTAATCAGTGTTGGGCAAATTGTTGAGAAAGGCTTATAGGTTAGATTCACAAGGCATGAAGCATATGTGGAGGACCCTCACCAAGGCTTCAAGAGGATTGCAAAAGGTGAGAAAATTGGTAGACTCTTTACATTTGAAGTTCAAGATACCAAAAATTGCTCTCTTCAATTACAAAAATCAAACCCTATCTGAATTGGAGATATGGCATAAGAGACCAGGTCATATAGGAGAAAGGACATTGAAGAAAATATGCAAAGTTCAGAGTGTGCTTGGCATTCTAAATGTGTCCAAGAAACACATGATTTACAAATGTGGAGCATGCCAATTGGGCAAAACACGCAGACAACCATTCAACAAAAGAGGATACATGTATGAAGACTACTTGGAGCTTGTGCACATAGATGTGTGGGGTCCTAGCAGATAGCCATCAATCTCAAGATCAAGGTACTATGTTTCATTCATAAATGACTATAGTAGATGGACAATACTTTACTTTATGAAGCATAAAAATGAAGTCTTCACTTGTTTCAAGAAGTATTTGGCATTGGTTGAGAATCAAATAGGTAGAAGCTTGAAGAGGCTCAGATTTAATGGAGGTGGTGAGTATTTTTCACATGAATTTGACTCATTCTTATAGGATAGAGGCATAAAGAGAGAGGTTACAACCAGGTACACTCTTGAACAGAATGAAGTGATAGAGAGAAGAAATAGATTAATAGTAGAGGCTGCAAGATCAATGTTGAATGAAAAGAAAATTCCAAATTACTTATGGGTAGTGGTTGTTTCCACAGCCACATACTTAATTAATAGGCTTCCATCCAAGTCTCTAGATGGAATGACACCTTATGAGGCATGGAATGGCTAGAGAAATTCTCTAGACCATTGTAAAATCTTTGGCTGCATTGCTTATGCACATATACCCTCACA
Organism: Ceratopteris richardii; assembly: GCA_020310875.1. Classification (NCBI taxonomy): domain Eukaryota; kingdom Viridiplantae; phylum Streptophyta; class Polypodiopsida; order Polypodiales; family Pteridaceae; genus Ceratopteris; species Ceratopteris richardii. The sequence goes on from CM035431.1 coordinate 121,705,850, forward strand.
AATTAGAGGAAAGCTTGATCCAAAAGCTGAAAGATGTATATTCATTGGCTATGACCAAAAACAGAAAGGATATAGGCTGTATAATCCCACTAACAAAGGATTTACAGATAGTAGGGATGTGATGTTTGATGAAAATAACTCCTGGTTTGAAGATGATTGCAGGAAAATAAAGCTACCCTATGACTTGAAAAGTGATTTTCCAACTCTAACTAAAGAAGAACCACAAATATTAGAAGATGTCAACTCAGAAGATGAAGAACAGATTGATATCAAAGCTTGGAAGTCCAAGGGCAAGACAAAATTCAAACAATTGGAAGACATTCCACAGTCATCCAATCAAGCACTTAGAAGATCTCAAAGGGAGAGAAAGAAACCCATAAGGTATGGCTATGACACATCACTAGTCACCAAGCATTCTATATACATGGCTAAAGATTCTATATCAGAGGAGCCTTCTTCATTTGAAGAAGCCAATAAGAAGGAAGAATGGAGAGAAGCTATGCAGGAAGAACATGAAGCACTTCAAGAAAACAACACTTGGGATTTGGTTCCCAAGAAACCAAGCATGAAGGTAATAGGATCCAGGTGGATTTACAAAGTAAAGAAGAATTCAAATGGTTCAATCAATAGGTATAAAGCAAGGCTAGTAGCAAAGGGATTTGCTCAAACCCATGGAGTGGATTATGAGGAGACCTTCTCACCTATGGCTAAGATGCCAACAAACAGAGTTTTAGTAAGTATTGTTGCTTCAAAGAATTGGAACTTATATCAATTAGATGTTAAAAATGCATTCCTTAATTGATGGATCTTTGAAGAAGTCTATGGCTCAACCACTAGGATATGAAGACAAAGACAAACCAGATTATGTATGCAAATTAAGGAAAGAACTTTATGGTTTAAAACAAGCTCTTAGAGCTTGGAACCATAGACTAGTCACATATTTGTAGGACCAAAGTTTTGTTGCTAGGAAAGCAGATTCTTCTTTGTTCATAAAGAAGACTAACTCAGAAGTTATTTATCTATGTGTTTATGTGGATGATGTTATCATTACAAGGAATGATGCCAATGGCATCAAGCATATCAAAGCTCATGTGATGGAAGAGTATAAAATTAGTGACCTTGGTTTGTTAACATACTTTCTTGGATTAGAACTTGTATATTCAGATTATGGTGTCTTTATTACTCAGAGGAAGTACATTCATGATATATTGGTTACATTCAAGATGGAGAATACTAAAGTTGCAAGTACACCCATGGAAACGAATCACAAGCTTAGTATCCATGAAGGGAAACTACTTGAAGACATTATAGGATATCAAAGTATTGTTGGGAGTCTCAATTATGCAACCCTAACAAGAGTGGACATATGTTATGAGTAAGTACATTAAGTCAATTTATGCATACACCAAGAAAACCTCACATGGAAGTTGCCAAGAGGATCTTAAAGTATCTAAAGGGTACCATAAACGAAGAGCTATTTTATCCATTCACATCTAACTTGGATATCAAGCTATACTCTGCAGCAAATTGCACTGACTCAAAAGATGATAGGAGGAGCAATTCTGGCTACTTATCCTTTGCACGTTCAAAGCTAATTTCATGGTCACCAAAGAAACAACCAACTATGGCATTGTCATCAACTGAAGTAGAATATAGGGGGTTAGCAAATGCAACACAAGAGGCTATGTGGCTTAAGCTACTTTACATAGATTTGGGATTACATTCTTATACTCCAATGATTTTTGGAGATAACACTAGTTCATTGCATTTAACTACTAATCCTGTGTACCATGTAAGGAATAAGTACATTGAAGTGCACTATCACTATGTGAGAGAAAAGTTACTAAACAAGGACATCCAATTGTCCTATGTGTCTACAAATTTACAATGTGCAAACATGTTAGCCAAATCTATGGATGGTACCAAATTGAACAGGTTCAAGATGATGATTGGATTGCATGAAATCAAGGAGAAATGACGACCAAGCATGTTAGGCTTGAGGGGGAGCTGTTGGTGCAAATGAGTCCAAGCCTACATACTTGGACAATTAGCATTCACTTCATATAGTCATTTAAAGTCACATATGACTATTCCCTTGTCAAAAAGCATTTACTTTTACCCTTGTAAAAGTGCATATGTTAATAGCACTACTCTCACATGGAGTTAGGAGGAATCAAATCACAAATCGGTTGGTAGATGATTGATGAGAAAGCAAGTCCTAAAATTTAGGATTCAACTTTATGTTAAGAGTTTGAATTTGAATTCAAAAATGGCTCCAACTCTAGCTATAAAAGATAGATCAAAATCTCATGTAACATAGAGCCCGAATTGGAGATCATTTGAGAGGGAACTTTAGTGCTTAGTGAGCTCATTCTATAGGTCCATCACTACCCTCACATTGTGCAATTATATATTGCCAATATTATTGTAACTTTATGTGATTTAATACATATACATTGATCATATCTCTACTTCACTTCTCTATCATGCATCACTCAGAACAGTGAGTTTCTCTGATCTATCTCTCAGTGTATACTTGACCATTTTTAGTGATTTAACTTGGTATCATCATAATGTCTATTTTATTATTACAAATTTTCATGTTCATTGCCTTACTCAATCTCAAGTTATGTACCAAACACTGCTCACTCGTCTGCATATTATGGAATCCCGAAAATATCAGGATGGTCATTTGATTTGCTAAGCATAGTTCACAGAGTACACTTTTTTTTGAAATAACTTGTGATTTGTAGCTATCTAAGTCAATTAGATACTCCCAAAAGGAATTTTATCAATTGCTATTAGGATAAGAGCACTATTCATTTTACTAAGCAGGTATAGAGACCAAAATAGCAAGTCTTAGCTCATAGTTGAATCTCCTACTCATCTATTTTGATCCATTGATTAGAGGATCATACTTCAAAGCATTTAGGTGATTATTTGTGGTTCTCAGAAAGCTCAAGAGGTCTACTTTACACTCCTCAACTTGTTTTTGGCTGGTGTGAAGTAGGGATTTGTAGCACCACTTCATCTTTGGAATCTATCCACCATCTCCTCAAAAAGTTTCCCCTATTGATCTATCTCTCCCTATGGTGTGAGCAAAACTCACTTCTGGCTTCTCCTTCTTTTTTCTCTCTTTGGGAACCATGGGCCATGGATGTCCCGGCTCCTTGGTGGCTAAAGGTCACATTAGCTTGTGATGGGGGGAATACCAATTGGCCCCTCCATGTGTAAACATGTCTTCTGTGAGCAAACACTACAAACACCTGTTCTGATGTGTTGTCTAAGTACACTACTTTTCTAGGTATCTTAAGGTTGTTGATATATTTACATCGTGATGTGTGTGAACACACTAGGACCGCCAAGGCACTTTTTCCCCTCTTTAGGAGGTTTTTTCCCCCGGCTTGTATATATGTCTATTGCCCTAATAAGTTACTTATCTTTGTACATTCTAGTGGTAATACATTTAGTATTGTTTGTTGTGCTCCAAGCTTCTTCTTCTTCCATGTGTCGTTTACATGCTTTCATAGACCTCTAACTCCAACAATTGGTATTAGAGCAGGTCCTTGCTTCATCTAGGGCGTCATCATCACCCCTTCAACCATAGTCACAAAATCGCACGAAATTTGGTGAGCATACTCAGGGTGATTAGGAGATCAAAATAACTTTGCTATGTGGTGCCAAAATCGAGATCTAAGCTCATTTCAGCCTCCGAATGCACTATTGCAGTGCTTTGTATGCTATTTTGTCTTTTTTGTTCAAAGATATATATAGTTTTCAGTTTACCACTATAAGCATCTCAAAGTTTGGTACAGGTTTAGTAGAACTCATCATGCTAGTTCTATTCAACTTTTTTAGATACAATCATTTTTCTGCATCAGGGTATTTTACTCGGTGACCATGGTTGAAAGCAATGATGTATTTCGTATCTTGGTTGTTGAAGATAACTTGGATGGTATGAATTATCCATTGTGGGCTTATATGATGCGTCATGTATTCATCGTAAAAGGACTGTGGAACATTATGCAAGATGTTGAAAATCGTCCTATTACACATGCAAATACAAGTACTGAATCTGATGCAGATGGCATCGAAGATGATGATATTCTACAGATTCCTATTCATGTTGCGGTTCTTGTTGCACCTACTACAGAGAAAATTTGTTGGGATGGAAGAGATGCTCATGCACATGCATTGATTCTATGGACAGTTTTCTAACAAAGATCAAAGATTTGAAGGAACATTTAATTTCAACTGATGAAGTCTTGCCTTACTGTTCACTTGTTCAGACTGTTCTGAATGGTCTTCCCAATTCATACTAGAGTTTTGCTTCTAATCTTCATTTGATGATGAAGGGCAATCCAAATGCCTTAATATTTGAGGAGTTAGTCTTTTGCAGGAAGATCAGTCTAGGTAGAACAAGTCCATCATGCATGTTGGAGATCAAGCTTTCCTGGCTAGTCAGAAGGGCAAAGGCAAATGGAGCTCTTCTACTAGTAAACACAAATGTGCTACTTCTGCAGAATCAAAGAAGGATGAAAGAGACGACAAGAAAATAGAAAAGCAGAAATTGTTTTGTAAGTACTGTAAAGCAAATGATCATGTCATAAAGATTTTTCCAAAATTGGCTGCAAAAGAGGCTGGAATGGTTGTTGCAAAGGCCTCTACACTGAAAACAGAGTCTGCTAATCTAGTGCAGAATGAAGAATGGGTGTTTACTATTGTGTGCAATTTTGACCCATCTTCTCTTGAATAGTGTATGTCTACAATAGACTCAGATGTTTGGTACTTTGATAGTGGGGCAACCAAACATATTATCATGCAACACAGTTTCTTCACTTCACTCAAGCCTACCGCTACAACGAATACTATCACATGCACCAACAACTCCTCTTATCTTGTCATGGGAGTTGGTAAGATCATTCTGACTATTAACCATGAATTCATTTCTCTTCTTTGAGATGAAATCCATGTGATGAAGAAGGTTTTTCTCCAACATGTAGGTCCAATCTAAGTATCCGTCTCTCTCTAATCAATTCTCCATTTTGATGTGCAAACAAATAATCTCTATTTAGATTTCGCAAATTGAATAACCATAGAGAGAGTGTGAGAGAGCATGGAGTGAATCCATTGCTTATAAGAGAGAAAGTAGGACTTTATAGGAGTGCAAAGAACTCACATAGGAAGGAGGCAAACATGCGAATAAATAGTCAGCATGAACCATGAATAGTGATGTGAGCCATTGATCATTGGACATAGGTGAAGAAATGAGGATTTATGGCATGAGTAAGAAAAAGCTGAGATAAATTTCATGAAGAAAATGATGATTTGTCAAGCTCTCCATGGAAGCTTGTGAAGAAGGTGATTAGGCTACCATGGTCTCCATGATGGCTTGCTCTGATAGCAATATAATGAACTAGACTATTAGGACCACCATCAGCTAGAGAGATGATTCTCCTCCCAACCTTATGCCTCTCGACACATTTGCACTACCAGAACGAGAGAAGAAAAGATGGATGATGTCTTCCTTCACCTTTACGCATTGCTTGCACCATGATGGATCATGGCATAGTTTGTTAGCTTTAGCATTAGTCCAGATACCATAATGGAGAATTTGTCAAAGGAGGACCAATTTGTTGCTTTCAACAAGGGGATGTCAGAGTTCTTGAAAGTTGAATCCCCCACCTAATCCAGAACCAAAGAAGTACACTTTTTTTGAGTTAAAAGTGGGGAGGAGATTAACAAGATTCTTCAATTTGGTCAATCTTGTCGCCATTGTTCCACTTGACCTCCTTGGGGTGAGGATGACTAGCTAGTTGTAACAATCTAACATCCTTGCTACCCCAAGCAAGGACACGATTGTCAAAATCAAACCTAAGACAAAATTGATATCTTCTTGTTCAAGATGCAAAATCCCTTGGTCCAAAAGGTTACTGGCTCTTGCAACATTCTTGAGGGTGATTTGATGAATGCCCTCCATGGGAAACCAAATGGAATTGTTTTGTATGAGTCCAACAAGCCATTTCCAATTTTGACTACAAGCACAACAATAGGGTTTCATTCTATTCCAAGCTTTGTATATTATCTAGCGATGGAAAACTTTAAATTCATTTCTTCTTTTTGAAGCCTTCTAGCTCTTCTTCTGTTCCTGCTTGACGTTTTCGATCTTTCGATTTCTCGAAAAGTGTTTATTTAGTCACCGTAGACGGTCATCTTTGTAGTGAGAAATCCAGAGCTCAACTTATATATATATATATATATATGGAGGTTCGGCTGAGGCTTACTCCCCAGGCTTTAACTTTGAAATTGTAACTGTACAAGGAAGGGCATAGTACCCATGGGACCCCCCTTATCCCACAAGAACAGGGGCTTACATACTTGGGTTAAATAGCGATCTCAACTACCGCAGGACTAGACAAACAGTGGCACATCAGGCACATGCTTCACCTTTCCAAGTTTTACATGTCCCTTACATGTTGCCGGCGGGTGTTGAATCCTCACCCCCGCCTCAAGAGGCGAGAGGCCCAACCATCCTCCTATATATATATATATATATATATATATATATATATATATATATATATATATATATATATATATATATATATATATATATATCAACTATGCACGCATTTAAACGTAGGCTTGAAGAAGGGCATTTTTGGCGAATGATGTATGAGACACATGTCGATTATGAAATTCTGGCCCTTTATGTTGAAGGGTATTACAGTACTATTCTTGGTTGAATACTATTCCAAGGCGTTGTGATAAACTTCAATATCGTTTTTCAGTTTTCTTATAGACTAAGGAGGACAGAAGTATCAAATTATATTATTAAAAGTTTAGACGGTGTTTGTTGTCTAGTGTTAATATTGAAAATATTCTCCTTGATGAGGACATGGAAAGGTGCTAAAATCTATATCTATGCATATATTTTTTAATATATTTTCTTATGTGAGTTTATTTATAGCGTTTATGTGATTTTATGTCTTGAATAATGAACTTATTTATAGAAGAATTCACTCACACCAATTTATTCCTTCAAAAGCTCTTCAAACACACTTAGATGCTCTTGGTTGCTTCTAGAAAACCATAATCCCATCTTAGGAGATGCTTGTTATGTGCCAAAAATTTAATGTTCCTAGAGGATGTGGTCCATCATCACATCACTTTTGAAAAGAGCATTCAATTTTACAGAGATGTAGATATTCAATAGAGAGTTTAAAACTATGTACAAATGAAGTCTCATATACACTTTAAAGAGTTTTGGAAATTTTGATGGAAGTTTGCTTTTGAGATGCATGTGGAAAATAACATATTTCTTGGCAATTGAAACAAGTCTTTGATTGTGGATTTGTTAAATAATGATGATGATGGGTTTTGTTAGATCCCTTCAAGATCAATTATGTAACATGAGACACAACATAAGCCATATTCACAAACATAGAAAGGGAGAACATCAAACTCACTTCCTAGCCATAGAGTTCACAACAACTTGCCCTCAAGCCTCAAAGAGTGCAACCAAACACGCGGTAGTGCCCTCAAGGGCCTAGTGTCCCATAGTACCATGCCCAAAATGTACAAGTGTGTGGGGAACCACCAAGGGCAAAGAGTTTTCGAGGGGCCTCGTGCAAGGAATGAATAACAAAGGATCTCAGAGGTCCTATTTATAGTCTCTTTTAAGGAGATGTTCGAGTTCATGCTAGGTGGGCACTCCTCACTTGGCCAAACACTTTAACTACATGCACCCATCTTGATGTCCTCTGGGTTTGGGGACATAATAGATACACACATAAATTAATTTGCTCAGGATTTTACAAGATTCACAAGAAATTAATGTGGAAAATCAATATATCGATGTCTACTTGTTCGAAATACCTAAATGACCTATGAGATCAAAAGGTTACAACTTACAACACATAGTGGAGATTTGAGATTTTCACAACATCTTGGTAAAACAAGAGTAAATAAACAAAAATACTATCCAGTGAAAGTGCCCAAGAGGCAGCAAAAGATGAGATGAACAAAAAATTACAAACACCATTGTTGGTATGTAATGGAGAATATACTATCATCAACCATAGGTTGGAATTGATAGGTAAAATGGGACAAACGGGGCTCATGACTAGTGGTAAAGGCAAAGGAGGATGGTGTAGGAGGTTATGTATCTCAAACGATGTCTTGCATCGATCATTGATAAGTCTCCTCAATATCCTCCATGGGGAGTGCTTTTACTATCAACCTTCATGACGAGCTAGGTGCTCGATTTTGTTCACCCAAAATTTTAGAGACCATAAGTGATAAGGTGACTTGAGATGATAATTATTGGGTAATTTGATCAATGAGTAAATTTGGATATGTACAAAAGCTCAATGAGCATGAATATGCATATATATAAGTTAAGGACAATGTTCATTATTGTTGAGCCAAGTTAAAGAAGATCCACATTGATATGGATGTCCAAAATTAAAAACATGGTGAGGTAGAGAGTTAAAATCACAATATGCTGAAGTAAATCTTAAAAAATAATCAATGATTTCATATGTTCGATCACCAAGAGGGAGGCATGGTGATGCCCACAAAGTCACCTAGAGCTCAAGGTCTAGCATACGAATCCTTTGTTCTCTCGAGTAGGGTGGTATGGCATTGAGAGAGGATAAGGAAGGCACACGTAACTTGTCTTAGGGAAAACCGAGAAGGAAGCAACAATAATAGGGGTTGAATAGGGACACACCAACAAGAAAATGTCTACTATTGAATGGTAGCAAGACATATACAACACGAAAACACAACATACACTTTCAAGAAGAAAAAAGCAAAGATGGAGTGAAATGCTCACATGCTATGGCAAGTAGAGAGGGAGAAAAAGCAATCTTTCCTTATCAAAGATAATAGATGCGAGTTTTGGCAAGTCAATGAGGTCACATGTTAACTTTATTTTATGGTTATATCATTGTATGGTAGGTTTTTGCACGAGAGGAAAGTTTGGGAAATGTTGAATAGATGCTAGTGGAGAGGAGATTGGCTAATACTTGTTGGTAAATTCCCTAAGTGTGGCACCTAAAGGTTGTTATAAGCATTAGGGCAGTCAGCCAACCCCCCTCGCACATAAGTCTCTAATGGAGAAGGATATTTCTAGGCCCTCAAAACAAGAAGTATTGGCATCTAAACTTAGAAGATGACTAGGTTTTTAGGGTGGCCAGATTATCAAGCCTTGGAATGGGAAGAAGAGTAGGGAGCTGCCTTGTGACATGTTGCCAAATAAAGTTGAGGGTGTTAGACATATGTGTGGGATAAGGGAAAGAAGGGCTAAGCTGGTTCCCAAGCCATGATTCCTAGCTTGGGGGTTATCTTAAGATTCTTGAATGGGTAGTAGAATGTGTGTGCATGATGGACACATGACTACACTTGAGAATTTTAGATATAATTTATTTTGAGTGCAATGTGATAAGTAGGATGGGAGGTGGGTTGCACATACATCTAGAGCCATTTGGCTCTCGGGACATGAGGAACTTGCCATTTGAGTGTACATGAGGAACTTGCCATTTGTGAAGAGAATCCATGCAGAGGGGAGAGAGAGAGAGAGAGAGAGAGAGAGAGAGAGAGAGAGAGAGAGAGAGAGAGAGAGAGAGAGAGAGAGAGAGAGAGAGAGAGAGAGAGAGAGAGAGAGAATCTTCATCTTCATTGTGCCTTGCATAGATTAGCCTTAGAGGTTGCAACAAAATTATCCTCTTTGAGCTCCCCCTTAGAAATATTTCAAGCTCATTAAGAGGCTCTCATAGGTTGCATGCACCACTCGTCAAGGCAAGGAGGCCAGCCTTATGTGGAGGATGCCCAAATTTAGTTCATGAATTGCATCTTGAGGAGATCACTCTCGTCATCTTATGGTTATGGAGGAACAAGTGAAGGTATGGCATACATAGCCCTCAAGAGTGCTTTTTATTAACATGTATATGGGAATTTTTCAACTATGTGCATGCATGCTCAAATTCAACCTCCTCTCTTTCTTCAGTCTTTATAGAGGCCATCTCTCTCTCTCTCTCATTTATAGAGGCCATCTCTCTCCATGGAAGCTTGTGAAGAAGATGATTAGGCTACGAAGGTGTCCATGATGACTTTCTCTGATACCAATGTAATGAACTAGACTATTAGGACCACCATCAACTAGAGAGATGATTCTCCTCCCAACCTTATGCCTACCAACACCTTTGCACTACAAGGTCGAGAGAAGAAAAGATGGATGATGTCTTCCTTCACCTTTACGCATCACTGGCACCATGATGGATCATTGCGTAGTTTGTTAGCTTTAGCATTAGTCCAGATACTATAATGGAGAATTTGTCAAAGGAGGACCAATTTGTTCCTTTCAATAAGGGGATGTCAGAGTTCTTGAAACTTGGATCCCCCACCTAATCCAGAACCAAAGAAGCGCACCTTTTTTAGTTAAAAGTGGGCCGGAGATGAACAAGATTCTTCAATTTGGTCAATCTTGTTGCCATTATTCCACTTGACCTCCTTGGGGTGAGGATGACTAGCTAGTTGTAACAATCTAACATCCTTGCTACCCTAAGCAAGGACACGACTGTTTAGTGGGCAACAATCGTCATAATCAAGCCTAAGACAAAATCGATATCTTGGCCCTTGCAACATTCTCAAGGGTGATTTGATAAATGCCCTTCATGGGAAACCAAATGGTATTGTTTAGTACAAGTCCAATAAGCCATTTCCAATCTTGACTAAAAGCACAATAGGGTTTCATTCTATTCCATGGTTTGTATATTTTCTAGTTATTAAATTTGTAAAAATTTAAATTCAATGGACGTGGTTTAGCGGTAGTGCCTTGTACTCTTAGATAGATTGCCAGGGTTCAAGTCCCGCCCAAATCCCTCAGCTCTGAAGAGCATACTCTAAGTCCTACGTACCATATCGTGGGTGTGTGAGTGTGATTTCAATTCCTGTTCTACTCAATTTAAAAAAAAAATTTAAATTCATTTCTTCTTTTTGAAGCCTTCTAACTTTTCTTTTATTCCTGCTTGACGTTTTCGATCTTTCAATTTCCCTGGACCGTAATCCGCATTTATGGTCTGGAAAAGTGTCTATATTGTCACCATAGACGGTCATGTTTCACACTTTGAATCGGATCACCTTATCCGCCGTCCATAGTCTTTCAAGCTCTTAGTATGGCTGCGATAACAGGTCCCCACGGGACCTGCTTCTCCGCCATCGCCATGGTATGATCCCTCCCTCCTTTCAAGCATATTTAGAATACCGACTCAATCATATTCGGTTTGAATGAACACGTGGGCTAGGAGATTCGTAGAGCACTTGCCAATTCCTGCTTCTACTGTCATACAAATGAATGTGTGTGTGTGTGTGAGAGAGAGAGAGAGAGAGAGAGAAAGAGAGAGAGAGAGAGGTTTGCCAGACCAAACCTCTTCAGGGATGTCACCTTTCAAGGACATGTGAGGGGATTGATTGCAAATATATACTGCAGTTTTAAGAGCTCTCCCCAAAAACCATGAGGGAGATTAGCTGTGGACAGGTCTCAGCATGCATCTCACCCTCTCACGAAGAGTCCGATTATACGTTTCAGCCACACCATTAGAAGAGGGGTTGTATGGAACAGTAAGCTCCCTCTTTATGCCCAAATTTTCATAAAAAATTCTGAATTCAGCACTTGTGAATTCACCCCCATTATTCGTATGTAAGCATTTTCAGCTTTCTACCTGTTTGGGTAGTCACAAATGCCTGAAATCTCTTAAACGCAGCAAATGCTTCGTCTTTTGATTTGAGTAGTTGCACCCAAATCTTCTTAGAAAAATCATCAACAAAGGAAATAAAATATAAAGCACCCCCCATAGATTTGGTGGGCATCCTACGTACAACAAAATGGACAAGATCTAATATATAAACTTATGAGACACACCTGAGTAATAGAAACTTTTCACTTGCTTTCCATATTGACAATCATTACTAAAATTTGGCTTAGTGCCTTTAACATCAAGCTTCTTCAGGTTACAAAGTTTGGATAGACCCTTTTGGTTCATGTGGCCAAGTCTTTTATGCCACAATTCCATATGAGAATTAATCTCAGCCAATGCAATGAATTTGCCAGACAAGGCCTTTCCATGCAAGCAATACAAAGTTCCCCTTTTCGTTCCTTTAACAATCAGCCGTGACCCTTTGGTCATCTTCCATGAGTCTCTTTCAAATAAAACGTTGTAACCATGCATATCCATTTGCCCAATAGAGAACAAACTCTTCTTGATTCTTGGTACATATCTTACATTATGCAGGACTAGCTCATTTGAGCCATCTGTTGAAAGATGCAGAGTGCCTATACCTTCAATGGGACACATATGATTATTCCCTAGGTATACATGGCCATGGCTGTCCACATGAAAAGTAACAAAACACTCCTTGACAGGACTCACATGAAACGAAGCACCAGAATCATCAATCCATGTTTGGGATAATGCATCGTTTACAGTCAATAAAGCATGAATCAGATCACTTTTAGTGCTCGACATGTCCTATACATGAACATTGCAAGAGGCATCATGCATGAGCATCATTAGCTGATATAGTAGCACATAGGATATCTTCCATATCTGAAAGCTCCTCAATAACAACATTAGAGGCCACATTGACCTTCTCTTTCTCTTTTTAGCTGTTTTGTCCATCCGTCCTGTCTTCTCTTGTCCTTTCTTTTGTCTCCAACATTCTTCTTCCTCTCAAGCTCTGCCCTATAGATTCAGGAGTCTGACTTCTTGTGGTCTTTCCTACCACACTGGTAACATGTCAGATCACTACCTTGCTTCTTGCTCGAGCTTCCTCTTTTTTTTCTTTTGCTCTTACTTCTCTGTGAATAAGAGCCCTTCTTCTCTGATCTGCCTCTGACCATGTTTGCAGAGGTGCCTCCTTCACCACTTGCTCTTCTCTTGATCTCTTAATTTTATATAGAACCCCTCACACCATCAAAAGTAAGATTGGTGTTTTTTGATAATGAGACCACCAAGGTCTCCCAAGAATCGGGAAGTGTCATAAGCAGAAAAATAGCTTTCAACTTATCATTGAAGGGAGGCATCCTTGAGGCCTGCAATTGTGATAGAGTACCTCTAAACTGAGACAAGTGCTTTGCAGTGCTCTTGGACTTGTCCAAGTGCATACCAGCTAATTTCCTTCATGCCAGCTAATTTCCTCATGAGATGTACCTGAAAAACGGGTATGGTATTCTCATAAGTGGCCTTAAGCGTGGCCCACAACTCGAAGATGTACTGATGCCGTTGAGGTCTACAAGAATATCATCTGACATGGCCATTTTCATGTAAGTGATGGCCTTCTATTCAGATTATGCCATGCATCATGTGACATGCCTTCCGGCTTTCATCCTTCCAACGCTCTGTTCCAACGCTCTGTCACAATCTTTGAGGAAGAGAATTCCCTGAATTCGCTCCTTCCAAAGATCAAATCCTATGCCCTCGAAGCGGTGAATCTCAAAAACAGTCTTCATATCTGAGGACGACGATGCCATGGTTACACAAATAAGAGCTTAATGTGGTGAAAGTTTTGGCAAAATGCACCAAAATCAGGATACCACCTCTAAAGGTAGTGCACAATGACTTCAAAGAGATGTAGGAGCAAAATGGAGCAAAATCGAGCCGATTGGAGCACAAAATTAGAATCTGAATTTTTTTGCAAAAAATTCAAGCAAGCGAATTTGTGCTTAAAATCAACAATTTTGATTTTTTTTGACGTCAATATGCATACATAAGGCTATAACACAGCTTATCAACCAAATATGAACAAAAGCCTCAAATTTTGCTTCATAAATTTCAGAAATTCTCAAAAAAATACCACAGTTTGCTGAACATAAGCATTTTCTTTTGCCACAATTCAATACATAAGGTGTTGGACCTGTGTGTTGCTGTTATGACCTGTAGAACACTTGTTTAGACTTGTAAAACACTTGAAAACAGCCTAATTGTTGGCCCCGGAGCAAAGTTTTTCGCCATGAAATCAAAGATTATCACGAAAGTGGGTTTTCTTTGCTGTACAACACCCGCGCAGCCACTCTAAAACCCTAATTATGCTCTGATACCAGTTGAAAGGGTTTGAAAATGATGCTGAGGGGTAGACGACTTATGTAGAGTGTGTGTGCCTGTGAAATGGAGGCATTGATCTTGGAATGGAGAGCGATAGCAGAAATGGAGGCGCAGCTGGTTGGGGAGAGAGAGAGAGAGAGAGAGAGAGAGAGAGAGAGAGAGAGAGAGAGAGAGAGAGAGAGAGAGAGAGAGAGAGAGAGAGAGAGAGAGAGAGAGAGAGAGAGAGAGAGAGAGAGAGAGAGAGAGGAAGGGGGTCGACTGATTTTGGAGAGGGGATGAAGTGAGTGACTTACCCCAAAGTCTTATTGAGCTATGTTATATAGGACCCTTTTAGGGTTGGCCAAGTTCACATTGAACTTGACTCAAAAAATAAAGAAGAAGTGACATAGCCTTTATAAATAGGCTTATACACATGTATACACTATAAAGGGGTCATTTAGGACTTTACCCCATCAGCGCGGTGAGAGAGAGAGAGAGAGAGAGAGAGAGAGAGAGAGAGAGAGAGAGAGAGAGAGAGAGAGAGAGAGAGAGAGAGAGAGAGAGAGAGAGAGAGAGAGAGAGAGAGAGAGATTTTCACAAATGGATACCAAGTTTTTAATTGGAATTTCTGCCCTCATGAGGGACATACTTTTAGAAGTTACTTTCGTACTCACAAGTCCTATTTTCTTGGCAAGTTAGGGTTTCAAGTATATAGATTGGCATACGAGGTCCTTGCACTATCAATGAATATCCAATGTATCACATATTTGTTTAGTACTTCTTGATGTGGATGTACATCTCATCCAGAATAGTGGAGAGGTGGTATGCCAAAAGTTGAGCTCGATCAAGTTAAAGCATAGAAATGATGTTAAAGGGGATTTTAAACAATTTTAACATTATTAGGAGAGAGAACTATTCATGTCAAGTTCGAAGAAAGAAAACTACTTTGGTAGAAGGATTAGAAATTGTGAAAGCCTTCCCCTTTCAAACACCATAGGATGTTTGTGTAAAAAAGAAAAACCTGAAGAGTAAGTGGATCCCTCACAAAGAAAGAAAGAAAGGACAAAACATCCACTAGAGGATAGCCTTGCACACGCGATGCGCTTTGTCCCCCCACCCTCCCTGCTCATGTTCGGTCTCCCTCCCCCCCTCTCCCCCCCCTCCCCCCCCTTTCCCTCGCTCCTCTTCTTCCCTGCCCCTCCCTCCTTGCCCCCTCGTTGCCCCGCCCTACCCCTCCCCCCCCCCCTCGCTCCTTCCCTCCAAGCCTAAGCCGTACCCCCCCTCTCGTCCCCCCCCCCTCCCCCCTCTCGTCCCCCCTCGTCCCCCTACCCCTTTCTTTCCCTCCTCCTCACCTCCCCTCCCCTCCCCCCTCCCTTGCCCCCTCAGACATCCTGGACTGCCCCAAATGCCCAATGCCCGAAAGAGGACCCAAGGCGTGCGCAAGAGTACAAGTACATAGAAATCCAAGGTGTTTGCTAAAGAAAGCATTTTGATTACTTTCGCATAAGATTACAACAGGACGGCAAAGAGAGCTTGGACGGGGAGATGGCATCCAGGTGCACTACTACCCCTTATAGTTGCGCATAATTGTATGTAGCAAAGCAAACCGTGCAGGCACCAAAATAGTCTGGATAGAAATACAAGGGCTATGACATCCTCTCTTAGCTTGAAGAGCTTGTTGCCCTCAACAAGTGGGTTCGAACTTACAAAATTTTGGGTTGATACAATTTAGAGTGATATAAAATTTGGGGAACATTACAATGGGCTAAAGGGCCAAAGTTGGCCTAAGATGTGAAATAAAATTTGCGAACAAGGGGATGGTCCGAACCGAATATGTTGGCCGGGATCCAATTTCCACCACGCCACTTGATGAGGAAATTCAGGCCTTCACGTCCAGGACGCTCTCGTAGAATGGCCTCCGGTTCGAACGGGTTCTCACCATCCTGCGACACTGGAACTTCGCGTCCATACTTTGTATCTGGCTTGATCTGCCTTAGTAAGCTCATATGGAAAGCGCCGTGAAATTGTACATTGTTTGGGAGGTCTAACCGATAAGCGATCGGATTGATTTGGTTCGCCACTTTGTACTGTAATATCGATGATTGAACTTGTGTGTGAAATTTTGGGGGAGTGTGATTTTGCACGAACTCACGAGAACTAAGTCCCCGACTTTGAAAACTTCTCTCGGCCTTCGCTTCTGATTCGCATACTTGGCCATTCACTCTTTGCTTCTTTGTAGACTTGACTTTGCCTCTTTGAGCTTTATCTTCCATTGGTCCAAGAAAGCTCCGCAGTTCGGGTCATTGGTTGAGAGTGGGGAATCTTGTGTAAGTGCTAGTGAGGTGATAACTTCTTTGCGAGTTGTTAACTCGAACGGAGTTATCTTTGTACTTGAATGGAGTGAGGCATTGTAGTGAAACTCAAGGATATCTAAGTGTTTGGCTCAATCCCTTTGGTCAGTTTGAACATAGTTGCGAATATAATCTTCGATTGTTTGGTTGAATCGCTCGGTTTGTCCATCGGTTTGTGGGTTGTAAGATGAGGAAAATCTAAGTTGTATACCCAACAATCGAAAGAGTTCGGTCCATAATTGACTCGAGAAGCTCCCATCGTGATCTGATACTATAGCCAACAGAAGGCCATGGGTACTTGACTATGTGTGCGAAGAACAATTTCTACTTGGCCCCATTTGAAGGCCTCTTTCTCTTTGATCAGCTTGAGGAGTGGGGTTGCAATCTTGCTGAAGCCTTGGATGAAGCGGCGGGGAAATTGGCAAAATTCGATAAATTCTCACACTTCTTTGACCGAGGATGGAGGGGCCCACTTGAGTACAACCTCCACTTTCTTGGGGTTGATGTGGAGCCTAAGCTCTGAGACGATGAAGCCCAAAAATTACTTCTTCATTGCGAACTCGCATTGGCTTGGCTTGGCAAAGAGTCGTCGCTCTCGGAGTCCTTGAAGGACTACTCAGACATGCTCGCAGTGCTCTTCAAGCGTGCGGCTGTAGATGAGTAGATCACCGATGGAGATGGTGAGAAAGAGGTCCAGCATATCTCAAAAGCCATCATTCATCTCTCGACAGAAGGTAGCGGGGGCACCTGTAGGATTGAATGGCATCACTAGCCATCCATAGCACATGCGAAAAGTGGTCTTTTCGATGTGCTCTTGAGCCACCCTGATCTGATGATATCTCAAATGGAGGTCTATGCGTGTGAAGTATCTGGCCTTTCCGAGGCAATCTAGAAGTTCCTCCATGACTGGAATCGGGTACTTACTCTTGTTCGTTTTTTTGTTTAGGGCCGATCGTCGATGCATAAACATAATGAGCCATCTTTCTTCTTCACAAAGAGAATTGGGGCCCCATAAGGTGAGTAGCTCTGTCGAATGTACCTTGTTCCTCTAGTTTGTGTACTTGTCATTTTAGCTCTTTCAGTTTAGTTTCATTCATCTTGTAAGGAGCTCGTGAAGGGGTTGGTTGGTCGGACAAAGTACCTATCTGATGTTGGACACTGCGTAAGGGTGGGAGCGTGTTAGTGAGTACCTTTGCGTACTCCGCAAGGAGAAAGTGGAATCTTGGATGATCGAACTTCGATTCATCTATCTGGGCCGGCTCCGTCTCTTGCTCAACTGGCCGTAGAACACACAAGTGTGCGATTCCCCCTTGATACACTGCCTTGTTGATCTGCTTATGCGATATCGTCTTGGGTATGTGTTTCGAGGATATAGCCCTTGCTTGGTAGTCGGGTTCTCTCTTGGACTTATGCTAGTGGCATCTATGTTCTCGTTCCGGCGGGGGGTCATCTCTGGGAGCATGGACTCTGTGGCAATCGACTACGAGGGCTTGCCCGTTCTGATCCAATAGCCAAAGAAACTAATCATGTGTTGATCCATGAAGGAGACCCCAAGGATGACTTCGAATGTTTCCATGGGTATGATGAGAAAATCGAGGTGCTTGAACAATTGGCCGAGAAGTATTGGGACACCCTTTGCGTGGCGTACATAGCTATCTTGCCCTTGTGCAAAGACAACGAACATTCTGAGATGTTTGCTTAACTTGAGATTGAGGCGTCGAGCGCAGTCCGATGTCATGAAGTTGTGTGTAGCTCCCGTGTCGAGCATGACTAGAATCTTTTCCCCTCGGATCTTCGACATGATGAAGGCCTTGTGTACCACCGGTAAGAAAACTGGGTTGCACTTGGCCTTTGCTTTGGTGGACTTTTCTGTTGACAAGGTGGAGTCAGAGTCTCCGTCGTGAACCTTCGTGATCCGTGGCCGGGAAGTGGACTCTTCGTCACTTGAAGGTCCCTTCGTTGAGTGCACTCTCGTGTCTCTTTGATGCTTCCAACATCGTTCTGTAGGGTCATTGCCTTGGCAGTGGTGACAGGTGGGTCGTAGATCCTGACGAGCGTGATTTGCTTTGTTCAGGGAGCTTGAATGCATTTCTGGTGGTGCGGGGAGGGCATGCAAACCTTGGCCCCATTGATTCTTGATTGGTTTCTATTGAGACTTACTTTGATTGGTAGAGGTGTGAGCTTCTCTTTTGTTTGATTGACCTTGGTCAATGGGTTTCGACTGTCGGTTGGAGTATGCTTCGTTGAGTCGTTCGGCAATGCGCTCCGCCTCCTCCCATTCTACGTCTCCACTTCTTCTCGGTAGTATGGGGAGCATCCATAGAGAAATGCGTGTAAACGGTCCACATCTGACATGTCAAAGATGCAGAGCATGAGCTTTCGATATTGAGAGACATAGGTTCCGATGAACTTGTCTTGGTGAAGGTTTCGCCACTCATCTCAAGATTGGAAGGCCTCGTTGCGGGGTACGAAGTAGTCGGTGAGAGCATTCTTGAATTGATCCTAGGTGGTCCATGCTTGCTTCTTATACTCCACCATGTACCAGGCCGATGCTTTCTCTTGAAGGAACTGGCCAGCAATATGCACCCAATTGTTGTGGCCAACCTGGAGGATTTGGAGGTAGTTCTCCATTGCGTCGATCCATCGGTTGATGATGATAGAGATGTGACCGCCTCAGTATTTGATGGGAGGGTTCGGTTTGAAGAGACCAAAGGAGTATGGTTCATCGACTTCATAGGGTTGTAACTGGTGGAGAGGAGATGGGGTGAAAGGGTCTGGGTTTGGTTGGGGTCTGGTTAAGGGATTGGTTGGGGACTTGGTTGGGGATTTGGTTGGTTGGCTCGTAGGATTTGTTGCTTGACTAGGCCAGCTAGCTCGACAAGCGAATCTTCCAATCGGTCGATTCGATCGTTCACTTGGTTCGGTTCTGGTTGGGTTGTGAAGGGGTTTGTTTGAGGGTTGGTTTCAGCTTCTTGGAGGATGGAGTTCAATGTTTGCGAGGAGGCGGCGGTTGATCTCATCTTCGAGGGCCTCCCTTTGAGCACGGTGGCATCTGTGTCGTTCGGTGATGTTGTGAGTGCGCTTCGCCTCCGAGTTGAGGTCAATTGGGCCATCTTTGAAATCGTCGGCCATTGGGATAGAGAGCCTTACGATGGCAACCGGGTAGAGAAGAGAAGAGCGGGTAGAGAAGAGCAGCGGGAGAGCATGTGGATGGCAACCGGGTAGAGAAGAGCAGCGGGAGAGCATGTGGATGGCGTGAGAGCGTGACGGCGGCGAGAGAATGTGCTAGCAGTGGGAGAGCGCGATGGCGGCGGGAGAGCGTGATGGCTGGAGGAGAGAGTGACGGTGGGGGGGGGGGGGGGTGTGGCGATGGGGGGGAGACCGATTGCTGCAACCGGGCACGTCAATGGCGGAGGGGTTGCGACGGCGAAAGCAAATATGCATTGACGGCGGGGGGTGTAGCGACGGTGGCACGTGGGCACAATGACAGAAGGGCATAGCGACGGCGGCACATGGGCACGCTGATGACAGGGGGTAGCGACGGTGGCACGTGGGCACACCGACGGTGGGGCATAGCGACGACGACACTTCGAGGGTGGTGGGGAAGGAGGGGGGAAGGGAGGGTAGCACCCGTGAAGAGGGTGGGAGGGAAGGGAGAACCGTGTGCGTGATGTTAAGAGGACTCACCCAAGATGGGCCCCTCGGTACTTCCAACAATGGTGTGATAGTCCGCTTATCCAAAGGCTTCCCCGAAGCTTGTGCTTCGATACCACTTGAGAGTCTTGGACTCCCTCAAATGCCCAAGTCTTGAAAGAGGATCCAAGGTGTGCGCAAGAGTACACGTACATAGATATCCAAGATGTTTGCCAAAAAAAGCATTTTGATTACTTTCACATAAGATTACAATGGGACGACAAAGAGAGGTTGGATTCATGGGGCTGAGGAGAGCAAGCTTATTTTTATGTGATTGCGGACTCTTGGACTACACCTAGCTATTTGTATATTCATGAGGAGGAGGTTGATGAGGGGCAGGCAAAGTCGTCAAGTGACGCCACTTGGCTCAGTTTGTGCAGGGTGTTACTGGAGAAGGTTGGACTTGGATTACTCCTCGTCCAAACTAGCCTCGAAGCTTGCGCGTGTCGTTTCTGTTGGAGCATCTTGGTTTGCCTGGTCTCCATGAGGGTTCTCTCATGGAGTGTTTGGGGATCGGGCGGGCCTTACTTTTTGCGTTACAGGGCTCGCCTTTGTCAGTAGCTTTGCTAGTTCTTGGTTGGCGGGTCCATTGATGTCCTTATGCTCTAGGAGCACCATCTTTCCTTAGGCCATACACGGTAGTGTAAACAACTTTTGCAGAGGCATGGGGAGGTCTTTTGGTCGGCTTAGTACGGGCCCAAAGGCTCGCAGGGTGGTGTATGCATTTCTGTGGGGAAGTCTTTGTGGTCTTCGATTTTGGATAGAGGGGAGATTATCCCGGGCAAAGCCATTTGGCTTATCTTGCAGCGTGGAGGCTTGAGATATGGATTCATGACCTTGTAAGCCCCGAACCATGAGAGTGCTCATTCCACTTTCTAGTCCCAAATCACTGACGCTATTCCTTGTGCTAATGCTTGGTGTGTTGCAAGAGGCTTCAGCATGATTGAGGCTCCTAAGGATCACCTGGGGGTAGTCAGATTACTGTGCATGGCGTTGAGCTTGCGGCTTCGGAGCTACTTTGTATGACCTTGAGGTTGCGGGATGTATGGCACACTGAGAGTTTTATCTGTGAGAAGAGCATCCTTCATTTCTCTTGTTCCGACAGGTAGATTGGAGGGATGAACATGTCCATGATTGATCACATGTATGTCAATGATGTATTGGCTGATTGTGGTGGTAGGACATGTATTGTGGCGGGTTCCTACTTTTCGGATCATGCCCTTGTGGTTGTCTCCTTTGTGGAGGACACCAGAGGACCCATGGTGTTGCACATTCCTGAGCAGGTTGAGCTTGATGGGAGGCTTACCAGATTGAGATGATTTGGTTCCAGCTTTCTTGGGACGAGGGATGCCGGGCTGAGTCCCTTGCTATTGGTCTTCACCAGGTTAGTTTGTTTTTGCATGAGGAGTGCGGACAACGGCTGGCCCGTATTCAGGAGAGCGAGCGCTGCCTGCACAGGAGTATTGCTTAAGTTACGAGCATGAGGTTGACAGTAGAGTTATTCTGATTCAGGATGGGCAGATTGACATCACTCAGGATCTGCACATCTCTTCTTGGAGCGGTGATGGCGACCCTTATTGGGAGCTGATCAGCGGCCTCACCATCTGGTTCATTTGGTAGACGAGATGCCGACGCATCTTTGAGCGGTGCACGCTTCCTCTGGCCGAGGTTGTTCGGGACTTTTGGCTGGAGCCGCTTGTCCACACCTTGCATGGGCAATTGGACCACCTTCAGGGGAGTTCCGATGGCACCTCCCAGCGGTGTCAGGCCTTCCTCCAGCTGTGGAAGAAAGGCCCCTTCTTTACTGTTCAGGGCGATAGTATCGATGGAGCTACTGGCCGCCTGCCTGGCGATTCTCCCCTCCCCACACTGCCTCCTCTAGGAGATAGATTCGTTGAGGATTTGAGTTGTTGTCTGGGGGTATTTTCCCTCTTGTATTCCTTTCTTGTTCCCCGATTGGGATTGCAGCCCTTTGGGCATTTTTACTTACTAATGGAAAGATCTTTTTGTGGCAAAAAAAAGTGGATCTCTCACAAAGGGACGAAAAGGTCATTAGGCTACTTTGTACGTCTCTCTAATCTTCTTGTATCTCTTGTCCTTTTATTAATATAAAGCGATTTTGTCAAAAGAAAGAAGGGACCTAAGAAATCATGTTTGATCTCGTTTATGGTTCCATGTTATGAGTTGCCTTTTCCCAGATGTACTTTTGGATAGCACGATATTTCTTCAGCATTCCTATCGAGAGTAATTCAAGATGGATTTCACAACATCCTAGTGAAATGTAAACATTTGAGATCCTAGTATACCTCCATTTTATAATGCAAAGCTTTGTGGCATTCAGTAATTTTAGACTGAAACATCACAGCCAACTACTATGAAATGGTCATTTCAAGTGTCTTATAAGAATGTAGTTGGGACTGTTCCTGAGAGTAAAGGCTGGATGTACTTAGGCTGTGTGAAGATGCTTATGTGATTTTGCAGTTGCAAGTATTTTCTGTGCAGTCATTGCTCATTCTTTTTTGCTGTATGATTTCCGATTGAAGATCCCCCCAAGGACCAGCATTTTCAGAAGCTCGATGTCTTCTCTTCAAACATGGTGGTGTTTAGAAGGTTTTAAGGTTTCAAGGTGTAGATTTATTCAAAATTTATCTAATGATACAAGATGCATACTAAAACATTTATTCATGTTTAGATTTTTCCTTTACAGGTCAAAATATCCTTCTCAGAATGCAGTGTTGCGGAAGATGCCTGTTGCTTTTGCAAAAGCATCATCAGGTATTTTATCTGCTGATCTGTTCAAAGGTTCGTGAAGAAGTCCATCTTTATGGAAACCCTCAGTGTAGGAGACAGAGTAAGTATGCTGCCATATTACTAATGTGAAGCATAATTTTCTTATCTTGTTATCACTGCACTTTTAGGAGAGATGGAGCGCTCTGTTTCCATCCGCTTTGAAGATGAGGCCACAATCACCTCTGAGCCATATGGAGAGATGCAGCTGAAAGTGAGAAGAAGTGGGAGCTTAATTTATCTATATTGATGTTGTTTGGTTTTTTTTCATGTTTCTGATTTTAATGCAGAATTATTTATGTGCAGGTAAGTGTCAGTGTTACTGCTGTTGGGACTCGCAATGCGTTTGATTATGTTTTGGAGAACCTGAGGAAGTCAGCCCCACCTGTGCAAGGTTTTCGGAGGGCAAAAGGCGGTAAGATCGCAATTTATCATTTATGCACTTAGGTTTTTCAGTTTTTCAAATCATTGCTTTTATGGTCCTTATCCTCTTTGCTTTTAATATTTCGAGATGATTCATTTTTGAGATATGTTACATATTTTTAGAAAGAACTTAAATAAAGTGCACAAGCTATTTCTGATGTTGGACATTTTTTTTGGTGAATTCTGTTCATCTGCTGTTCTTTGTGGTGCGAACGAATTTTAGGAAAGTCTGTTGTAAGTAGCCTTACTCATAATTTGATTATTACATCTGATATCCAGATTTATCATGGGAGTATTGACTCTCCCTTTTTTTTTCCATTTGTTGTGCCACAGATACCAAAAGATGTTCTTTATCAGATGCTGGGTCCAAGTAGAGTGGATGGCTTTGTTGTTGAAGAAATTGTTTCCTCAGCTGTCCTTGAGTATGTAGAGAAGGTATTTGCCTCTTTCTTTAGGTCTTTATAACTGTGAATGCATCATTTTTGAGCATGTAGGATTCCCTTTTGCCGATTCCAGGAAAGCTTCAAAGTGAAAAAAAATTTTCAGACGGTCCAGTCAAATAAAGAGTTGGCAGCTATGTTCAAAGCTGGGAAAGACTTTGTATTTGAAGCGATTTTGGACTTGGAAGACACACAAACTGAGGCTGCTGCCAGTGTGAAGGAAAACTAGTTGTCGCACATTATATATGTTTATGTTCATTCCTAAGAATGCTGTTTTTGCAGAATTCTTCCTCAACCATTGCAGGGAGATCATGGTTTTCTGGACAATATCAATATCTCCTTTTGTATTGATGTTAGTGGTAAGACAGGTAAGTGTTGCTGTTGATGATGGTGCGGTTATCAATGTGTGATCTTGTTATGATGCTGGCAGCAAGAAAGCCTGACTTTTCTCTCGGATTATGAGATCTTATTTCAAAGAAATTCCTCCTCTTACTGTGAGATAGAATCAGTTCTGATTTCCTGAGTACGGATAGTGATTCATATGGGAGAGTATGGTTCAAACCCTAAACAATTGACCTCTTCTATGTTGTCGAGTTATTCTGAGCAGGTGATTGCCAAAATGACAAATAAAAATGGCAAATTAATAGATTTATGTACATGTCTTTGTGCATGTGTACATATGTACATATGTATGCTTGTAGTGTATAAATGTTAATGTGCTCATGTGTATGCATGTGCTTGTGCATGCATGCATGGATACTTGAGGATAAAAATATGAAATGTATCATATAATGTATGTACAAAAACTCTCAAATTAAAGACTGAATTCAAAGGGAAATCTGAAGAAGTGGGCTGAAAATGGCACCTGTTGAAGAAGATAAATGACCTCAATATATGAGATACATCTCATCTCCAGAAAAATTGGGTTGAGGTTGAGGCAAAAGCTTCACAAAAACTCTTGAGCTCGCTCTACTCTTTTATGAGCTGAATGTGGAGTTATGTTCAATGGGAAATCCTTTTTGTGTATTTATAGGCTTGAAAAACTGTCAAAAATCAGCCAAAAACACTCACATACCGTCCAGGACATCAACAATGTCAACAATGCCCTATCAAAAAGATCTTACCTTGCACTAAAGAAGGGTGAAGAGGCCTTTGATCAACAAGAGAGTGTATTACTCAAGCCTGAGCATCTCCAATTAGCAGCTATCTCTTTTGAGCCATCATGAAGAATCGGCCTTGAATCATTTGATTCGTGAGACTCTACCACGAGATGAATTGTTTTGTAATGTTAAGCAGAAAACTCAAGAAGAAAAGAATTCAAGAAGTAAATGAGTTCCAAGAAAAGGATGGGTTACTATTCTACAAGAACCTATTATATGTCCCTCCAAGAAAGCCGAGGATCCAAGTACTTAATCAATGTTATGACAATCTTGCAGTAGGACATTTTGGAGTGAATAAAACAATAGAAGTCATATCAAGGGATTTTTGATAGCCTTAAATATGGAAGGAAGTCAGAGATTATATTCAATCGTGTGATACTTGCAATAGATCTAAGGTACCCTGACATAAACCTCATGGCCTCTTGCTACCCTTACCTATTCCAGAAAGGCCATGGGCTTCATTATCTATGGATTTTATCACAGATCTACCAAAGTCAGATAAGTATGATGCCATTCTTGTTATAGTGGATATATTACAAAGATGGCACACTTCATTCCAACTACCAAGCAATCATAGGTGTAGCCATTGCTACACTTTTTCTCAAATACATCTTTAGGCTTCATGGATTACCTGATGATATTGTCAATAATCGACGTCCACAGTTCAGATCTAGCTTTTGGAATAGTCTTTGCAAGCTCCTTGGTATTCAAGTTAAACTATATACAGCAAATCATCCATAGACTGATGGACAAACAAAACGGGTGAATCAAGTCCTAGAACAATATCTCCGCTGCACCATCAACTATCATCAAAATGATTGGTTTGAGCTTTTACCCTTTGTAGAGTTTGTCTATAACAATAGTGTTCATACATCTACCAAGCAGACTCCCTTCTTTGCAAATTATGGACAACATCCAAGGATGGATATACAACTCTCAAATCATGTCAAGAATTCAGCTGCCAAAGATAAGGCCCAGTATCTCATGGATATTCACAAAGAACTCAAGGAAGAAATCCATAGAGCTCAAGAACAATATAAGTATTATGCGGATCAGCATCATGTTCAAAATACATATCACATTGGAGATAAAGTATGGTTACTTAGAAGTGATTTACAGACTTCGAGACCTTGTGCAAAGCTAGACCATCAGAGATTTGGTCCATTCACCATCTTGGCCAAGATTAATCCAGTCACTTTCAAGCTCGAGTTACCAGGTTCCATGAGAATACATCCAGTTTTCCATGTATCTATGTTGAAACCATATCAAATTTCACCATTGAGAGAGGAGAGACCTAGTCCTTCACCACCTATCAAGATTGATGATCATGAAGAATTCGAAGTCGAGTATGACCTAGATTCAAGAATATTCCGAGGAAGATTGGAGTAGCTTGTGCATTGGAAAGGGTATAACATCAGTGATCACAATTAGGAACCCGCAAAGAACCTTCACAGAGCACGAATTAAGATTTGAGAGTTCCATAAGAAAAATCCAATGAAGTCGAGACTAGAGATCATGATCGCTCCTCGGAACTCGTCGCTTGAGGGGAAGTTGATATCATGGACAAAGAAAACCAACCTGAACCTCAAATTCCATATGGCTTCTATATCTCATGATTGGTTCAGAATTTAGAGAAATCAGTGCTTCCATTATGTCTCGAATGTACCAAATCCTAAGATCGACTCTCTTCTTGCTTGATTCTAATATTCAGAGGTCATGTTTGGAATTGATGACATTATCGATGACATCTTTAGCTCGTAACCGCCTTTGATGAACCACCCTTGAAAACCTATATAAGGAGTTGACCACATACATACTTAGTCTTTCCAATACCAGTCTTGGGAGCTCAAGAAGTCATGATCGCCAAGTAAGTACTTTCCAATTTCCAGTTCCAGTTCTTGTCTTGTTCCTTGTTCTAGTCTTATCTAGTCTTGTGTCTTAGACATCTAGCCTTGTCCTCTTGTAATCTCATAGTACAATATCTTGTCGAGTTCTTTCTTGTATCTAGTTCATCTCCAAGAAGGGGATTCTTGTTCTCTTGTATCATCTTTAATCCATTTATTCATACCTATCAGTCCCGGGTTATGGGACAACTTGTATTGATTACTTATTCTTACATTGTTCTCCCTAGGTGGGTGTTCTTATAATCGAAAGTGTATTTCCGAAATCTTTTCTAGTGAAGTCAGAGGGCCCAATCTAGTGCTCCCCTGACAATAGGGGACTGACTTCTTATGTATCACCAAGAATTCTTGGAGAAGGTTTTCAATGAATTTGTTCAAGAGTACGTACCTCTACCACTTATCAACTCTATTGGTAACCCGTGTCTGGTGAACATGCTCGATTCTGTGGCAAAAGCCGTCTTGTGCCGGCCTTGTGGGGCAATGGCCACTTGATTATAGCCAGAGAACCCATCAAGGAAGCTGTATACTTCCTTGCCTGCTACTCTCTCCAATATATGCTCTATGATAGGAAGCACATAACTATCTCTAATGGTGGTTGCATTAACTTTCTTCAAGTTAATGCATACATGGAACTTTTCAGTCTTTTTGGGCACCACTACGATGAGGGATACTCATTGAGTGTGCTCAATCTCATAGATAAATCCGGCTTCTACCAATCAATCTATCACTTCCTTGATAGTGGTTGCATAATTGTCATTATATGTGTA
Source organism: Ceratopteris richardii (assembly GCA_020310875.1). Lineage (NCBI taxonomy): Eukaryota > Viridiplantae > Streptophyta > Polypodiopsida > Polypodiales > Pteridaceae > Ceratopteris > Ceratopteris richardii. Next base: position 121,733,456 of record CM035431.1, read on the forward strand.
TGGCTTTTGTTTAGAGGGTTTGGCTTTTGAGGTCATGGGAATTGTATGTGCGCATATGTCAGGGTCTAATCCTTTTAGGTCCTTATAGCTCCATGTGAACACATATCTATATTCTCTTAATAAATCAATCAACTTCTTTTCCTCTTCCTCAGTCAGGTTATGTTATGGAATGCACTGACTCCCTATCATTTGTTGTTCTATGGATATGATTCTACCGTATAGGGGGTATATCTCTATGAGAGTAGTCCTTGAGATTGAGTTTACTTATAACAACTAAGTATTGCAAATACAAGGAATTGGTTTCCCAATTTAGTACTATATGCAATAGTCTCATGAATGGTCTTCCCAAAATCATCTCATAGGCTTGGTTTTTGCTAAAAACAGCTATTCAGGAAATTTGGGAATTATTCAAGTCCCATTTATGTTACTTACTATGTTAACTTCGTAAGTTTGAGCCCAAACTTGATACCTCATTTACAGTACAATTATCCTTAATATTAAAGTATTAATTTAATATACCCCAACCAAGAGATAATAACATGTTGTAGTGTGTGAATGAGTCAAAAAGTAAAACATTAGGATAGAAAGAATTGTCTCAAAATCCTGTGTAATTCCCACTTTTCATGAATAGGCCTTTAAAGTCATATATGGCAAAAGTGTGTGCTCAAACTCTACACCACAAGTAATGACAGTTATCCCTTTTAGCAATCCTAAGGATCTCTCTATGTGACTATCGGCCATTTGTAATTTCATTCTCGTTGGCATGAGTGCTGGTTTGCCCCAATGCTTCCATAAGGAAGTGGTAGCAATAGCAACTCCTGTGCCCAAGTCCAAAGTAGCCTTGATTGTGTAACCTTGATGAGTGAATGGAGATAGGTGTTTCCTTCTTCTTCTTCACTCATGTCCCCTATCTTATCCAAGGGTATTTTTGGCACAGTTCTATGTGAGCCTAACTAAGAATGAGTTTTTTCTACTTCTAGCACTTGGTTGGTAATGTGTTTCCATAATTCTGGCTTATCTTTGAGTAGCTCCTCTAAAGTGAGATTGCACTGCACATTAGTTTTCTTCACTACTTCTGTATTTCTTGGAAGGACCGAGTCTTTGTTTCTTACCATGGCTGTGGGTGCTCTCATACAGGTAGACTTTGTTTCCCATGGATCTGTAAAATGAGAAAACTCTTGTAAGGAATTAGACTCGAAGTCTAACCGTTCACTAGACTGAGTATCCTCTTTCTCTCCATAAATAGAAGGAATATCTTGTGGGAATTGATCATGTAGGTCATCCATAACTTCAATGGGAGGAGGATTTTCACTTTCTTTTGCCCATTTCTCTTCTTGAATCTCTCTTAGAAATTCTTGTGAGTATTGATTTACAGAAGCATAGGTTCCTGACTCGGTGGAGTTGGGAACGTAAGCATTCTTGGGAGGAAGGCTTATCCTTTCGCTTCTTCTGATGTCACACGCTTAAGATGTAGCTTGCTTTCTTGACCTAGCTATCATCCTTTCCAGTCTTTCTAATAATCCATCAAAGTATAACTGAGTTTTGGTTGAGATTGTGCAATTATGGCGGCTGGCCTCAAACATAGTTTGAGGCAATTCCACCATTTTTGCACAAAGCTTTGCTCTTTTAATCTCTAAGTTAGCCCAGTGGTAATATTTTTTGTGTTCTATCACATTGGGTCCTTCTTCGATTCTAGCCTCATATGCTTTAAGCATCATGTCTAGGTTTTTGGGAGTGGGATTTGCTAAGACTGATCCTACTCTAGGTGATGGTGGAATTACATGAGGTTGATTAGATGGTGATGGTGATGGCATTGGTGGTGATTGAAAGAACTTGGAGAAGCTTGTAGGAGGTAGAAAAGTGAGTTGCGAAGCAATGAAGTTTCGTCTAGCCAACCGGCACAAGACCAGCCCTTGAGCTTATGGAGATTCAAATAGACCTTATAGGCATGCAATAAGTGCAATAAAATGCACTATGTGATTTGGAGCATCAAGGAGAAATAATCGATACAAACAGATAGGTTTGCGCATTGACTAGCTCAAAAAACTTACTATCTTTGGAAGAGACAATCAACTTCAAATGCTCGTAGTGATCAGCGTGATTATAGTTAGAAAAAATTGTTTTAAAGGAGTGATACACATAGGGTTGAGATAGGGTTGAGTGTATAGAATGCACAAGAGTATAATAAATAAGCAAAATATGCTTTTGGAATGAACCTGACACTCAACAGTGGTACCTCCTATTTTTCACGAATGCACAGAGATAGAGCCCGAGAAAAAAAAAACTAATATTTCTCCCCATTTATTGAACCAAATGCTTTGGAAATTTATACACATAAACTAGACACTAATACCTTTCCAATGATTCCTCTATCATCCAATTTGGAGCTCTTTAGAGATGAAGAAGATGAAGCAGAAAAATGAAGGAACAAGACAATGATGGCCACAAGTGTATGTATATTTCTTCCATATAATGTACAAGTGATTTGAAGTCTTTATATAGACTCTTGAAGTCCTCCATGACTTACACAAGTGGATTTTTAATTCAAATGAAGAGGGGATTAGTTGTTGGAGGGAATCAATTCACTTTCTTATAATCTAGAAAAAGTGAAGATCTATTTTGATCTACTTTTAGGTGATTAATTGATTCATTCATTGCAACTCAACCACCTCAAATTCATGGAAGTTTAGCTCTCTTTTTCTACTTTTACATGTGTAAAGCTCTAGACTTTTACAATGGTAAAAGATCCATAAAAAATATTAAAAAAAAAATACAATAAGTGAGCATAAGTAAAAGAACTCTCCAATGGATATTCTTTCGATGTAATCCGAGCGATAGCTTTTGATGTAGATCAAATCCACGTCAAGCATAGTGTAAGTTTGATGTTCCAACAGATCCCCCTCAAGCTAAAGTATGCTTGAGTCTTCATTCTCTAATAGGTTTCATGAATACTTGCCATTGATTTAAATATGCAAAGCTTTATTCCATCAAGTGCCTTTGTCATCATATCTGCTACTTTCTTTTCAGTTGGAACAAAAGAAATGTTTATCTCCTTTGCCATGAGATTATCCCTGATGAAGTGGTAATGAAACTCTATGTGTTTGGTTCTTGCATGGAAAATAGGGTGTGTGAGGTTTGAAACTCACAAGTCCCAAATCTGTATACAATGCTTTTAACCATAGTCTCTTGAGTTTCTATGGTCAAACCTTTGTACTCAACTTTAGTTGAGGATAACAACTATTGGTTGCTTCTTAGAACTCCATGACACTAGCTTTGAGCCTACAAATGCTAAGTAACCAGAGGTACTTCTTCTATCATCCTTAGCTCTTGCCCAATCTCCATCAAAGAAAAAATTTTGATATCCAAATCTGAAGAGTAAGGATAGAATATACCTTCATTGATTGTACCTTTGAGATACCTAAGTACTTTCTTAGCTGCATCCATGTGATATGCATTCAATTTTCTCACCTTCATAAACACTAAGTTTATGATTTATCTCTAAAGGTGTACCTGTAGGTTTAGTGTTCTCCATTTTGAACTTAAGAAGTAGATCCTAAATGGATCTCCTCCGAGTCAAATACATTCTTTCATGTGTGTATATCACCTGCATACCTAAGAGATATATGAGCTCACCTAAGTCATTGATTTTGAACTCCTCTTGCATGTGTCTCTTGATCCTTTGAATTCCATTCAGATCATCGTCTATCACAATAATATCATCTATATATACACATAAATAGATAATCGCATTGTGATCCCTTTTGATGAATAGAGAAGGATCTGAGTTGGTAGGTTTGAACCCTTGATCTTGAAGGTATGTAACCAACTTGTAATTCCAAGCTCGAAGAGCTTGTTTCAATCCATATAATGCTTTCTTAAGTCTGCAAACATAAGATGCATGATTAGGGTTTTCAAAACCTAGAGATTGTGACATGTATACCTATTCACTTATCCAACCATTTAGAAATTCATTTTTTACATCAAGTTGGAGGAGTCTCTAATTACTTGCAGTAGCTACACTTATCAACGTCCTGATTGTAGTCATCTTTGCAATTGGTGAGAATGTTTCCTCATAGTTTATACTATGAGTTTGTGAGCATCTTTTGGTAACTAATCTTGCCTTGTACCTATAAATTGATCCATCTGAGTTTCTTTTAACTTTATATACCCATCTGCAATCAATTACCTTTTGATTGGATGACATTGGAACCAAATCCCAAGGATCGATATCCTTCAATGCATCTATTTCTTCTTTCATAGTCGTTTCCCAATTAGGGTTTCCCTTTGCCTCTTCATAGGTTAAGGGTTCCTCTAAAATTGATTCTTTTGCCAAGTAGATTGAATGCTTTGTAACAAATGTGGAATCATATCCATACCTTTTTGGTTGCTTCTTCTCTCATGTTGATCTTCTTGGAGCTTGCTTAGAGCACCTACATCTTTGCTTTGCCTCTTGACTTCCATAGTTTGTAATCCTTTTCCCTTTCATCTTGGTCATCTTCTATATCACTTCTTGGATCTTGGATCTGTGCATCTGCTTGGTTCCTAATTGATGAGAATCAGAATCAAGATCATATGGTAGAGTTATCTTTTGTTTGTCTTCATACCAAGAACTGTGTTCTTCAAACACAACATCTCTACTTGTAGTGAATTGCTTGGTTGAAGGATTATAGAACTTGTAACCCATTTGAGTTGAGTCATAGCCAATAAACACTACCTTTATTGCCCTTTCATCTAGCTTACCTCTTATTTGTGATAATACATAAACATAAGCTAAACAACCAAACCCATTGCAATGTCCAAGACTAGGTTTTCTTCCATGCCATGCTTCAAAAGAAGTCATACCTTGAAGTGATTTGAATGGTAGTCTATTGACAAGATACACAACAGTTGAAATAGCCTTTGCCAATAGATAATGTGGAAACCTCTTCTCTCTGCAATTCCATTCAGTTAATGAGAGTACCTGGTACTTCCTTCCCTTTTTATACCTTTATCCTGCAAGACCTCATCAAACTCTTTGGAGAAGTATTCTTCCCCTCCATCAGATATGAGAGTCTTGAGTGATCTACCTGTATGATTCTCCACATGTGCTAGATACTTTTTGAAGCAATCAAATACTTCATTCTTACTCTTGATAAAGTATAGAATAGTCCATCTACTATGATCATCAATAAATGAGACATAGTACCTTGATCCTGCCAATGACGGTTCTTGACTTGGTCCCCATACATCTGTATGTACTAAGTCTAATAAGTTATTGTGGATGTAGCCTTTGTGGTTGAATGGTTGTCTTTGTGCCTTCCCAATCTGATATGCATCACATCTGTTGATCATGTGTTGCTTTGATATATTTGGAAATCCTAGAACACTTTGATCTCTGCATATATCCTTCAAGGTTCTTTCATTCACATGAGCAAGTCTCTTATGCCACACTTCAAGCTCACTTAGGATTTGAGACTCAAAAGTGAATAGAGCTACGTTCTTCGTTTCTCCTACTTCAAAAGTAAAGATCCTACCATTCTTCTCACCTCTGGCTATCTTCTTGAAGCCTTGACATGGATCTTCCATAAAACCTCCATGTTGGGTGAACCTAACTTGCAAGCCTTTTTCAACTATTTGGCCTACAATTATTAGGTTCTTAGTGATAGTGGGTGCATAGAGAACTTTACTCAAAATATTTTTCCTGCCATTGGAAGCATTGACATTATCAATCTTATCCACATTGTGCTTTGTGTCATCCCCTATTTGAACTTCAAATATATGATTTGGACTTTCCAAATCAGATAGAAGAGCAATGTTGCTTGCAACATGATTTGAACATCCTGAATCTATGTTGAACAAATGATCATCTTCTTTACCTTCTTTGTGTCTTAGATTCATAAGAAGCAATGAGTCTTCATGTAGTTGATCTTCTGAATAATTGTTGAAGTCCCTTCTATTATAGCCTCTATTGTTATTGTTGAAGTTGTGTTCCACTATGCCTCTATTGTTGCCATATCCACCTCTTCCACTTGCTTTCTAGGTCTTCCCATTGAACCAACAATTTTGAGTGATGTGCTTGGTCTTATCGCAGATGGCACAAGGTTGAATATTTTGAACTTTGACTTTGTCATGCTTTGGTCCTTTCTTCTTCTCTTTCCACTTGCTCTTGCTTGGGAAGTTGTCTTGGGAAGTCTCCTCTTCATCTTCTTCCTTCTTCTTGCCTTTCAGCTTATTATCCTTCTTATTTACGTATAGAGAACTAGTTGAATTATCATGATAGGAGTTACCTTCCATTATGATATTGTTGGCCTCTTGATTGAAGAGTTATCCAAGAAAGATGTTGAAGTCTGGAGTTTGCACATCCATGATGAGATCATAAGCTGTGGTGAAGGATTGCCATTGCTTATCACATTGAATCCCATTGAGAATTTACCTCATGATAGCCTCTTCTTCAATCAGCTCTCCAATGGATGCTAACTGATCCGCAACCTCCTTGACCTTAGTAACAAACTCTGTGACGATTTATTTAGGTTTCTTCTTCATTTGGTTGAACTCGTTCCAAAGATGATTCTTTCTTGCTTTGGTACTAGCAAGAAAGAAAGTCTCTAGGGCATCCTAAGTCTCGTATCTTGCATCCTCTAATATGTGGTAATAGGAAGTCAAAGATAGAGTTTAGTATGTACGGCCTTGCTTGAGTATCCGTTGCACATCAAAGCGTGAGATTATCTGTCTCCTCTTATGTAGGTCCTCCTTTGGATCTTAAAATAGGCATAACTTCATCACCTACTACAATTCCATAAAGATTTCTACCTTGCAAATAGGCCTCCATTCTGATTTGCCAAGCCGCATAGTTGTGTCGATCAAGTTTTCTCAATCATTGGGGGATAGCCATCACCCATCTTGATCTAGCTCTGATACCACTGAAAGAACTTGGAGAAGCTTGTAGGAGGTAGAAAAGTGAGTTGCAAACCGACGAAGTTTGGTCCACTCAATCAGCACAAGACTAGCCCTTGAGCTTATGGAGACTCAAATAGACCTTATAGGCATGCAATAAGTGCAATAAAATGCACTATGTTCTTTGAAGCATCAAGGAGAAAGAGTCGATACAAAACAAATAGGTTTGCGCATTAAGTAGCTAAAAAAACTTACTATCTTTGGATGAGACAATCAACTTCAAATGCTCATAGCAACCAATGTGATTACAATTAGAAAAAATCCTTTTGAAGGCATGATACACATAGGGTTAGTGTATAGAATGAATGAGAGTACAATAAATAAGAAAAAATTGCTTTTGGAATGCGCAGAGATAGACCCTGAGACAGAAAAACTAAGATTTCTCCCAATCTACTAAACCAAATTCTTTGAAAATTCATACACTTAAACTAGACACTAATATCTTTCCAATGAGTCCTCTTTGATTCAATTTTGGAGCATTGTAGAGAGAGAAGCAACCTCTGCAAGCTTACTGTTGTTGAAGAAGATGATGCAGAAAAATGAAGCAAGACAATGATGGCCAAGTGTATATATATTGCTTCCATGTAATATAAAAGTGATTTGAAGTCTTTATATAGACTCTTGAAGGGATCCAACTTTTATAAGTGGATTTGGAATTCAAACGAAGACGGGATTAGTTGTTGGAGTTCACTTTTCTACAATCTAGAAAAATTGAAGATCTACTCTGATCTACTTTTAGGTGGTTGATTGATTCATTCATTGAAACTCAACCACCTCAAATTCCTGGAACTTTACCTCACTTTTTCTACTTTTATATGCATAAAGCTCTAGGCTTTTACAATGGTAGAAGATCCATAAAAATTCTCTTAAAAAAATACAATAAGTAAGCATAAGTAAAAGAACTCTCCAACGGATATTCTTTCGACGTAATCCAAGCGATAGCTTTTGATGTAGATCAAATCCACCTCAGGCATAATGTAAGCTTGATGTTCCAATAATGATGTGTGAGAATGAATTTGAGATACGAGTTCAATTATTTTGGCTTTTATTTCTCTTAAGCTTTCCTCAAGTTCTCTCATCTTTTCCGACCATTGTCTTTTGATTAGTTCATGGCTTTCCTTCCAAGCTCATGTCCTTTTCTTGGTTAGGCTCTCAGTCTCACGAACCTCAAAGCTCTTTTCCCGACCTAAGCCTTGGTTCTACTATAATGTCTAAGCTCTAGTGACCACTTGCACTAGCATAGTGGAAGTTATACTTGCAGTAGAATCTACTACTGACCGAATGATGTTGATAGGGGTGCACTTTGGCCCATTGTTTGGGTTCTTAGGACAATCCTCTAAGAGGTGCTCCTTCCCACAATCTGAACAAAAACCTTGAATTGTCATCGATTGGGGTTCCATAGGTGCAGATATAGGGAAATCACGAATGAAGTGATCTCCTTGACATCTATAGCATGATCCTCTAGGTGTTGGGGGTCTTATCTGTGTAGGTTGGGGCCTAGAGTTAGGATTTGTGTACATGACATTAGCATATTCCGGCCCCCAACTAGGTTCGCTAGGATTTTTGTAAGGGTAAATCTCGTTATGCTCTGGTGACTCCATATAGTAGGCTGGTGGACTATCCATGTATGCTGAGTCAAAACTGTGATTCTTTAGATCACTTTCTGAAATCAATGGTGATGTTGGAACTAATGCTCGATTCAAATTTTCTTAAGCAGCTGCATACTTCACTAGCATCACATTGGTTGGAGATGGAAGTTGTTGAACTAAAACTGGTTGAGGCCTTTGTTGAGCTTGATACGATGGCTGATACAGTTGCTGGGGCCTAACATTCTACTGTGGTGGATATTGATCCTGGAATCTCTCTTGTTGTGGATATGGCTGTGGATAATTTTGCCTAACCACTTGCTTATTATAGGGCAATCTTGTGCAATGTGGTGAGTATACATCCTTTGTATGGCAGTATTGGCTATTAGGGTTCACTTGGGGTTGCGCCATGATTGGGTACACATTAGCCATATGTTCTCCTCCACATGTATAACATCGTTTCACCAAGATGAATCTAGGCATATGTTTGTTAGACACCTAAATTCTGAGCTACCTTCTCTACAAGTTCCTCAATAGATATAGATGGCTTGGAAGTGAGGCTGGTAAAGTTATCTGAATCTTTATAGATTTTTGAAACCTCTAATTCATCACCTAGATTATCCTCAATGTCTATGCACATGCATACACACTGTTCTATGGATCTAGGGTCCTTTGAGTATACATAGGATCTCAATTTGGTACTTAAGAAAACCATCTAGGAATAAAGCCACTTGTTTGGCTGGTGTGGGTAACTCTGGGACAGGGCATCTCTCTAAGTATTGTCTAAACCATATTCCTACAAGTCGAACTGTTTCCTGAGGTGTTTGTTTGAAGCTATGTATAAGCGATGAAGTATTGTGTCTAATGCCACTTTTGGAGAATTCAGTAACCGGTTTATATTTTTGAACTCACCTTGGTGTAGTGGTTGAAACCACATTAAGGCAGTGTTCTTGAGAGTTAAACTGAAGGCATTGTATTGAGCGAACATGTCCTCGACTTGTTCTGCCCCCAAAACTTGTATAAACTCTGCTACATGATCGTAAGGATCTCCAATGCCATTGAAGTAATTCTTCATGGATCTAATCAGTTGGGTAGGCCTCAAGATTTTGGGGTGTTCTCTAAACCTAGGCAAGGGAAACTCATCCATGCCTCTTTGATGTCTCGTAATTTTGTGTCTTTCTTGATCTATTCTTTCTGCATCTAATCGTGACTGCTCTCTTCCTAAGGGGTTTGCAAGGCTTACTTCAGGTCTCTCTCTAGCTCTTTCCCTCTAGGTTTCATGAATCTAGGATGATCATGCTCCTTGGTGGCCATGGGAGACATTAGATCTTGGTGGAGGGAAAATCAATTGGCCCTTCCAAGTGTATACATGCCTTCCACGCTCTGTTACCAAGAACATTCTCTCCGATGTGTTATTTAAATAGACAACTTTACCTGGTATCTCTAGATCTTTGAAATCGTAGATGGTGACTTTGCCTATTTCACTAAGTTGATCTGTCTTGAATATCCAAAAAGCTTCCTCTTATCTATTCAAGAATAGTTCTATGCATTTGTTGTCTTGGGAAATCCACTATGGAGTAATCACTTTGTTCAAGATAAACTTGCCTCAAGGAGTCTTGGATTCTTGTCCTAGGTTTCCTTGCTCTAGGTCTCCTATCTCATTCTTAGGATTGATATTTCCTATGAGGTAAGATAGTAACCACATACATGATTCCTTACTTATCAATATACAAACCCTCTTCAAATTTAGGCACTGGGTGTTCAAGTTTGAAGGGTTGATTGGGATTTTTGAGTTAGACAACTTGTCGCCACAGACCATCCTCATAGATGTGTGCACCTAATCGATTGGTCCTAATATACTCCAATTGCATCTTATATGGATCTTATGGTGTCTGTAAATAGGTTGTGCTTTCACTACCTACTGGTCGTTCCATGTTAAAGGACATCTCTGAATCACTTGTTTCCGAACTGAGTATATAGGGACAATCACTAAGCTGCTGGACCCATGACCTAGCTGTATGGTTGACACTAGTCTCATATGATCTAATTCTTTGTCGATCTCTCCCTAGGTGTCTACTTGATCTAAGGTTCATATGTCCTAGTGATTATCCCAATGACCCTTGTACAACCATGTTGTTGATTCCTTGATATCAATCACTTGTTCCTTTTTTGTATTTCCTTGTTTTAAAACATGCATCGTCAGGAGCACTTAGGTTTTCCATACTTGATGTTCTTTGTCCAATTAGATTAAATTCTTTGTCGTTAAGCTGTCCCTTGATTGCAATTAATCTATTCTTAAACTTGAGAATTTAAAGGATCTTAGAACTTGAGTGTTCCTACTGTGCCTCTAATCAATTAAAACAACTAATCGCACTTAGCCTATGCTAAAAAATTACTAAGGGGATTAAGAGATCTTCCAAAATCAAGTCACTTCTCCGTGTTTGCACTTGTATGCCCAGAACGTGCGTTCCCAAGCTTGCACACACTAATACCTTGCTCTGGACACACTTGATTGACTCTTGGTGGACCTGTAAAAGTCCCAAGTTTAGATCACATTTTAACTTTAATTGATAGACAATTTTGATTTAGGCATTGTTTAAAGCTGTTTTTCCCCCCCTTTATATTGATAAAAATTTCTATAGAGCTCCCTTGGCTTCCTAATTCCACCCGAAAGTCAACTTCAAATTACACTAGTGTTATGTCAGTTCAGGGTTCTAGGGGTTTGTTGGGGGATTCTTTGACAAGAAGGAGTTTGAGGGTTTGTAGGAGAAAATGAAAAGACCAAAAGAGAAAATACACCTTGGAAGTTTCTGCCGCTTGATTACAGTAAGAAAAGTACAAGGTTTGAAATACAAGATACACCAATACCTCTGTGCACAAACCCACAAAGTGCCCAATTACAAAATATCCAATATCCCAATGTCCTTTTGCTGCCGACCTCCTCTGCAACAGACCTCCACCTGCTTCAAGCTTCTCCTTGTGCACACCTTGCACCAAGCTTCCACAAAAGGGGAGGAGTGAATACCTGCTGTCGGCAAGCGTGCACTGCCAAAGGACCTTGAGATACTTGGGGGAACTATAGCTTAGCACTTCTCTGCACCAAAATCCTTGGTCACCCTCTATGCACCTTGCACTTCCACTTCTGTGCGACGTACTCTGGTGTCTCTTGCACTTCCCTCTCTTGCTCCACTTAGCCTATGCTCTCTTGCTTACTCCCACCTTGGTCCAAGAATGGTTCTTCCTTGATTTTAGTGTGTCGATCACGTACGTTCCTAACTGCAAATGAATCTTGGTGCTCACTTTGATGTTCCAAGATTGCTCTCCCAAGTGGCAGCCAACTACTCACTGTTTTGTCCTGTAGTGACTTTAGTCTAAAACCAAAAATTTTAATGGGGGGCCATACTTTCACCTGTGCGTACACTTTGCCGCTTCACATGCCTTCACATTTCCTTTTAATTCTTCACTTTTGCACATAAGGGGGGTTCACCTGAACCTTCCAAAACACTTTAAAACACACTTTGAACCTTAGGGAAATTAGAGAAAATACCTCTGCAACCTGCAACCCATTTTCTCCAATTTACCCTTTGTGGACAATTCCTTGTGCACTACCTGTGCACTTTGACACCTGCACTTACGCACTTTGACTTTGCACCTGTTGACTTTGACTTTGACCAGTTGACTTTGACCAGTTGACTTTGACTGCAGTTGACTTTGACCAACATGACTTTTATGGGCTCAACAGTTGCCCACCACCTAATGTGCTCTCCGTCCCGGAGAGCTACAACCAAAACTTTGAACATAGAGCACACCATGAGAATAGAGCTGCAACAACTTGAAGAGAACATCTGAGAACATCCACCAGAACAAGCACCAGAAAAGAACAAGAAGTGGGATTTTGTTATGGAAAAGCAAAAGAGGGGCAATGGGAGGTTAGAATGGAATGGGAAGGGAGGGCTGAGGGTATGAAGATGGATGGGGCCGGGAGGGTGAAGGATGTGGCTGGGTAGATTGGTAAAGGGAGGGGTTGGAAGTAGGAATCAGGGCCTGGGGGGGCTAAAATGATCAAACTGGAGGGGTACAGAGGGTATAGATGGAATATTATGAAACATAAGGAAAGATAAGGTGAGAATAGACCATGTGGACAATGCGGGTAAATAAAAACATGTGATAATAGTGCAAATAGTGAGGGTTGTGACCAAAACTCAGAGAAAATGTGGGAATTTGGAAAACTAAAGCCAAAAACTGAGTTCAGAGGTGCCAAAAAACATGAAAATGACTCCTTTTTTGTAAAAAACGGCCAACCGAGGTACAATCCAGAGCCAAAAGCTTTTAGCCATGAAAATGAAAAAAAAAAAAAAAAAAAAAAAAAAATAATAATAATAATAATAAAAATAATAATAAAAATAAATAAATAAAAAATGTTTTTTTTTTTTTTTTTGTTTTTTTTTGTTTTTTTTTTTTTTTAAAATTTTTATGAACGCCCACTAAAATATCAATAAAATAAATAAAGAAAAAAAATAAAATAAAATAATTTAAAAAAAATAAGAAAATTAATAAAATAATTTAAAAAAATAAGAAAATTAATAAAATAATTTTTTGTTGTTGTTTTTTTTTTTTTTTTTTTTTTTTTTTTTTTTTTTAATACGAAATAAACAAAATGAAATAAATAAATAAATAAAAAAACAAAAAGAAAAAATTTGAAAAGAAAAAAAAAAAAAAGAAAAGAAAATGGGGGGGGGGGGGGGGGGGGGGGGGGGGGGGGGGGGGGGGGGGGGGGGGGGGGGGGGGGGGGGGGGGGGGGGGGGGGGGGGGGGGGGGGGGGGGGGGGGGGGGGGGGGGGGGGGGGGGGGGGGGGGGGGGGGGGGGGGGGGGGGGGGGGGGGGGGGGGGGGGGGGGGGGGGGGGGGGGGGGGGGGGGGGGGGGGGGGGGGGGGGGGGGGGGGGGGGGGGGGGGGGGGGGGGGGGGGGGGGGGGGGGGGGGGGGGGGGGGGGGGGGGGGGGGGGGGGGGGGGGGGGGGGGGGGGGGGGGGGGGGGGGGGGGGGGGGGGGGGGGGGGGGGGGGGGGGGGGGGGGGGGGGGGGGGGGGGGGGGGGGGGGGGGGGGGGGGGGGGGGGGGGGGGGGGGGGGGGGGGGGGGGGGGGGGGGGGGGGGGGGGGGGGGGGGGGGGGGGGGGGGGGGGGGGGGGGGGGGGGGGGGGGGGGGGGGGGGGGGGGGGGGGGGGGGGGGGGGGGGGGGGGGGGGGGGGGGGGGGGGGGGGGGGGGGGGGGGGGGGGGGGGGGGGGGGGGGGGGGGGGGGGGGGGGGGGGGGGGGGGGGGGGGGGGGGGGGGGGGGGGGGGGGGGGGGGGGGGGGGGGGGGGGGG